>JAMPIV010000465.1:40000-789230 GCA_024509875.1 Oreohelix idahoensis
GGTTTTTACGGGCGTATTGGACATTTCTCAGGGAAGGTTTTAGGGTATATCGTCATGGTACGACGTCAGGAGGCTGAGCAGTTCTATGTATGTTTGTGCTTCAAGATTTGTGTATGTTCTAGAAGATTCCCGAACTCCATTCATTCTGAAAATCGTTTTGATGTGTGTGCGATGAGTAACGTTATTTAAAAAAAAAAAAGGCTTTTTGTTCTAACTGGAAATAATCCTAATGTCTTTAACATTGTTCGATAGCAATTTAAATAGATAAATAGACAGGCAGACGGACAGACATACAGACAGGTAGATAGATAGACGGGACGGACGGGACCTACTGGACGAACGGGACAGACGTCCCATACGGGACACGTTGTGTTTGTGTGTATGTATGTGTGACGAGTACATTATTTTACTTAAATTTACAGTGCGATGCTTTCTGTTATGAAAATTTTGTAAATCGGGATCCCTGACAAGAAAAGTTTGATTAATTCTCAGCTATGTTTGTGCTACAATATTTGTGTATGTTCTAGAAGATACCCGAACTCCATTCATTCTTAAGGGACGTAAAAACAACAGTTAACACCCTTGGCTTAGAAACTATATAAGTCATAAATTTTACCCTTTTTCGTTAAATTTAGAAGAAGTGTGTTGATTTCTGTTATGTAAGTTTTCTAAATCACGACTCCTGACAAGGAAAGTTTGAATAATACTCAGCTCTTAGAGCTTTTACTTAAATTTACAGTGCGTTGCTTTTTATTATGCAAATTTTCTACATCATGATTCCTGAACAATGTTCAATTTTTAAATGTGCCACGGGAATCGCGCCCATGCTTTATATTTTATTCTGCAAAAATGGTTTTGTTGTTAGAAGAAGCGCACAACATTTTTTGAGAGAAATTATTACTTTATTTTATTTAGTACTATTCTTATTCCTTTTTATGTTTAAGCATGCAAGTGAAACTACACGTGTGTGGTTTTATATGTAATGTATCCCCTTATAGCATTATTTTATAGAGAAAAGGGCATTAGTACTGTACATAAATGCATTTGAATACATAAGAGCGTGTGTGTGGCGCTACATATGTGCATGAATGCAAATGTATGTATGTGCGTGTATGTATAACTCAGATATGTAGAGTTGTTTACGATACGGCACTAAAAATATGTTACATTCACTAAATTTGCCCCTGAAAATCATTTTGATGTGTGTGCGATGGGTTACATTATTTAAAAAAACAGAATTTTTTTTCCAACTGGAAATAATCCTAACTTCTTTAACATTATTCGATAGCAATTTAAACAGACAGACAGACAGACAGACAGACAGACAGACAGACAGACAGACAGACAGACAGACAGACAGACAGACAGACAGACAGACAGACAGACAGACAGACAGACAGACAGACAGACAGACAGACAGACAGACAGACAGACAGACAGATAGATAGATAGATAGATAGATAGATAGATAGATAGACGGGGGCGGACGGGACAGATGGACGGGGCAGACGTCCCATACGGCACAAACTGGACAGACGGACTGTGCAGACGTCCCATACGGCACAGAAGGTATAGACGGGACACGTTTTAAAAAAAATTATTTTTCTTCTAACTGTAAATAATCCTAATGACTTTAACATTATTCGAGAGCACTTTAAACCTTCCTAAAACGATTCGCACCAACCCGACTTGCAGCAATTCCGACATGGACCAGGGCTAGGCCGGTTATGACCGCTTGTATGTATGTATGTATATATATATATATATATATATATATATATATATATATATATATATATATATATATATATATATATATATATATATATATATATATATATATATATATATATATATATATATATATATATATATGAGATTTGAGTTGAACAGGTCACTTAGGGATGAAACCAGCCAATATCATCACAAGGCAGAGCTTATTGTCGTGGAACCCCCAAGAAAGAAGCAGAGGTGGCACAAAAAATATCAGAGAAGTGAGATTTGGATGCAAACGTAAGAAGAATGTGTAAATATGAAACGAACGTGAAGGCGCACGGCAAAAGAGCTTTCTCTTTCAAGTACCACACCTGGTGATATAGAAGGCCATGTCTATCTACAACATCCTGTCTTTAGTACTGCTTATCAATTATGTTGTTGACTTCTTTCCGTGCCAAGATGTGGAACAGTCCAGTATCGTCTCTCTTAAACGTCCCTTATATCGTGTGTATTTGTATTGCTCCTGTCTTTGTGCTATTAAGACTAAGACATTTATTTTCACTTTTTTGTCACTAGACTCTTTATGTCTCCTAATTCAGTTCTCCTTGTAATAAATGGTAACCGCATCGCCAGTGAACGCCATTTTCTTCTTCACTTCAAGACAAGCCATCCAGACCATGTATGGAAATGGCGCAGATAAACCAACCATATGTGGAAATCCGCTGGACTGCTTCGCAGATGTGACATCAGTCCGTGAAGCGTGTAAGTTAACTGCCCGGAAATTTTAGGTTCCATCTTAGGTATTAAAAGTCCAGAAAAAAATCTTCTGGTCATTCCAACTCATACAAATCTGAACTTAATATGGTGAAGTCTCTTACACTTCACTCCTCTATGGCAGTAACTGCTATGGGCCTTTACCTTTAACAGCCTCACTTGAACCGTAGTTTGCGAAACCAGCGACCACAATCAAACTAGCTTGTTCAGTCATGATATACGATGGCCACTGAGTTCCTTTTACATCATCACTCGTGAAAGACCTGATGAGGCTTCTTCCTAATAAGAACTGAACACTAAGTTGCTTCTTCTGCATTCTCTGAATAGTGGAGCACAATTACAATATTGAAGCAGAAACTCTAACTGGCTCTTCTCTCTTTGGAGCCTGTTCCACAACTTCCTCCACAGACCGAAAGTTGATTGAAGACTAATTACTTCAACACTTGTCACTGTCACTTCTCTTATCTCATCCAATCACAAGACCGTATTGAGTCATCTGATGTCGCATAACTCATTCTGCGTGGAACTGACCTTTCCCTCAGACTATCTATCGCCTGCTAAACATAGTTAAACAAAAAGCAAAGAGTATCGCTCAGCTCACCCATGCTGACTCACCAAACTATTCATAAAGCGATAACAGTCTTACACACTCATTCTTTCAAGGACCGTACTACACACGACAGTTAGTCCCCTTTCCTTGTCATTTCTCTTTTACATTCAAACACAACACTGTCTGCTTGTCAACTTCCATACCTATGTGGCTGTCTGTCTATCATGTCTAATGTACATTTTTTCCCCCGCCATTCTGTGTCTTATACGAAAAGCCTCGCGTATTATCTGGAGCTGTTTGATGAAAACAAAGGATGAATAACACTACCATTCCCCCAGGCTTGTCGTAACCCGGAACGAGCGTGAGGCTGATTATGGGGTTGGCATGCTCCACAGGCAGCGAGAAAGATGATGGACGATTCCTTTAAAACAAATTATATTCTCTGAGCATCAGCAGAAATTCTTAACTTAGACATCCTTCTGCTCTTTTGGCGTGATACCTCATAATGTATTTTCCAATGTTTATATGCAGTTTCACTTTTCACTCCTGTGCGCTTGTAATTTTCATTCCTCACTGAACTGTTTCCTTTCTCACCGCTGCTATTATGCGTATTTCTTTTCTTGCCGCTGTAATCTTGTATTTTTCATTTCTCACTGCTGTTACTTTGTATGTTTCTTTTCTCATCGATATAATCTTGTATATTTCATTTTCCGCCTGTGTAATATTGTATGTTTCATTTCTCACGGCTGTAATCTTATATGTTTCCTTTCTCACCGCTGTAATCTTGTATATTTCATTTCCCGCCTGTGTAATATTGTATGTTTCATTTCTCACAGCTATAATCTTACATGCTTCTTTTGTCACTGTGCGTTTCCTATCTCACTACTGTAATTCTATATATATCCTTTCCTCACTGCTGTAATCTCGTATGTTTCATTTCTTACTGCTGCAATCGTGTATATTTCATTTCTCACCACTGTAATTTTGTACATTTCACTTCTCCCTGCTATTTTATTTATATATTTCATTTCTTTTTTCGGCATACTTGTATGTTTCAATTCTCACAGTTATACACTTTAATATCTCATTTCTCACTATTATACTCTTGAATGTTTCATTTCTCACTGTTATATACTTAAATGTTTCATTTCTCGCTGTTATATACTTATATGTTTCAATTCTCACTGTTATACACTTGTACGTTTTATTTCTCACTGTTATATACTTATTACTTTCATTTCTCACTGTTATACACTTGTATGTCTCATTTCTCACTGTTATACAGTTGTGTGTTTCATTTCTCACTGCTATACACTTGTATGTTTCTTTTCACACTGTTATATGCTTAAATGTTTCATTTCTCACGGTTATACACTTGTATGTTTCATTTCGCACTGTTATATACTTAAATGTTTCATTTCTCACGGTTATACACTTGTATGTTTCATTTCTCACTGTTAAGCACTTGTATGTTTCATTTTTCACTGTTATACAGTTCTATGTTTCTTTTCTCATTGTTATACACTTGTATGTTTAATTTCTCACTGTTATACACTTGTATGTTTCATTTCTCACTGTTATATACTTATATGTTTCATTTCTCACTGTTATACACTTGTATGTTTCATTTCTCCCTGTTATACACTTGTATGTTTAATTTCTCACTGTTATACACTTGTATGTTTCATTTATCACTGTTATATACTTATATGTTTCATTTCTCACTGTTATACACTTGAATGTTTCATTTCTTACTGTTATACAGTTTTATCTTTCATTTCTCACTGTTTTACACTTATATGTTTCATTTCTCACTGTTATACAGTTGTATGGTTCATTTCTTACTGTTATACACTTATATATTTCATTTCTCACTGTTAATGTTAATCAGAATCGACGTCATTGCACTCCGGGCAAACCCATAGGTGCTCAGTCTCCCTCAGCAAATGTCGAAGAGTATGAATGCTAATTGTTCCTGTTGCGCACTGGTTGTATACACGCCGCATGCTTCCTGTCATACGTCCATCCCTGCTGATCTTAAGTTTGATGCCGAATTCCAGCAGTCTTAGCCTTGATGATTCATCGATTGCAGTGTCATTCTCTAATAGGCGATCATGAATTGCCTTCAGTATTTCTCTCTTATCCATGTTCAATTCACCTTCTATGGGTGCTCTTGAAGCTAGTCAGCTCTTTCATTCCCGCGCACCCCTGCATGACCAGGACAGTAGATTCATATCAGTTCTTGAAGATTCAGTGCTTCTATGGAGGTTTTCCATTTATGTCGGAGCCATCCATTCTAGACCTTTCGGAGCATGGATTGTGAGTCTGATACAATAACTGCCTTTGTTAATAAATTCTCAGACAGCCATCTTAAGGCAGCAGTAACTGCCTCTACCTCCATTCTCATGCTGGAGGTTGTTATCATGTAAGCCCTTCTATGTTCAGCGACGGTTCTGAACTTTACTCTAGCAGAGAAGCCCCCACCCTGATTTATTACCACGGATTACACACCCATCAGTGTACACAATGGCATCATCATCTCTAGCATAAACATTTATAAGCTGATCAATTTCAAGTTCTGCACTCTCTACGAAGGCTGATGATGACTTTCTGGTAGTTCATCCAGACCTCATCTGACTTACTCCACTCGTCTCCCTTGAATATATTTTCAACTGGGGTCACCTGTCTAATAGTCTCCTATGACTGCGCCATTCATGACATCCCCCTCTTTACTCTTACTCCTTTGATGCCAGCTACGTCCCCATGCAGTGGATGCCTTTTGTCCGTGGTTATGTACTTGATATGTTTCATTTCTCTCTGTTATATACTTGAATGTTTCATTTGTTACTGTTATATTTTGTATGTGTCGTATATGATATACTTGACGGGGTACCAACTGTTGCACCGCTACAGTATGACGGGGATAGCCTATTGAATGTTCTCAAGAAGGTCTTCAGAAATTGGCTAGTTATGAAAGACAGAGATCTATCTATTCGAGATAAAGACAAGAAGAAAAAGCGAAAGCTTTTCACTGGATATTATTTACTAATGAATCTTGGAAAATTAACTATTTCCCTGCGACCTTAGCTTGTGCCCTCAGATCTCGATGATGAAGAAGCCCTCAACCTCCTAAATGAAGGATTTTACCTATATGTAAATATTTAACACAGACAGCACGAGTGATACATTAAATACCTAGGCAATGATCAATACGACTATAACGTTTATTAGTTAAATATATACACATATAGGGTTATTAGAAAGTAGAAAGGGATGATGGTGAAAGACAATACACACTCACAGATGAAATGTAAAAATGTAATTAGTTAAATATGAGAGTGAACTTAGGTAAATAGTAAAATGATATTGTGATTAATTAGTGTTACCACACTGATTTCAAATCTACACTGTCAATGTGTCTTTCACATTTCCTCCAGTGTATGATATGCAATGATATGCACCGACGGTCCAATGTAGATGCATGTTACGTCACGTGGGTTACCTAGAAGACTAGTGATTATATCTGAAACTCTTGCTCATGTCGTAGTGAGAACTTGGAAGATATACTGTCCCTCAACGCTTGGGAAGCTCTCTAGCGTTGATAAACCGTTGACAGTAGTCTCAGGAAAATGTCTGCTGTCTGATCTCGAAAAGGGACTGACTAGACTGGAGCTCTTCACGAAATGATCTTCTGGTAATAATTGCGTTTCGTGTAATGAAACTTGGTTTAAATATAGCTCGTCGTGCATTCCACGATTACAGTAGATGAATTCACTTCCTGCACTGACGTGCTGAGCAACTGAACGTGGTTCAGGCTATCAGCTTCCGCATTATTCGAACTATATATATATACGTACATACACACGAGTAAAGTTGTGAGCTTTTGTTCTTGCTATCTTGGCGAATTGATTTGTGAACAAGTAATCTTGATAATGAGACTCATCAAATTGTGAGTAATTATTCTTGATTCACGGCGTGATGCCGACCACATCACCCCTCGTGTGCCGATGGTCAAGATAATGGGCCTAACACCATATTCCCAATATGCCTCAATGGGCGTGTAACGGGTTCCTTTACCTTTACCTTTTTATTCTTGATTCAGAAAATACGCTATTGAGTAAGTTGATCTTGATATATAGGAGAATCAACTTGTGCTTGCTTTAACTTGACTCAGGAGATAAGTTTATAAGTGAGTTGAACTTTATATTTGTATATGCGAATAAACGTGTCTTCTTCTTCTTCTTCCGTCCTTAGCCAAAGACCGACTAAGCAGTCAGAGGCCATCACGCCCTGTGGCGTCTTAAGGGCAACAGCAGACTGATTTTCTCTGTTGTAGTTTCCCATCACGCCTAGCGGCGTCTTTAGGGCAAC
Organism: Oreohelix idahoensis; assembly: GCA_024509875.1. NCBI lineage: Eukaryota > Metazoa > Mollusca > Gastropoda > Stylommatophora > Oreohelicidae > Oreohelix > Oreohelix idahoensis. The sequence goes on from JAMPIV010000465.1 coordinate 47,412, forward strand.
AACAAATAGATCCATCTGCCGTTGTTTCCGTAATCGGTGTGACAAGCCAACGGGTGATCAGCCCATTGGGCGAATAAACGTGTGAGTACTTGATAAACAAGTGAATAAATTGCTGCGCTACCGACTTTTGCAAGCGCGGGCGTGGAGATCCATCATGTAACTTAAGAAGTGTATGATGACCTATCCTGTGAATTCTGCTAGCCGGACGTATGCTTGTCACAAAATGACTTTTGGGTCGTTCTCTTGTCGCTGTCTTGTTCACTACGGCCGTATCCTGGACATTTGTTGTATTGATTATTTACGTGTATCAGTGACCGGCACCCTCTTTGTTTCTGCACTGTAGCAGATATGTTGTATTTTCAACATTCCTCCACCCTCTCAGAGATATTTTGTCTCGTCTGTTTACCTGACCATCCCTGCAGAAGATAGTAGACAGGTGATGCAATATTGAAACGACAGGCATTTTCTCGCGTACCAAACCTTGGCCGCTACCGATTAACACTAAAATCGCCAGCGTATTTGTCTAATTGCTGATAAAGCCAGGGTGCTCGACAGATAAGAGATTACTTGTCTAGGTGACACATTTTGGACAGACACGGATGACCTAATCGCTTCCTGTCTGACTTGTTATGACAAGATTACTTTAGATGGTAATAATTTGTTACGTCTGAAACACATTGTCGTATGAGTTTACAGATGTGTTGATGAGTTCGCCTGCGAGGCAATCGGATGTTTTCATACCATATATGGGAGACGTGACCTTTGCATTACGCGCAAAATTATTCCATGTCGGAATATTTTGAAATTACCCCACCAAACAGTTTTGTTTTAAATGATTGGAGCACTGACCAGCTGCATAACAAACAGATGCGGGGGTAGGACAGGCAACTAACCTGACACGTTGCAGTGTTATTTCACTGTGAGAATCGCTTGCTAAAGACACCAGACTTGCCAGTAGTTATAATCAGGATTCCATCTTATCAGACCGGACACCTTTTATTGGAGTATTCATAAGGACTTACAAAACAGATCAGGAAACTCTATCAATTTAATAAGGAAAGACACTGTCTGAGGAAACTGAACACACGGAGTCACAAAGGGAATTATCTTACAAAAGTAACGACCCCCAAGAACACGTGTAAGAGGCCTAATCAAGTGCCTTAACTTCATTCATCTGAGCAAAATGTCTGTGAGCCAGGATTGGCGTAAGTTGTCATTCTACATTCTATATTTTTCATTACTAACATGTGAACTAATATGTATATATTACCATGTAAATATTAATATGTGAAAATCGCTAATGGATGTCCAAGTCATTTGAGGCTGGCAACCTCAGCGTATAGAATGATGATTTCATGAACCACCGCTGCAAGGGCTGGTGACTGCTTTATCGCTAGTTTCTTAAAGAGAACTAAAAGCATGAGGTAGTCCCATATGGAGCAGAGAGGAAAAGATAAAAGAAATGATGTACATTCTAATACTTACAGTTTCAAACCCGTGTAAATGTCTATGTAAACATATTCAATTTATATTGTTAACACTTTTTAATCAGTGAAAATGTAAATGTAAACATATTCTATCTGTACTATTATTCTTTCATTTAAATGTAAAGTAAATATAAAGCTGTTCAATTTATATGTAAAGAAAGTTTTCTCTCGAGGGATTAAGTTTAATTCTCATCGAGGGTAAATTCTGAGGTAAATTGGATGGTGGAATAGGAAGATGGGGGGGGGGGGGTGGTACATAGGTATGAGTCGTAAAACGCAATACTCTGGAGAGCGTTTCGTTTCTATTCTTTTACCATAGTTGATGGTGGTACCAGGAGGGTACTAATCTCTGGAACAAAGTGAGGGTAGGAGTGGACTGACGTAGAAACGCAGGACCAGCTTGGCAGTTACTCCTTGACATTTCTGGGAACGTGCTGCGCCTTTAATCTTTACCGGAGACGCGAGAACTCCAGTGACCTATCTGCACAGAACCAACCCATCAGCGGGAGGAGAACATACCATAAGTAGCCTTATAAGCTACCAAGGGACCTTCTTTAAAACTAACTTCCCATCACAACCATGATGAAAACTTTTTGCTTATAATTCATTATTCAAATTTTCTAAAACTTTGTTAAACTTAAATGATTATTAAACCTGTTATTTGTAATTATACACATTTAACTTCGATTCAATCGTTTTAAAAGTACTGCATGTTTGTCTCAGTCAATTTACTAAACACACTCTAAACAGAGCTATACCAGAGTAATAAGAATTTCACTGAGTAAATCAGAGGTGGGGCTTGACGAGCTGAAAACAAAATAATTGCATAATCCTTCACAAACGTTGTCGGCAGATCAAAGAATTAACGTACTCAGCCAATGCAGCATTGTTTTCGCTTTTCATAATATCTTGTGAAAACTTTATTTTCTTGGTTGACAGGATCATGTTACTGTATGGTTGTAGACTTCTGTAGGTGGTGAATGTTTGTGGTGGGTGGCACGGTTAGACAGCGTAAATGCAAGCGCTGATGAACACAATCAGCATTGGTCGGGCTTACAGGTGGCCGACAAGTGTGTAAATGTGTAAAAATGAACATAGGCAAATGCCATGGGTACTTCAAGTACAATCACTCACACCACAGTAACGATAGGTCAAGAAACAGTCCAACGAGCTCTAACTTTACACAGTTTATTAACGTCACAGTCACGAAGACATCATGGAAACACAGTTTACAGCAAAATATGAAGCATCAAGTAAGTAAATCCCAGAAAACTCAGTTACAGGTACAAAATCCAAAGTACAATAGGCTGCAGAAAACAGCAGCTCACGTTTTATAAAGATTTACATCAATATCTTTATAAATGATGATGAACACTGGTCGCTTACACAGTGACATACTATATCTTCTAATAACAGGGGGAAAATCCATCATAGGAAACATGAATCAAAATAACGGCCGGTACAATCCATGGCCTCTATAACAAATCCATCAGAATTCTTATAACATATATAATGCCGGCGTACTCCCTGGCATTTGGTTAATATCTCTTGAAAAACAATCCATAAATTCCTGGGAGAAAGAACATTCCTGACAATAATCTCTTTATCTTTACTTCGAAAAGATATCCTCTTCAATTATCAAATTCCCCTCATCGAAAAAACACAAATACGCAGTGACACACTAGCGAGATGGGACGACCATCCCAAAGCTCTGCCAGCAAAAACACTGTCACGAGATTACTGCTTCTCAGAACAGCTCAGTAAAAATTACTCATGCGAACTCACCACGTGAGACTATCGCTCAGCTCCCCCCCCCCCCCCCCCCGTCTCTTCCCAAAAACCTCACTAAGAACATTCGCAAACTTTCTTCATCCTATTTTTAAAAAACGAACTAGCAACCACTCAGTTGAGCTGTGTTCAAAAATTACCGAGCATAAAGCCCCTAACTATAAAAATCATCTCACCACCAAAGTGTGCTAACTAACGTGTGTACAAAAATCCGACCCATACATACAAATCTTTAACACCTAACTACCATTAATAAAACATGACATAACAGACTACACTGACCCCCGGGGAAAAAAATGATATCATTTTTTTTGTGTGTGAAAAGTACATGGAACAAAAAATTTGAGGTCGATGCAATTCCAATATCTACACACAAGGATTACACTATGTTAAGTCATAATACTAAATCAACAATAGAGGGATGGAAATATGTGTAAAGTGTGACCGCTTGGCCTTTCACGCTAGCTTTGTCCCTCCTACTTCCACGCTAAGCATTTATGCGTGCTATAATATGCTACATGTAAGAATGCCAGACCTTAAAAGCAAATAAGACGTTTTTACACAAAACGCAGTATTCATTCAAAGTTCAGGGCAAACGTAGGTCAGTCCCAGATAATAATGAATGGGTTTTATAAGCGCGAAAGTGGGAAATGAATGTTTGTGTGATCTGGTTTTTTAAAATCCTATTGTTAAGTTGGAAAAGATCACACATGTGAAAAAAAAGTCGAAATAACAGAAAGTCGTGTGCAAAAAGGTCGAAAAGCTGAGGAGAGGAGTGCAAATGTTAATTATTGTACCGTGTGGAAAAAAGGACGGGTCGTGTGAAAAAAGGCGGGAAAAAAGAAGAAATAGTATAAATAGAAGAGTTGTGGGCGATAGGCAGCGATTTGAGGATTTATGATTCTAATGAAACCATAACTTTAAACTAGAGGATTTTTTTACAGATAGCGTTAGGTGAACTTCGTCTTTGAGGATACCAAGACAAGTTTTTGAGTAGACAAATCAGTAAATTATTCTATTTGGATTTACATATATATTATTCAGTTGGATTACATATTTTTTCATCTTGGATAACCAATCATCATTTGTGAAATTTACAGTGTTTGTCTAATTACATCAATAAACTCTAATTGAATTTTTTTCTACATTGCTGTTTGTGGAACTTTACAATAATTTCTTGTGGATATACGTTGTTGTGCTGAAACTGTTTTGCTTATCACCAAACTCAAAGGGAAGAACATTCCTGGGTTGAAAAACTGAGTAAAGATCAAGTATTACCATCTCTGGCTGAAGGCCAGTTAGCACTTGAACCACAACGACATATGAAGGATTAACTCTTACTAAATAAAATCAATATAACTACTAGTGCCGCATTCAACTGACGCGGGCACATATCTTCAAATTGATGTCGTAACCAGCTCGGTTACATGTTCAAATTGGTGCCGTAACCAGCTCGGTTATAAAAGTAAGAAGTTGAAGTATACAAAGATAATCAAATTCAAACAAAGATGAGGTATATCAAATATAGTCTAAGTATGAAATAATAAGTGGAAAGTGAAAGGACAAGATGATGTACACGAAGAATGACCAGCAAAGAAAGAAAGCAATGAAATGAGAATTAAAAAAAAGGTTCTTGTGTCTTTATTCACCGGCAGATGTAAATTGTTGAAATTTCGAACCCAAACCGAGCACCGTACTTTCTAACGCCGTCTCTGCGCGGCAAATCTCTCTCTCAGTCCGCCAAGATTGTGCGCTCTCTCTCTTTCACTACGGCAATGTACTTGTGCGCTATCTCTTTCTCCACGGCAATGTACTTGTGCGCTCTCTCTTTCACTACGGCAATGTACTTGTGCGCTCTCTCTTTCACTACGGCAATTTATCCATCCGGTTGTGTGACAGGACATCAAAGGGATTATTCGTCTGGTTGGGTGATGGTGGTGGTAAGAGTCTCTCTTCTGTGGATTGAAGTGACGTCGATTTTTAGCAATGTAATTTATATGGTCCTGTGTAGGGAATGAAACAGCTCGATCGTTCTGTGATCTACATCGATTCGAAGTGTATGGGATTTTGCGAAGGTTGCTTACTCTACATCTTTGCAACCTGGGTTGATCTTGTATAACTAGGTTTACAGTGTTCCTCGTGAGGCTACGTTTTTCCTTAGGAGACTGTGTATTCCGATAGGCTTCTAAAATGATCTCTTGATCAACCATATCTGGGTATTTAAACTGATAATCGATTTCTGGTTGTCTTCGTGTTCGATATTTGCGGGTGTTCTGATAATATTCTGTGCCATCCGTGTATACCATTTCTCTTTTCGGTGCTTCCAGGTATCCTCCGGTCAATTGTTTAGCTTGTTTTGAACTCTCCGTATTTCTCCATGGGGGTATCAGTAAAAAATATGTTGGCCTTGTAAAAAGACACAGTACCTTACTAAAGACCATAATAGAAGGCGGAGTTAAAGGCAAACGTGCTAGAGGAAGACAGCGCTATTAGTGGAAATGTAACATCAAGAGATGGACAAGAAAGAGTCCATCACAATATCAAGAGTAAAAACAGAACACGCCTGAGATCCATTCCAGCCGATCTAAGATATTGATATGTCTGATGATGATGAATAGTCTTGTTGTCTTCCCCCCCCCCCCTTCCTCCCCCAACCAAAAAAAAAAAATTTTATTGACAATCATCTTAACAAGACAATCTCGAGAACTACACGTTAAATCGTTGAAAGTATTCAAAAAGAGACATGAAAATAGGTCGTATATCTTTATCATCACTGCCCTACAGATCGCAAAGGAGTATGATGATGATGATGATGAAAAAAAGGTAAAGGTAGTCACATAGCAGATACTGCCGTAAGGGAGTGAAGTGTTAGAGACCTTACTATACTAGGTCCAGCATCGAGAGGTGGGGGTGACCAGTTCCTTTCATCGCTGCCTTTTCCTTCCCTAACTGAAAAGCAAATTCAGGTACCCATTCACAGCTGGGACGACTGGAGCACGATGATACCGTGAATCGAACCCGGTACCTTAGCCGCAAGAGACCAGCGCTCTAACCATTCTATCAATCGGACACATTAAAAAAAACATGATAACGGATACAAACAGAATGTTAAAAATATGAAGGGGAAAGGGGGGAGGAAGAGATTTGTGACACCGCGTAAGGGGGTGGCAAAAGTATTTTTGTTGCGTGTAAAATGTGACAACTCCATGGCCTTGACACTGCGATTGGATTTGCCGAACTGAAGAAAAAGTACGATGCTCCGTTTACCCTCAACATTTCAACAATTTTCATCGCCGGTGAATAAAGACACAAGAACCAAAAAAAAAACCAATGATATATCATGGTAACCATTAAGTTAAACAATGCATAGCTATACCAAGGAACAAATAACTAGTTATCATCTAAAAATAGCATAACATGCATGATAACCAAGTTAATAAACTTATAAAGTACCAATGGTGAACTTGTTATAGACATCAACATTATTAATATCGCTATACCTAGTTACCCCCTAGCGGACAATCAAGCGCTGGGTAAAGAAAAAACACATCACAATGTCAGAAAAAAACACCCTTTCAATGTACAATACCGAAATGTATCATAATGATAATTTAAGTTTAAATAGCCTTATCACTATAATTGTTACATATTCAACGATTATCCAAAACACAGTCATATAATAATAATATGGTCATGACATGGTGCATGAAAAGGAAATAATACAATGTCTTAAATTAAATACACATGATACCCACGTCAAAAGGCAAATCTAGAAGATGGTAATGATAACTAAGAGTGTCATGATAGCTGACAATCTGAGATTTTGCGCAATACAAAGGAAATGCAGTAGACAAAGGCGTATATCTCAAAGGTTGAACTGAAGTCATAGCCTGTGTACTGGGCAAAGAAAAAAGTAAGAAAAATATAATAAAGATGTAAAAGCATACAGTAGTAAACTTGGACCTACGTCGAAGTTTAAAAGCAAAGCAGTGAGTGCGACAAAAAGTCGTAAGAGACGAAGATACTGAGCCAACCAGCCCAATAAGAAAGGTGAAGAAACTCATAAGGTATAGATATATACTAACAACTAAGTCCGTACATGTGGCAAAGAAAACGCTAGTCATTGCAGCACAAAAGTTGCAATCAACGTGACTGGATGTATATTCAGCCGTAGCTATAAAGTTAGTGTGTGTATCAGACAAAACTGAAGGATCTTCTTCTATAATAGTAGTTAAAGAAGAGTCAAAGCTAGAATAACGACGTACTGAGGTATGTCGTACTGGGCTAAAAGAAGCACTAAAATTAGCATGATGAACAATAGTATCATCAATACTGCAAGATTGCACCACATTAGCAGAATGTATCACGTTAGCAGAATGTACCTGGTGATACGATTTTGGCATAGGCGTTAGCGTGGAGGAAGTAAGGTTATGTTGCCGCTCCCAAGCAGCAATTTGTACCGGCGTACACACCTTTATACCATGTATCTGTCCGACAGTAAGGTCGGCAATAGGTGCTCTGAGCATACATGCGTGTATATAACCAGTGAAAACCGGTGTGGCAATGTGGACTATGGCAGTCGGAAAAGTCTTATCTGTCCCACCGAATGTCACACATTTCACCATATTACCTGTTGCGCAAGAAGGATGAACTAGAGACTGTCTAATCCCAACAGTCGTGCATCCGGAATCAAAGAGAATTGAGACAGGATTACAATTCACAAATCCCTTGTGTAGGGTAAGAGACCCTCTTCCGTCATGCGCAGCTAAGGCAGGAAGAGTGGGTAGAGGATGACCGCAACTCAAGGTAGTCACCGCTGTAGGTTGGAACAAAGTTGTGCACTCAGGGCACTGAGATGCTCTCTCGAAATCGAAAGCAGAGCAAGCAGTAGCATTAGAGACACTATTATTATTGTTACCTTGATTATCAATAACCTGCGGCTCCTGTTGAGCAGAGTTAGCATGGCGATGCGATCTATCATTTGGAGATCAACCGTCATATCGAGATCTATTACAACTATTATCTCTATTGGGCCCATTGCTATTTCCTCTATTGAGACCATTGTTCTGATTTGAACCCCAGTTAGCATAGTTGCGATTATTATTTCCCATTGGATCAAAATATCTATTAGATGGATTTTGTTGTCTTCGAGAAAAATTATTCTAAGGTTGATAATCTCTAGTGTAGTTACCCCTTCCAAAATTTCCATAATTGTTGGAACCAAAATGTTGAGGTCCGTTAAATTGTCTCCAGTTTCTTGGAGAGGGAGAATTACTACGTCATGGACCTTCTTGGTACTGTCTAAAATCACGATAGTCTTTCCTACAAAAATTGCGATCAGCACTTTGTGATCTACGGTGCATATTAGGACCATATGGTATTGCCGAAGCCACAGGTAACCCTTCTCTCACTTGAGATTTGCTAACAGTCACATTTGGATGTGCCGTGACGTATTGGCGACAGTATTGTTCCATATCTTTCAAGTTTGTAGGCTTTTGCTCATGTAGAAAAGAAAGAAAAGAAGCGTTTACAGACGACATGACTTTGTCACGAAGTAATAAGTCCATGACGGTTTCATATGTGTGTTCAATTTTTGAGAGCTCTACCCAACGTGAGAATGTAAGACGTATATTTGCTATGAACTCTGAAAAATCTTCCCCAGTCTCCGGTAATGGAGACTTAAAGCGCAGCCGATAACCGTCTTTCTCAAGTTGGTATTTCCTTAACAAGACAGCCCTGACAGTATCATAGTTATTTTTGTCGGGCCCTTCAACCTACTTACAACATTTATAGCTTCACCCGTAAGTAGTTCCATAAGTCGTGCACAATATTCCGACTTGTCTATTTTCTGAGATTCACATGTAAGTTCAAATCTATTCAGGTAAAATAAGACATCGTCAGAGGTAGGTTTAAAATCAGGTAATCTTAGCTTATAAGAATGATTATTTGTCTTATGAGAGGTAGTTTGAGTGTCTGTAGAATTTTGTGTATTAACACTATTCACCACCTTTAATCTCTCCAGCTCTATAGACAACACCTTTTCCTCGTGCAGCCTCATACGTTCTTCAGCTTGCATCTGAAGTTTTCTCTCTTCCAATTCCCTTTGAAGTTTTCTATCTTCAGCCTCCATTTTCTGTTTTTCAGCCTCCATTTTCTGTTTTTCAGCCTCCATTTTCTGTTTTTCAGCCTCCATTTTCTGAACCTTGTCATATTCGAAAAGAGCGAATTCTCTTACTTCTTCAGTAGTCATACCAAGGGTTTCCCTTGTTTAATGAAGTAGTCTAAACTAGACATTATGTCTAATTTTATGAGATAGGTAATTTATGTAAATATACCTGGAGAAGCTCACTTTATCCCAACTCAGTGGGTGGCAAGTCCTTGCTTAAGAACTTGTATAATTACCTTTACAACTATTAATAATGTTATTAATTACAAGCAAAATGCATTATAATATCGATAGAGCATGAGAAAATAGACAGTACAAACAAGAGTTACAAGGACAAGATATAAAGGACAAATGACCACGTTCGCAGGAGTCAAATAAAGTCAAAAAGCGGAAATAAAGATAAGAAATTTTGCAAAGCTTGCAATGACAGCTGCGAATAGAGTGACAAGACACACAACAGTACAGTGTATAAATAAAAAATTTGTATAGAAATAAACAATAGAGAGATAGAGGATGACAACTACAAACGAATCAATCGAGAAACTAAGGTATAGAGACAAAATACTACAATAACAATAAGACAGTTCGTCACACCTAAAAAATTACTGTTGTAAGGGACAAGTAGCGATCTGAACTTCAGCAAGGTTTTTAGCCTTGAACCGGAATTATCGCTCAATTGAAATTTACAAACTAAACCCTACAGAACATCTGACAAGAGCCCGAATTAGCTTCAAGATGAACCTCGTTTGTCAGATCCACATAAACATGGAACATATAACATAACACGAAATAGAATAAATAGTCAAAGCTCTGAGGAAGGCTCGATAACACAGAACAGTGGTACAGTTTACAAACAAAACACCACTTATCTTCAAAAAGGAAAACTTCCGGCCTCCGCAACAACAACAATGATGGGCAACGAGTATCACAATACAGTCAAACGTTGATGGCTACTGGATCTCCTAGCTTCCCAGGTCCTTGACATAGGATGACGTTTACTTGAACAGCTTGCACTCAAAAACTAGCACTGTCAACACCGTAAATCCTGTTGAACTTGAACTCACAAGTTCTGTACTTGGTAACACCCCAAAATGCTGGCTCACCACTTTATGTTAAACTTTATTTTCTTGGTTGACAGGATCATGTTACTGTGTGGTTGTAGACTTCTGTAGGTGGTGAATGTTTGTGGTGGGTGGCACGGTTAGACAGCGTAAATGCAAGCGCTGATGAATACAATCAGCATTGGTCGGGCTTACAGGTGGCCGAAAAGTGTATAAATGTGTAAAAATGAACATAGGCAATTGCCATGGATACTTCAAGTACAATCACCCACACCACAGTAACGATAGGTCAGGAAACAGTCCAACGAGCTCTAACTTTACACAGTTTATTAACGTCACAGTCACGAAGACATCATGGAAACACAGTTTACAGCAAAATATGAAGCATCAAGTAAGTAAATCCCTGGAAACTCAGTTACAGGTACAAAATCCAAAGTACATAGGCTGCAGAAAACAACAGCTCACGTTTTATAAAGATTTACATCAATATCTTTATAAATGATGAACACTGGTCGCTTACACAGTGACATACTATATCTTCTAATAACAGGGGGAAAATCCATCATAGGAAACATGAATCAAAATAACGGCCGGTACAATCCATGGCCTCTATAACAAATCCATCAGAATTCTTATAACATATATAATGCCGGCGTACTCCCTGGCATTTGGTTAATATCTCTTGAAAAACAATCCATAAATTCCTGGGAGAAAGAACATTCCTGACAATAATCTCTTTATCTTTACTTCGAAAAGATATCCTCTTCAATTATCAAATTCCCCTCATCGAAAAAACACAAATACGCCGGGACACACTAGCGAGATGGGACGACCATCCCAAAGCTCTGCCAGCAAAAACACTGTCACGAGATTACTGCTTCTCAGAACAGCACAGTTAAAAATTACTCATGCGAACTCACCACGTGAGACTATCGCTCAGCTCACCCCCCCACCAACCCCCCCCCCGCCCCCCACCCCCCCCCCCCCCCCCCCCCCACTAAGAACATTCGCAAACTTTCTTTATCCTGTTTTTAAAAAACGAACTAGTAACCACTCAGTTGAGCTGTGTTCAAAAATTACCGAGCATAAAGCCCCCAACTAAAAAAATCATCTCATCACCAAAGTGTGCTAACTAACGTGTGTACAAAAATCCGACCCATACATACAAATCTTTAACACCTAACTCCCATTAATAAAACCTGACTTAACAGCAATGTTAAATTATGTAAAAGAAAAATTATAAATAATTTTTCTAAAATTTATTAACCTGCTGTTCCCTTCACAAATTCCTTAAGAACCATATATAAAATTACGTTCCACAGGTATGAATTACAAATCCACACAGAAATGAAATTAGTGAAGAGGATGTGAACAGGCTAGGCTCGGGGAAAGCTCTTCTACTGACATTTGGCGAACGTGTCGTTATGTTTCTGTTTTTGTCAATGAGTGACAATTCTGGGTTGTGTCCTATGACTTTGCCCCTTGCGCTACTAATTAATCGTCCATCTTGCCCTACGACGTCTGCATGCTCGTGTGCAATTTCAGTGCCGTAAATTGCCACAAAATGGGTGGGCTCTCGTAACCAACTCTTTGCCTCCTTGCTGAGTGTTCGGTACTAAATATACAGTGGTTTGTGATTAGTCACCCGATAAGAGATTGTATGTACTCCTTTGTTACAGAGTAACTTTCCTTTGCAGTTCAAGCCTGTCACACCATGTTTTGTTTCTTTGTCGTATGGCAGTTCCCTTTATTGTCTTTCATTGCCCCGCCACGTAGACAACATCTACATTTCTGTGCCGCTCTCAAAGTCTACTATCTTGTAAAAAACCCTCCTTTGCGTCTCGCAATTCTTTTGTTTTCAATTGCTTTGGCGGGCAAGCTAATTTGCCCAAATGTGGTGACACTCGCTTTGTTTAAACAGGAGATTAAGCCCTCAAACGAATTATTTCTGTCGCCAATGTGGCGGTCTTCCACGCCAAACAGCAACTTGTCTAACGAATGAAGTGTGTTCCAAAAAATAATGTAAGGTTAGAAAATATCAAAGGCGATTAACGTTACACTTAAGTAATAGCCGTGATCAGGAAAGATTACTATAAAAAATATCGAAAGAGAAAATCCGGGAGAGAAATAATATAAGAACTATGATGAAAAAGAAAAAAGTCGAAAAAGATAGAAACACTTTATCACAGAATGTTTCATTTCTAACTGTTATATACTCGTATGTTTCATTTTTCACTGTTATTTACATGAATGTTTCATTTACCACTGTTATGTAATTGTCTGTTTCATTTCTCACTGTTAAATACTTGTCTGTTTCATTTCTCACTGTTATCCACTTGCATATTTTATTTCTCACTGCTCTAGACTTGAATGTTTCACTTCTCACAGTTATGTATTTGTATGTTTCCTTTCCCACTGTTATATGCTTGTATGTTTAATTTCTCACTGTTATACACCTGTATGTCTAATTTCTCATTGCTGTAGACTTGTATATTTAATTTCTCACTGGTATACACTTGAATGTTTCATTTCTCTTTATTGTAGCCTTGTACATTACATGATTACTGCTGTCAGCTTGTATGTTTTATTTCCACCGTTGTTCATTTACGTCATGCCAGGGACTCCTCAGGTTTGTTTATTTATTTTGCTTATTCACCTTTTTGTGTATTCAGTGCGTAATATTTGGTCAAGGTTGGCCCTATTCAAGAGGTGATTTATTTACCATCTATTTAAAAAAGGGTCCCTCTCTGTCTAAAGACGTAATGGGTATCTTTATATTGCTGTCTACGTGTTTAGTATCCTGCCAGTGTCCCGTCGAAAAAGTTTTTCACATTTTTTGTTATGGCATCTTTTCAATCATCATTGAGTTACAAGAATAATCTCCTTTTTCACATCCCGTCTTATTGAATTCTAAGGACGTGTCACGATAACAGAATTATTCATCTCACTAATATTGAATCACTACGTTTTTTCTTCGTTTTGTGTTTGTTTGTTTGCTTTTTTTTTGGCCATGTTACGTCAGTTTAAGAACAATTCATAACAGACTTAATCTTATGTCAAATTTATGACAATTACGTGAAAGGCCAGTAATGCTTGCATACAATGGATACGTCTCCGCTCAACAGTACAATTAATTAATAATAAATGTACTTTCATATTTTGTCTTCTGCTAGCACAGTTTATACTGTACTTTTTAAATTTTTAAATTTTAATTTTACTTTTTTAAGATCATAGTTGAACATCATCGTGTTCCGTGTGGAGTATAATCCGCCACTAATTAATTAAAGCCAAGTACCTTGTATACCTGTCTCGTGCAGTTTGTTCGATGCTTTTCCATGTGTTCTTTATTCAATTAATCAATCAATATCTTTTAGCTCCCCAAGGAGCATAGGCCATCAACAAACACATGCCAAGTCTTCCTGTCACGTGCCGTCAGCTCTCGTTCTTTCCTAATTTTCCTCATCATTTTCACTTCTGTCCCCAGTTGTCTTCTCCTTATGTGTTTAATCTATCTCTGTCTCTCTTTCCCTGGGTATTACAGAACATAGGACTGCCTTGTAATGCTATCAGCAGGTTTCCTCAATGTGTGTCCTATCCATCGCCATCATCTTCTTCTCATCTCTTGTTCCACTGGTACTTGTCTGGTTCTTGTCATCTGTTCCTCATCATTGGTAACCTTGTCATACCATTTCAATCCTTATATTCTACGCAAGCACTCTTTTATGACTGTCTGTAACTATTTTGTTGTTCTTTTTGTTGTTCTCTATGTTTCAGAGCCATACAATAGGACTGACTTTACATTTGAGTTGAAGATTCTTATTTTTGTGTTGGACTTGATTTCTCTTGATTTCCATTAGTTCCCCACTACAATGAAAGATCCTCTTATCTTTTTGTATTCTTATTTTGATATCATTGTCTGTCCCTACAACTTTGTCTGTACTTCTGCCAAGATATGTGTAAGATTCTACATCTTGTAGTGATGTTTCCTTAAGTTTGACCTTGTCATCATTTCTCGCATTTATTCTCATTATCTTTTTCTTTTCCCTGTATTAATTTCACGGATCTCCTATTCTCTCCTCCATGTAGTCTCCGTTTTCTCTCACTGTAAGGATTCCAGAACGAGCTTCCATTTTAATGCTACTGGCTAGTTTCCTTAGTGTGTGACCTATCCAACACCACCGTCGTCTTCTCATATTATATCTCACTTGTATTTGTCTTAGTCTTGCTGTCAGTTTCACATTGGTGATCCCATCATACTATTTCAGTCCTTCTGTTCTGCGCAAGTACTGGTTTATGAAAATCTGTAACATCGTGGTTTTTTATTTTGCTGCTGTCAATAGTTAACAGCCGTTCAATAGTGTAAGCTATATTTAGACACAATACAGCCAGTGTGTATTTTTAGAAATTATAAATTTATTGCAGTTCAAAGGTAACAAACCTACCGTCTCAGCTCAGATAAGATAATCACACAATCTTCATGAATAAACCATGACATGTTGATTATATTCATTTAGACTGTGATCGATCTGATTTTTTATTCTGTTCTCTCCCGCCTGCAAGATTAGCCTGGATAAGTTCGAAAATGAAACGATGTTACATTAAGAACACACTCATCATCATCATCATCGTCACCATAATCATTATCGTTTTTGCTTTTTGTGGAGCACGGAGCAACCACTGTAGCGTGTCCACTTCACAAGAAGCCTGTAACAAAGTATTCCCATGTCGCTGCAATGATGGTTTCCGTAACAATTTATTTTACTTGATAAAGTTGCCAGTCCCGCGCATTCTCTTCTTCTTCTTTGATCCTTAGCCGCCGACCGTCAAAGCAGTCAGTGGCCATCACGCCTAGTGGCGTCTTGTAGGGCAACAACAAATTGATTCCACTTTGCTCGGTCGGTGGCCATCCTTCGTACAGTGCCCCAACTCTGGTTCATTCTTTGCATCTCAGTCTCCACAGTCTTCCGCCAGGTTGTTTTTGGTCGGCCTCTCTTTCGTTTTCCTTCAGGGGTCCATAGCATAGCTGTTCTTGTGATGGCATCGGGGTCTCTTCTGAGGACATGATCAACCCAGCTCCAGCGTCTGCCAGCTATGATGGTGTGAATGTCCTCTTGCTTGCTACGAGTAGGCAGATCTTGGTTAGTGATGGTATTTGGCCAAAAGATTCGGTGAATTTTTCCTAGGCATGTTGTGTGAAAAGAGGACAATTTCGACATTTCCTTCTCTGTAACTCTCCAGCATTCCGCACCATAGAGAAGCACAGAAAGCACACAGCTCTGATATAATCTTAATTTTGTGTATTGGGAGGACTTCCAGATGTTGTTTAGGCTAAAGAAGGCTGTTCTTGCCTTATTCATTCTGATGTTGATGTCTTTGCCTGCCCCGCCGTCTGGTGTTACTATGCTTCCTAGGTATGTGAAGGTATCTGTCTGTACCAATTGCTGATTCCTTACTGATATGGGCTCAGGGTTGCTCACATTGAGCGTCATGACCTCAGACTTCTTTAAATTGATATTCAAGCCCACCTGCTAGTCCCGCGCATAATTTCAAATTAATCGTCTCTTACGACATGCCTCAGGGAACAGTAGTCTTCATATGTCTTTATCTCCTCAGAGATCCGTGGCAACTGGACGGGGTTTAAGGACACAAAATTACGCTAGTATCTGCAACTTAGCAAGCAATACACTTTAGCTCCCCGAGGAGCATAGACCTTCAACAAACACATGCCAAGTCTTCCTGTCCTGTGCCTACCGCTTAAGTTCTTTCCATGTTTTTCTCATCATTTTCACCTCAGTATCCAGTTCTCTTCTCCGAGTGTTTTTTTAGTCTACCTCTGTCTCTCTTTCCGTTTGAATTCCAGAACAAAGACTGCCTTGTAATGCTATCAGCAGGTCTCCTCAGTGGGTGTCCTATCCATCGCCAGCGTCTTCTTCTCAACTCTTGTTCCACTGGCACTTGTCTGGTTCTTGTCATCAATTCCACATTTGTGACTTTGTCATACCATTTCATTCCTTCTATTCTACGCAAGCACTCGTTTATAAAAGTCTGTAGCTTTTTGGTTGTTGTTTTTGTTGCTCTCCATGTCTCAGAGCCATACAATAGGACTGACTTGACATTTGACTTGAAGATTCTTATTTCGTGTTGGACTTTTTTCGAATTAAAAATATATGAGAGCTGCGTAATTTATGTACTCCTGTACGGTGCAGAATGCTGGAGAGTAACAGAAAAAGAAATGTCCAAATTGTCCTCTTACTACTCAATCTGCCTAAGGAAAATTCTTCGTGTTTTCTGGTCGAACACCATCACCAACCAAGAACTGCTCACTCTTAGCCACCAAGAAGACATGCGCACTATCACAGCGGGTAGACGGTGGAATTTGGTTAGCCACATCTTCAGAAGAGACCCTGAACCAGAACTGCCATGCTATGGACTCCAGAAGGAAAGCGAAAGCAAGGACTCCCAAAAGCCACCTAGCGGAGAACTGTGGAAGCAAACATGCTAATCCTGAATTAGAGCTGGAGCACCACAGGAAGGATGGCTGTTGACCGAGCGAAGTGAAGACAGTTTGTTGCTGCCCTACAAGACGCCATCAGACGTGATGGTCACTGGTTGCTTTCAGTCAACGGCCAATGACCGAAGAAGAAGAAGGCACAACATTCTGTCCTATGTGACATACTGCACCCGTACTGATGTAATGAATACAGAAGAACGAAATTCCTTAATTCCTAAAAAAGCTTGGGACAACAACTGTAGCAGTCCTCCGCAAATGATGACTGCGCAGAAACACTTCATGTCCTCTTGCGGTGGTCTAATGTTAACAACCTCATGGACAACACATTATAGTAGCCTTTTACGGCACCTCTGAGAGCACAGTCTTCCAATTTTTTTTTGTTTTTTTTTGTTAATCAGTACTGGGCCTCTGGATGGTCACGTGACAGAACTATACTATACGGGCATCTTGGTGTATGTACAACATTTATTTGACGTAATGATCATGCGTCCTTCTTTCCATCTCTTTTCACTTCTTATGGGGCACGGGGGTGTGACGTATAATGGAAAAAGAGCCTACAGTAATCTGACAGTCTTTTGTGACCTCGTAGCGTTCTAGAATTTGCTAGCAAAACCATGCATTTATAGCCTGTGTCTACTGATTTTTTCGTCACGCCTCTTTTCTTTGAACAAAAGCAAACGAAGTGTTTACAAACTTTCGTGACCTGCCGGTCATAACAGGTAGCGAATCAGGTTTGTTTACCTCGTCTCATCACGCGAGCTTATCTGTCAATCATACGATACCTGACAGACCGCACGTGAATAACACAGAATCTTTTGAAGTTCGTACTGAGAAAAAGTCAGAAACCCCTGGGCTCTTTGATCTTAGGAAGCGGGCATTCGTACAGAGAAGACCCGTTAGACGTAAGAATTCTTCTGATATCGGTTAGCAACGCTTGACGGAAGACCAATCATAAGCCTTTATCTGGGAATTCTGTTCTGATTTTCCGTTACTCACACAATAGTGCGAAAAGTAACATCATCTATAGATCAGAGAAACATAATGATATATAAACTGTGTTTTCTTAAACCTGCTATCAGTTGTCACTCAGAATTGTTGGATAATCTAAGCACGTAGTGGAGCAGGTCAACCGCTTTAAATATCTCGGAGCTATTATAGACCGAAAGGGAGGCATCAAAGAAGAGGTGGCCACTCGAAAAGCAGCAGCTGGGAGACTTTTTCAGGCCATAAATCGAGGATTCCTCAGCAAGAGAGAGGTTGGTAAGAAAACGAAGATGGCTGTATACCGCTCCACCTATGTCCCAGTCTTGACATATGGATGCGAGTCATGGGCAATGACTACAACCCATAAAAGCCAGATCCAAACGTCAGAAATGAGGTATCTGAGGAAGGTGGTTGAAGTAACAAGAAGAGACATGGTCCGCAACCAGACGATACGTCAAGGCCTAAAATCCCACCCCCTGCAAACCCAAGTAGAACAGTCCCAACTAAGATGGTTTGGCCATGTCTGCAGAATGGGAGAAGATCGGCTACCCCGACAAGCATGTGAAACAAAGAGCCAGGGATCCAGACCCCCAGGACGACCCAGAGTCCGCTGGGAGGACAACATTAGACAATCTTTGAAGGACCGAGGACTAGAATGGAACCAGGCCTGGAGGAAGACAGCCGATAGGATAATCCGGCGCTCTCTCTTCCAAACCTCTACACCTCACGGTAGAAGGGGAACGACTAAGTGAGTAAGTAAGCACGTAGTTCTAGAACCATTGTGGAAAGTGTGTTAATAGCATTCGTGGGGATTTTCGTTCTGATTTTCTGGTAATAGAAATTAGTGTTTACGTGTTTAAGAGAGTTAGCTTTTACCAATTAAAGTGTTAGCTTTTACCATTATAATTCACTTTGATTTTCTAGCGTTAAAACTAGTGAAATAAAATAACGCGTAGCTATTTCATACCAGATATTCAGTTATCATGTTAATTTTCACCACACGCTTTCTCACACAAGAAGAGACGGTTTTGGCTGAGTGGTTAAATGCTAGGCGCGACTGATAGTGACAGAAAAGAATTCACGTTTTATCTCATTGTGCGTATTTATTATAAGTGCCTATTATTTAATATCATACGACTAAACTATCAGACGCCAACCAAATTAATAGCTACTTAACGACCGGCGATAGTTTGTTGTAACTGAAACTGTACGCTGATC
Source organism: Oreohelix idahoensis (assembly GCA_024509875.1). Classification (NCBI taxonomy): domain Eukaryota; kingdom Metazoa; phylum Mollusca; class Gastropoda; order Stylommatophora; family Oreohelicidae; genus Oreohelix; species Oreohelix idahoensis. Next base: position 66,627 of record JAMPIV010000465.1, read on the forward strand.
GTTAAACGCGAGCAAGAGGGGGGAGAGTCGCATAACTCATCTGACCTGAAAACTCTGCGCTAGCGACGGGCGATAGGGTAGGCTAAAGACACCGTGTGCATTTTAAATTTAATCAGGACTGACGGAGAGGATAAGAGATCGTCTTGTCCCCGTCTGTGTGCATATATGTAGCTATATAAAATAGTAGCATTTTTCCATAAATATTTCTTATATATTCCTAGCAGACCTGATCAAGGGCGCCCAGCGGTCTTTTCTTTTCTTTTTTTACTGATTGGTTAATGTTGTCTTTCTTGGCTTGTGCATCACCAATTTCATTGGTGAGCAAGTATTTTCCAACGATACATGAAAAACATTTTAACTTGTCAATTTAACTGGACTTACCAAACCCAGCAATATATTTTTCAATTTAATCAGCCAACTGGGGTGTGAAAAAAATAACATTCATTCCCGGCTTCTGACAGTCGTATTCAAGCGTATAGCCTCCAGAATTTACGCTGTTTCAGAATCGGCACTCTACCATAGAGCCAGCCGATAAGATTATCGTCATTTATCAATTGAAACATTTTTAGCAACCAGATGTTTCCCAATACTGGAAGTATTTTCCTCTTTTAACTGTGAACCCCAAGATCACGTTTCTACATCAACTATTGGCGGTGACACTTTGTTCATCCAGGAAAAACCCACACCAGATTCGGCGTTCACCTCACTAGTCTTTATTTGTTAGAGGATGGACTGGGGCCAATTTGGGAAATAAACCTGACATTTTATATAAGCAGGAAAAATTGTAATTCCAAGGGATATCACTAAGAGTAGGTAAGAGTGATTGAGTGGCCACTGTATGAAAGAGAGAGTGAATATTTTTCTTTGTTACAGGGACTTTACCAAAATTGGATTTGCTTAAACTTGTTAACTTTACTGGGTAGCATATAGTAGGAACTTGTTTACTTAACTGTCTACTCTGTAACATAGTGCAAACCTTCGACCTTTGGGTTATTAACTTTTTGGGTTCTTTTCTCCAAAATAGGGGGGGGGGGGGGACATTTATACTGCTATTTCATATGTATGTAAATCTGATTTTTATTTGATCTTTCTTTAGATATTTAATGTTGTCAAGTTTAAATGATAATAAACAACAAAGAAACTTAACTTTGTGTGTTGTTCAGACCCATACCCAATTAACCGTAGTTTTTCACATTTGTGTGTCTTGTTGTCACATAGCTGTGTGTGTGTGTGTGAAGTTAAACTTATATTTATATGTATGAGGAGGACAATGTTGTCTTGTACTAACTTATAGTCGTATAGATAGGCTGGAATAGAGAAACTTTCTCAGAGACATATCTTCTCCTTAAGCTATCACCCGTGGAATCTATTTATCACACCTATTCTCACGTATCAATCACCATCCACTCTACTCAGACGGGACAAAAATAACTCACAACCTATCTGTACGACAGGGGGTCATCATTGCAGTACCCCAGAAACAGGAAGCCTGCACAAATGTACTTACGACCTCTTGCAGCGGTGACATCTGTAGCAATTTGCTTTACAATGATGAGGTTGCCAGCCCATAAACAACCTCTTTTTAGTCGCCCTCTACGACATGCGTTATGGAGGCTTCGGATGCATTCTGCTTTTGTTTTTGTTTTATTTCTTTTGTGTCATCAGTGGACACTCCCCCCCCCCCCTTTTTTTCCCCCCGACACTACAAGGGACCGGAAAGATCTAGACTATGGTAGCAACGTTTCAAGACTCCACATATTCTACTTATTTCGTGGATGACGTTTTTGAAGCAGTTAGTACTTGATCCGGAAATCACAGGCAGACGATATTTATGTCAGAAATAAAAACACATGTATTACCTATGTCACGCGAAACGATTTTCGGTGGTAACAACCTAATGAAGGTCAAGATCTCTCTGAAGGAATAGGACTGCTGCTCCTGCACGTGACTAAGTAGAGGTTGAGGAAACGGCTGGCACCACATCACGTGAGAGAAATTTCTACAGAAGAAATCACTACAACTGGACATGTATGTTTTAGCGGAGGCTTCCTAAGATAGCACCAGGTATAATAGTGACTTCATGCTCTATATGGAGTGACAAGAGAAATGATGACGCTTATTGTATGTTGATATATGCTATGAAAAGTCAGTTTCCACGGCTCTTTTCTTGCGTGTCTGTAACATAAACAAGACACATATCCTTGCTATCGCTTACTTAATACAGTATATGTAAAACCTGCCTTCCGGCGTATCTTGTGCACATTTATGCAGATTGTCGCTAACTGCATATCAGTAAGATCACATTGATTTTTTTTCTTTTTTAAAGACAGCTTGCTCATACAGTCAAGGGCTGCACATTTTTCCGTTAACGTTTTTCTGCTCTTCAGCTGCTGCTGAGAGAACGAACGAAGTAACGAGCTTCATTTTGAGAGATAGACTTTTAAGATCACGTTTCCTACAGGCTTTAAAACAATATTTTGCTCATTGACTTATGAACAGAGTCGGCTCTTGGGCGGTGCTAAATGCATTAAAAAATTATAAAAACACTAACATTCTAAAAGAAGAAGAAAGAAGAAACATAAAATTTCACAGTAAATAATTATTTGCTTGTATAAAAGCGCCACCGTGAGACCTCGCCCTACCCTGAAAAATCCATAGGGCCAGGCCAGCACTGCTTCAGAAGTTTCTTATCCAGCTCTGGCTTTGTAAGCATATTTTAAAATCAAAACTTAATTAATTGAATAGGAAAAGCTCTACGAGGATGCAAATAGCCTCAAGTTGACCACTACTTTCTTTGACAACTTTCAAGTAGACGTCTGAGAGTGTATGAAGATGAAGAAAATAACTACATTTTTCGCTGTTTCTGTTTCTATTTTACTTGAAATGCTATGGTATATGGTTGCTGTATTCTCAGCATGAGTAATTACAATGTAAAAGGTGCCCGGGCACAAATTAAGTCAGGCCGTCCTTATTAAATGGACTCAACAACCATGATCGATACATGGCGTTTCAGTATAGAAAATGAATACTACTTACATTAAGAATTACTATTGGTAAAAAATATTTTTAAAAATTTAAAATATCTTTTCTTTAATTTAATATAAAAAATCAAATAACGTGTGACGTCATCTGCTGGAATTTTGAAATGAAGCTTCTCATTTGCCAGAATGTATGTATTGCATCGCGACAAGAGCAACAGAGACATGAGAACAGCTGACATCGACACAGATAGCATCATCTAAATATGCTTGCAAATATATTTTTAAAATGTAAAAGTTCAACCATTATTTTCTGTGGCCCACTCGGTGCTGGGGCTCCTGAGACATGCCCAGCCTACCAGGGCGGTAGTTACGCCACTGGTAGGATACCATATTGCACTAATTCTATTGCGCAGACGCGAGGAAAACGATTAATTGCTTGGCAGTGATAAAGAGTTTCCACCAACTGTTTAGACCGAAGTCGGCAAACTACAGCTCTCGGGCTGAATGCAGCCCGCGGCTTCATTTTATCCGGCCCGCCAATGATATATGAACCTTTTGAATCAGTGATTCATTTCTTATAACGCCACCGCAAACTGGAGAATATAGTTACGTTTACCTTGTTTTTTTACACTTTTTTTTTTTAACTCTATTGTCAATTAAGGGCACTTTTGTCTAAAATGTGAAAAAAAAAAACTCATGCAAAAATCAGATTGTATATAATGATGTTCCAAAATATATCTATTTTCACAATAAATAAATGCGTGCAGATGTTTTCTCACCTTGTAAATATCTTTGATTTTGCACGTCTCTTGGGCCCCCTGAATCCTAAAATGTTTACTTTCCTGCCCGTCTCTAAAACAGTTGCCGACCCCTGGCTCAGACAACGAGTTTTAATATTCCTATTAACATTTTGCTTATTTACTGCACGATCTGGGACAAGCAGCAATCATGGGTTATATTTATGTTATTTATGTTCTGAAGTTTCTTACTTAGCTAGCTCTCGATTTCTTTCCTTACCCTGTGGCCGCAGCATATGTACTTTTCTGTGTCTTTTGTCCTAGTAATGCGCATTGCCTTTTTAAAAAAATGTATTTTCTTTTGATTTTAAAAATCCATCCTAATATTGCAATGCCGATGTCTCGTAGGGAAGATGTGGGTGTGGGTCTAGTTCAAATAATAAGATCCCTCGTATCTTATTAGAGCTTTGTCATGATTTGTTTGAAATGTCTGTCACTTTTAGTCGATTTGTTGGCCCTGTCTTGTTCATAATTTTTGTCTACGCCCACTTTTCTGTCTTATAGCTCCTCATAGCGCTATTTCTGGCATTGGTCGTGTCAATCTTACGTTGGACAGGCTAATTCTATTCCTATACACGGGGACATCGGTATCTAGCTAAAGGTCCTTTTGTTCAGCCTTTCTAGTAGATGACGGCTCTTTCCCTGTTTCTTTGACTTACATAGAACCCGTGGACACGTGGGAAATCTTCTACTCTTTTTATTTTGTGCCGCCCTCGTCTCGTCCCGCGAACACCGGTCGCTCGTAGACCGCATAATGTTACAGCAGATTACGTCCTTTCCTGTATCTTGAGTTGCCCGGGGAATCTCTCCCCTAGGTCTTACGTGTGAATTTGTTTCATCTAGTGCACGTGCAAAAGCCACCTGCAGACTCTATCGTGCTATATAATCAAGAGGACTCTATCACTCAGTACCACTGTCTCAAGGAAATTCTGACACTGGACAAAGTGATATTCTGCACCAGAGCTAATAACAGTTGTTCGTGCAAGAATTATTCGTCTTCGGTAAGCTCATTTATTTATTTAATTCATTGGCTTAATCTAATAGAATAGAGATCCCGTGTTACTTTAATTCATGTTAAATATATATATACATTCTTTTTTTTTCCTTAAAGTAAATTTTTTTTCGTGACCTGGATGCTCTGAATTTTATTAAGTGAGCCACCATCCATAATCATTAAGTTTTAGCTATGCGCGGGGTTTTCTTAAGTTAGAAACAGTGAGCCGGCGTATAGTTAATTTTTACAAAGTTTTTTTCCCCACTTGGTTTGTATGTGTGGAATATTACTGTAAAGAGTATAATTGTGTAAATACTGAGTATCAGCTCAGTGCTTTTTTTTTTGTAACCTAGCCAGTGTTATTATTTACTGAATAATTTACCCGCGAGGAAATTTTTAGTATCTTGGGTTAACTTTAACAATATGATTATGCTCGTAAGCTGTGCGTGGGGGGGGGGGGCGGGGGGGGGGGGGGGGGGGGGGGGGGGGGGGGGGGGGGGGGGGGGGTGGGGGGGGGGGGGGGGGGGGGGGGGGGGGGGAGATACGTTGGCTACAACCATTCTAACAATAAATTGGTCATGCCGCGCAGCGAAGACTGACGCACTCGCGAGCGACCAGAGATTTTTGATCGATAAAGTGGGCAAGACTGTACTGAGAAGAGCTTGTTTTGATCTGTGTGGAGTAGGAAACGGAGAAGGAGAGTTTGTTTTGATTTTGTGAGTGAGAGAAACGGCGAGTGGAAAGTGGAAGTGCGTTTATATTTTGTATGGGTGAGAGTCTAACTGAGAAGGAGTAGGCTACATGTAGTAATGAGATACAGTATTGCTGTATATTTTCAGAGCCTTGGTCAGCATTTGTTTTATGCTTTCAGATGTGATTTGCTGCTGTCAGGGGATTACCATTTCCATATAATAAATATTACCAGGCAGTCTACGTCATACTGCCAGGTTTCAGTTATAAGGCTGGCGAGTGGATTACGCACTACAGCCTATTGTTGACAGTGTCTATTGCTCCAGCATATAAGGGATGTCTCCTTTGTCATCCAGTCTTTTTCGGCAACACTGCCCGATCCATTAACAGCCAGTTGATTTAGAGTATACCACTGTACATCGATTTCTGTTACCTACACGTAAGCAGTAGCCTTGGGTCCTGGATTATTTACCTGCAGCACAGATTGCCACAAGTTGCAGTTAACCATCATCTCAACACCTACGGCCTTTAGCCTTTGCCATCCAGTCAGTTTCGGCAACACTGGTCAACCCATTGATAGCCGGCTACCTCTGAGTATACTGACATAACGACCGAGAGGAGTAATCAGTTGGCAGTACTCGTCACCTGTTTTTTATAGTTCAACAGCGCGCCTACTGGATACTCGCTCGCCAGCAAAAGTTCTCGTCAATTGGATAGATTTGGATCAGTGGGTAAAAGTTTGTATGCACTTGTTTTAACCTCCTCCACCTGCTAGTGTGACCTCCAGCCACCGGAAATTGTGAATTCATATGATTTATTACGACACTGTTACAGAGAGCTTATCTCCATAGCCTGGAAATTTCAACCTTGGTGAATTTTCCTTTAACCTTTACTTTTCTGTATTTCCACATTACCCATTCATCAGTCTAAACTCAGACATTCTCTGTTTCCATACTCGCGACAAGCTTGCACAGTGTTGCCATCTTAACGATAGTTTCTGGAGTCACTCTTTTGATGAGAATGTAGTTTCAGTTTCATTAGAGGTTGTATGGCATGATTTTTTAACCTTTTTTGTGCCATAGATCCCTTTGATTGTCCAATGAAGGCTATGGACCCTATGAGAGTGTCCAATGAAGGCTATGGACCCTATGAGATTGTCCAATGAAGGCTATGGACCCTATGAGATTGTCCAATGAAGGCTATGGACCCTATGAGATTGTCCAATGAAGGCTATGGACCCTATGAGATTGTCCAATGAAGGCTATGGGCCCCTTTTTAGGAAGAAAAAATTTACATAAAAGCATGATAAAAAAGTTTACATTCTAAACTTTAAGTTGTTTATACGGACCCTATAGAATCAATGCGCGGACACCTAATGGTTACGTATATAACAAATTAGGAAATCCTGTTAAGTGGTGTGGGTAGTTTTGGCAATAGTTCCGGGAGGACTGGTTATGATATCTTTTTAGTAAAGATTGTGCAGTGTAGCATTAACAACAGTGACCTAAGTATAAATCGTTAGAGGTGTTAGTACAAGTAGTAGAAGTAGCAGCAGCAACAGTAGTAGCACTAGTGGTCGTCGTCGAAGTAGTAATAGCAGTTGTAGTAGCAGTAGTCGTAGTAGAAGTAGCAATAGTAATTGTAGTAGAGTAATAGCAGTAATAGTAGCAATAGTCATAGTAATAGTAAAAGTAGCAGTAGTAATTGTAGTAGTAGTAATAGCAGCATGAGTAGTAGCAGTAGTCGTCGTAGTAATAGAAATAGCAGCAGCAACATTATTAGTACTAGCGGTCGCCGTCGTAGTATTAATAGCAGTAGTAGTAGCAGTAGTCGTAGTAGTAGTAGCAGTAGTAATTGTAGTAGTAGTAATAGCAGCAGGAATAGTTGCAGTAGTAGTAGTAGAAGTAGCAGTAATAATAGTAGCAATAGCAGCAGAAGTAGTAGTAGTGATGGAGGATTTGAGTAGAAGTAGTGATGGAGGTGAGAGTAGTAGTATTTGTTGTTGTAGTGGTAGTAATAGTAGTAGTAGTAGTAGCAGTAGTAGTAGTAGCAGGAGCAGCAGCATAAGTAGTATTAATAATGCCGTGATAGATTTGGCAGTAGTAAATGTGAAACAAGCAACAACAAAAAAGTATGTGGCAGGTGCTCGTAAGCAATAAAGAAAGATGATCTACAATAGATAAGTAACAGAAGTGATAGGCTCAACGGGAAATCGAATATGGGACAATCCGAAGGGCACCATCGCCTCGCTGCGGGAATGGGTCATGACAGAACAAACAACCAACTCAGCACTTCAAAAAAAAAAAGTTGTCTTGTTGGCTACGTGCCAGTAGTAATTCTCACGACACGGCACGCAACTGTGGAATGCAGGACCGATAAACGCCCTGGACTTATTAATTATACATTCTGGTGGTGCTACTAGTAGTAAAAGTAACAGACAAAATAATCAGTTTTCCAGTTGTACAGGCGCGTTAGTAAGATGCATAGTAGAGCCCCTATTATCCAGACCCCGCTCATCCGAATTGCCAATTAACCGAATCACCCAAAAAAAAAAAAATAAAAAAAATCAAGGAATAAAGGGGAAATACAGCGATTAACTTCTTGAAATAGCAGGAATCGGAGAAGAAAAGCACCGAAAGATATGGTGTCTGGTCGCAATAATTTCTGATGCGATTGAATTCGTTACTTAATTTCTGTTTTAGAAAGTGAAAATGATAGCTGTAGCAGAAAAGATGAAAAAGACCGATGAAGGCAAAGTAAGCAATATACAAATGGTTTATGAAAAAAAAAAAGTTTAGATAGATAATTTCAAGACCCATATTACGTGAGCAGGCTCTAACATTTAATAAAGACTAATTAACAAAGTGGTTTTCTTTTTCGTGTATCGGAATATTTTTTTCCCTTTAATACAATTAACCGAAATTTCGATTATCCGAACATCCCCAGTCACGAATGTACTGTACGACGTTTCGTTGTTCAAACCTTTTAAAAAGTAGTTGTAGTTGCTGTATTAGCAGCAGCAGCAGTAGCAGTAGTAGCAGCAGCAGTAGTAGTAGTAGTAGTAGTAGTAGTAATACTAGTAGTGGTGATGGTTTTGACGACAGTGGTGGTGATGGTGCTTCATTTGCGACTATATGGTAATCGACAAATTCTCTGGCCCACTTGTCAATACTTGGCCCTCTCTTCATAGGTTAGTTCCAAAGGTTGTTATTGCCGGAAGTTGTAGTGAGGATAAGCTCTCACTGCAGATAAAATACTTCTATGGCACGCGCCTCAAACAGCCTCTGACAACCAAGTCCAGCTCCCGGCCTTCACGTGTGGCTCAATTTGAGCCCGGCGGAACTGTTTCCACTGACGGGAGAAGGGGCAAAGGCGAGCGACTGGCGCCTTAAAACCAGCAGCTTCGGGCAGATAGGGCTCGTGATCCTTGGTTGGTAGCTTATCTAAGAGAAGGAACTCTGAATTCAAACCACCGCTGCCTTGCGGGAATATCCATTTATGGAATTGGCTTCGGGAGTAAACCCTGAGGATAAATCCGGAGTCGGAGTCCCTAAGGCAGTCTAATGTCGATTCGACATTATTCTGGCAACTCCTGCGACATGGCTGGTACCAAACTGTATCGGCTACTGCCGTTCCTTTGGATCTACCGGCTGTGTGGAGAGGGGGAACATGCTGCATGGGCAACAGCTTGATCTCCATATAACTGTGCCCAAGCTCGCGCCCTGGAGAGGACACTCCAGCTTCACCCTATAGGTGTCGGCAAAACACGGGAAGTAGCAGTTACCGGTTATAAGCTTTTTGCCCAATTAGCGTAGGGCATGGCGCCAGGGGCTACTTCCGACAGTGGGAGAGGTTCTAGGATCTCACTGGACAGCTACCGCCCGCTTCAAGCTGGGCAGCCCCCAGTCAATAAGGTGTTGTCCCGCCACTGTCTGCTTTCCCCATTGGGTGCATGGGGATTAGGGTCAAACCCGAACTGTGGACAGAAAATTTTGCACCAAGCAATTATCGAAAAAATAGAAATAAGCAAACTCTCAGATTGGGATGCTGGAACGTCCGGACTATGTTGACTGGACTATCTGAAAACCTTCAGGATGTAAACGATGTAAGGAAGACAGCCATAATTAATGATGAGCTTAAACGACTTCGGGTGGATATAGCTGCACTTCAGGAAACGCGCCTGGCGGGCTCTGGAACGGTGAGCGAGAAGGACTACACATTTTATTGGCAAGGGAAAGATCTTAATAAAGCTAGAGAACACGGAGTAGGTTTTGCGGTCAAAAAATCGCTAACTAAAATGGTTGAACCAGGCGAGAATGGATCAGAACGCCTGTTAACGCTCCGCCTGCAAACTAGCACAGGTCCCATCACCCTTGTCAGTGTGTATGCTCCTACTCTGTACTCTGCCTCAGAAGCTAAAGATGAGTTCTACGAGAATCTAACAGCAATTATCAAAAGCATACCTAGGCAAGAACAGCTTGTTCTCCTTGGTGACTTTAACGCTAGAGTGGGTGCCGATAATGTTTCATGGCCTTCATGTCTGGGCAGGTTTGGTATTGGCAAGATGAATGAAAATGGACAACGGCTCTTAGAGTTGTGCGTTCACCATGACCTCTGCGTGACCAACACCTACTTTCAGACAAAACCCCAGCATAAGGTGTCATGGAGACACCCACGATCCAAGCACTGGCACCAACTTGACCTGATTCTCGTCAGAAGGCCACTCCTCAGGTCTGTGCTCTCCACGCGCTCGTACCATAGTGCAGACTGTGATACAGATCACTCCTTGGTTTGCTGCAAAATCAGAGCACAACCAAGAAAACTCTATCGTGTCAGACATGAAGGGAAACCACGCATTGATACCAGCAAGATGTCAGACCCTTTCATGATCGCTCAATTCACTGCGACCTTCGAGTAAGTACTCAGTAGCCCTCAGCATGGTGATACTATTACAGAGAACTGGGAGCATCTACGGAACACCATTCAAAGTACTGCACTTGCCACCTTTGGTAAGAAAACAGCCAAGTCAAATGACTGGTTTGATGCTTCATCAGATGTGATGGCACCTGTCATTGAAGCTAAGCGCAGTGCTATGAATGAATACAAGCGTTCACCGAGTGCCAGAACCCTACAGATCCTGAGGGCTACGAGAAGCAAAGTTCAACAAACTGCTCGACGCTGTGCAAATGACTACTGGCTCCAGCTCAGTGAGAGCATCCAGATCGCAGCGCAAACAGGCAACATTAGACAAATGTATGACGGTATAAAGAAAGCACTTGGCCCCCATAAAAGTAAGACGGCACCGCTAAAAAAAACCATCAGCGGAGAGAAGCTAACCGATAAGGGTAAGCAGATGGAGAGGTGGGTCGAGCACTACTCTGAGCTTTACGCTAGAGACAATACCGTTACGCCTGCAGCCCTTGATGGTGTCAACAGTCTGCCAACTATGGAGGAGCTGGATGCCGAACCAACATTAGAGGAACTCAGCAAGGCCATTGATAGCTTGGCCTCTGGCAAAGCACCAGGCATTGATGGGATTCCTCCTGATTTAATCAAATGCTGTAAGAGCACGCTATTACATCCCCTGCATAGGATGCTGTGCCAGTGCTGGGAAGAGACAACTATTCCTCAAGACATGCGAGATGCCAAGATTGTAACAATGTATAAAAATAAAGGAGACAGAAGTGATTGCAATAACTACAGAGGCATCTCTCTTCTTAGTATTGTTGGTAAGGTTTTTGCCAAAGTCATCTTAATGCGACTACACAAGTTAGCTGAGCGCATATATCCAGAGTCACAGTGTGGATTCCGAGCTGGCAGATCAACAACAGACATGATCTTCTCTCTCCGCCAGCTTCAGGAAAAATCAAGAGAGCAGAAAAGACCATTATATATCGCCTTTATAGACCTCACAAAAGCATTCGACCTGGTTAGTAGGGATGGACTCTTTAAAATCCTCCTGAAAATAGGCTGCCCTTCTAAAATGCTGGAAATGATAAAGTCATTCCATGACGGCATGAAGGGAACAGTCCAATATGCTGGAAGCACGTCACAGCCCTTTGATATACGAAGTGGCGTTAAACAAGGCTGTGTTTCTGGCTCCGACCCTCTTCGGAATCTTCTTTGCCTTACTCTTGAAACATGCATTCAGAGATGCAACTGAAGGAATATGCCTTCACACTAGGTCAGATGGCCGTCTGTTTAATCTTTCAAGGCTGAAGGCAAAACAAAAATCAGAAGGGTCACTATAAGAGACTTGTTGTTCGCTGATGATGCTGCAGTCGTCACTCAAAGCCAACAGGAGCTTCAGAGCTTGATGAATCGCTTCACTAAAGCATGCAAGGACTTTGGCCTCACAATAAGTCTAAAGAAAACGAATGTGCTGAGTCAGGATGTGGGTGCTGCACCAGTTATCACTATCGATAACTATGAATTGGCAGTGGTGCACCACTTCACATACCTAGGGTCTACCATCAATGAAAAACTCTCACTGGATACAGAAATCGACAGCCGCATTGGCAAAGCTGCAGCTACCTTTGCCCACCTCACATCGCGTGTTTGGGGAAACTCTAAACTCACAATGAAGACCAAAGCTGCGGTATATAATGCCTGCGTCACCAGCACACTCCTATATGGCAGCGAGACCTGGACGACCTATGCTAAGCAAGAAAGAAGGCTCAATACCTTCCATTTGCGGTGTCTACGCCGCATCCTCGGCATCTCGTGGAAAGATAAAGTGACTAATGTCGAGGTGTTGTCACGTGCTGGCCTTCAAAGTATGTATACGCTTCTTAGACAACGCAGACTTCGCTGGCTTGGCCATGTTCGCCGCATGGAAGATGGTCGCATCCCAAAAGATATCTTCTACGGACAATTAGCAGATGGCAAGAGAACAGTTGGGCGACACAGCTGAGGTTCAAAGATGTGTGCAAGAGAGATATGAGGGCACTGGACATGGATCCAGCAACATGGGAGGATGAAGCTGCGATCGATGGCGCTTCACACAAGAAGCAGAGGTGAGGAGAAAACGTCGAAAGGAGCACCAGGAAAAAAAGCAACTGTCACCCTACAACAGGTGAACATAACTATCACCTGAACACGTGTTAAGTCAGATGGTAGCAATAAAATATTTTTCTCTTCTGTGTAACCGTGAAAAACACTGCATGTTTCTTAATATCTTTTCAACTATCAATTGCTCTATCAGACGAATTACTCCTCTCATATTATGGAACTAAACAAAGAGAGAGAGAGAGAGAGAGAGAGAGAGAGAGAGAGAGAGAGAGAGAGAGAGAGAGGGGGAGCGGGATAGGTGGCTGAATAAGTTAACATTGAATTTTCTTGTAATGTTTTACTAGACGCAAAAGCTATAGATATCAAATGCACAGAACAGCGATTTTCAACAATTAGATCAGGGGTACTTAACATTTTTTTGCACTCGGGCACATTTTAGATTTATAAAGAAGGTGGTGGGAACCAACCAAATATCGCGACTTACTTATTTTATAAAAAGATTTATGTATACAACGAAAAAATACAGAATATTTATATAATGCCGAGTAAGAACATTTAATTAAATAAGATATATTCAGGATTTAGAATAAAAAATTGATCTTCAAATCATTAGGCACTGCATGTCACAGGCCAACTTTTATAGTTAGAGATTTATGTTACAGCACGCAAACAATCATCCAGATGAGCATCAGCGAGTCGCGACCTGTGCTCGGATTTAAAAATATTCACTGTTAAAAAAATAATAATTTACACAGGTATGTGAAGCCAAAATATAAGTGTATGTGCATATACTGCACTTTTTAAGAATTGACATTTTTTAATAATGATTAGATTGTTAGAGTACCAGCTCTAGAATAAAAAATAACTTTAACTGTCTATCGGCACATTATTTTTAACGTTATTGGGACAATTAACCGCCAAAAACTTGAGAAATTTAGTAGAGGATAAACTATAATTTCTGTGACATAATTTGTGCGCTCTCTTCTCATCTCCGGCAGTATTGAACTACATTTGGTGTGCGTACTGAATTATGTGCATTATTCAATTGTTATCATATTCTTTTCCCTACGTTCATTGTTCACGTTTCACGCTTCGATGCATGACAGGGTCAGAAAAGAGTTTCGCCCTTCCCTGAGAGATTAATTGAATCAATAAAACGTGATAATACCACATTGACGCCAGGTAAATGCGAACATGAAGTGTTTGCTTAAGATTGCATAATTACTTCCGACTGGACAGCAAGGTTAGGTGATTATAGATACACGCAATCTTGGAAGACATTTGGAAGAGTGATCAGGAAAAATGTAAGAAGTTGTAATGTAAACATTACTAAGAAGTGTGGGATATCACAACTCCATATACGGAGGATGAGTGTTTGAAATTTTCAAACGGATGAGTCATACAGAATACTGCATGAGGAAAAGTTTTCATAACATTTGCTTTTAATGTATTGGCTGGATTTGAGGCACCAATAAACAACCGCGCTGATTGGAAGTTTATCAGAAAATGCCAGATGGAAGTGTGGGCCGGAAGGCTACGATGTAACGTAGAAAATCCTTAAATGATCAACGTAGACAGCTCGGACCTTGTCACAGAAAAGAATAGAGTTAGATTCTGAATTTATAGGACCGGCAAAAAGTATTAAGAGCATTGTAACTGTCTTTTTTTCTTTGTTGATGTGATCACTGGCCCAAGACAGTATACATGTTGTTAGATGTGTAGTGCGAGCGTATGATGAATTGAGTGTGGGTGCGAATGAAGGCGCGAATGTGTTTAGGCTCGTATAGATGTAGATCCTGCAACCCATACTCTCACATGCAGTAATCAAGGATGCTTTGACACTGCAGGCATGTTTCAAGACATTTATTGACGGGAACACACATAGTATCAACAGGAACAGTCAGTGTAACAAGGTCATGCTGACCTGACATCGATAGGTATACATTTGGCATTCAAAAAGGTAAACATCAGAATAGACGTGCATGGTCAATAGCAAAGTTCTTCAATAATGACAGTTCGTAGCGTCGCCCTTGGCGTCTCTGACTAAACGCGTCAGATGCCTTAGTTACTTTGACACACAGGTGCAACTTGGCACTCCCCGCCAATTGCACATATCAGGCTGTAGTATAACAGCCGAAAGCACAGGCCTCGTTCTGACGTCGGCCGTGTACTTCTGTTAAATAGGTTATCATCAACCCTGCAGTAATACTTATTGTAGATAGAAGTTCCGCCAATCTGCGGCTCCCACAATATATCTTCGTCACTGGCTTTCTGGACAATATAAGACTAACAGTCTTGGATGGCTACCTCGAGCACAAATATATAAGTTCTGAAATGGCGGATCAGTGAGCTGCTGTTCACCCTAGGTAATCCTTTACATGTTCTGCCACCGAAAAGCGTAATAATGCATAAAGGTCGGTATTACCTGGAAAATGAATCCTCAGAACTAAACAAGGAATTCTGTCGTCATCCCGACGCACAGAGATTCACTGGGGAAAACTGCCATAGCAGTTACTTCGAAGATTCTCCCCGAAACACAATGGACTCTTGGTCCCTTCAGAAAAACAGGACCTCCCGGCTTCCCGGAAGTATATCTCACTCCCGCTTAAAAAACCTTCCCATAGGCCTACGCCGAACTGTCAACCTCTGACCCTAAAGGTCAAACACAATGAATGAATAAACAAGGGAAGACAACCCCTAATCAACCTGACATCGCAGGTAAAGACACAATTATTCTTATGATACAAACATAAGCAAATAACTTGACAGATGACTCCGTCGAAAATGACAGCAACATTACTACCACCCCCCTGTAAAAAAAAAAAAATGCAATTTTTTTTTTTTTTTAATATGTTCATGAGCAAGATAGCACCAGTATCACTTCTGTGCTCATGCAAACAATGAACCTAATATCAGGTACAATAGAAGAGGGTACAAATCATCTCCCAACATAGGAGAAAATATTTCCTTTAAGCCAAACAAACTAAGGGATACCATTCAAGAAACCTAAGTTGCTGGCAATACCAATCATATATCAAACATTACTAAATAATATAACCATAGCAATATACAAATGTCAATGCTATTTTAGCAACATATCACTGATGGATGGACAAAATGAAATTTGTTAAATTATCTAAACATCATCCAAATACATTTGTATTACAACATATTATGATATTAAGGACAGACCTAAGTCTGAAAATATATCAGGAAAAACTAGGACACAAGATTTAACTGGAATCATGTGGGCATCTAGACAATATGTCCGCCATCACATTATCCGAACCACGGATAGCTCGCACCGTGAAATGGAAAGGCTGAAGAGCAATAGCATAACGAGTAGATCTCGAGCTCTTCAAATCCTTACTTTGCATAGCCGTAAGAGCTTTTTGGTCGGTTTCCATAAAGAAATGCGCGCCCAGAAGGAACCTTTGTAGCTTAAGAATGGACCAAACCATAGCCAACAATTCACGGTCCAAAACCGAGTAATTCCTTTCTGCCGCATTCAGCTTCCTAGAAATATACATTACAGGATGCAGAGTTCCTGAATATTCCTGCATTAGTGCCGCTCCAATGCCAGTGGAAGAGGCATCACTACGAAGGACAAAAGTCTTATCAATCGTCGGTAGTCTTAAGATAGGATGAGATGAGAACAAATTCTTAACCTGATCCAATGAAGATTGGCATTCTTGGGACCAACGCACCATATTAGGAGAACCTTTTTTCAATAACGTTGAAAGTGGTGCCATAATGGAGGACAGATTCTCAATGAATCTTCCATAGAATTGTATCAATCCCAAGAGACTACGCACTTGCTTTTTTGTCTTCGGAACCGAGATATTTAATATCTTTGAAATGTTTTGGTCCTCTGTCTTCAACAGACCATGACCAACTCGATGACCTAGGAAGGAAATTTCACTAAACCCAACAAAAGCTTTAGAGGGTTTAGCAGTCAAACTATGCTCACGTAGAGTAGATAGCAATTCCTTCAGACCCACATAGTGTTCTTCCCAAGTATCGCTGAAAAGACAGATGTCGTCTAAATATGCAATGACATCTGCACGATCTGATAGAATTCGTCGCATCATGCGTACGAAAGTCGCTGGGGCGTTCATAAGCCCGAAAGGCATAAAATTCCATTGAAACAGACCCCTAGGTGTCGAAAAAGCAGTGAGAGGTTTGGCGTGTTCCGTCAGTGGGACTTGCCAATAACCTTTCGACAAGTCTAGTTTAGTAAAGAATTTAGCTTTAGAAAGTCTAATAAGTAGATCATCTAATAACGGCATAGGTTCAGCATCGAACTTCGTAACTTGATTTAATTTGCGATAATCAACGCAAAGACGTATGTTATTGTCTTTCTTTCGAACAATAACTATTGACGAAGAATAAGCTGAAGTGGATGGTTCAATTATTTGTAGTTGAATCATTTCATCCAATTCTTTCTCGACTTGTGCTTGAAAATGAATAGGTATTGGGTATGGTCTTACTCTGATCGGATTACGATCAGTAAGTATGATGTCATGTTCTATGACATCTGTGTGTCCAGGAATGTCGGTAAGGACATCCTGATATGATTGTAACGTAGAGGATACTTGACGTTGTTCCTCAAAAGACAAGTTGGAAGAGACTGTAACGTCTCTCCACGATTCCGTTGAAGTAAGTGGAATCGTAGGAAGAGGTAAGTTCACGTCAGAAAAAATAGTTTCCTCATCCTGTATAACAGACAGGGATGAGATGTGACCATGTTGAACTGGAGAGTCGTCCGTCGCCTGGAAAATAGGCTGTAAATAGTCTGGACGTTCAATAAACTCTGTTAACATATTTATATGGAAGGTTTTATGCCTTCCATCCACATCGACAATATAGTCGACATCAGAAATTTTCGAGACTATAGTGTATGGACCCTTCCAAGAAATGAGAAGTCTATTCTCTCTTGAGGGCAGTAAGACATATGCTTTGTCTCCAGGACAAAGTTGACGTAGGCGTCTTTTCTTATTAGCAAATCGCCTAGCTTTTTCTTTCGCAAATTCGGAAGATGAAGTTGCTAACCTGCACGATTCGATAATCTTTTCTCTAAGAGCTATAACATATTCATATGACGATTGTGTATCATCGTCAATATTATCGGAAGTTATCAAATCGTGTAACAAGGACATTGGCCCGCGCGGTTGCGCGCCAAAGACAAGTTCGAAAGGAGAAAACCCTGTATGCTCGTTGGGAACCTCTCTATAGGCAAAGAGGACTGCAGGTAAAACCCTGTCCCAATCTTCAGGATGATCCTCCGTTATCTTGCCAAGTAAGTTCTTTAGTGTCCTGTTAAGACGTTCTACCAATCCATTGGACATTGGATGATAAATACTACTGAGAGACCTTTTAATGTCTAGCGTAGCCATTACCTGAGACATAACGTCCGAAATTAACTGAGTGCCGTGATCCGACAGTATTTCTCCGGGGAATCCCAGACGAGAAAATACGAGCCAAAGAGCATCAGCGATATCGACAGTTGATATGCTCTTCAGAGGAATAGCCTCTGGCCAACGCGTGCACATGTCCACGCAAGTGAGGATAAATTGGTGTCCTCTGGCTGACTTAATTTTGAACGGACCAATGATGTCTATAGCCATTTTCTGAAACGGCCGAATCGGAATATCTGCAGCCTGAATAGGAGCAGCATGTCTCGGACCCCTAGACTTGACCTCTTGACAAATTTTGCAAGATCGGCAATAAATTCGGATGTCTTTATTCACGAATGGCCAAAAGAATGACGCAAGGACTCTAGTTTTAGTTCTGGAAAAACCCATGTGTCCCGCACACTGAGAATCGTGTGCATGCCGAAGAATTAAGGCTCTCATACACTTAGGCACAAGAATTTGCGAATGCATAGACTTGTCCGAGTGTTGTACCATTCGTACCAATATACCATTCTTCATAGTAATATACGATTTGTGATTCGTATTTTGATTGGGATCCCCTTTCTTTGCCAGAAGGAAGTATTTCTTCAAAGAAGGATCCTCTTCTTGACGTTTAACAAACGGTCATGGGAAATCACCAAGTGCTCGTCTTGGCTATCAACTTCATTACTATTATCAGATGAAGTTGGGGGATTAAGAGCTTGAGCTCTTGTCATCACTGCATTGACCGTTTGAATGTTTTTTTCTTCCCAACTAGAAATTTGTTGCGGGGTGCATTCCTTAACCCCATGAATACGACCGATTATAAGATCCGCAATAGGATTAGGAAGAAGACATGCATGGACATCTCCTGTGAAGAAAGGAGTGTCAATCCTAATAATAGCAGTAGGATAGCTTTCCATAGTACCACCAAATGTAACACATTTGATTGTTTTTCCAGTGGCACAGCAAGGATCTATCAGAGACTCCTTAACCCCGACGGTAGTACATCCCGAATCGAAAAGTACTGAGACTAGCCTATCATTTATTAGACCTTTATCTAAGATGAGAGATCCTCTCCCATCATGCGCAACTGTAGCAGGTAGAGCAGGAAGAGGGTGACCACAACTTAGCGTAGATACAGTCGATGAATCGAACAATGTTAAGCATTGGGGGCATTCAGTTGCTCTCCCAAAATCGAAAGCACAACCAGTGATAGCCCTAGAGTTACCACTATCATTTACTGTATTACAGGCTCCATCAAACTCTTGTTGCGCAGAGTTTGCCTGTTGGTAAGGTCTTTTCTTGTTAAACCTAGGTCTACCTCGATTATCATTTCCCCTGTAATTATTTTGACTATCATTTCCCCTGTAATTATTTCGACTATCATTTCCCCTGTAATTGTTATCATATTGCCTATTGTAATCATCATTCCGGTTTGAATCCCGGTTTCTAAATTCACCATCGTCATAATCTTGACGTCGAGAATGATTACCTCGAAAATTTGAATAATTATTATTTGGATAGCCTTTGCGAAAGTGTCTCAAATTATTACCACTAAAATTACGAGAACTACCATCTTGTCTCCACTGCATAGACGAAGAACCATCATGTGTTGGATTATTCCGCTTCTGAGTGTAATTTTGATTACTTCCCCTATTCCAATTTTGTTGAGCACCCTGAAATTTTTTTTTGAAATTAGGGCCATATGGTGTTGCCGAAGCCACTGGCAACCCTTCTTTCACTTTAGAATTGCTAACTGTAGCATGGGGATGTGCTGTGGCATACTGACAACAGTATTCCTCCATTTCTTTTAAGTTTTTAGGCTTACGCTCATGAAGGAATGCAAGAAAAGAATCATTAACAGATGACAAAACCTTATCTCGCAATAATAAGTCCATTAGACCTTCATATGTTTTCTCAATCTGAGACAACTCAACCCATCGTGTAAATGTACGACGTATCTTTGTAACAAAATCAGAGAAATCTACTCCATTTTCTGGCAACATTGTCCTAAAACGAAGACGATAGTCTTCTTGTTTTAGTTGATATTTTTTTAGTAATGCTGCCCTGACAACATCATAATTAGTCCTCTCATGTTCGTCTATTGTCATAAGAGTAGTCACTGTGTCACCTGTAAAAAATGGCATCAGTTGTTCAACATATTTTTCCTTTTTTATGTTATGCGTATCGCACAAAAATTGGAATCTATCTAGATAATCTGCTACGTCATCCTTTAAAGGATTGAAATGAGGCAATTTAATCCTACTAACAAACTCCCTTGTCGTACTCGAAGTTGTTTGCTGAGCACCCGTACTCGCCAATTTCAATTTCTCTAACTCCAAAGTTGCGAGTTTTTCATCAAGTTCCATCTTCTGTTTTCTTTCCTCATGTTCCATTTTTCTGATTTCAGCCTCAGCTTTCCTCTCCTCTGCAGCAGCTTGAGCTTTCCTCTCCTCTGCAGCAGCTTCTTTGTCTAATCTCTTTTGTTCAGCTTCAAATCTCCTTTCCTCCACCTGCATCTGCAATTTCTTTTGTTCAGCAGCCATATCAGCTTCTCTGTCTAGCCTTTTTTGTTCCGCCGCAGCTTCTCTTTCTAATCTTTTCTCTTCAGCCTGAGCTTTTTTCTCTTCAGCCTGAGCTTTTTTTCTCTTCTGCAGCTAATGCTTTGTCATACTGAGCAACAGCCCATTGTTCTAACTGTTGACCAGTTTTATCAAGGGCTCTCCCTTGTGTAATAAAGTAGTCCAATGTAGACATCTTGTCTAATGAGATCAGAAACCTGAAAAAAAATTAAATAAATTACCTTATCCCACTTCAATGGGAGACAAGTCTGAAATGCTAGACTTGTATACTCACTTCACTTTATTTTACTGTCTTAGTCTTAGACAAAGACTTTGTATGTTCCTCTTGTTTATAATGTACCCAAAAAATCACTTGAGTACTTGTGGAAAAAAAAAAAATTCCCTTATATCCCACTCACTATGGGCACAAGTCTTTTTTATAAAGAACTTGAATATGTATTTCACCTTGTCTCAATCTTTGTAGATAACAAGTCTTTTATCAAAGAACTTGTATAAATATCTTATATAATAATATTTTATTAAGAAACTCTATATGAAGAGTCTACCTTATCAATATTATCAAAACATGACCAAGTATGTGTATGTAGACTGTGCATGACAGTAATGTAGTACAACCAAAAAAAAAATACAAAGACAAAAATACAAAACAATACAAATGGCAACACTGTTTTAACCAAAAATGTGTAGAGAAATACACAAGAAAGGAGAGACCTACAGAATACAAACAAAACAAATCGACAATCAAAACTGAAAAACAGACAAAATATTACAAAAACAACGTTAAGTACAATTACATCACAGCTAACATCAATAGCGACCAATTGTCACTAGCAAATTTCCAAATTAAGAAAATTTGCACCTATAGAACGCTTACAGTAAGCCTCGATCAAGTGGCATATTTACCGTAAGACCCACCAACCGAAAAACCCGCAGAAAAATACACCAAAAACAGTAGAAGTAACATAATATAGCAATCAATTTCAATGTGTTGCAGAACAAGTTCAGTCACAGCTGAAACTAAAATAAATTCCTTGCTCCTTGCGAACACAGAAACGAAATGTCAAACGCGCACTGAACGTCAAATCCACTGTAACATAAAGTGGTATTCACGAACCAAAGTTACTATGACCTTCTCAAATTAGGGCTTGCACATTGAATGTTTACTATTTCCACGTACTGTTTACAAACACTTGACCTCCAACAATGTAGCTTGAATGCTCTGACCTAGAAAAGTCTGTTGTTGAATGAAACGTGTAACAACCAGCAGTACTGTTTACAATAGGAACCCGCCTTCTATGCAGTTATGGTCCACGTAGCAAATGCCTAGTAGTTAACTTCAGTACATGTCTTGTTATGCTTTATGTAGCATTATAATATAAATGCTCGTACTGTTTATTTGGGTCAACCGTTGATGACCTATATCTGTCCTGTTGTAGCCAAAACTTGCAAGTGTAGAATTAGCGCTGTGTGTTACGGCTGTCCCGTGTGTAGCTTAGACCCACAGATCAGAAGTGTAATGTGTACTTGTCCTTCTTGTAACTTTCTCGACAAAACTGGAGACATCATACATGTAACAGCCAACCAGGAATGTAAATTTCTGGATCCATAAATGTCAACAATAATGTCAAATGCTCGCTCTGTTCTTTTTAAACCCACAGATCTGGTCCATCAGAAATGTAAGTTTCTAGGCCACATTGGCGACAAGAAATGTATCATAAGAGCCCACGTAACTGGTCCACCAGAAATGTAACTGTCTTTTTTTCTTTGTTGATGTGATCACTGGCCCAAGACAGTATACATGTTGTTAGATGTGTAGTGCGAGCGTATGATGAATTGAGTGTGGGTGCGAATGAAGGCGCGAATGTGTTTAGGCTCGTATAGATGTAGATCCTGCAACCCATACTCTCACATGCAGTAATCAAGGATGCTTTGACACTGCAGGCATGTTTCAAGACATTTATTGACGGGAACACACATAGTATCAACAGGAACAGTCAGTGTAACAAGGTCATGCTGACCTGACATCGATAGGTATACATTTGGCATTCAAAAGGTAAACATCAGAATAGACGTGCATGGTCAATAGCAAAGTTCTTCAATAATGACAGTTCGTAGCGTCGCCCTTGGCGTCTCTGACTAAACGCGTCAGATGCCTTAGTTACTTTGACACACAGGTGCAACTTGGCACTCCCCGCCAATTGCACATATCAGGCTGTAGTATAACAGCCGAAAGCACAGGCCTCGTTCTGACGTCGGCCGTGTACTTCTGTTAAATAGGTTATCATCAACCCTGCAGTAATACTTATTGTAGATAGAAGTTCCGCCAATCTGCGGCTCCCACAATATATCTTCGTCACTGGCTTTCTGGACAATATAAGACTAACAGTCTTGGATGGCTACCTCGAGCACAAATATATAAGTTCTGAAATGGCGGATCAGTGAGCTGCTGTTCACCCTAGGTAATCCTTTACATGTTCTGCCACCGAAAAGCGTAATAATGCATAAAGGTCGGTATTACCTGGAAAATGAATCCTCAGAACTAAACAAGGAATTCTGTCGTCATCCCGACGCACAGAGATTCACTGGGGAAAACTGCCATAGCAGTTACTTCGAAGATTCTCCCCGAAAAACAATGGACTCTTGGTCCCTTCAGAAAAACAGGACCTCCCGGCTTCCCGGAAGTATATCTCACTCCCGCTTAAAAAACCTTCCCATAGGCCTACGCCGAACTGTCAACCTCTGACCCTAAAGGTCAAACACAATGAATGAATAAACAAGGGAAGACAACCCCTAATCAACCTGACATCGCAGGTAAAGACACAATTATTCTTATGATACAAACATAAGCAAATAACTTGACAATTCTAAGATTTCTCAGTTATTGAGTTTGTGGTACCAGTACGAAGCGACCCGACTAATTGTGGTACGACCCGGAGAGAGCATTTACTGTACTACTAGACTATGGTTCGAAGCTTGTAATCGACACCTGAAGATTCTTGCCTTGACCCGGAGAGGTTACTTCCTGAACTTATCTGGAAACGTGCCCCTCACCACAAAGACGAATCCACGGAAAAGTTGCATAGGCACTTCAGCATTTTGGCAAGTCACAATGTCAACAGGCCAACAAAACAACTGAACTTTATTTTGCTAAATTCATCAAGCCTAAACACGTTTCGGTGAAGAAACCTAATTATTTTTCATAATCACCAGTCATATTTATTTACATTTATTTCAAAGTAATTGATCATTAAATTTGTATATGTTGATTTTGACAAATTCTTAGTTGAATTAATCATTACAGAGAGAAAGGCATATGTATGATCCAGAACCTCTAGTATATATATATATATATATATATATATATATATATATATATATATATATATATATATATATATATATATATATATATATATATATATATATATATATATATATATATATATCGAGATAATAAGAGGAATTTCCCTGAATTAAATCAGGTGGGAGCTTGTATGAGCTAAATTAAATCATACAACCCATCTTCAAAAAAGGTTGCGGGTCAGATAAAAAGTTAACGTGCTCAGGTTTATTCCGCATTGTTCTTGACTTCTGAAACATCTTGTTAGTGCTCCCTCGAGGTAGAAACATCATTATCCTCCTATCTACAACTCAGCCAGTAGTAATCTTGTGCGAAGACACCTTTGAAGACCCACATTAGATACTCTAGGTTTGGGTCACTGTTGGACCACTACTGCAAAGAGCAAGTGGAGGCAACCCGTAACAATTTCTCATCATGTAAACAGTTTGTAAATTTTTTCTTTCAGCCGCAAGTCTTCCGCGGGCACATAGATAAGTCTTGGCGAGTACCATGGTGCCCACGGACACCGGTCTTCTTCTTCTTCTTCAAGTACCTTGTCTAGTGGCGTAAGCGATGATGTCTCTCCACAACTTCCAGTCTTCAGTAGTACTTATCAGTTCTGTTGTAGACTTCTTTCTGTCATGATGTCAAACTGTCAAGTATCTGTTCGCTTTGTCTTCCTCTAAAAAAAAAATTGTAAAATAATTTAATTTTAAAATATTTTATTTTCAAAATATGCGATAAGAGACTAATATCATCATCATCATCATTTGCCTTTTTCGCTCCACACGAAGCAATGAGCCAGCACTGCAGATTGTCCTCCTTGCAAGAAGCTTGCACCAATCATTCACATGATCTGTAGCGGTAGTTTCTGTAGCAACTTGTTATACATGAGGTAGAATGAAAAAAAATACAAATACACACAAATAGTAATATGTCTTACGAAGAGAAAGGACAAGAAAAACCTACGCTGTGATCATAAGGCCTTCGTCAGCAACAGACAAACAAGTGGCAGGTGGGGAAAGAAAGTGAGAATTAAGTGGAGAACATGAAACTATAGAAATAAAAGAAAAATACTCCCTTTTGTGTTGTCACATGTTGAAGCAAAGATGGCTGCCACTAAACCGGAAAGCGGAAGTGGATAGTACATTAAAAGCAAAATATAAAAAATAATGAAAACAAGGACTGGAAAACAGAGTGAGGGAAAAGTGATATTTAAAAAATTAAATTAATAAATTAAATTAAATTAATTTTTTTTTAATTAATATAAAAAATTAATATTTATTTTTTCATTGTACATGAGGTGGTTACCAGTCCCATGCACAACCTCATATTAATCGTCTTGTACGACACGCATGATGGAGAGGTATTACTATTTTTTCTTTGTCTCCAAAGAGTCGTCTGAGAACTACAAGAAAGATATGAGGAAAGATAAAATCAAACATCATAGGTCAAAGGTTTGTTAAACCAGGCCTGGGGAAACATGCTTTTAAAAGTGAAGTGTATGGGAAAGCTTTTAAAATTATTAAATGAAGGAAGCCCATACAGGGTTCCGTGTTAATTGCTTTTAAAAAAATCGTTTTGATCAAAACTCTTAATTATCATTAGCAAAACAAATGATATGGGGTCTTTTTCACATACGACCCGTACATTAGAAACACAGGGCGTGTTTTAAGTTAGTCTTTTATATTTGGACATACACCCTAATATAACCGATTCTGTATCCAGTTCTCTTCTCCATGCGTTTTTTGGTCTACCTTTGTCTTTCTTTCCCTGTGGATTCCAGAACAAGGACTGCCTTGTAATGCTATCAACAGGTTTCCTCAATGTGTGTCCTATACACAATCTAGGATCTAATAAACATTAGACAATCTCTGAAGGACCGAGGACTAGATTGGAACCAGGCCAGGAGGAAAAAAGGCGATAGGAGAATAGTTAACACCATCAGACCTTAAGGTCTGTTATATTTGGACAAACGCTCTAATATAACCGACTAGGTTGAACGGATCGCGCCTCGCCAAAACGAGGCAAAATTTTATTTTTTAAAAATGAAATAAAAATTAACCAAAAATAATTTACAATTTAAAACATTAAACATATTTAAAAGCCGATAGGAGATTATGGCGCTCTCTTGCAAATCTCTACATCCCTGGGTAGAAGAGAAACGAGTAAGTAAGTAAGAAAATTCCTTGTGTAGACCAGTGTTTCTCAAGCTGTGTGCCGCGGAACACCAGTGTGCCGCTGCGTCTACCAAAGTGTGCCAATAACATTTTGTAACTTTACTACATGAAGCATGTTTTTAGTGATCATGTAATATAAAACTGATCTTACAGCTTGAGTTCATTCAATAATAATTGGAGCTATTAACTGCTTTGAACAAAAATTGATATACTTCAAAATTTCATGATATTACAAAAACGCAAGACGCGCATAAACAACGTTCAAAGGCTATGGAAGCATAGTACTTCGGCTTGGACCTAATTATACCTGGTAGAAATATTTAGACGCCTAAACAGCGTGAATACCAGTATGCAAGTGCGAAATGAAAACATCCTTATATATTAATCTGGTTAAATAAAGCAAGAGAGGGTAAACTTGGTAAGTTTCCACTGGTACCCACAAAATTAATGTAAACGACATTGCTACCCTCATAATGGAGCGTTTGGAAGCATTGGAGCAAAATATCCGACATTACTTTCCACCGTTGACTACAGAGAGATTCGACTGGGTAAAAAATACATTTTTACCAGTTTCATCTGACTCGGATTTTACAATAATAGAAGAACAGTTCGCTTCTATTTCAACTGATCGCAGTCTTACAATGAAACACTCTGAGATACCCCTGGATGCATTTTGGGTTGCTCTTAAAGACGAGTATTCTGTTATTGCAAACTGATCTTAAATTATTTTGATGCAGCTTTCTACGTAATATTTATGTGAGTTCGTATTTTCAACACTTACAAGCATTAAATACAAAAAGGTAAAGATTTCTCTGCGTTGAAGATGAAATAAGAGTTTGCTTATCTCAGATACGCCCAAATATCCAAGAAACTGCTCAATAACATGAAGCCCAAGTATCGCATTAGGACCATCAGGGTTGTATGAAAAACATTTCTTTTTTGTTTGCCAAATATATGTTCTAACTATTTAAAACAGTTAAAATAAATCCTAATTGAGAGTTTCCTTTATTCTAAAGTACCTACAAATTAATGTATTTAGTTTCGTATACATCACTGTAATTTTTATACAGGCCAGGAGGAATAGATAGGCGCGCCGCAAAATTTTAGAAAATTGAAAAGTGTGCCGTGAACACAAAAAGGTTGAGAAACACTAGTGTAGAGCTTACTATCATTAAAAGTAAAATTAAAAATACATGTATGTTGTTGTATATTAGTGTACGTTTTTGTATATATGTATGTTTTTGTATATTAGTGTATGTTTTTGTATATTAGTGTATGTTTTTGTATATTAGTGTATGTTGTTACTTTAATAACTTCACTTTTTCTGTCCGCTGTTGACGTGACGCGTAGCGGAGAGCTGAAGTGTCCTTACTTGAGCCAACTTAAACGTTTTCGGTCCTAATTCCGTTGGAATTCGACCATTTATGATCCGATTTAGACTTCTCAGCAATAGAATAACCATTGTCGGCTTGCTAGGCCAGTCACAGCGGTGTCCTTTCCCCGCTGGCCAGCGACTTTTCAGGGTGACCTTTGGGATAACCCACACCATACTTCCCCCGAGCCAGGCAATTCCGTACTTTGCCCTGTTTCTACCTCGTTCGATGTGAATTTGGGGCTAGACTTACTTGTGGATGCCTTGTATTAACAAGGAAAAATCAAGAGAGCAGAAAAGACCATTATATATCACCTTTATAGACCTCACAAAAGCATTCGACCTGGTTAGTAGGGATGGACTCTTTAAAATCCTCCTTAAAATAGGCTGCCCTTCTAAAATGCTGGAAATGATAAAGTCATTCCATGACGACATGAAGGGAACAGTCCAATATGCTGGAAGCACGTCACAGCCCTTTGATATACGAAGTGGCGTTAAACAAGGCTGTGTTCTGGCTCCGACCCTCTTCGGAATCTTCTTTGCCTTACTCTTGAAACATGCATTCAGAGATGCAACTGAAGGAATATGCCTTCACACTATGTCAGATGGCCGTCTGTTTAATCTTTCAAGGCTGAAGGCAAAAACAAAAATCAGAAGGGTCACTATAAGAGACTTGTTGTTCGCTGATGATGCTGCAGTCGTCACTCAAAGCCAACAGGAGCTTCAGAGCTTGATGAATCGCTTCACTAAAGCATGCAAGGACTTTGGCCTCACAATAAGTCTAAAGAAAACGAATGTGCTGAGTCAGGATGTGGGTGCTGCACCAGTTATCACTATCGATAACTATGAATTGGCAGTGGTGCACCACTTCACATACCTAGGGTCTACCATCAATGACAAACTCTCACTGGATACAGAAATCGACAGCCGCATTGGCAAAGCTGCAGCTACCTTTGCCCGCCTCACATCGCGTGTTTGGGGAAACTCTAAACTCACAATGAAGACCAAAGCTGCAGTATATAATGCCTGCGTCACCAGCACACTCCTATATGGCAGCGAGACCTGGACGACCTATGCTAAGCAAGAAAGAAGGCTCAATATCTTCCATTTGCGGTGTCTACGCCGCATCCTCGGCATCTCGTGGAAAGATAAAGTGACAAATGTCGAGGTGTTGTCACGTGCTGGCCTCCAAAGTATGTATACGCTGCTTAGACAGCGCAGACTTCGCTGGCTTGGCCATGTTCGCCGCATAGAAGATGGTCGCATCCCAAAAGATATCTTCTACGGACAATTAGCAGATGGCAAGAGAACAGTTGGGCGACCACAGCTGAGGTTCAAAGATGTGTGCAAGAGAGATATGAGGGCACTAGACATGGATCCAGCAACTTGGGAGGACGAAGCTGCCGATCGCACTAAGTGGCGATGCTATTTACGGCACCACCTCAGATTAGGCGAAGAGAGGCTCACACAAGAAGCAGAGGTGAGGAGAAAACGTCTAAAGGAGCACCAGGAAAATAAGCAGCTGAGGGCTGCCACCTCAGGGGCGCATTCCCATAGTCAGTTATGACTGAAGGGGCTATTATTATTATTATTGTATTAACTTAAATCTTAGGTAGAAGTATGCCTATCTGTATTCTGTGAGTATTCTTTAAGGTTGTCAAGAGTAATGTATGGTTTGAGTTTGTGTGGGTTGTTGTGATGTAGAGCGAGATTCGGTTGAGTGCGTGCAAGAAGTGCAAGATCGACAGGGTAGCAAGACATCTGGGACAGGCCAGAACTGGAATTAGTACTGAGCAGTTGAGTTTTGTGACATAAATTATTAATGTGTACTTAAATGTTCAAGAATTTAGAAAGATTTTCCTACCAATTGTGAATGAATGCTAGTGGTTATAATTTTATACTCCATGGGATCACATTATGGTTAACATCAGCAACTAGCCAAGATGTGTTCAAATTGTACTGAATACATTCCGAGCAGTATGGGACTGTATTTAAAAAAAATTTAGTGCAAGGGCTCTTAACCTTTATTGTGCATTGGACCCTTTTACTTGTCCAATAAAGGCTACGGACCCCTACTAAGAAAAAAAAAAGTTCATAGACGTATAATCAAAATTTGTGCATACCAATTATACTTTTTAATCACAAAGAAAAATCGTTCAGCTAACATATAGTCATATTGAAATACAAAATAATTTGTAAAAAGAATTCGTTTCTTTAAATGCAAACACCTTTGATAATATTCCAGTAAAAATTGTGGTGAGAGTGAAATTCAAAGTTTTAGGTTAAGCCCACTGACCCCTTAGAATTCATGACCCCAGAGGGTCAGTGAACCATATATTTCAGAAACCCCGATTTAGTGCGACACCCGATTATTTGTTTGTTTATTTATTTATTTTCCATTTACTGAGGCGCTGCCGTAAAAGGCTGAGAATCACCGGCCTAGGTATAAAAGAAGGTGTCGAGATCAAAGCTGTGCTTGGGTAAACATTTCGTGTCCTACAAGAAGCACAAGCTCTACCCGGATATTTCCGACAACACAGACAGTTTTACAGAATAGAAAGTTGAAACCTGGTATTCACAGGAAGACCGATTTATCGTTTTTATCAGTCCAGTAACCCGTGCTAGGAAATGTAAACTTTGACTGTGCGGTTAGAGCTTAAGATACGCGTGGTAAAAATTTTCCAGGCAGAAGAACTAGCGCGTATTAAATCAACAGTCCGTTAACATTTTTACTGTTTACTTTGTTTATTTGGGGCAGCTTTTATTAACTAGAAAAACACTTAAACGAATTGCCTATTAGTACACCCCTTACAGCCAATTTCATTTAACAGTAGGGCTAAGTTTAGGATTGGAAATTTACTTAGCTAAATAAACAAGCCGGTGTTAACACGCTTTCACGCAGTGACTGGAGTAGTGACATTTTAACATAGGAAGATCTGGACCGTTTTTACGTGACATTTAAACAGCGAGAGTTGTGTTGTTTCCTTCCTGACATTTACGTAGATAGAACTGTGTTCTATGTGTTTATGACAGCCTGAGTAAAGTCACATTATTAGGAAGACTACGTGTTTTCAACGTCGTTATCTGTTTATTGTTTCTGCTAGTTACTAAACAAAGGTGGAGTGTCTCAAAATTTAATTCTCTCGGTGCTATGAAAAAGTAATTAGTAATAGTTTTTATTAAGTTCAGAAACTCGCGTGGTATTGTGTAGGCCCTATATATCGGTGTCAATGTGCTTTTTGTAGTAAGAGAAACGGACTTGAGGAGATCAAATATTTTGCTATTAGGTAAGACATGTGTTCTATCTATCTATATATCTATCTATCTAGGCCTATATATCTATCTGTATATATACTTATTTATCTATTTATCTATCTATTTATCTATGTATGTATGTATCTATCTATCTATCTATCTATCTATCTATCTATCTATCTATCTATCTATCTATCTATCTATCTATCTATCTATCTATCTATCTATCTATCTATCTATCTATCTATCTATCTATCTATCTATCTATCTATCTATCTATCTATCTATCTATCTATCTATCTATCTACTTATCTATCTACATATCTATCTATTTTTTTCTCTGTCTCAGCCAAGAACTCATGGCTCTCTGTCTGTCTGTTTATCTATTTGCCGGATTGCCTTTATTTTATGCATGTTTGTTTTCTTGCCTCTCTGGCTGTCCGTCCGTCAATCAGTTTGTCTGTATGTATAACTATCCTGTCGGCGTCTGTGGCCGCGCTGACCTCAGTGTGTAAATATTGGCAATCATAAGTAGGCCCTATAGCCCGACTTTTAAATATCACATGATCAAAATGTTCCTTTCCTAATCGAACACAGACGGAGAACAATTAACGTGCTGCATGCAAAACATAAATTGCATTTGTGTATATTCACGTGCTCAACCCGAAGTCTTATTGTGTTGTCTTTCATTCTACTCCCTTGACGTCATCTGCTTATTTATTATGCCACGAGGGCTGTTAATCAGTTTTGTTCAATCAGCTATTCCTGGGATACGAAATATTCATGATTTGTGTATTTGCGTCATTTAAACTTGTATGTATTCGAAGTTAAACTTGATATTGGCGGGTTACACTTCATGAATCTACAGTTAAAAGTGGTAAATTAAGTAATGGCTCAACTATCAGCCGGGTGGACCCGGCACGTCCCATGAGCCCTAGCCCTGAGAGGCAGTGGCGTACTAAGGGGTGCGAGGGGGGCGGTCCGCCCCGGGTGACAGCTAGGAAGGCGGGTGCCATCGGACACTGCTATGATAGTACTTACTGTTAAAAATATACTTGTATGTTTCTTTGGGGGGGGGGGGGGGTTGGTAAGGGGTATGCCAAAGATGGGATTCTCCCTGGGTGCTAAATATTTTACGACGCCTCTGCCGAGATGTTCAATTATTAGGAAGACTACGTGATTTCAACATCATTATCTGTTTATTGTTTTTGCTAGTTATCAACGCAATGGGGTGTCTCATAATATAATTCTGTGTGGGCCTGGGAATTAGTACTCGGAAACTTAGCCTTTTTATATAATTTTTTTATTTTCTTTGTTCCTATGTTTAAACGATAAAATGTCCCAGTTTTCGGTGACAGAAATGAAAGTGAGAAAGAAGGCGTGAAAAATTATTGAGCGAATCGTATATGACAGGGAGACGTGGCACAACTTTGTTGAAGGCCTATGGTTAAGGGGGTTGATTATAGTTGTTGAGCCCATTATATAATGAGGGCCCCAATTCATTCATGCCTGAGTGTCTCTTGCGTTGTCGGTGTGCTACTGAAATTAAAATTACTCCCTTACTTCTTGTCGCGGGTTGTCTCCCCTGCTGTGCAGTAGTGGTGCACGAATGACCAAAAATTCGAGTAAAAGAAGACGTTTTCCGAAGATAACCCTTTGCTCAAGATTACTCTTGCCAGATAAGTTTATGGGGTTTTCTGCCCCTATTTGCGGAAGTCTCACAAGGATTTCAGAATGGCAAGTACGACAACTGCGTCGTCTAAGTTCGTTTTAAATGTTATATTCTCCGCACACTTCAGTGAGAAATATATTTTTGACTAGCATTTAATGAGTCCCCAGATGGAGCTAATTCAGCAAATTATTAATTTAATAGCTTTGTAATATAAAAATATATATATATATATATATATATATATATATATATATATATATATATATATATATATATATATATATATATATATATATATATATATATATATATATATATATATACAGTAGAACTCCATTTATCCGAACCCCAATTATCCGAACATCCAATTATCCGAACACTTTTTCCAGAAAAAAAAAAAAATCAGTCTCCACCAGTCACGTTAGACTACAGTTCTGAATCTTTTGATGCGGCAAGCTTCAAATGTGTGCGAACAATTTGTAGACAATGAGATGGGCTAATGGACGGTCGTTTACGTACATGAAGTCAGTTAGATCATAAAGTCCGTTAATATCTGGTTTACCAATCCAGTGTACGTGTGAGTTCTAGGCAGAACACTGGCTAAACAGACAGTTCAACTTAAAATAATTGTGTCTGCTACTACAGCAGAATAATTTTGGTGTACACGTATTTCTCTGTGCGACCTGGCATCTTCCAGTAGGCCTAAAGCATATAAAAGGAACCGCAATGTTTTGTCAATTGAAACGAAAACAGAAATTATCAAGAGACTTGACCACCCTGTCACAAGATAATCTCAACAAGGCTTGGAATAGATTGCTTGGGAAAAAAGGAGGAAATGAAACTACTGCAGTGGACACAAATGATGATTGTATAAATGAAGTTGTGGAACTGTTTCAAGCAATGCCCGGATTTTCGGACTGTGACAAAGATGATGCACACATGTGGCTAGAAGATGATAATGATTCTGGTTTTCAGTTTTTGAATGACGAAGAAATTTTGTCTTTTGCGCCTGGTTTTGAATTGTTTGTAATGTTATTTTGAAAACATTTCTCTTTCTTAACAAAAATAATTAATACAAGTAGTACATGCACTGCAGTGTAATGAAAGATTTTGGTGATACAATGATCTAATACAGTGTGGGTATTATTATTACAGTAAAGTAAATATGTTTTATAGTGTATTTTCCTTGTGATTGTTAATTATTTTTAGAAATATGTGTACATGTACTCGATACATCATGTAATCCAATTATCCGAACATTTGATTATCCGAACGATGCTCGGTCCCATGGGGTTCGGATAAATGGAGTTCTACTGTATATAAATTTATTTATTTAAATGAGTTCTACGGGTACAGACATAAAATTCATTCAACCAATTGATAGACTCCAACTATGGATTTATATATTTATATTTACATGGATAACATGAGATTAATTTTTCAAATTTTTGATCAACAGGGTTACAATGAATAAAACTGATTTGTCAAGAAAAATAGTTCATTAACGGTGTATCTTCATAGGAAGATATTATTTTATGATGGAGTTTTTGAAAGAATAGTACATATGCTGAGCCAATACTTTGTACTTAGCTGGCAATGTGGTGACAGTGATTTGTCGTTGAATTCTGGTTCAGTCTGATTCCCAGTGACGTTTTGACTGTTCCTTCTCAAGTCAGGAGTCGTCGTGTGGCATGGTAGCACATTTGCTGATGTACAGGAGTACCTTCCAAAATGGTGGCATCTTCGAATATCCTCTAGACCCGTCTGTTATAGATGGTGTCCAGCGTTGAATTCATGTAACCAGTCCCAAAAACCCAATAGGGTTAAATTGTATCCAGACTTTTGATCCACAGAATGGCCGTAGTATGTGCTGCAACTTGTTTAAGATGCAGTCTATCCCCAGCTAATCAAGGTTACTTGTAATTTAACGCTTCTAACTATTAACGCTTGAGGACATTTTCCTCGAATTTATGGCTCTTAAGTATTACAAATGGTGTTTTACACTTTTGAGCTTTATAAGTTACTTCTGATCACTTTTACCTGTCCTATAATTGAATCCTTATTACTGACTCCAGTTCTGGATGGAATTGCAGTGAGGAAACTTCAGAACGCTCTAGGTTTTAAAGTTAAAATTTTGCCCACGCAAAACGTAACCTTGTGAGGTTTTCTTGGGGGAAACCCAATCACAATTTAGTTTAGTTTATGTTCTAATTCTAAAACAATGGCAAGATAAGGTATCTTATTTTAGTAAATTTTCCCCCTATCCTTCACCACAAAAATTATTGACTAGACTATACAAGGTTTAGCAACTTAAGTGTTACATTTACCGGAAACATTTTATGTCATACGACCTGCCCTATTTCAACAATTTGGTTATCTCTTCTTCCCCTCTTTTTATTACAACAAGACTTCCTGCTGGAATTGAATGTATCATCTTCTCGTGTTCTAATACTCAATAATGTTAAAAGACTTGCCGGAAATAATTACGTGATATGTCTAGATAGTTAAAACCAAGATAGAGCTAAGGATGAGCGATTGGTGCAATCGTGCTTACACATTTAAACCAACGTTATCTTTATTCACTGCCTCTGGTTAATCTGCCACATTTGTGTGACGTTTGTGCCGGGCTGAGCTGATCAAACTACTCGCTCGCTATTAATCGTCTGTCTGTCTAAACAATAAGCCGGCGTCAATCAGCAAACCAAATGTTGATTTGACCGTATTGTCTCCCCCCCCCCCCCCCCCCGGCTAATCGTTGTTTGTCCGCTGTCGAAGGACAACATGTCCTGTGTGGTCAAGCCTAAAACGCGTGAGTTGACAAGGTGTGCCGTACCGAGGATAAGATAATATCAGTAGATGGAGGCGTAAAAGTAAGATAATGCACGGATGAAAAGGACAAAAGGAATGGTCGAATGAATGCTGCCAGAGAGGAGTGTAGAAAGAAAAATTGGACGAATGAATAGGACATCTTTTCGTCACACTTCTCATTTTTTTTTTTTTTTTTTTTTTTTTTTTTTTTGGTTTTTTTCAAGTTAAATTTTTAGAGTACATTTACTTTGGTTCACGGATGCCTTCTCGCGTAATGAAAGCATCCATTTCCATAAATGATAACACGTTTAGATTGTAATCGATGAACCACATTAAATCTATTAGTAATTTAAAAGTGCAACTAAATTACTTGTCAGTAACGCACACAATAAGACGCAATAACTGTTACGAAATTAAACATTTAATAAATTAAATAGGACTGTCTTGACATTTGAATTGGAGATTCTTACTTTTGTGTTCCGCTTGATTTCTTTCGATTTCCGTATATTTCCCAATGAAATGAAAAATCCTTTTGCTTCCAGTGTTGTAAATTTAATATTCACTGTATGTTCCCCCAATTTGATCTATGTTGCTGCCAAGAAATGAGCCTTCATCCTTTAGGAATATTTCTTCAAGTTTATTGTGGTTAAAATTTGCCCCACTTATTCTCGTGGTCTTTGCCTTTTCTGCAACAACTCTTTGTCAATGGACGTGAGAAATAGAGTACTTAAGTGTTATATAGAACCAATCTTGATGTACGGAAGTGGGTAATGGACAATTCGTAAACAAGTAGGAAAAACACTAGAGGCCAGAAATATATTTTGTTATAAAATAATGGACAGCTAAAAATGAGTAATGAGGATGTCCTGCAAGATGCCAGTGCGCAGCAGAGGACGTTTATTAGTCACATTAGAAGGAAACAATGGATTTTCTTCACGCATATTGTGAGATAAAGAAGAAAGATTGACCATATTGTGACAACAGGAACTACTGAAGGGAAAAGAGATAGGTGAAGTGAGAAGATACTGGACAGTTTACCTTCATGGACAGAAGTCGACAGCAGAAGTGATAAACAGTATCAGCGACATGAAGTTGTGGAGAGACATTGATCGTCTACGCTAGCGGTAGGCAACAGGTTGATCTTGATCCCAGGGAATAATTTGGTAGATATCTAGACGGCAGAGGTGTAAAAATAATTTTTCGCCTAGGTGAATTACGGACTAGCCTTCATTCTGACACTAACAATGGATGTGTCCCCATGTTTAAAGATAATTTCACAACATTCCTAGTGAAAACCCGCTAGCTAACTGACTAAAATTCACTTTACTCGTAAACTCCAGAAGATACGAAGCGGCCTGTTATTTCTTCTTCTTCTTTGATCCTTAGCCACCGACCGTCAAAGCAGTCAGTGGCCATCACGCCTAGTGGCGTCTTGTAGGGCAACAACAAATTGATTCCACTTTGCTCGGTCGATGGCCATCCTTCGTTTTTTCTTTCTTTGATCCTTAGCCGCCGACCGTCAAAGCAGTCAGTGGCCATCACGCCTAGTGGCGTCTTGTAGGGCAACAACAAATTGATTCCACTTGGCTCGGTCGGCGGCCATCCTTCGTACAGTGCCTCAACTCTGGTTCATTCTTTGCATCTCAGCCTCCACAGTCCTCCGCCAGGTTGTTTTTGGTCGGCCTCTCTTTCATTTTCCTTCAGGGGTCCAAAGCATAGCTGTTCTTGTGATGGCATCGGGGTCTCTCCTGAGGACATGGCCAACCCAGCTCCAGCGTCTGCCAGCTATGATGGTGTGCATGTCCTCTTGCTTGCTCCGAGTAAGCAGATCTTGGTTGGTGATGGTATTCGGCCAAAAGATTCGGTGAATTTTTCTTAGGCATGTTGTGTGAAAAGAGGACAATTTCGACATTTCCTTCTCTGTAACTCTCCAGCATTCTGCACCATAGAGAAGCACAGAAAGCACACAGCTCTGATATAATCTTAATTTTGTGCTTGTGCTGTATTGAGAGGACTTCCAGATGTTGTTTAGGCAAAAAAAGGCTGTTCTTGCCTTATTCATTCTGATGTTGATGTCTTTGCCTGCCCCGCCGTCTGGTGTTACTATGCATCCTAGGTATGTGAAGGTGTCTGTCTGTACTAGTTGCTGATTCCTTACTGATATGAGCTCAGGGTTGCTCACATTGAGCGTCATGACCTCTGACTTCCTTAAATTAATGTTCAAGCCCACCTGCTGGCTAAACTTATTAAGTCTGTCCATTTTTTCCTGGATGTGTTGATGTGAATGTGCTAGTAGTGCAATGTCATCTGCATATTCCAAGGCCTGTTGTTTGAAGTGAAGTTAACATTCGGTAAAATATCATTTAGTTTGAATGTTCCACCGCTGTCTTGATGGACTTGCTTGTCACGGGATTGCTTCCCCTTGCTTTGCAGTAGTGGTCCACTAATGGTCACAACGGAAGCGTATCTAAAAGTAGGTCGTCCAAGGTATCTGTCGATTACTCTTGGCAAAGATGTAGATAGAAGATGAATGGCGTTTTTACCTTAGGGGAGCCTTCACAAGATATTCCCAGAAGTAAAGAACAAATGCTGCTTAAGGGCTGAGCAAATTTGTTAACTTATTATCTGGCCCGTCGTCTTTTGTGAAGGGGTTATGCAATGATTCTGGCCCGTTCAAGCCCCCAGTTGGAGTAATCAACGAATGCCCTCTTATAAGTAATGGCTCTATATTTACATATGTGTATTTATCAAGAAAAACTGGCTCATACGTTTGCTTTCGTACATATAAACTGAATCAACTATTATTGTTTAGTTTAAAATAACATACAACCAATTAAAAGTCTATTAGTCTTTACCATGGGAAAATAAATATGGAAAATTGGGTGAAAATTGAAATTAAGGTTTCCTCACTGAGGTTTAGGTAGGGCGTTAATAATGTCCGTATTTTTGCTGTAGCCTGTTACATAAAACTTAGCTTCAGATGAGTCCTGCAGCTGTGGTTTTCGTCGCTTCGTGGTGATGAGGGCACTTCTTCACTCAATTTGTCCGATTTCGGCAGTTGGTGGTGATACTCTTCTCTTACACTAGCGACGTTATTACCACAGTTGTCTGGTGGCTTGTAACCACAAACTGTGACAGATAGAAAGAAAAAATGCCTTCTGCTGAGTACATTAGTTCTCCGCAAACTAAAAGGCCCATTGTCATGCACTCCACTCACCAATGTCAACCTCTCAGAAGAATTAAATGCCCGAGCACACAATGTAACTCAGGGAATATGATGAAAATTCACCAATATTCTTCTGGGTATTAACTAGGAAATTGCGTCTGGAGTACATGAATAATGATTTGCCTAAATTACAATCAAAAAGGTATATAAATCTCAGAAAATGATTCTAGGCACATGTGATGTAATTATCACTCATTGCTCGTCGCTACTCCCCTCGGGGTCTGGGGTCGCTCTGCTGTCGGGTTTCCCGCACGACTAGTCAGAAACAATCACCAGCTCTTGCAGTAGTGGTTCATGCATATACTATTTTCATATGTTGAGGTTGCCAGCCTCATATATAACCACTTAGCAAGAAACCTGTAGAATTTACATTAGTAAATAAATTGTTTACACTTACCCCAAAATTTTGGGAATACACACTTCTCCTGGCACAGATTTAGAATTGTCACAGCTCTGTATTATACGCTTCAAATCACGTAGGTCTGGAAATATGAGTTGTTTAGTTGACGCTGCAATGCAGTCTGTCTGTTCTATGTCTGATTTCTACAGTATATCTCACATTCCTTAGTTTCAAATCCCAGCTGTGTTTCCGCCGAATGTTCCAATCAGTTCATTATAGATTCTGGCGAACCAATCAAATCTATCTAGCACTGTTTGGGTGGGGAAGTTTATCATTACTCATCCCACGCGTCTTTGAAAATGTTAAATTTAATATGCACGCGTGGCCTCTTACAACAGTGATGTCAAATCGTTACGTAAGACTTCCGGCGCACCTCTGTCTATCACAATATTGTGACCGTGTGTTTTCTGGCGTAATGACTTCCGCCCAGATATCTATCCCGACAGATTATCTAATTATCCCCTTTATCTGCATGCCTCCGCCAGACAGATGTCTGGTCAGACAGTGTTGTCTTCTTTCATCGTACGCACAATACAAGCTAGTGTCAGCTTGATCAACAGCTTTCCAATAGGGTCAAATGTTTGACGGACACGTTTCCACAGGTGGTCAGACGGATTCAAAGAGATAAGCGGGTGACTGGTCTGTCGTCTGGGTGTTGTTACGATAATACGTCTGAGGAGTGGTAAACAATAAGATACGCATTACTCCCGTAGCAAATACTGCCAAATGGGGAGTGGCATGTTAGAGACTTCACAATGCTATGTCCACCATAGAGCAAAATAGTGAAAATAACGAATGGAAAAGCATGATTTATGCCAAATAAAAGAGACGAGTGACGAAAATGAAGAAAAATAAAGGATACTACCGGAGGGCTGAAGGTGTGAGAGATCACACAAAATAGCATGTTCAGACGTTTTGTCACATGCTGGAAAAAGATTGTAGGCAGAGATAAAACTTACAATCTCTATCTATCCCTTTCAGTCATTACTGACTATAGGAACGTGCCCTTAAACGCTGTCTTGGTCGGCACGAGGTTGAGCGCTTGGATAAAGAGGTCAAGCTGTTGTTCATGCAGCATGTCTCTGCTGGTGAGTCCAGTGGAACGGCGTAGCCAATACAGTCTGGCACCAGACTACATATATACACACACATATATATATATATATATATATACGCTATACTTCATGTCCATATACCTCATGCCCTTACACATTCGACAGTATCTGATCGACGCGGGCCTGCTTCAGACTGAACTTATTCCAAATTTTAAATACTATGAATCCTGACAACAGACATGATTTTATCAAGGTATAGATCCTTAGAAAGCTCCGTGGTTCTATATAGATCCCGACAGTTCATGGGTTGCCGGCTGCTGGTCTAGGGCGTCAGGCGTTGTACTTGAGGGAGAAGAAGAATTTTCAGACCCAGCTGCTGTGATCTGCCCTCAGTTATTCTCATTTAGTGGTGCATGTGGATACAGTTGTGAAACTGAAGAGGCTGAACTCGTCGGCAAAATCTAGATAACCAAGATGTTTTGTCAGAGTCCCCTGAATTCCATTTCTGCTGGTTAATATCTTTGCTTTTATAATCCAGTCATTAGCCGGTAAGAAGAGAAATGGGGACTAGAGGCATCCCTGTCGCACTCCCTTTCTTATCTCTTCATCATTTCTTACCAGAAGAGTTATGTTAGCTGTCCTTTATGACGAATTCTGCATTTCATGTCTTCATATGTTTTCTATATTAAGTTAATTAATTTAAGGTGGCGGAAGGGGCGGGGAGGTGACTCCATAATGTATCATCAGTTTCCAACGTGATTTTCTCTTAAAACTGTCGAATAAATATCTATTCGTAATCCACAAATTCCATGTTAAATGGGGAGTTCACGTCCAAGCTCTGTTCAGTTATTATGCGCAGTGTAGCTGTCTGGTCTGTGAAACACGTGCTGTACAGAATAGAAACACAAACAGTACTGTTTTTATTTAGAAAACAGACGTTCTATTTTAGACCAGGCTGTTTATATTTTTCTTAACTCCTGCAGCTATATTGAAAGATGTGATCTCTAAATAAATAAATAAAGGATCATCCAGGAAATAAAAGTAAACAGTGAATTACTTTCATCATCAATCATCATCAATCATTGTCATTTTCTTTTGCGTTTCTTACGGAGTATGACGCTGGTCACCTTACAGGAAGCTGGCACCAAGCAGGCATACTCTTGCACCGGTGATTTCTGGTGCGGTATTTTTTAGATGATGATATTGCCAGCCCTATCGAACTGCTTTGCCCACACACAGTAGCTTGTGAATGCACAGTTATTTCCTGTTTTGTTCCGACAATTCTTCTTCTTCTTCGTTCACCCTCAGATGTCAACTTGAATAAGTTCAAAGAAAGCAGTGGTCAGCCTGAGGCTGTTGATATCTCCGTAGATTTTCTCCAGGAATGGTACTGGTGATGGCCATATGCGTTTTCTCTGTTCCTCATATGTTGGGCACCTTTGAAGCAGATGTTCGGCAGTCATTTTATCGGTGCCACAATCACACTCATCAGTAGTTCCTATCTTTAATTTGTTCCGACTATTGAATTTTCATAGTTTCCCATTGGTTACACGCTAAAAGAAAGTGGGTTTTAAATTCACATTTACAGTCAAACTCATAAAGCCAGTCTCCGTTAACGCAGACAGCGGTCATCTTTTTTTATCTGTGTATGTATGTAAAGCCTGGAAACTAATCGTTTAACCAGTACGAAAAATACAAGCAATTGAAGCAAGGTGTTTCAAAATAATCTTTGTAACATCTTACATGAGCAGTGTCACAAATTCGGTTTGAGGAAACATCATAAAACAGACTGGTGGGTGTTGCCAGTAATTTTAATGGAAGGGGACGTGATCTGGAAAATATTAGGTGAGCAGATTAGATTATGGGTTGTCATTGCTTGAAGACGTGATTGTCTTTAATGTTATGTTAAATTGTAATAGTAGAAGTAAGGTTACACAGCGTATGAACGCTAGTCAGTTCAATTGTGGAGGTTTGTTCACTCCGAACTGTTTTGAGATACGGGTGTTTAGCTATTTGTGGCTAGCCCGTGCAAGTAGTGAGACTGAACGGTGTTTTTTAACAGCCGGGTCTCGTAGCTGTTTTAGGGGGAAGATGTGTATTCCCGTGGGCAGTGATTTTTGGGCATCGATCTGGAGAGGTCGCCCCATAGTGTGTGTTCTTGATAGTAAGCCTGTACAGTGCTGAATATAAGAGGCCATGATTTGTGTAAGGCCATTATTTCCTTAGAGAGGATAATTGTGTTATGTGAAGACATGTTGATAGGTGAGATTAGTGCAGACTGCTGGGTGAGCAGTATTGTGTGCATTTTGAGATGTTTGGATCCATTGACTTATACTGTGATATAATAGCGCTAAGATGAGTAAAGGCGAGATTATTGCAGACTGCCGGGGATGGAGTCTTGTGAGAAATTGCTGGTAGGACTCATTAGATTATGATAGCGCTTATGTGAGTATAGCACAGGAGAGTATCTTGAGGATGCTATTTATGCAGTAGCACGGCGATGATGTGAGCCGTTTGCTATCTGTGAGGAGCAGGAGGAGTATCTGGAGGATACAATATTTATGCAGTAGCACGGCGATGATGTGGTCCGTTTGCTATCTGTGAGGAGGCCATATTTACGGATCCATGATTAGAATATTATAGCGCTAATGTGAGTACAGGTGGATAGCGCTGAGTTGAGGAGTATCTTTAAAGAGGTCATGGATATTGTAGTATCTGCATGATTCTGAGATGTGAGAAGTACTTTATTATTGTATTGCTATAACTTGTAGTTGACTATAACTGTGTATTCTGTGTTAACGTGGCGTGTTGTGGTGTATTAAACATTCGTTAACAGTACACCTGCCGTTATAACCATAAATGACTTCTACGTGCGTACCTGTGTTGTGAGTGATTGTTCCAACACGCACGCACTCAATCAACCACAAAGAAATCAGCATATAACAATTTGGATTAGCTTACATGAGTCATATCATAAAACACAATGTGCGGACTATTAAATAGCAGGTTGGTGGGCCAACTTGGAATTTTTTACATGCATCATGTCAGAAAACACAATGTACGAAACATTAAATAACAGATTGGTGGGCCAAAGTGGATTATCTCACATGAGTCGTGTCAGAAAACACAGTGTACGGACCATTAAATAGCAGGTTGGTGGGTCAACTTGGAATATTTTACATGAGTCATGTCACAAATGAGTGTGCGCGACATCAGAAAATAAGCTGGAGGTCCCACTTAGAATATCATACATGAATCATGTGTCGTATATAATATACCAATGGTCTCACCGTAACAGTATGATGGGGATGGCCTATAGGTCTCCAGAAATTGGCTCGTTAAGAAAGAAAGACACAAATACAAGATAAAAACGCGAAGAAGATAAGGCGAATCTTTATAATATCTATCACGTGTCATGTCACAAATAC
Organism: Oreohelix idahoensis; assembly: GCA_024509875.1. Lineage (NCBI taxonomy): Eukaryota > Metazoa > Mollusca > Gastropoda > Stylommatophora > Oreohelicidae > Oreohelix > Oreohelix idahoensis. The sequence goes on from JAMPIV010000465.1 coordinate 109,814, forward strand.
AGACCATTAAATAACAGGCTGAAGGGCCAACTTGGATGCGCCATGTCACAAACGACAGTGAGCAGAGATACTAAACTATAGAACGGAGGGCCAACTTGGAATATATGTTACAAGTGTCATGTCACAAAACACAGTGTGCGGAACAGCAGAAAGCAGGCTGGAGGGCCAACGTAAAATATCTTACATGAGCCAAGTGACAACTGCGGTGTGCAGAAACATTAGAAAATAGAATGGAGTGTCATACAAAAAGAAACTCCAGTAACAATGGAAAACATAAATAAATAAAATGTAGCAGCATACGTCAAGCTCAAGCGAGCTGTGACACGACTGAATACAAAGAACAAAACTTTCAATAGAAAATCAGGTCGCTGCAACCACCTAGTTGTTCGGGAACAAAAGAAGTAATAATGAGGGAGATAGTTAATACGTTCACATTTAAACGTGTTTGTATTTTCAGGCAAGTCTGAAACCGGTGAAATTGTATGCATTCACTATTACATGTGTTACGTAGTATTCACAAGCTAACTTGACACATTCGAGGTTGACATAGTATGCTTTGATATTTTAACTTTACGTTTAGGGTAAAAGGTAAGAATTCAGCAGCCTACCTTCATATCGCGGGAAACAGTGATTTATTTATTGTTCATGAATTGAAAGATCGTTTCATTTAGCTTCTGATTCATAACAAAATGATTATACAATCTTTGCTTTTCTTGAAATAGTGGATATGATAACAATGAGCCGACAAAAGAACAACAGTTGTAAACAATAACATTCATGTTATGGGAGAAAAATTACTGCCATTATTACTTGAGGTCGTGCTAAGGTTGCTGTTGGGTTGTTTTGTTTTGGGGGTGGGGGTGGAGGGGGTAGTTTCAGTTTGCTTTTTTTTTTGAAAGGGGGGGGGGGGGGGGGGGGGGGGGGGGAGTTCTGTCTGTAGCCACCCACTTCACTCACTCTCTTGTAGAGTGTAGATTAGAATTTTGAAGGGAAAAAAAAAGAAAAAGAAAGAAATAGATCTATTTTTTTCCAAGTTTACAGTAAACATTTCACACACAATTTATTAAAACTAAGCTAAACTAGTGTAAAGTGCAATCATCATTATCATCATCACCACCACTATCATTTCACCACCATCGTCACCATAACCATCATTATCTACTTTTTCGCTCCTTTTGGAGAATGGAGCAACTCACCTGGCAGATGGTTCCCCCTTGAAGCATATGACGAATCCCAAACTCGTGCAGCGATGGTTTAAGTAGCAATGTGTTTGACATGATTAGGTTATCAACTCCGTCTTCTTCTTCTTCTTTGATCCTTAGCCGCCGACCGTCAAAGCAGTCAGTGGCCATTACGCCTGGTGGCGTCTTGTAGGGCAACTCCGTGCACAGCTCATATTAGTTGACTTTTACGATATGCCTGAAAAAGGAAAAAAAAAATCGTATTCTTTCTTTCTTTCCGAGAACTACAGGGGACAACGTAGAATATGTTTTGTCTTCTATCGGGAACCATATAAATTATTTTCAATTATTTATTGACGTTTGGCTAATAAATCTTCTTCCTATTGGCATTTCTCGTGGAAATATGGTGACTAAAAGGCAATGACCTGGACTTGAAAATAAAGACGGGAGGAGAGAAGGAGAGGAAAAAAGACAGAACTAGATTTTGACAAACGAGATAAGAAGAAAGAAGAAGAGACGTGGAACAAGAGAATAAGAAGGAATAGGTAATGGAGATGAGGAAGTAGAATGTACAGGTCCAAGAGGATGGAAACTAAATGAAGGAGAAGGTGGGGGAATAAGGAGAAGGAGAGGAAATACTTTTTTTTTCTCCCCCCACTCTCTATCCATCTCTCTCTCTCTCTCTCTCTCTCTATCTCTCTCTCTCTCTCACTCTCATAGAGATGCGGACATCACCTATATTTAAAACAAAGATTAGCTTAGAGTTTTAAAAAAGTTGAACACACAAACCTATTGTCATGAATTGATTTTAATTCACCCAGTGATGTTTCACAGACGGCAGACAAACAATAACGGGGAGGAAGGATTCTGGGATTTAGTTCTGTAAAATAATCAATTAACATGTGAACAACTGGTATGTTTGTCCAACGGATTGTTTCGTCACGATTCTCTGCATTATTTAATCCGACGTTCGTATTTTTTGGTCTTATTTAAATATTATGTGTGTGCGGGAATATGTGTGTGTGTTTGGTATTTTTAAAATGAAGTTGCCTATTTCTCTGGCAGTCCTGTGGTTAGTTTGTTTCCATTTTTTAAAACACTTTTTATATAACTTGACATGCCCGATGTTTGGATGTTTCAAAACTTTGACGCTCTACTCATCACATATAGCTGAAAACTTTGCAAGCAGATTCCTTTCTTGGTATATTTTAAATTTTCGTGTTTTGATTGGATGGAGGCCGTAAGGAGGCAGCCCCTCCACCATGCAAAGGCACAACAGGCCAATCACCTGTTTGCTTTAAATCATGATTACGCGAACTACAAGAGAGAAAACCGGACTGATTCTAAAGGCGACGAACTGGAACGGACTACGGACTACGACTTATGGAACTTGGAACACAAGAAGTATAAATGGGAAGGAAGAGGAGCTGGTGGAAGAGATGAGGAAAGCAAAACTAGAAATCCTGGCTATAACGGAAACGAAGAAAAAAGGACAAGGAGTCATGGATCTCGATGGCAACACGTTGCTCTACAGTGGTGTACCCATATCTGAAAGAGCTAAAGGGGGCGTGGGTTGCATTGTGGCCCAAAATCAAAAAGATAGTATCAAGGGATGGAACTTTGTCTCGGAGCGCATTATGGTTGTAATACTAAAAGAAGGAGAAACCATAGTCAACCTGGTCATAGTGTATGGGCCAAATGAGGATGAGAGAGCAGAGGTCAAGGAGGAATTCTTCGAGCTGCTTCAAAGGACAGTGGATGACTGCCTAGATGAAGTTATTATGCTCGGAGATTTTAATGCCAGAGTTGGAAATGACCATGCTAGATGGGGTGGAGTTATCGGAAGATATGGAGAAGATACTCTCAATGACAATGGAAAGCGACTCCTTAGATTCTGCAGTGAGCAGAATCTGATCATTACAAACACAAAGTTCCCCCATAAGCGCATACACGCATACACTAGATGTGAACCAACCAAGAATGAGAAGTCAGTGATCGACTATGCCATTGTTCGGAGAAGCTCATTCAGATATGTCCGAGATGCAAGAGTCTGGAGGGGGCCAGAGATTGGAAGTGATCACTACCTGCTAACAATCAAACGAACAACTGAAAGAGTTGCTCAGCCTAGGAACTGCCCAACATCACGCAAGAAACCAAGTAAACGAGCAGGAGAAATGAGCATTAGGACCTACAAGCTGAGAGAGCCAGAAATTAAGACCAGATATCAGGGGCTTATTGCTACAGCAGTGAGCAACACAGAAGAACGACCTGATGACTTGGAAACCCTCTGGAATAAATTCAAGGATATCATAAAGACAGCTGCTGCAGAAGCATGCGGTGAAGTCCGACTTGGTAACCAGAGAAAGAGGACACCTTGGTGGACAGAGGAAGTCAAAGAGAAAATAAGAGAGAAGAAAATGGCATGGAAACAATACTTAGGAGCTAAAAACACAACAGGACAAATGGAAAAATATAGAGAATATGTGACACTCAGAACAGAAGCAAAGAACAAAGTGCTAGCAGCAAAACAGAAGTCCTGGGAAGAATTTGGAGAAAAGCTAGAAAAAGATGCACAAGAAAACCAGAAATTGTTCTATAAGACCCTAAAGAACATGAGGAAGGAAAAACAATGCCCTCTCAAATTTATAAAGGACAAGCAAGGCAAATTGCTTACTGCCCCGAAGGAAGTAATGGAAAGATGGAAAGAATATTTCTCAGAACTCCTGGATGGTGAGCATGATGAAGCATCAGAAATGATAACCACTGACACAGAAGAGGAAACCAATGATGGTGAAGATGACATAAAGATGGAAGAACTGAGGGCAGCACTAGAGAAAATCAAGATGGGCAAAGCAGCAGGGCATGATGGTATAACACCAGAAATGGTTAAGTACATGGGAGCATCAGGCGACCTATTACTCTTAAAGGTCCTACAGGGAGCCGCGCTGGTGTAATGGCTTCGGCGTTGTACTGGCGACCAGGTGTTCATGGTTCAAACCCGGGCGTCGGCGTTTGAAGAAATGTTTACGGCCGGAAATTTGACTGAATAGCCTGAACGGCTCCTGTGATAAACCCTCTGTGGATGGGAAGGAGCGAAGCTCCTGACCGGGTTGGAAGGAAAGTCCTCAGGTTCCCCAGCCTCGCAATGACATGTCATTGGGCCGAAGGGCTGAAAGCCCAAGTGCTGCTGGTTAAGGAAAAAAAAAAAAAAAAAAAAAAAGGTCCTACAGGCAGCATGGTGCAACAAGACCATACCAAAGGATTGGGAGATTGCCATCATAACACCAATTTTCAAAAAGGGTGACAATCGACAATGTGGAAACCATAGAGGCATATCCGTTCTCAGTGTCCCTGGTAAAATCTACTCTAGAATCCTAGAACAGAGACTCCGACGCCTAGCTGAGCCACAATTGGATGAGGTCCAGTGCGGATTCCGAGCAAACCGAAGTACTCAAGACCTAATCTTCACACTCAGACAGCTGAGTGAAAAGGCCCTTGAGTATAAGAGTGAGATCCATCTTTGTTTCATAGATCTGGAAAAGGCGTTTGACAGGGTCCCCTGGAGCAAACTTTGGGACTGTTTGGCAAGGAAGAATATTCCAGCACCTCTGATTCATGCTATACAGAGCTTCTACAAGTCTTGCAGAAATTATGAGGACAGCAAACCATAAGTCAGAAGAGTTCAGGACCACCACTGGTGTAAGACAAGGTGATATCCTATCACCTTACCTCTTCATACTCCTTATGGACGATGTCATCAAGGCATGTAAGGAGAGAACAAGAAAGTATTCAGTGGGGTACTGGAAGATGAGACAGGTCTATATTTCGGAGCTGGCATTTGCTGATGATGTTGCCCTGATTGCTAAATCAGAGGCACATCTCCAATCCAACCTGCAAGTCTGGAAGGAAGAGCTGGAGAAGAGAGGGATGGCCATAAGCAGCTCTAAAACAAAATCCAAACTGCTTGTAATTTATAGTCACTTTTCTCGGTAAGCATTTGTCTTCTCGCGTTGGTATCGAATGCAGTTAACTTTTGAGCTGTGGTCATTTTTGCGCTGGACTGCGCATGACTTGTCTTGTTGTTTGGTCGATCGGTTTCCGCCCACCACTAGTGGGAGTGAGCGATTTGGAATGGCGAAAGAGATGCCTCGTTGAAGAGGGGATCTCCGCTATTTTTTGTTCTGTCAGGGATGTGTAGTCCTCTTATGGATATTTCGTTTAGTCGAGATAATACCTCTAGTGTTTTCCCACATGTCGGGAGGCGTGATATTTCTGTGTATTTCATGAAAGCAAGGTAAATTGACTTTTTCATTAACTCTATCGATTTTGGGTCGTGAGCGATTTCGATTCATAGCCTGTCTCCGAAAGTCGTCGTCACGAGATGTTCTTTCCCAGCTCACATGTCGCTGCATTGTACTGCATCGGTTGATGCATGTACCAAGGACCATTACTTGCTACTTTGTTAAATGAACTAGGTTTAGAAAACCTTTATTATCTAGAGGATATTCTTGAGGACATTATTTATACTTCGGCAGACGTGTCTGTCTTGCTGAAGTCAAACTAAGGAGAGTGAACTGATCTCATACATCTGGTTATCTCCTGGCTGTTATAGAAAAGGATGGAGTTGTTCACCTGACTACATTTACAGCACTTTGAAATATAACATGCATCTGACTCATCATTGTAATGCTGTCTACCGTTTATTGCTGTATTGAATGTTGCTGTGATAATGACTGTTTGATGTGCCTACACATTTGCGTAACCATTTTGTCACTGTGGCGTCCACAATAAATAATGAAGAAAAACGTCAACGGCTGTTTCAAGACTCATTGACTTTATACGTCGTGAGTTTACTGACGTCCTATGTGGATTGCCCTGTTATTGTTGCATGAACATTGTTTTGACTGAACACATCTACACACTACACAAAACCAGACATGCGGATGCCATCCATCATCATATGGCATCACGCATCATTTGGTGGCCATAAGCTGGTTTGATTCTGGTACTAGCAAACACGGGGTCCCTTACCCACTTCATTTTCAACAAGAATTCATCAGCATCCTTCAAGAAATTAACATTCTTCAATACAGTCAACATCTTCAAAATTTTCAAAGTACTCGGCGTTGCCCGGTAAAAGTCAAAATTTCAACTTTTTGACGGAAACAAGAATTTGACAGTACCCGGCGTTGTTACATGTTGCCGGATAACTCGGACTGCTGTTATCTTTTACGCAAGTCAAGCAAGTTGCTGCTGTCAAGGTTCCAGTGCTGTCGTTTTTTGAGAAGGTCAAGTGCCGGTTGAAACGGGTTGTTTTCTGAAGAAGGCCAAGTACCGATTTCCATCAACTTACTTTTGGATTAGAAGGTCAAGTGCCGAAACAACTCAACACACAGTATTTCAGAAGCTCTTGTACCATCGTGTTAGCAGTGGAAGCAGTTCAGATGTGCCATCATCGTTGGAGCTTCGCTCTTTAGGACGTTGATTGACATCCGTTTTTCTGCTGTTTACGATTGGAAGCCTTTAAGTTAAGTGGCCTGTTTGTATGTAAACTGTGCCCTTATACTTCTGCTGAGTCTTCTGTGTATCATCTCATTCTATATGTTATATGTCTATATGTTATTTGTATATTTATATGTTTATATTTCAGCGGGTTCTCGGTTGGGTGGTGTCTCCGTTAGATTATGCCACGTCATAGAGGTCGTCTATTGTGAGCGTTTTCTGTAGGGTTTGCAAATTTCCGATACTGGAATTTGCTAAGCGACTTCTGTTGCTATTTATGTTAGCTGTGATGACATGTTTTAATATTGTTTTCGTTATTATTTCACATTCTTTAGTTTTGTTGTGATTTGTTTGTATTTGTTAGCCTACTCTTGTCTATAATTTAGTTTCATACAACATTTTTGTTTATACACTGTGGTGTCATGTATTTTGTTTAATTCTATCGCAGATATCGTCACATTTTTTGTGATATTTCATTAATTTCTGCTTTATTTTTAGTTGATTTCTGCGAAAGTTTTTGTATTGTTGCTGATCTTTGTTATTGTTTACATTGTTATTGTTTACATTGTTTGTATTGTTTACATTTTCAATGTTTACATTCTGCATGTGTTTACATAGTCATTGTTTACAGTTATAGTAATTAGTTAATGGGCTATGCTAATGCACTGTTACTACTATACTGATGATAAATGAATGATGAATAGTGTCGTGCACTATTGAATGAGAAGTGCACTTATGATCAAGATTTGAGTGCTGATATTTCATATACAAGTTCTTTGATTGGAGACTTGTTTCCCACAGAGACTGGGATAATATAATGTGATGTGAATATACAAGTGCTTAATTAAGACTTGTTACACTTAGGTTTGAAATAAATTAGTTAATTATTTCAGGTTTTGGACTCATATGTTAGACAACATGTCTACATTTGAGCACTTTATTGAGCAGGGTAAATTGCTTGGGAAGACTGGTGATAAGTTAGAAGAATTTGCAACTGCTCGATATGATAAAGCAATGGAAGCTGAACAAAAGAAACTGCATATGGAAGCTGAACAAAAGAAACTGCAGATGCAGGTGGATGAAAAGAGATTCCAAATGGAAATGGAAAAACAAAAAAGGGAATCAGAAGCTGAGGAAAGAAAGCTACAGCTAGAGGCTGAGAATAAAAGACTTGAAAAAGAAGCTGAAAATAAAAGACTTGAAAAAGAAGCTGAAAAATAAAAGACTTGAAAAAGAAGCTGAAAATGAAAGACTTCAAATGCAGGCTCAAGCTGAAGAAAGGAAGTTACAAAGAGAGTCTGATGAGAGGAAAGCAAAAATGGAACATGAAGAAAAACTCTTAGCTTTAGAGTTGGAGAAATTGAAATTGACGAGCATGAGTAATGGTAATGATTCAAACAAGGGTTCATCTTCTGGGAAGGCTAATAATGATACTTTTAAGATTAAGTTACCAACATTTAGTCCTTCCAGTGATGACATAATGTTCTATCTGGACAGATTTGAACAAGCATGTACAGCTCATAACATAGACAAAGCAAAATATGTTTATCAGTTATCAGGGATACTGACAGGTAAAGCTCTAAGTATATTAAATATGGTGGATGAACCTGACAAGAGCAATTATGAGGTTGTCAGGGCCGCTTTGTTAAAGAAATATCAGCTTAACGAAGACGGCTATCGTCTACAATTTAAAAACATGTTACCTGAAAATGGAGTTGAATTCTCCGAGTTTATTGCAAGAATACGCATTACTTTCTCACGATGGGTTGAACTATCTAAGACGGAAAAAAACTTATGAAGGACTTATGGACTTAATACTTAGAGACAAAGTCATGTCGTCTGTCAATGAGTCTTTCCTTGCTTTCCTTCATGAACGTAAACCTAAAACAATAAAAGAAATGGAAGATTTCTGTTGCCAATACGTAACTGCGCACCCACACATAACCATGGGTAACTCTAAGGTGAAAGAAGGCTTACCAGTTGCTTCGGCAGCTCCGTATGGTCAAAACTTTGCTCGTAGATCCCAACAAAATTTTGATAGAAAGGGCAGCGGTAATTTCTGTCAAAATCATGGAAACCAATTTCATGGTGATTCTTCTTCGAAGAATTGGAGACAACCTGATAGTGGTCGTTACTATCACCCTAATAATTATAAGCATTTCAAAAGAGGATATGGTAATAGAGGTTATTCCTGCCGAAGACCTCAGAACCAAACAAATAGATGTTCGCATCAATGTGAACATGATAGTAATCGTGGAAACTGGAATTCGAACCAGTATAACAATTACAATAGAGACAATAATAACTGCAGAGATAATAATAACTCTGATAACTTCAGAGGTAATAATAGTCGGGGTAGATCTCAACACAAAAAAAAAGAGATATCAGCAGGCTAATGCTGTACAACAGGAAACTGAGGGAGCCTGTAATCATGTTGTTGATAGTAAAAACTTTGACGCTGTCACTAGTTCTGCTTTTGACTTTGAGAGAGCAAACAAATGCCCCCAATGCAGTACTTTATTCGAACCGGGTACCATAACTACTTTGAGTTGTGGTCACCCACTTCCCGCTCTTCCTGCTGCTGTTGCGCATGACGGGAGGGGTTCTTTAATTCTACATAAGGGTCTTGTTAATGATACTCCGGTCTCACTACTTTTCGATTCCGGATGCACCACTATTGGTGTTAGACAATCGCTTGTAGATCCATCTTGTGCTACAGGAAGGGTTATTAAATGTGTCACATTTGGCGGCACTCTAGAAAAATATCCTACTGCTGTAATTCGCATTGCCACTCCTTTCTTTACTGGAGATGTGCATGCTTGTCTCTTACCTAATCCTATTGCGGACCTTATTATTGGTCGTATTCACGGAGTTAGGGAGTGTACCCCACAGCAGATTGCTGCTTGGGAAGATAATAACATGCAAGCTACAAATGCAGTAGTTACAAGAGCACAAGCTCTACAAACACCCGAAACTTCACTGAATAGTGATAATGAAGTTGATAGCCAAGATAGTCACTTAGTAATTACTCGTGACTCTTTCATAAAATTGCAAGAAGAAGATCCTTCTTTAAAAAAAATTCTTCGTTCTTGCGAAGAAAGGTGATCCGAATCAGGATACAAATAGAAAATCTTGGATTGCAATGAGAAACGGCGTACTTGTACGTATGGTACAAGATTCGACTACGTCGGCACATTCGCAAATTCTTGTTCCCAAGAGCATGAGAGTCCAAATATTACAACATGCTCATGACTCGCAATGTGCTGGACATATGGGTTTTGCCCGTACGAAGTCGAGAGTCCTTGCGGCTTTCTTTTGGCCTTTTGTCAATAAGGACATTCGTATTTACTGCCGGTCATGCAAGGTATGTCAGGAGGTCAAATCTAGAGGACCACGACATGCTGCGCCTATCCAGGCTGCTGACATTCCTATTCGGCCGTTTCAGAAAATGGCCATAGATATTATTGGCCCTTTTAAGGTCAAGTCGGCCAGAGGACATCAGTTTATCCTTACATGTGTCGATATGTGCACACGTTGGCCAGAGGCTATTCCTCTTAAGAGCATATCTACTACAGATATCGCAGATGCTCTTTGGTTGATATTTTCTCGCTTGGGGTTCCCCAGAGAAATATTGTCAGACCATGGCACTCAACTCATATCTGACACTATGTCACAGGTAATGTCTACCTTACATATTGAACGATCTCTCAGTAGTATCTACCATCCTATGTCTAATGGGTTAGTTGAGCGTCTGAATAGAACGCTCAAGACTTTGCTTGGTAAGATAACTGAAGATCATCCTCAAGATTGGGACAGGGTTTTACCCGCGGCTCTCTTTGCCTATAGAGAAGTCCCTAATGAACACACAGGATTTTCTCCCTTCGAACTTGTCTTTGGCGCGCGTCCACGCGGCCCTATGTCTTTATTACACGATCTCATCACTGCCGATGATATTAGCGATGAAAACTCAATCCTCATATGAGTATGTCATTGCTCTTAGACAAAAGATCATTGAGGCATGTAAGCTAGCAACTGCTTCATCAGAAATTGCTAAAGAGAAGGCAAGGCAGTTTGCTAACAAGAATAGATGTCTACGACAACTTTGTCCAGGTGACAAAGCATTCGTCCTACTCCCCAGTAGGGAAAATAGACTTCTTATTGCATGGAAAGGTCCGTATGCAATAGTCTCTCGGATTTCCGATGTTGACTATGTGGTCGATATTGATGGAAAGCATAAAACTTTCCACATAAACATGCTTTCGGAATTTCACGAACGTCCGGACTATTTGCTGCCTATTTTCCAGGCAACGGATGATGCTCCTGCACCTCACGGTCATTATTCATCCCTGTCTGTCATTCAGGATGAGGAAGCTACCTTCTCTGATGTCAACCTTCCCCTTCCAGTGGTTCCATTACATTCTACGGAATCTTGGAAAAACGTTTCTGTTTCTCCTAATCTTTCTGGTGACGAACATCGACAAGTCTCGTCGATGTTACAAACATTTCAGGATGTTCTCACTGACATTCCTGGACACACAGATGTCATAGAACATGACATAATTCTTACCGACAATAATCCAATTAGGGTTAGGCCGTATCCTATTCCTATACACTTTCAGTCGCAAGTGGAAAAGGAATTGGATGAAATGATTCAATTAAATATAATTGAACCATCGACTTCACCATATTCTTCTTCCATGGTTATTGTCCGGAAGAAGGATAAGAACATACGAATTTGCGTTGATTATCGCAAATTGAATCAGGTCACAAAGTTCGACGCTGAACCGATGCCTTTGTTAGAAGATCTACTGATTAGACTTTCTAATTCTAGATTCTTCACTAAACTTGACTTGTCTAAAGGTTATTGGCAAGTGCCTTTAGCAGAGCATGCCAAACCTCTTACTGCTTTTTCTACACCTAGGGGTCTATTTCAATGGAATGTTATGCCTTTTGGTCTCATGAACGCCCCTGCCACTTTCGTTCGCATGATGCGTCGAATTCTGTCACATCGTTCGGATGTCATCACATACTTAGATGACATCTGTCTCTTCAGTGATACCTGGGAAGATCACTATTTAGGGTTATATGACTTACTGTCCACTCTACGTGAGAATAATTTGACAGCAAAACCTTCTAAAGCTTTTGTTGGTTTTGGTGAAATCTCTTTCCTGGGTCATCGTGTTGGTCATGGTCTCTTGAAGACAGAAGACCACAATACTTCCAAAATACTGAACATCTCTGTTCCTAAAACGAAGAAACAAGTTAGGAGTCTCTTAGGTTTAATTCAATTTTATGGGAGATTTATTCCAAATTTATCTTCGATCATGGCACCTCTCTCAACATTGTTGAAGAAAGGTTCGCCTAATCTGGTCCGTTGGTCTGAAGAATGCCAATCTTCACTAGACCAAATCAAGAATATATTTTTCTTCTCCTCCCATCTTAAGATTACCTACTCTCGATAGGACTTTTGTTCTTCGGAGTGATGCTTCATCCACTGGGATTGGCGCAGCACTGATGCAAGAATATGCAAATACTCTGCATCCTGTTATGTACATTTCTAGAAAACTAAATGCGGCAGAGAGGAACTACTCGGTTTTAGACCGTGAGTTGTTAGCGATGGTTTGGTCAATTCTAAAGCTACAAAGATTCCTCCTGGGCGCACATTTCATTCTAGAGACTGATCAGAAAGCTCTTACAGCTATTCAGACTAAGAATTTGAAGAGTTCGAGATCCACTCGATATGCTATAGCTCTTCAACCTTTTCACTTCACGGTACGAGCTATCCGTGGTGCGGATAATGTGATGGCTGACATTTTGTCTAGATGCCCACATGACTCCAACTAATACTTCTGTCCTATATTTCTATATATTACAGAGTCATAACACACCTATATTTCTACAATAGATTAGCACATCTGTACTTACTTTATATGTACACACTATCGTGCTTTGTTGTCATCTTCTTCTGTTCGTTTTTTAAAATGATAGAGGAGGACTGAGTAGTTAATATAAGGGCCGTTAGTTTACTAAACAGCCACAATTATTAATAATGTATTGTACCTTATGAAGCATATTAGTTATTAATTAGCATTATATTGCTTGTACTTTCTCAGAATGTCATTGTTGAGCTGAGGACTTACCTTACGAGTTCTAGATTGTGTACTTACCCTCGGAATACCAGAGCATATGTCCTGGATCGTCATGTAGTTTAACTTTACTATGTACTTATGTCATTACATGTCAAAGAATGTACTATTTAAATTTTCCTATCAGATTTGTACATCCATTTTTAAAGACAATATTAGAGTATGCTGTTTAATGATGATTATAGTAACTTGCATACGTATATTGTGTTTACATGCTAACGTGATGTGTGTTGGTGACACCTCCCCGATGTGAATATTTTTTGAGACATATTTATTTTTCTGTTGAGGTATATCCTCACCAGACACTCTATAATTAGCCTATTGTTTGGCAATTTAATTAATTATCAGCGCATAATTCGTGCGTTTTGAGCCGCTTATCGCTTGCTCTTTGATATTGAAAAAAAAATATGTTCCACATTTTTTTTAATCGGGAGGAGGTGGTGATATGTTGCGTGATAAATTCTCGCAACATCGTTTTATTTCAATATCTGTTTTATAACGCAAGGGCAACAACTGCTTGTAATTTATAGTCACTTTTCTCGGTAAGCATTTGTCTTCTCGCGTTGGTATCGAATGCAGTTAACTTTTGAGCTGTGGTCATTTTTGCGCTGGACTGCGCATGACTTGTCTTGTTGTTTGTCGATCGGTTTCCGCCCACCACTAGTGGGAGTGAGCGATTTGGAATGGCGAAAGAGATGCCTCGTTGAAGAGGGGATCTCCGCTATTTTTTTGTTCTGTCAGGGATGTGTAGTCCTCTTATGGATATTTCGTTTAGTCGAGATAATACCTCTAGTGTTTTCCCACATGTCGGGAGGCGTGATATTTCTGTGTATTTCATGAAAGCAAGGTAAATTGACTTTTTCATTAACTCTATCGATTTTGGGTCGTGAGCGATTTCGATTCATAGCCTGTCTCCGAAAGTCGTCGTCACGAGATGTTCTTTCCCAGCTCACATGTCGCTGCATTGTACTGCATCGGTTGATGCATGTACCAAGGACCATTACTTGCTACTTTGTTAAATGAACTAGGTTTAGAAAACCTTTATTATCTAGAGGATATTCTTGAGGACATTATTTATACTTCGGCAGACGTGTCTGTCTTGCTGAAGTCAAACTAAGGAGAGTGAACTGATCTCATACATCTGGTTATCTCCTGGCTGTTATAGAAAGGATGGAGTTGTTCATCTGACTACATTTACAGCACTTTGAAATATAACATGCATCTGACTCATCATTGTAATGCTGTCTACCGTTTATTGCTGTATTGAATGTTGCTGTGATAATGACTGTTTGATGTGCCTACACATTTGCGTAACCATTTTGTCACTGTGGCGTCCACAATAAATAATGAAGAAAAACGTCAACGGCTGTTTCAAGACTCATTGACTTTTTACGTCGTGAGTTTACTGACGTCCTATGTGGATTGCCCTGTTATTGTTGCATGAACATTGTTTTGACTGAACACATCTACACACTACACAAAACCAGACATGCGGATGCCATCCATCATCATATGGCATCACGCATCAATTAGACAATCTTTGAAGGACCGAGGACTAGAATGGAACCAGGCCAGGAAGAAGACAGCTGATAGAATGGTCTGGCGCTCTCTCTTCCAAACCTCTACACCTCACGGTAGAAGGGGAACGACTAAGTAAGTAAGTAAGTGTTTTGATTGGCATTGGACCAGACGATTTTATAAAATAATGAAAAACTATAAAATAAAGTGGAACTAACTCTATTAACGCAAGAGTTTTTTAATGGTAAGGGAAATAAAAAATTATGGAAACAGATTACATATTATGTTTAAAGGTGCAAGCTTGGAAAGATAACACTGGCTAACAAAAAAAAATTTTTTTTTTCTTTCTCTAACATTTCTATGTTTTTCTGGTCAATTTTAATGCGCTGTTTTTAAATCTGCAAACCGTTTTTCTCTATCAGGTCGGGATCTCTAGAAATACGCGATTGAAGTTTTTTAACAACACATACAGTATTACATCATTTGTACAAGAAGTATAACAGTTATGTAGGCTTGAATTTCTTTGCAGTCGACTTTCGTCGGTGAATGGCATGTGGTACATCGCGATGAAGCATCCAACAATAATCGGCAAGCATGGTCACACTCCACCGTCCTTAATAACGTGACTCCATTACGGCGATATCTTGATGGAATCGTTCTCCATGTTCATCGCTGACTTCGCCAAGGTTGTCAGGGAAAAAGTCAAGATGCGAATCGAGCAAATGGATTTTGAGGGACATGTTACAGCCCATAATTCTGTATGCATCTATGCACTGCTTAACAATATGCACATAGTCGACAGATTTGTGATTTCCCAGAAAGCTATCGACGATCGATTTGAATGCCATCCATGCGCGAAGTTCACTACCATGTAACAAGTTCTCGAATTGTTTGTCTGCAATAACTTTCCTAATCTGAGGTCCTACAAAGATACCTTCCTTTATCTTTGCATCGCTAATTTGCGGAAACTTTTCTCGAAGATAAGTGAAAGCTTTGCTCGTTTTATCTAACGCTTTTACGAAATTCTTCATGAGCCCCAACTTTATATGTAACGGTCGTAAAATGATGCTGTCTTTGTTAACTAATGGCTCGTGTATTACATTTTTATGCCCGAGCTGCATACGATCCCTGATAGGCCACACCTTTCTTGCATAATGTTCCTGTCTGTTGCGGCTGTCCCATTCACATAGGAAGCAACAAAATTTAGTATACCCAGTCTGCATGCCCGTGAGAATTGCAATGACCTTTAGGTCTCCACAAATCCGCCATTGGTATTCATTGTACTTTATTTTTGCCAAAAGTATAGCCATATTGTCATAAGTTTCTTTCGTATGAACAGAGTAGGCAACTGGAATTGATGAAAATAAATTTCCATTATGCAATAACACGGCTTTTAGACTAGTCTTGGAAGAGTCGATGAAAAGTCGCCATTCGTTGACTATGTGCTCATGACCGAGGTGCACCATTAGACCTTTTACATCTTTGCAATAGCAAATGTCATCATCCATCTCAAAGTATTGAACAAGTTCTCTGTGTCTATGACGAAATTTAGATATCGGAGTATTGGGCGCTAAAAGATTCCATTCTTTGAGTCGCGAACCGAGTAATTCCGCTTGTCCTTTGGTGAGAGCGAGATCACGTATTAGATCTGAAAGTTCTGAATATTTAATTAAGTGAACACCATCATTCACCGGTATATAATCCGAGTCAGAATTAGTTTCTAAAGCAGGTAAACTATCACTTTCTGATGTTCATTCACGTCCAACGGATATTGTTCTGGTGGAACTGGGATCGGACACGTGATTGGATCATGAGGCACTGGTTTCGAAACCGATTCAATATTGGATAAACCACAGACTTTCTAGTTTTAAAAGTGAAACCATAGATATTTGTCAAGGGTATGTAACAATCAGTAGCGTGATTTATCGGTTCACGCCATATTACTGGCACTCCAAAAGGCATCGACTTATGCTTCGGCGATTTTCGTAACCAACCTGCCAATGTATTTGCACAAGTCGAACAAACTGCATTGGGAGCCGCGCTGGTGTAATGGCTTCGGCGTTGTACTGGCGACCAGGTGTTCATGGTTCAAACCCGGGCGTCGGCGTTTGAAGAAATGTTTACGGCCGGAATTTTGACTGAATAGCCTGAACGGCTCCTGTGATAAACCCTCTGTGGATGGGAAGGAGCGAAGCTCCTGACCGGGTTGGAAGGAAAGTCCTCAGGTTCCCCAGCCTCGCAATGACATGTCATTGGGCCGAAGGGCTGAAAGCCCAAGTGCCGCTGGTTACATCGGATAAAATATCAAACAGATCAGCCGAATTTTACACTTCTAGAAGCTTATTCACTCAGCTAATTATTTCATATTAATTTTTTTTAAATTAATGTATTTTATTTAAGCAGTTAAATCAGTAAAATGTTGTTTATAACTTTAGTACTTACCAACATTTTTGTGAGCATCAAAATATGTTAAGTTCATTCAACGACAATAATTATAATGGCTCCTAAATGGGTTGGTTTTTTAAGTTAATTGATAAGTGTCTAAGGACGCACGACAACACTGGTTCATAAAAAAAAAACCCAAACAAATTCATTTTAAGCAATTTTTGAACACTGATAAAATACTGTATTCTATATGCTGGTCTAACAAAGTCTTGTTTCCTTGATTTATGTGACAGACTGATGTTTCCTGACTATGAATAGATTCTGCTGGCCATAACTCAGCCTGACCTTTTAGCTCCCTGTCGGGCGCAGGTCATAAACAAACATGCCAAGCCCTCCTCTCATGTGCCATCCGTACACGGCCTTTCCATGTATTCTTTTGCCCTTGCATGTCTGTACCCATCTCTCCTAGTCATTCTATGGTCGTCCTCTATTTCTCTTTCCCTAGGGATTCTGCCCAATTGGCTGTGCAGTTTGAGCGCTTTCCTCTCGCTGCACAGTTGCCAGGTTCCTGGAACGAAACCTGATAGCATCACGCTCCAGTATACCCAGCTGTAATAATTGGCACCTGACTCGGCTGGTAAGTTAAGGAAGGTAAAGACAGAGAGGAAGAGAGCTAGTCACCTCCACCTCATAAAAAAGCTGCCCCTAGTATGGTGGTTTCTAACACTTTACTCCCCTACGTCAGTGTTTTGCTATGAGACTACCTTTATCATTACCTTCCGTGGATTCCAGAACAGAGACTACTTTGTAATGCTGTATCTGGCTTTCTTAATATGTGTCCAATCCACCGCAAACGTCTTCTCCATTACCTTTAGTTCCACTGGCATTTTTCTGGTTCTTGTCATCAGTTCCATATTAGTGATTTTGTCATATCATTTCAGTCTTTTCTATTCTTCGTAAGCATCCATTTATGAAAGTTCTGTATCTTTTTGGCTGTTCCTTCCCCCCCCCCCCTTTTTCCCCCCCCTCCTGTTCTCCTTATATCAGAGCCATTACATTAGGATTTACTTGACATTTGAGTTGAATATTCTTATTTTTGTCTTGAAATTGAATTTTGGCCATAACTTGTCTCACAGTTACTCGTGTTTCATTCAAGTTTGTATGATGTTTAGCCATAACTTGTCTCGCAGTTACTCGTGTTTCATTCAAGTTTGTATGATGTTTAGCCATATCTTGTCTCGCAGTTACTCGTGTTTCATTCAAGTTTGTATGATGTTTAGCCATAACTTGTCTCGCAGTTACTCGTGTTTCATTCAAGTTTGTATGATGTTTAGCCACAACTTGTCTCGCAGTCACTCTTGTTTTATTAAAGTTTGTATGATTTTTGGCAATTACTGAAAGCTCTTTGTGTCCACTGTATGGTTTTGTTTGTTTATTTTTTGTTTTCATGTAGTCTTTCATCCATTTGCGCCCTGAAGCTCGGTGTGTGATATATATCAGCTTTAGCTAGCATTTCATCTGGTTTGTTTAATAGTTAATTCTCTCCTTCACGCTTCAGTTACAGCCTCAGTGGATCTACTTTTTATCTTTCTTTTTTTTTTGGTTGGGGGGGGAGAAGAGAAGAAAAGGGATGGTTGTGGGGGGGGGCTTCCTCGATCTGCGATCTTTTGATGTTATCTTTGTAGGGATTCTACTCTTTTATGGCTGTTGTTGATTACGGCAGGTCACTTTATTTATAATACCTTTAATTTTTTTAACGAAGGAAAGAAAGTAAAAAAAGAAAGAAAGAAGAAAGAAAGAATACAAGTCTGCCATGTACAATCATAGTGGTTCTAATAGTTCAGCTGCTAGTTCAGGATTTGTCTTAAATAACTCTGCACTTAAACTGTTGTGACCTGGAGCTTTTCCATTCTTTAACCCTTTGATAGCTGTGATGATTTCTTCCTTTCGTGGAATGTCTATATTTACGCCTAGATAATTTTCAGCTTCAGGAACGTTCAGCCGTGTCTCTGGTGTTTCCTTATTCCGTGTTCCTTTGAAGTGCTCTGCCCATCTTGTTTCCAGCCCTGTGCTGTGGTGATGAGATTTCCTTGCTTATCAAACTCCAAAATTCTTGCCGTTTGTACGTCGGTCACATCTAAGGAATGCAACTATGGTTGAAAGTTAGACATTAATCGTATTGTTTCCCTTATATGTACTCTCCCGAAAATAATAACACTCAACGAAGAAAAGTCGGTGAATTGTGCAACACAAAGTGAGTGACCGTGATATATGAATAAAATGTAAGTTTTTGATTGTAGAACCCAGTTTCATTCCGGAAACGGATTTAACTCATCATTTTGTTAAAAATAACTTTAAAATATAAGTTTTTCATTGTTTCTTCAAGACAACATTTTAATTTAAAGTATTGCAGACTTATTGCAGACTAACGACTTATTGCAGACTCGCTGGAAATGAAACAGTTTATTGGAGCATAGATACCATGATTTCCGATTATCCCAACGACGCAGTTGATTTCCCAACCGAGTTCCTTAACGAGCAGTGCCCATCAGCAATGCCACCGCTTTTGCTGAAATTAAAGGTTGCTGTATGTATCATGCTATTGCGAAATCTGAACGCAAAAAAAAACGGACTATTGAATGGCATGCGTTTGGTCATAAAAGTCTTGCATCGGAACTCCATTGATGCAGAAATTATCACTAGCAGTAATAAGGGAGAACGAGTGTTAATTCCTCGAATTGACTTAGAACCGAGCGAGCGCATTTTATCATTTAGGATGCAACGTCGTCAATTCCCAGTGATTTTAGCATTTGCAATGACGATAAATAAGGCGCAGGGGCAATCTTTTGATCACGTAGGAGTTTTCCTTCCTGAACCTGTGTTCGGACACGCAGCTCTATGTCGCCCTCACCCGAGAAACAAATCATGAAAACTTGAAAGTTTTTGTTAAAAACACTTTTTATCAGGGAACATTCTTTGAAACAAATCCACGTACTTTCACAAAAAAACGTTGTCATCAAATAACTTTTATATTGAAATAAAAAATATTTTAAAAATATATTACAGTTTTTTATTTACTTCCGTCATTATTGACGGGTTATTGCTGGTCTCTTACTAATGTAATATAGTTTGCACCCCGTCAGTAAAATACTAGGCAGGATAATTGTCCAGAGAATTTCAAAAGCCGTAGACCACAAACTGAGGAAAGAACAAACAGGATTCAGAAAGAACAGAAGATGTACAGATCATATATTCACCATCAGGAACATTATAGAGCAGTGTTCGGAATTGCAGAGAAAGATATACATGTACATTAACTTTGCTAAGGACCACTGAAGGAAAGCGAAAGAGAGGCCGGCCAAACAACTTGGTGGAGAACTGTGGAGGCCGAGATGCAAATAATGAACCAGAGCTTGTGCACTATACGAAGGATGGCCGCCGACCGAACAGTTAGTTGCTGCCCTGCAAGACGCCACCAAGCGTGATGACCACTGACTGCTTTGACAGTCGGTGGCTAATGATCAAAGAAGAAGAAGATATACAATCCTGTTTGCCACTGCCTGCGTTTGAGAAACTCACGACCATACATTTCATATCTCAATTTTTTTTTGGAGCTGCTCTGAAAACGTGTTTTTCGTTTACTGACATAATATTCCATTAAGTTATCAAATTATATTTTTCTACGTTGATAGATGCGTAGATTTTCCTCTCCACAATGAACTAACTCACCTTGTTTGACTAGATTTTCCTCTCCACAATGAACTAACTCACCTTGTTTGACTAGATTTTCCTCTCCACAATGAACTAACTCACCTTGTTTGACTAGATTTTCCTCTCCACAATGAACTAACTCACCTTGTTTGGCTAGATTTTCCTCTCCACAATGAACTACCTCACCTTGTTTGACTAGATTTTCCTCTCCACAATGAACTAACTCACCTTGTTTGACTAGATTTTCCTCTCCACAATGAACTAACTCACCTTGTTTGACTAGATTTTCAAATCATGTAGTTCTTATCTTTCTCTGTCACTCTCGCTATCTCTCTTTCTTTCATTCTCCCTCTCATTCTCTTTCTCTCTCTCTCCCTCTCTCTCTCTCTCTCTCTCTCTCTCTTGTACTGTTACAATGTTGGGATTTTATTTTATTGTACTTTTTTTGTTATTTTATTATTTAAGTAATATTTAGGATACGTGTGAGAATAAATGGATTCAGTATGGAAGATGAGAGAAAGGAAGGGCAGAATGTTAGACGGGCCTGCGTGCCCAATTCTAAACCCTTTGAAAATAAAGTTCGTTCGTTCGTTCGTTCGTTCTCTCCCTCTCTCATCTTTACATACCATTCTCCGCACATATTACTGGGAAGACAAAGAAATACTGATCCCTCAAGCATGTCGTAATATGCGACTTATATAAGGTTGTGAGGGGGGTTGGCAACCCTATCATGTAAAAAGAAATTACTACAAAAACCACCGTTGTAAAGCCACACGAATGCTTCCGTCAATTAGGCTAGCTACAGGTAGTGCTTCCGTCAATTAGGCTAGCTACAGGTAGTGCTTCCGTCAATTAGGCTAGCTACAGGTTGTGGTTCCGTCAATTAGGGTAGCTACAGGTAGTGGTTCCGTCAATTAGGCTAGCTACAGGTAGTGGTTCCGTCAATTAGGCTATAGCTGCGGGTAGTGGTTCCGTCAATTAGGCTAGCTACAGGTAGTGGTTCCGTCAATTAGGCTAGCTACAGGTAGTGGTTCCGTCAATTAGGCTATTCAATTAGGCTATAGCTGCAGGTAGTGGTTCCGTCAATTAGGCTAGCTACAGGTAGTGGTTCCGTCAATTAGTCTATAAGTGGAAGGGGGGAAAGGGAGGAGGAAGAGAGAAGTAGGGAGGAGAGAAGGGGAAGAAAAGAAGAAAGAAGAAGGAAAGAGAGAAGGAGAAGTAGAGAGAAGGGTGAAAGAAGAGGTGAAGGAGGGGAGAAGAAGGAAGAAAGGGAAGGAAGGGAAGAAAAAAGAAGAAAGGAAAGAAGGAGAGAAGAGAGAGGAGGAAGGGAAGAGGGGAAAAGGAAGGAAGAAGGGAAGGAAGAAGAAGAGAAAAGCTTGGGAGAGAAGAGAAGAAGAAGAAGTAGAAGAAGAGAAGAAGAAAAAAGAAGAGAAGAAGAAGATGGAGAGAAAGAGAGGAGAGAAGAAGGAAGAAAGAAGAAAAGGAAGAAGAAGAAGAGAGAAAGAGGAAAGAGGAAGAGAGAAGAAGAAGAAAAGAAGAAGGGAAGAGAGCAAAAAAAGAAGAAGAGGAAGAAGAAAAGAAGGAAGAAGGAGGAAGGAAGAAGAAAGAAAGAGAAGAGAGTTTGGAGAAAGAGGAAGAGAAAAGAAGAAGAAGGAAGATAGAAGAAGAGAAAAGAAGATTTGGAAGAAAAAGAAAAAGAATAGAGAAAAAAGAAGGAAGAAGAAGGGAAAAGAAAAAAGAGAGGAGGGGAAGAAGAAGAGAGAAAAGAAGGAAAGGGAAGGAGAAGAAGAAATAGAAGGGAAGAAGAAGAAGAGTAAGAAGGAGAAAAGAAGAGAAAGAAGAAGAAGAAGGGGAAGAAGAAGAGAAAAGAGAAGAAAGAGAGTAGAAGAAGAAAGAAGAAGAAGAAGAAGAAGAAAGAGAGGGGAAAGGAAGAAGAAGAGAGGGAGAGAGAAGGGGAAAGATTGAGGAGAAGAGAGGAGAAGAAGAAGAGGGGAAAAAAGAAGGAAGGGGAAGGAAAGAAAAGAAAGCAAAAAGAAAAGAAGAATGGAAGAAGAAGAAGAAGAGGAAGAGAGAAGTTTTTTTGTGAAGAGAAAGTTTTTGAGAAGAAGAAGGAAAAAAAGGGGATTGGAAGAAAGAAGAAGAAAAGAGAAGAAGAAAGGAAAAAGAAAAAAGAAGGAAGAAGAAGAAGAGAGAAAAGGGGAGGGAGAAAAGAAAAGGAAGAGAGAAGAAAGGGAGAGAAGAGAGGGGGAAGAGAAGAAGGATGGATGGGAGGAGGGAAGAAAGAGGAAGAAGAAGAAAAGGAAAAAAGAAGAGAGAAGGAAGATAGGAAGAAAGAAGAAAAGGAGAGGGATCCAGGCTTAGAGAAAAGAAAGAGAGAAAGAAGAAGG
This sequence comes from Oreohelix idahoensis, assembly GCA_024509875.1. NCBI lineage: Eukaryota > Metazoa > Mollusca > Gastropoda > Stylommatophora > Oreohelicidae > Oreohelix > Oreohelix idahoensis. The sequence goes on from JAMPIV010000465.1 coordinate 132,644, forward strand.
AAAAAGAGGGAAAAAGAGAGGAGAGAAAGAGGAAGAAGAGAGAGATGGGGAAAAAAAAGAGGAAGAAGGAAGAAAAGGGGAAAGGGAAGAAAAAAAAGGAAGAAAAAAAGAAGAGAAAGAGAAAAAGAAAAAAGAACTTTAAGAAAGAGAGGGAAGGAAGAAAGGAGAGGAGGAAGAAGAAGCGGCCTGGGAAAAGAAAAAGAAAGGGAGAAGAAAGAGGGGGGAAAAGAGGGGGGGAGGGGGAAGGGAAGAGAAGCAGAAAAGAAAGAAGAAAAGGAAAAAAAAAGGAAAGGGAAAAAAAGAAAAGAAGAAGAAAGAAAGGTTGAAGGGGGGAAGAAAGAAGGAAAAAAAGAAAAGAGGGGAAGAAGAAAAAAAGTTTGAGGGAAGAAGAGAGAAGAAGAAAAGAAGAAGAAGAAGGAAGGGGAAAAAGATTAAAAGAGAAAAGAAAGGGAAGAAAGGAGAACTGAAAGAGAAAAAGAGGAAGGGAGAAGGGAAAAAAAAAGAAGAAAAGGGAGAGAAAAGGGTGGGAAAGAAGAAAGAAAAAAAAGGGAAGAGAAAAAGAAGAGAAGAAAAGAAGACAAGGAGAAGAAGGGGGAGGGGAAAGGGGGAGGGGATGGTTAGAAAGAAAGGGAGAATTTTTCTTGGGTCTTGTTGAAAAAAAGGGGAAAAGGAGAAGAGGAAAAGAGGGAAAAAAAATTTTTTTTTAGGGGGGAAAGTTGAAAAAGAGAAGAAGGAGAAAAAAAAAAAGGAGGAAGAAAAAAAGAAGGGGGGAAAAGGAAGGGGAGAAGGGGTAAGGAAAAAAAGGGGAAGTTGAGAGGGGAAGAAGGGGGAGGGGGGAGTAGGGGGGGGGAAAAGAGGAGAGAAAAGGTTTAGAAGGAATAAGAGGAAGAGGGGAAGAAGAAGAAGAGAAGAGCCCAGGATTGAAGAAAAGGATGGAAGAAGAGAGGGGGGGGGTAATAAGAAGAAAAGAAAAGAAGAAGAAAAAAAAAAGAAGAGGGGGGAAGGGAAAGGAAAGGGGGGGGGGGAAAAAGGGGGGGAAGAGAGCGGGGGGGGGGAAGAGGGAAGAGGGAGGGGGACCTGAAAAGGGGAAGAAGAAAAGGAGGAGGAAAAAAAAGAGGAAGGATGAAGGAGGGGGGGAAGAAGAAGAGGGAAAAGGGGGAAAGGAGAAAAAGAGAAGAAGGGAAAAAAAGGAAGGAGGAGAAGGAGAAGAGAAGGGGAGAAAAGAAGTAAGAAGGAGGGAGAGAAGGAGGGAATTGAAATCTAATGGAGAAGGAAAGGAAGGAAAAAGAAGGGGGGAGGGGAAAAGGGAAGGAAAGAGAAAGAAGAAGGAAAAGAAGGAGGGGGAGGGAGGAGGTTGGGGAAGAAGGGGGGAGGGAAAAGGGAAGAAGAAGGGAAAGGAGAGAGAAGGGAAGAAGGGAGGGGGGAGGGAGGAGGAAAGAAGAAAGAAAAGAAGAAGGAAAGGGGGGGGGGGAAGAAGAAGGGAAAGGGAGAAGAAAGAAAGGGGGAAGAAGGAGGGGGATAAAAAAATTGGGAAGAAAAGGAAGGAAAAGAAGAGAAAAGAAAGGTAGGAGGGGAGGAAGTTAAGGGGAAGAGAAAAGAAGACGGAGGAAGAAAAGAGGAGTTGGGGAAGGGAAGAGGGGTTTCAGGAGGAGTAGGAGGGGGGAAGGGTTGGGATTAGGGGAAAAGGAAGAGGGGAGTTAAAAGAAAAAGAAAAGGGGGAGAAGGGGGGAGGGAAGGGAAGATCCTTAGAAGAGGGAAGGGAAGAAGAGAGAGGGGGAGGAAAAGAAGAAAAAAAAGAAAGGAAGAAGAAGTAGGAAGAAGAAGAAGGAAGAAGAAAAAGAAGAAGGAGGAAGAAGAAGTATGAAGAAGAAGAAGAAGAAGAAGGGGGGAAAGGGAAAGAAGAAAGAAGGATGGGGGGAAGGGGGGGAGGAGAAGGAAGAGGAAAAGGGGGAAGGGGAAAGGAACAAGAAGAGAAGGGTTTTCCTTGGACGGAAGGAGAAGAACTCCTTTTAAGAAGTTTTCTTTCTTCAGGGAGGTGAGGAGAAAAAAGTTCTTTTGGTAGAAGAAGAAAGAGGTAAGAAGGGGAGAGAAAAAAGAAGAAGGAGGAGACCTAGTTTTTTTTTTGAAGAAGGGAAGAAGAAGAAGGGGAGGAAGAAGAAGAGGAAGGGGGAGGAAGGAAGAAGGGGGGAAAGGAAGAAAGGGGGAGAGTCAGGGGGGGGAAGGGAAGGGGGGGGGAAGGAGGAAGAAGAAGAAGGAGAAGAAAAGAGGAAAGGGATGGGGGGGGGGGGAAGGGAACAGAGAAGAAGGGGGGGGAAGGGAGAAGGAATTTTTTCCCTTTCAGCAAAGAACAAGGAAGGGAGAAGGGGGAAGAGGTTTTTTATTACTAAAGAAGAAGGAAAAGGATGGTTTTCATTTATGTTTTTATGTCACATGGGGGACTGGGGGGGGAGATGTTGGGGGAGGAGAGGGGGGGGGAAAGAAGAGGACCATCTTTATGAGGTAGATAGTTTTTTTCCCAGTTCACTCTCTAGGGAAGGGTTTGGAGATTTCCCTAGGGAGGGGGGGCTGAAGGGGGTCTGAATATGATTGAGGGGTTTGTATTTGGTGGGGCTATACTTCTTGACTTAGGGAAGAAATAGGTTTGGGGGGAGGATAGAAGACATAGGTGTCCTTTTAGGGGGAGGGGGGGGCCTTTTAGATATGGCTTTAATTGATCCCCAGGGAGGATTTTTCCCTCCTTGATTTTTCCCTTTTCTTTCGTTTACCTCTATTGACCCTTTCCGATTTTGGGATTGCGGGGGGGGGGGGGAAGAGGACTCCAGGGGGGAAACTTTTAAAACGTCTACCTCCAACTAATGATGGAAAAAAAAATTGTTTCAGAACCCCCCTTTTATGTGTTGAGTTTTTCTTTTTAGAGAGAGATCATGATGTTTTAGTAACTCCTCGGGTGCCATTTCTCCTTGTCTCTCTAACTCTCTTCTTGTCTCTCTATCTCTCTTCTTGTCTCTCTATCTCTTCACTCTGTCTCTATCTCTCTTGTTGTCTTTCTATCTCTTCACTCTGTCTCTCTGTCTCTTCACTCTGTCTCTCGTATTGTCTCTCTATCTCTTCACTCTGTCTCTCTATCTCTCTTCTTGTCTCTCTATCTCTTTACCCTGTCTCTATCTCTCTTCTTGTCTCTCTATCTCTCTTCTTGTCTCTCTATCTCTTCACTCTGTCTCTCTATCTCTCTTCTTGTCTCTCTATCTCTCTTCTTGTCTCTCTATCTCTTCACTCTGTCTCTCTGTCTCTCTTCTTGTCTCTCTATCTCGTCACTCTGTCTATCTCTCTTCTTGTCTCTCTATCCTTCACTCTGTCTATCTCTCTTCTTTCTCTCTATCTTCTCTGTTTTCTCTTCTCTGTCTCTTCTTTCTCTTTTTTTCATCTCTTCTTTCTCTCATCTCTTCATTCTGTCTCTATCTCTCTTCTTGTCTCTCTATCTCTCTTCTTGTCTCTCTATCTCTTCACTCTGTCTCTCTATCTCTCTTCTTGTCTCTCTATCTCGTCACTCTGTCTATCTCTCTTCTTGTCTCTCTAACACTTCACTCTGTCTATCTCTCTTCTTGTCTCTCTATCTCTTCACTCTGTCTCTCTATCTGTCTTCTTGTCTCTCCATTTCTTCACTCTGTCTCTCTATCTGTCTTCTTGTCTCTCTATCTCTTTACTCTCTCTCTCTCTATCTCTCTTCTTGTCTCTCTATCACTTCACTCTGTCTCTCTATCTTCTAATCTCTCTATCTCTTAACTCTGTCTCTCTATCTCTCTTCTTGTCTCTCTATCTCTTCACTCTGTCTCTCACTCTTGTCTCTCTATCTCTTCACTGTCTCTCTCTCTTCTTGTCTCTCTATCTCTTCACTCTGTCTCTCTCTCTTCTTGTCTCTCTATCTCTTCACTCTGTCTCTCTCTCTTCTTGTCTCTCTATCTCTTCACTCTGTCTCTCTATCTCTCTTCTTGTCTCTCTATCTCTTCACTCTGTCTCTCTCTCTTGTCTCTCTATCTCTTCACTGTCTCTCTCTCTTCTTGTCTCTCTATCTCTTCACTCTGTCTCTCTCTTCTTGTCTCTCTATCTCTTCACTCTGTCTCTATCTCTTCACTCTGTCTCTCTCTCTTCTTGTCTCTCTATCTCTTCACTCTGTCTCTCTTTCTTGTCTCTCTATCTCTTCACTCAGTCTCTCTCTCTTCTTGTCTCTCCATCTCTTCACTCTGTTTCTCTCTCTTCTTGTCTCTCTATCTCTTCACTCTATCCCTCTCTTCTTGTCTCTCTATCTCTTCACTCTGTCTCTCTCTCTTCTTGTCTCTCTATCTCCTCACTCTGTCTATCTCTCTTCTTGTCTCTCTATCTCTTCACTCTGTATGTTTCTCTTCTTGTCTCTCTATCTCTTCACTCTGTCTCTCTCTCTTCTTGTCTCTCTATCTCTTCACTCTGTCTCTCTATCTCTCTTCTTGTCTCTCTATCTCTTCACGCTGTCTATCTCTCTTCTTGTCTCTCTATCTATTCACTCTGTCTCTCTGTCTTCTTATCTCTCTATCTCTTCACTCTGTCTCTCTATCTCTCTTCTTGTCTCTCTATCTATTCACTCAGTCGTTGTAAAAATAGAAGGTAAAAATAGTCACATATCAGATACTGCCGTAGGGGAGTGAAGTGTTAAAGACTTCACTATACTAGATCCAGCATGTAGAGGTGGGGTGATCAGTTCCCTTCCTCGCTGCCTTTTCTATCCTTAACCTATGAGCAAAGTCAGGTACCCTTTTACAGCTGGGTAGACTGAAACGTGTCGATACCGTGAATTGAACCCGCCACCTTTGCCGCAAGAGACCAGCTCTTTAACCACTTTGTCAATCGGTCGCTATCTGTTATTGTAAGTGTTATGATTAAAATTCATAACGATTATGTAGGTATTATAGTTAGACCGGGATGTAGGATAAAGAGAGAGGGATAGTACCTCCCGGTCAGAGACAGCCATGTCCTTTTTAGGATAGTCAGGATCCTATTTGGTTCTCCTCTCTTTATCTAGCTCATGTATGGCTCCACGAATACCGCTTGTGTACGGCGGTGGCCACATCCCGGGCAACAGTCTTGTCTAACTGGCTAAACTACATGAGTGGAGTAGGAGTAATCTTACTCAAGGGAATGTCCATCCCTAGTACACAAAGACTGAGACGGTGAGTAAGGCGGAGGAATTTAAGAAGATAAACGGCTCGCAAAGCGAAATAGCAAAGTGTGTGGCGCACTAGAGGCGTGTCGGACATAGAAAAAGACAACGGCTAGCCACCGTGGAAGAGATTGGTGCCTTACCACGTACATCCTACAGAATGTAATGAGATCACAACAACAAGATAAGAAACGATATGTAGAGAACTCTCTGTCCCCTGGGGAAGAATCTACTGTACAAATTAACAGGGAAGAGGCAACTCCTCTAATGAGTAAGGAAGTACATAATGACGCGTGTTCCTCAAATTCTGTTGAAAGGGAGCATTCTGAGAAAGACCACCTAAAAACTAGTAGGAGGAGCTTAAAAATAGGAACATGGAACGTTAGAACTCTAAACGGAGAAGGAAAGCTAGACAATCTAATATTAGAGGCAACAGACATGAAACTCGATATACTGGGAGTTGCAGAGGCAAGACTATTGGATACAGGCTACATAAAAAGAGACCAATACTCGCTTATACACTCAGGAAGAGAAAAACATGAAAGAGGGGTAGGAATGTTGATAAAGAAGGAGTTAGAAAAATACGTATGTGGATACTGGACACACAACGACAGAATGATTGTAGTGGTTTTTGATGGTATTGTATGGCTGTTATGTTACCTAGTGTACTGTATGAGGTCAGCTGTGAAGGCTCCTGAGATAAAAGTTTATGTGAATTACAGAAGGCCCTTCTTACTACCACTACGACCTCAAACAGACCTATTCTACTATCATGAATGTTAGCTACGTTAAAAGTCTAGGGTACTGAAATGTAATGTGTAGTAATATAATATACAGACACACACATGTAATCAATAAGTCTAATAATATTAATAAACTCTATAACACACTGAACTAACTCTGGTTGTTATAGTTTAAATTTTTAGAAATCTTTTAAATTTATTAGTTCTGAACCAAGTTTTAGTTTGGTCAGAACATATGAAATGATATGGATTTATCAATGAAATGCATAAATATGTGGCATAATACAATGTAATTTGTGTACATAGGGATATTATAAGAATGGTTAATATTACTATTATTTAAAATGTCTTTGGGAGAACTAGTACTGGATGTTGCGTTGGGGTGGCGTCATCACGCCCAATCTGTGACTACCAAAATCATTGTCCATTGACTTATGGAATGAAGTAAATGTTTTATTTCTCAATATTTATGTCTTTATTTGATGGTGATATAGTTGTGAATCTCCAGCAGGCCAGGTTTTCACTTATCTCGCCTGTGACGATCTGATACAGGATTCTTGTGGCCCACTCCTCTCCGTAGCTGGAGTACAATGTTAGGCTGCACAGACACAAATGTTAGGCGGCACACACATCTGCTTGTGTACTCTTACATAAGCATTTGGCACCACTTTAGTGCCAAAACAGAAACTCACAATTCTGAAACAAAATTTGTGCCATGTGTCAGTACTCTATCCACTGCGCCACTCTTATACACAACACAACACAACAACATTACACAGACTGGGTCAGATCTCTCTGACCAACATAGCACATCTTACCCAGTTGTGTTCATATAGTACCAGTTCCCCAAGACTGCATTGCATCTGAGATATGTTCAATAGTTTCCTCTTTCATTCAATAAGATAGGTGATATGTTCCCACTGATCTCAATAATAGATTCGCCTTCCATCGTCTGAGTTAGGTTTCCAGATTTTTTTTTTTTTTTTTTTGTCTCTAAGCCCTGGACTGCGGCGGGGGACCTAGAGCGAGCACTTACTTGTCGTAATCATTTTTCATGATATGGCAGTATCAATCACTCAAAATATTAAAATAAACAAGATAAATGCTTTCATTCTTACCAGAATTCAGAATTGAGAACACAGTTAATACTAGCAAAACTCAGCTGAGCTGCTGACTAGAGTATGGCGTCCCACTGTATTGTATGTAATATTTCTTGGAAAACACCACTAGCAATTAATAACTGTGTTACTGGACATACTTCTATCGAATGGCAAAAATGTGCGTCTCTATCCCGCTAATATAAAATGCGTTGGCCAATCAGATCAGAAGACTAAGCTTTTCAATTTAAAATTTGAAAATAAAGTCAAAAGTACATCTCAATTTCTCAAATGTACGTCGGTCACATTTTATCTTTTCCCAAAATTTCACTTGTTTTTTGGACTACTACATGTAAAAACTGCACGAACCTGCTTCCTAAGTTATTTTTAGCCACTATCCCCGACTTTGCCCCGCTAGTTTATTACAGTTTGAAATTTGCATTTTCTTGTCTCAAGGACGCAAAATTGAGACTTTAGTGAAAGTATGCCCAACAATACTGTTCGCTAGTCTGATAGGAACAATACGGTCTTTCGTCAATATCTTCCTTGTTATCTGTCCGTCTGTATAATTAAAAGTATATTATTTCTCTGCTTAAGATGGGCTATCAAACTAGCTAGGTTTTATATTCATAACTTTATTATTAAGGAAAAACCTATTTTTCTCAAGGTTAGTTTTTGATATGTGTTTTGAACATTTGGGTATGGAATTTGCCGCTATATTCAAACTATAACGTCAAAGTACCGTAAATCGTCAAAGAAACATCTGTCTCTGACAAGAGCTAAAGTCGTTATTCTATCAATTCATTACATTGTGTTAACTAGTGGCGTGATTTTTTTCTTTTAAACTACAAATTGCGTCTTTTAGCCTTTCTAGATTCAAACACGGTTTCAGACCGTCATAATGATTTTTATCTCCGTTTCCCTCCCGTCTACAAGGGTACCGTTTCGTCTGCATGTTTAACTAGTTAGTTTCAATGGCGGTAGGAACTGCTGGCATAGGCGAGCATGTCTCCTAGTATCTCACGCATTATTTTTATCCCTACATGTTATCTTTATAATTGGAGATATTTTAACGTTGTATCACGGTAAATTCATCACAATGATGTTACTGAAGATGAGAGCAAAACCATTCGACATATCAATCTTACAAACTTATGCACCAACTAAAGATCACAGCGAGGAAGAAATAGAAGAATACTATGAAGAGCTACAACACACACTTAAACCAGTAAAATCTACAGATGTGTTGATAGTAATGGGTGATATGAATGCAAAAGTAGGAAAAGGAAAATACAAGAAAATAGTAGGACAGTATGGATTAGGGACAAGAAATGATAGAGGAGACAGACTTATCCTGTTCTGTGAAGAAAACCAGCTGGTAATATGTAACACCTTTTTTGAACACCACCCAAGGAAATTATACACATGGAAAAGCCCAGGAGATATAACAAGAAATCAAATTGACTATATCATGATAAAACATAGATTTATAAACAGTGTCACAAGTGCAAAGACACATCCTGGCGCCGACATAAATTCAGATCACAATCCAGTCGTCATCAAAGTAAATATAAAGCTGAAAAGAACAGGAAGCAGAAGACAGGAGGAACCCCAGATAGAAATATCAGCACTGAAACAACCAGATATAAAACAAAAATATCTAATCGACGTCAAAAATACGAGAGATATCAACAGTTACTGACAGAAAGCATGGAGCAGTATAGAAGAGAAAACCCAGAAGAAAAAGTAACCACAAAATTGGAATGCTTAAAAACAAGCATACAATCAACAAATGCAAATTTACCTAAAAAGGAGCCTAAGAAAAATCAAATTTGGATGACAGATGACATCTTGAGTAAAATAGCAGAAAGAAAGAAAGCAAAAAACACTCCAGAATATAAAACAATAAACAATGACATACGTACTATGTGTAGACAAGCAAAAGAACGGTGGATAGAAACAAAATGCAAGGAAATAGAAGACTTGGAGGCAAAGCACATGACAAGAGATATGCATGAGGAAATAAAGAAATTATCAAATAGGTCGGTTTGCACAAGGAGGAAGCTGTATCAAGAACAAAAATGGTGTAATATTACTTGATGAGAAAGACATATCAAACAGATGGGCAGAATACGTGAAAGAACTATTCGAGGACAACAGTGGTAAAAAACCATCACCAGATTCTAATGAAGGCCCAAACATTCTCAGATCAGACGTAGAGAATGCCATACATATGATACAAAAAGGAAAATCAGCAGGCATGGATAACATAAAAATTGAAATGATAGAAGCCCTGGAGAGCTTTGGCATAGATACAGTCACAGATCTATGCAACGATATATACAATACAGGATATATACCACACGGCATGAAGACATCAGTTTTTATAACATTGCCCAAAAAACCTAATGCAACAGAATGTTCAGACTTCAGAACAATCAGCCTGATGAGTCACACAATTAAGATACTGCTCAAAATCATACAGGAAAGAATAAAAAGTAAGGTAGATAGCGAAATCCAAGAAGAACAGTTTGATTTTAGACGGAACAGTGGAACAAGAGAGGCAATATTTTGCCTAAGAATATTAGCAGAAAAATATACAGAGGTCCAAAAAAGTATGTACATGTGCTTCATTGACTATAAGAAGGCTTTTGACAGAGTCCATCATGAGAAAATAATTGAATGCCTCGAAGACATAGGTATTGATGGAAAAGATATAAGAATACTCAGTAACCTTTATTAGGAGCAAACTGCCACAGTAAAATTTGGAAGGAATTATTCACCATACATAGACATAAAAAGAGGTGTCAGACAAGGTTGTGTGCTGTCCCCCCGCCTATTTAATCTATACACCGAAAAAATTTTCAAACAGATACAGGAAATACCAGGACTGAACATCAGTGGAAGGTCAATAAACAACCTTAGATATGCAGATGATACCGTGTTGTTAGCTGAAAGCGAACAGGAGTTACAAGAACTAGTGAAGCAAGTGAACAGTGTAAGTCAAGAATATGGACTCGACATTAATATTGAGAAAACAAAAACTATGATAATTAGCAAAACAGACTATAAACCCACATTAAAGATAAGCGTAAATGGGAAAATCCTGGAACAAGTCAAGAGCTACGTATATCTTGGTCATATAATAACAGAAGATGGCAGATGTGAAACAGAAATCAAGAAGAGAATAGGAATGGCCAAAGCTACATTCAACAACATGAACCATATACTGACATCTAAACAGTTATCTCACAAATTAAAACTGAGAATCATAAAGTGTTATATATTCTGCATTTCTGTATGGTGCAGAAACATGGACGATGAATAAGCATTTGGAAGAAAAAATTGGGGCTCTTGAAATGTGGATACATAGAAGAATGGGGCGTATCTCACGGAAAGAGAAGAAAACAAATAAGGAGGTCCTAAAAAATCTAGGTATGAAAAGAGAACTAATGAGGGAGATCAAAGTTCGGCAGCTAAAATACTTTAGCCACATGAAAAGGTATAACACCCTGCAGAAGACCATAATAGAAGGGAGAGGTGAAGGCAAACGTGCAAAAAGGAAGACAGCGCTATAAGTGGGAAGATAACATCAAGAGATGGACAGGAAAGAGTCTATCAGAGTGCACCACCAAGACAAGAGACAGAAGACGTTGGAGATCCATTACAGCCAACCTTCGTTTTGGAGATGGCAGCTGCTGATGATGATAGTTAGACAGGGCTCCTTTTCTGATAATTTTATACGGACTTACTTACTAATAAAGGAAGTGACATCATACCGATATGGTGAAGAAGCAGACGCGAAATTGTGAAGCAGAAGTGGGTGATCGTCTGCTAGAGGAGATGCGGCTGTGTTTGAATGTGAGCGGACGTATGTGTATTGATGTAACTGTCTTTTTCTCTCTTGTAGAGGTGATCATTTGCATAAGACAGCATACATGTTGTTAGATGTGTAGTACTTGTAATGATGAGCTGAGTGTGGGTGCAGATGAAGGCGCGAATGTGTTTAGGCTCGTATATGATGTGTAATGCAACCCATACACTCACATGCAGTAGTCAAGGATACTTGAACACTGCTGGCACGTTTCAAAACATTTATTGACGATAACACACATAGTAGCATCAACAGGAACAGTCAGTGTACACAAGGTCATGCTGACCGGAAATCGTTAGGTATACATCAGGCATTCAAAAAAGGCTGGTAAACATTCCAATATTCGTTCATGGTCAATAATACGGTTATTCAATGACAGTTCACAATGCCGCTTTGGTATCTCTGACTAATCGCGTCAGATACCTTAATCACTTTGACATACAGGTACAACTTGGCTTCCCCGCCAATTGCACATTATCAGGCTGTAGTATATTAGCCTTAACACAGGCCTCGTTATGGCGTCATCTGTGTACTTCTTCTAAGCAGGTTAACATCAACCCTGCAGTAATGCTTATGTAGATATAAATATACCGCCAATCTGCGGTTTCCACAATATAACTTCGTCACTGGACTTCTGTTCGTTAAAATACAAATAGTCTTACATAGCTATCTTGAGCATAATGTACAAGTTGTGTAACGTAGGACCGGTGAGCTGTAGTTCACAGACTAGAATCCTTCAACATGTTCTGCCACCGAAAGCGTAATAATGAAAAAGGTCGGTATTACCTGGAACCGAATCCTCAGAACACAATAAGGAACTCTGTCGCCATTCCGACGCACAGAGATTCACTGGGGAGACCTGCCAACGCAGTCACTTCGAAGATTTTCCCCGAAAACACAATGGACCTACACGTCCTCAGAAGCCAGGACTTCACAACTCAACAAGACGGAAGTCTCATTTCGCGCTCTCCACTGCGCATCGCATATAGCCCAGAACTGTATTACCTTTGACCCAAAAGGTCAAACACAATGAACGAACAAACAAGGGAAGACAACCCCTAATCACCCTGACATCGCAAGGTAAAGACACAATTATTCTTATGAAAAAAAACATAAGCAAATAACTTGACATATGACTCCGTTGAAAATGACAGCAACAATTGAGCTCCTGCAGTCTACTGTGATTTTCCTGCATCATTCCATCCAAGGGCACCAAGATACTTTGGTGAGGTGTCCCTAGTCTATTCTTGTCAGGAATCATATCTAGTTACGAAGATGTCAAGTGTACGATGAGAATAAAGACTGTATGATTGCCATTGACCAGCGTTTGATAGTGAACGGACTGGACGACTGCCTATTACTGCATTTTGCCATTGGGCCTATATTCTATTATCATGGAGCTTTGTGCCCAGTACAATAAACTGTGTATTGTAAATTGTGAAGGAGGTATTGTCGGCTCGCTGATACATGTTGTTTGACAACCCCTAGTGTGTACTTTGGTCACGGAGACCTCCGAACTTTATCTATATTACGGCACGCATCAGTAAGGCACAATAAATAAAATTCTATGCATGTGTCTGTTTGTTAGTTCATGTGTGTCTGTCTTTGTGTGTGCAGGTTATGTTAAAGTTAAACATGCAGAGATGACAGATAATATTAAAATACACAGGGAAACGTATTATTGCCAAATTTACAGATGATTAACCCTGCAAATCTCTGTGGTTGATTGTATAAAGATTACGCTCTTCTGCTTTCATTATATTGGCCCTGGGCCCACATTGCCGAATTAATGTTAGATTGTAGAGAGTGTTAAATGTAAAGGTAGTCTCACAGCAGGAACTGTCGTATGGGAGTAAAGTGTTAGAGACAACACCGTACTAGGTTTTATGAATTGGGGTGACCAGTTTCCCTTCCTCGCTGCCTTTGCCTTCCCTAACTCACGAGCAGAATCAAGTACCCATTTACAGCTGAGTAGACTGGAGAGTAACGCTAGCAGGATTTTACCCCGGAACCCGGTATGTACAGAGTATTAGTAAGTTAAAAACCACGTATTTAAATAACTCAGTTTTTTACGAGTTTGGTGAACCTGTGTACTCTTTTCATGGCGCATTCCGGCTTGTGAACTAAATTGCGATCTTATTGGAATAACGTCTATTTCTTCCCAGTTTTCTGCGGGGTTTCTTCTGGTTTTTTTTTTTTTAAGACATATGCCTGCTGCTATTGCTTTTCGGTGAAAAATATTTCTGCAATGTTTCCCATTTATATTAAGCAGTTCGGGTAAGTCTAAAATAAGTGTCTCCATCATACAGTTATATATTAAGCCTGTGAAACTTCGTTGCTTATCAAAGATGAAGCTTTCACGCTTTTCGCCACAGCTTCCGTGTCACAGTTTTAATGCTGAAGCAAACTGGCAATAAATGAAAAGGCCATATGCGAATTTAAATCGGTCATCAGGGTATGCAGCAGAAACCGCACGCACATTATTGTTTCCCGCCATGTTTTGAAGGGTGACTTGCTCGTATTTTAATTATATATATATATATATATATATATATATATATATATATATATAGAGAGAGAGAGAGAGAGAGAGAGAGAGAGAGAGAGAGAGAAAAAAATCACGTAGATCTTGCTGCCTTGTTCGGATTATCCATGTTTCAAATTCGTCGTGCGGAATATCGAAGACATACTGTAATTTAGCTCCTCCACTTAAAAAAAAAAAAAAATGGTATTCAAGAAGTATCTCTGGTTAAATTTATTCTGCGTTTCACCCTGAGATTACATTTCACTTCATGACGTAAATGTCATAGCTTAATTCCTCTTTATTCTGGAGTCATTGTCAGCATGTGTTTGTCCGGTTTATTCCCACTATTTCTATCTTCTAATCTTGTCTTACAACCTCATCATGTAAAACAGTTGCTACAGATACCACTGCTGCTAGAGCATGCGAATGTTTGACGCAAGCTTCCTACAAGGGGACTAGTTAAAGTGGTGGCTCCATACTCCACAAGGAACGAAAAGGCAAATGATGATGATGATGATAACCCCAGTTCTCCATGCACGTTCTAGCTCATTTTCCCCAGCTTCTCCGTCGTCTCTGCGCTAAATTCTTTCCTTTAATTTCCTTTCCTTTCTTTTTCTTTCATTTCCATTCCTTTCCTTTTTTTTCATTTCCATTCCTTTCGTTTTGTTTTCTTTTTTTTCCATTCATATCGTTTCCTTTTCTTTCATTTCCATTCACTTCATTTTCTTTAATTTCATTTTATTTCCTTTTGTTTCATTTAATTTTCTTTCGTTTCATTTCCTTTCCTGTCATTTCCTGTCCATTACTTTCATTTCTTTTAATTTCATTTTCTTTTATTTTATTTCCATTCATTTACTGTTCTTTCATTTCATGTCCTTTCATTTCCTTTCTTTTCTTTTCCTTTCTTTGAATTTTCTTTCTTTTCCTTCCCTTTTCTTTCCTTCCCTTTCCTTTCCTTCCCTTTTCTTTCCTTTCCAGTATTTGAAACTATATTGAAAGAATGTTTATCCCCTCTACTCAAGTTTATGGCTGACATTTGGCTTTATGTAATGTCCCTCGTAATGTGATCCGTCAACTTGTGAAAATTCAGATTAGAATTTTCAATACCGGTTTCAAGGCTGTGTTTACGGACCAAAATATACAGGAAAACTAAGACTGCACACTTAAATTATAAAGAAAAAATGCAAAGACGTCACATAGCGTATACTGCCATAAGAAAGTGAATTGTTAGAGATCTTACTTATGCTAGAAACGGACGAAGAGGAAAACACCAGGCCTGTGAACAGGGAATAATGTACATAAATAAAAATGTTGCAGGTACTCGTAAGAAATAAAGAAGTAAAAAGAAAAACAGAATCGAACTCAGAATCATTCGGCACGTTTCACTTCCGTAGTTAGGCGCCGTTTGGATGGTCCTGGGCTCGGTTCCCCTGATAGGACCTTTCACTTCTGTTGCTTTTCTGTTGTCTAGTTTTCTACTTCTGTGTTTCTTATTATTGCATGCAACATAACAAATTATGTTTTTATTTACTTATAACTAAGTCTCAGCTTCATGATTGTAGTGGATTTTGATGGTATTGTATGGGGGTGTTATCACCTAGTGTGATGCGTGAGGTCAGCTGTGAAGGCTCCTGAGATAATTGTAACTGTGAATATACAGAAGGCCCTTTCGTGCTACCACTTTATGACCTCACACATATCTTTTTTTACTAATGAATGTGGCTACGTTAAAATCTAGGGTACTGAATGCAATGTGTTGTATGGACATATACAAGTCTAATACACACACAATGAACTAAATTCATAAAATAGAATAGAAAATCTTTTTTTAAGTTCTCTAATACTATCAATAAAATGTTTATACAACAATCTTCAAGATTAATTATAGTATTACTGTTCGTATATGTTAATTTTCCATTTATTTCATTTGGAAATCACCACACTTGAAATTTACTGTGTCTATCACTGGACAACTATTGAGGAATGGCAAAAAAGCTCGTCTGAGCGCGGATAATATGATTGTCTGTGGCCAATCAATGCCTTGGTTTTTTTTTTAAATTCAAATTTCCTACACTAAAGTCATTTCAGTCATGCTTCAGTCAAGTATGGATTTTTATCTGTTAGTCTGTCCGTCTCTACTTGCGTTTTCACAAAACGTACTTGATTTTTGAACCAACCTTTCTCTCCCCTCCAAAATTTTGTCGTTAAAAGTTATTTTTAGACACAGCTTCCACCAATATCCCTTCTCTTCCATGCTAAGTAGATTTGAACACCTGCGTCTCGAGGTCGCGATTTTTTGTGCAAATAGCGACACTTTTGATTCAATGCAGTCTTTCGCTGTTGTGAACAACACTGTCTTTTGTCATTATCTTCATTATTATCTATCCGTCTGTAAAATTAAAAACATATTATTTCACTGCTCAGAATGGGCCATCCGGCCAGCTAATTTTTATATTCCTAACATTAATATTAAGAAAAAGTTACTTTTTAAATTTTGTAATATTTCAAGCATCTGCGTTTAGCCGCTGAATTCAAATCAAAGGCTTGGTATCGCAAAAGCGTCCAATAAATGACTGTGGCGTATCATATCCAAGGTCCCTTCTGTCGAATTCCTTACTTTATGTCAACTTGGGGGGGGGGGGGGGGGGGGGGGGGGGGGGGGGGGGGAACGTGACTTTTCCTCCTTGCCCCACCAATTTGCGTCCATTAACCTCGCTAGTTCAAGTACGCGTTCAGTCAGATTTTTGTCTTTTGATCCTCGTTCCATTTTGCCTTCAAGTCTAACACCTGATGACCCGCGGCGCGGGCGATCATGTATTCCAGCAGCTTACGCATTGGTTTTTATCCTTACATTTTATCCTTTGGAGATATTTTTACGTTGTATCACTTGTTAATTTTATGACACATCTCCCCACTTGAAAACATGCCTACGGCAAGTTCCAACACCAGTGATACACATAGATAAAATCTCTCCTCCCGTCTGCCATTACTCTAAATTTGATCACAGGGGTGCCGACTGAGGAAATCTGCACCGACATTCAATTTGCCTGGGATATATTGGATACTAAACTGATAAGGTTGAAGTAATAAAGACCACCTCAGCAATCTTGCGTTTTCATGCTTAGCCTGAGATAAGAATACGAGAGGCTGATGATCCGTCTCCACCACA
The DNA here is from genome assembly GCA_024509875.1 of Oreohelix idahoensis. Taxonomy (NCBI): domain Eukaryota; kingdom Metazoa; phylum Mollusca; class Gastropoda; order Stylommatophora; family Oreohelicidae; genus Oreohelix; species Oreohelix idahoensis. Next base: position 149,242 of record JAMPIV010000465.1, read on the forward strand.
AAAGTCCTACCATACAGATAGATTTGAAACTTCTTTATTGCCCAGATTAACGTTAAACATTCTTTTTCGCTTGTGGAGTATCCTTGTTCCGCCTTATTCAATTTGCGGCTTGCATAAGCGACTGGTTTCAGTTCCCCATCAGGTGAAGATGATCTTTGCAACAATTCCCCTCCGAGTCCTACATTACTTGCATCGGTTCTTAAGACAAAGTCCTGTGTCAAATCAGGCAGTTTGAGAATAGGCCTGCTAGTGAGTTTTTCCTTTAACTCTTGGAACGCTAGTTCACATTGTGCAGTCCAAATAATTTTATCTGGAAGTCCCTTGCGAGTCAGATCAGTCAGAGGAGCACAAATAGCGTTAAAATTTTTGATGTATTTCTGATAAAATCCGCATAACGACACGAATGATCGCACGTCTTTTTTTGTTTGTGGTCTAGGTGCTCTCTGCAGTTTTTCCAAGTTCTTAGGATCAGGGGTCATGTTACCCTGATATACAGTGTGTCCCAAGAATTCCAACTCTTTGCATCCAATACAACATTTTGTTGGCCTAGCAGTTAAGTTCGCCTCCCGAAGTCTATTAAATAACATTTCTAGAGCTTCAATGTGTTCTTCAAATGTCTCTGTGGCGACGAGAATATCATCCATGAAATTCGTGATACATGGGTTATTCAGGGGATCCAACAATTTGCGCATCATCCTTGAAAATACACTCGGAGCATTTTTCAGTCCGAAGGGTAGCATATTGAATTCATAATGTCCATCCGAAGTGCTAAAAGCCAAATAAGGTCTCACTTCAGGCTTCACTGGGATCTGGTAATATCCTTTACTAAGATCCACCTTTGAAAAGTATTTTGCCTTGTTCAGTCTGGCAAATAACTGTTTTGTGTCTGGTAATGGATCCACTTGTCCTTCTGTGACAGCATTCAGTTTCCTGTAATCTATGCACAGTCTGTGTTCCCCAGACGGTTTCCTCAACAAAACGACACTAGAACTAAAAGATGATTCACTGTGCGAAATAATCCCCTCCTTCAACAAATAATCTATTTCTTCCTTCAATGCCTTCTCCTTCGCGAACGGAATAGAATAGGCTCTCATACAGATTGGGTTTGAGTCTACCAGTTTCATGTCATACTGTAGCAAATTTGTATGGCCTGGTTTATCTGTTTAGTACATCTGTATGTTCCTCCAGAACCTGTTGAACTCTCTCCCTCTGGTTTTTAGTCAGGTGCTTACTGACTTTTACCTGTGCTGCTGTTTCACAAGGATGTAATGGGTATTCATGTGAGGTGAGTGGTTCCTTTTGCATCTGGGTTGCAATAGCCAAGGTCAATAAGGGGGTGCTTTCCTGGAGTGGTCTGTCCAGATACTTCTTTAATAAGTTTACATGATAAACTTTCTCCTTCCCCTTTTTGTCAATTTTATAGTTTGTTCTAGACACCTTCTCTAGAACCGTATATGGACCTTGCCAACCAATTTGTAATTTATTCTGGCTACCGGGTAGTAGAAGAAGCACCTTCTCTCCCACAGCTAGTTCTCGGTCCTTTGCCTTCCTATTAAAATATGCTGCATGTTTCTTCCTGGCTTGTTTCAAATTATCATTTGCCAGTTTCCATCCAGCTTTCAAACGAGTGGTCAGTTCGTTCACGTATTGATAAGATGAGGTAACAGGTTCTTCCGCCTTCTCATCCGTCCAGGTCCTTAATAAAGCTTCTAAAGGACCTTTTATTGGCCTCCCAAATAGCAGAGTTGCGGGAGCCATCCCGGTTGAACTATGTGGTACCTCCCGATACGCAAACAATGCGGCGGGCAGGAATTGATCCCACAGATCCGGTTTTTCGTGTGCCAGCTTTCTCAGGATAGAAATGAGAGTCCCGTTGAACCTCTCTACCTGGCCGTTCCCTTGTGGATGGTACGGACTACAATGAAAGTGTCTGGCTTGAAATAGTTTAAAAACTTCTTCCGTTAGTTTCCCCTTGAACTGAGATCCATTATCCGTCAAGATTTGATGCGGGAATCCTAATCGGGTAAATATTGTAAGTAGTGCCTCTGCTACATGTTTTGAATCAATTGATGGCAGGGCTACCGCCTCTCCCCATATAGAACAAGTGTCCACCAGAGTAAGGATGTAACTGTTCCTCCTCTTGGTCCGAGTGAGAGGTCCCACAATATCCACTGCAACCCTCTCAAAAGGTGTTCCCACTATGGGCATTTCCCCTAGAGTTGCAGGAGCAGTCCAGTGCTTTGGAGCTACCCTTTGACATTCAGGGCAGGATTTGACATATCTTTTTATATCCTCCGTTATCCCTGGCCAGAAGTAATGACAAGCTATACGCTGTCCTGTGGCGCTGATCCCCATGTGACCACTGAAGGGAATCGCATGCCCGAGTTCCATCACTTTATCTCTATATGAGGTGGGAAGAACCAGCTGGTTGTGACCATTTATTCCAGTTCCGGCCTTCCTGTATAATAGTTTGTTCTTCATGAAATATTCCCCCTTGCTCGGAGGTGTGTGGCATTTGGGCAATTTTTTAAAACATGGCTTGAGTGTCCTATCCTCAGCCTGCGCCTTTCTCATCTCCTCTGGATGAGCATTTATAGGTTCACCTTCTTCCTCCTTCTTCTGTGACCTGGTCTGCACTGTCGCCATGATCACAGGTTTCTCGGGATTCCCCAAGAAGACGTATCTACACCCCAATATCAGAGGGTAGATTGGTTCATCTATCACTGCTGCTCTGATTTCTCCTTCCACATAGCGAGTTTTCACCGTTATCCTTGCGATGGGAAGTGTCATGAGTGGTATGTCCTTGGTCGCCCCTTGTATTTCCACTGTTTCTGTGGTATACTGACTTGGGTCCACTAGGCTAGACTTCACAACTGAATCATAATCCAAACCTGTATCATAAAGGCACCTTATGGTGGCCCCATTACAAATAACATCCTCACAAACTGGGGGGTGATAAGGTTCCTGTTGTCCATTAGGATTAACCTTTAATCTTTGCGTCCCCGACTTCATTGCAGCAATGTTTGAAGGTTTCCTTCTACAAAATTCGGTGTTATGGTTATCCTTCTTGCACCATTTACACCATCTTTTTCCTTGGTTCAACGGTTTTCTTTCATTGAACTTTTGGTCATTGAACTGTGAGTTTCTGTCGCGATAGTCATTTCTTGGCCGCTCAAAGTTTGTCCTACTTTTATTTCCCTGCTCTCTATTATCAAATTTATTAAATTGCTGTGGAGCTTTAAAATTATCTATGTGCTTCTTTTTAGCACCACTTACCTCTGCCTGGGCTGCCTGATACCTCTCAGCGACATTTAAAACCTCTCCCAACTTCTCTGCACCTTGTTCCATGAGAAATTTTCTCATGTCTGGAGCCATGGACTCTCTCAATTGCTCAATCATGATCATTTCTTTAAGATCTTGGGTCTTCCCCAGAGCAGTCCATTTCTCCAAATAGGTTTCCAGTCTAGCAGAGAATTGGTGGTATGTCTCCCCAGACAACAGTTTGGCATTTCTAAATTTCTTACGATAAAATTCACCATTCTTCTCGTACCTTAATAACAAAGCCTGCTTTAACATGTCATAATTGTCTTGGTCTTCCCTGTTCATTTTAGCAAAGACTTCATAAGAAGTACCTCTCAGTCCTTGTGATAGCTTTAAACTCCACCTCTCTCTCTCTCTAACCCATATGTAGTAGCTAATAACTCAAAACGTCCTAGGTACCCCTCTATGTCATCGTCTTTTTCAACAAAATGGTCTAAATGAAACCCCATAGCTGAGTTTGAGGTTCCCAAACTAGGCGTAGCATCTGAGGCAAAAGGGCTGGCACCATTTTCAGGAGCCTGGCCTTGTAATTCCAGCTCCCTTAGTCGTAATTCATGCTCCCTTTGCAACCTTCTATCTTCTGCCTCCCTTTCGGCCTTTTTATCTTCTGCCTCCCTTTGCTGTCGTTTGTCTTCTGCCTCAATCTGCAGCCTCTTAATTTCTCTATCCGCCTCTAACCTCTTCTCTTCAGCCAACCTTTCAGACTCTAATTTTCTTTCAGCCTCTTTTTCTAATCTCCTTTCTTCCCGTTCAATATATTTATCACATTCAGCCGTTACGTATTGAATTAAAATCTGACCATCCATTCCCATCTCCTTTGCGGTCAGCACAGCAGCTGATCTAAATTTTGCTAGCTCCGCCATACTTTCTAAACAATATAATAATATACAAAATAAATCTCTAACCAGTAAATACACTAAGTACTTCTTATGACTATAGTCTAACTAATTCTAACTAACCAGTTAACTAATTAATTATTACTGGCTGTGAAGATTCACCAACTTCTAATTGCCCTTTTAATTTAAAGGGACACTTTTAATTTTAAGGGAATTTTACAATTTTGTTCCCCTAATTTTATTTCTCCCACCAGGAGATCCTTATATTACTGTTTATGCTAAATATCCCGGACGAGCCCCCAATATATGTAGTGGATTTTGATGGTATTGTATGGGGGTGTTATCACCTAGTGTGATGCGTGAGGTCAGCTGTGAAGGCTCCTGAGATAATTGTAACTGTGAATATACAGAAGGCCCTTTCGTGCTACCACTTTATGACCTCACACATATCTTTTTTTACTAATGAATGTGGCTACGTTAAAATCTAGGGTACTGAATGCAATGTGTTGTATGGACATATACAAACACACACAGATATTAATTAAGTCTAATACTATCAATAAAATTTATAACACAATGAACTAAATTCAGCTGGTTAAATTTAGAATAGAAAATCTTTTTTTAAATTTATTTGTTCTGAACCAAGGTTTTATTTTGGCCAGAACTTATGCAAAGATTTTGAAATTTATGAATGAATGGCATGAATAAATGGCATGTTAAATGAAAGATGTTTACATATGCAATCTTCAAGATTAATTATAGTATTACTGTTCGTAATGTTAATTTTCCTGGAAAACTATGAATGGATGTGCTGTTGGGGTGGCTTCATCCCTCCCTGTTTATGCCTAACCAGCATTGTCCATTAATGATGGAAGGAAATGGGATGCTTCAGTAGTAAATTCTCTTGGGTGCTAGTTTTATGAAGTTGGTGTAAGTTCAGCAGGCCAGCTAGCCTACTTAACTTTGCCAGATTTGTTCTGGTGCTGGAATATGATGGCCCCACCTCTCCGTGCTTGAGCAATACACAGATGTTCTGTCGAAATGTACCCTGCACGGGTCCTCACTTCAATTATTAATCAGCATTTGACACCACCTTAGTGTCAAGATCGAACTCACAGCTCAGATTATGAATAAAGAACACAGAAATGCTAGCAAAACTCAGCTGAGCTGCTGGCTATAGTATGGCGTCCCTGAACTTATTTCAATTTATTTCATTTGGAAATCACCACACTTGAAATTTACTGTGTCTATCACTGGACAACTATTGAGGAATGGCAAAAAAGCTCGTCTGAGCGCGGATAATATGATTGTCTGTGGCCAGCGCGGATAATATGATTGTCTGTGGCCAATCAATGCCTTGGTTTTTTTTTAAATTCAAATTTCCTACACTAAAGTCATTTCAGTCATGCTTCAGTCAAGTATGGATTTTTATCTGTTAGTCTGTCCGTCTCTACTTGCGTTTTCACAAAACGTACTTGATTTTTGAACCAACCTTTCTCTCCCCTCCAAAATTTTGTCGTTAAAAGTTATTTTTAGACACAGCTTCCACCAATATCCCTTCTCTTCCATGCTAAGTAGATTTGAACACCTGCGTCTCGAGGTCGCGATTTTTTGTGCAAATAGCGACACTTTTGATTCAATGCAGTCTTTCGCTGTTGTGAACAACACTGTCTTTTGTCATTATCTTCATTATTATCTATCCGTCTGTAAAATTAAAAACATATTATTTCACTGCTCAGAATGGGCCATCCGGCCAGCTAATTTTTATATTCCTAACATTAATATTAAGAAAAAGTTACTTTTTAAATTTTGTAATATTTCAAGCATCTGCGTTTAGCCGCTGAATTCAAATCAAAGGCTTGGTATCGCAAAAGCGTCCAATAAATGACTGTGGCGTATCATATCCAAGGTCCCTTCTGTCGAATTCCTTACTTTATGTCAACTTGGGGGGGTGGGGGGGGGGGGGAAACGTGACTTTTCCTCCTTGCCCCACCAATTTGCGTCCATTAACCTCGCTAGTTCAAGTACGCGTTCAGTCAGATTTTTGTCTTTTGATCCTCGTTCCGTTTTGCCTTCAAGTCTAACACCTGATGACCCGCGGCGCGGGCGATCATGTATTCCAGCAGCTTACGCATTGGTTTTTATCCTTACATTTTATCCTTTGGAGATATTTTTACGTTGTATCACTTGTTAATTTTATGACAATGATCTGGGGTGATCAGTTCTCTTTTTTTCGCTGCTTTTGCCGTCCCTAGCTCAGAGCGGAGTGAGGTACCCATTTTTACAGGCAGGTAGACTGTGTAGTCGTGATGTGTCCTGATTTCAAACCTGGTCACTTTGATTCAAGAAGCAAGCGCTTTAACCACACAGCCAATAGATGCCACAAAAGAATTATGAAGATATTTTGGCAAGATAGGGGTAGTAAGGAATACTATGGTATACAACCATTAAAGAAAACTACAACAAATATGTAAATGAAGGCAGTTCCTGATTAGGGATTTGATGAGGACACAATCTTTAGCGTAGCTCTGCAGGAACCGTGGAAAACATGGGAGGGGAAGTCCAGGGAACACGTGCAATGTGATGGAACAGGACAGAAGATAACTGACAGATCTGGAGGAAAGTTTGAGAGAATGGAAGAAACGAAAGGGTAGAAGAATTAGGTCAAGGGCCAATGTCATAAGGCCTCCAAAAGCTAAGGAAGACGACACAATCAGTAGACACGAGAGATACACACAAACAGAACCAGCCAAGAACACGTATGGATCTACATTTCAGCTAGTATTTCTTTTAATGACTAGCCCTTTTCAGGACTGTCAGAAAATTAACGGGAACAGATGTACAAATAAAAACAACACTCACAAAAACAAAAAAGAGGAAACAGCAAGTGTCTGAACACGCAACAATATTAGAAATAATTGACGATGTGACGAGTTCAGACAGCTAGCGGCCCTTTTTATGACCAGCTCTTTTCATAGCTAAAATCAGTTTAGTGTTCAAAATTGAATTTATAAAATGCACACAGTATACCTCAATTATAACCGAAAGGGCTTACCTCGGCTCAGGTTGAACAGAGTATCGAAGTTCTATAAATAAAAATTATTATTTTTTTAAAGTTACACCTTAAACAAATTAAAATACTATACTACTGATACAAATACTAGGGGAAAAAAACTAGGAAAATATTTTCCCTGGTGGGAAAATAACATTTTCAAACCATGATGTTAGCTTCTGAAAACCTTTTGTTTCATTTTGGAACGGACAGAGCATTCAGAAACATTCGTTTTAACTGCGACTTCGGAGTCATATGGTAGGATACATCGACTTTATGTTTTATTTTTATTAAGTCTTGAAATCTGTACAGTGAATCAATATTTTTCAGTTTGTCTTAGATAGAGCACAGGTCATCCACAAAAACATGCCACGCCCACCTGTCTAGTGCCAATGGTTCAAGGTTTTTCCATGTCTTCGTTATCTGTCTCATGTCTGTCTCGAGTTATCCTCTCCTTGTGTTTATGATTTCTGTTTATTTCTCTTACATGGAGACTTCAGAAGAGGTCTGTCTTGTAATGTCATCAGCTGTTTTTTAAATGTACCCTACCCAACGCCTGCGTCCTCTCTTCGCCACCCGTTCCCTTTGGTACTAACCTAGCCATTTCCATCAGTTTCTGCATTAGTGATCTTGTCATGCCATTTCAATCCGTCATTCTGCGCAATCACCCATCCATAAAAGTCTGTATATTGATGGTTGTCATTTTTGTTCTTCTCCGTCAAGTCTTTCCAGTACTGGTATGTTTCCTTTTTTTTTTTTTTTTTTTGACACGTTCCTTTTTATTTATTACTTTGTGAGATATCATTAAAAATATTTTTTGTCTCTGTTATCTCTCCTAAACATTAATTATTGCTGTTATATTTCCCATCATTTATCAAAGCAGGGATGTGTGTCATTTCCACAGTGCTTCTTCATAGCTGAGGTTTCGTATCAGTCACTGTGTGCTGACAAACCATTACCGAAGTTGTCAAGTTGAATAATCTAATCACTTTTACTGTGCGATATAGCGCTATTTATATTGCTATATAGCTGTACAGGCAACACAGAGAACTATAATTAGGTGCCTGGCTGGGTATATTATCTTCGCGGTGCGTCTTGAAAGCCTAGGTTTCATATCAGTCGCTGTGTGCTGAAATATCATTACCGAAGTTACCAAGTCGAATGATCTATGAACGTTTGCCGTTTGATATCACACTATTTGTTATTGTTGTATATTTGTACAGTTTGGTTTGGTTTTGGTTATAAGGACTATCTTCATTGCACACGGGCAAATCCATCAGTGCTCCGATCTCCTCCCTTATATCACACAAGTAGGATCTCAGCACAGTGTACGAACTCCGTAGCACCGGCGATGATCCCAGCGTGTGTATGCAGGAATCACACATTCTATAAATACTTTTGTGGTGGATAGGTTTTTCCTAATTTTGTAAACCTTTGCCAGGGTAGCGGCCGTAAGGCCCACTCTTTACGATTCCCAACTGCCGTGGGGTTTTTAACATTGTCATGGAATATTCTAATCCACATATATAAATTATCAATTAAATATGAAGCCTAACAAATAAAATTAATAAAGAGAAGAGCAATGGTAAAATGACAGTGCTGTCACAAGGAATGTACTCGAAATCCCCCTTGTTTTCTGCTTCGTCTGCAAATTGTAACGCTTTCACGTTGATATAAAAGCTTACTGTATTATTACCCGCTTTCTTCAATGAAACGTGTGCTGTATTTCTTGGAAAAGCATTGAGACGTACTGCGTAATGACCTAAATTAATCCTAACATTAATTATATTACGTTACCAAAACGAACGAACAGATGGACAAAAGGATAGCGAGAAGGGAGAGGCAGAAAGCCGAACATTAAACACGCGTCGCGCGATATACAAATGCTACCATCACGCGTGTAAGTCTACAAGCACTAACTTTTTCAGACGGACAGTGATAAAATACACTACCCTTTCCCAGAGTTAGGTTTATAAATCATAACAAACTCTTATTAGAAAAGATAACAATAGATGGGTTTACGTTTGAACACATAACAGTACCCAGACAGCACATCTTCGAAACAGGAGGTAGAAGAAATTGCATATTTTGAACGCAGCCACGTAGCTCCTTTAAATTAGTATTTTTGGGTTCCTTAGGGCTTGCTGACAAATAATATGTAAAACGTTACGCAAATAGTCCAGGAATTAATAAATTATACCCAAAATAAAATATTGGGGGTGCCTGACAGCATAAAATCATTTCTGCTCATAAGATTTTTTTTAAACGTGTTTGAAAAAATTTACGTTACAGAAATAGCCTACCATGTAAACTCCAAATTGATTGGAGCGCAACAAATGAAAGCCTAACCACGATTGGTCGGGCTATAAATACTATCTTGGTTGTTAGGGGAAACGGGGAAAGGTAACATTTTTTCAAACACTTGTCGAAACGTGGCTCATTGGCCAGTCTCGCTGATATACACACTTGGGAGCGTTAGTTCGAGACCACTTGTTTAAATGATCCTGATAAAGCATCAGTGCGTTGAAGCCAGCTAAAATTTTGCTCAATAAAAGCCTGGAAGATAAGCAGATGGAAATTTGTGCCAGTTTGTGCCAAAATTCATTGCTAATCAACGTATCTGTGTTATTCGTATGAATTGTGGGACAGTGGTCTTGATGGTACTGAGCAGCACCTAGTCAGAGCTTTGCTGAATCCAGAGTCGGACAGCATACTCCTTGGTCTTTTTAGCTATCAGTGAGGTGTCTCCAGAGCCCAGAGGAGAATTCGAGCAGAGGAGTCCTTTCCTGCCGCCATCACGCCAGATAAGCTAACTTGGCCAGCTGAGCTCAACATTATGTCCCCTCATCTTGAACTGACTTTTTAAAATTAACATTAAGAGGGGAATTTACTTGTCTTAAAATCAGGAACTGTGAACATCTCCAATACTGGTCCCTAAAGACAAACTATTGAAGTCATGATGACAAATACCAACAGAGCTTGAACAAAACAAAACCAGTATTACCTCATTTTACTACTACACAACTGACACACATAGAACATTTGTAATAATATATGTCACTACAATATTCATATTAAATACATTCTGTACATAACTTGTAATTTAAATTGATTGTGATTCCTGGTTCCCTTGTAGTTGAATCAGTACACATATTCATTCATGCCAGTAATGAATACATATTGTTATTCGAAAGTTTATCAGTGACTCTTTTAAGATATCTTTGTAGAGTGTTATATGTATGTGAGTGTCACAGTGTTGTCAAGAGTAGTGGATTAAATTAAATTGTTTATCTGTCTGTTGTTGTGACTTACACTTCATCATACACATACCCTAGACACATAACGTAGCATCACACTATTCCAGAATAATTCTGACTGAGATATAGAGATATGTGGTAGCAAGTAAGGTTATCTATAATACACTACTCTTAATAGATATAGATACCTTCACAGCTGATCTCAGTCAGTACACTAAGTTCCCTATAAGTATTTATAACATCCCACTTCACCACATATATTGGGGTCTCGCTCCCGGGATTTTGAATCTTTAACTATTAAAAATATTGGGGGTAATTCACTTCAGGGAATATAAGAATTAAAAGGTATCCTTGGGTGGAATTAAATAAGGTTGAGCTCACGGTGCCTGTGTTGTCCATTAGATATATAGTTAGAAATTGAATTGTTGGGTAGACATTATAAAAATTTACCTGATAGACAATGGCGGACCTGGCCAAATTTCGATCTGCTGCGGTTCAGACTGCAAAAGAGTTAGGATTAGATGGGCAAGTTATGGTTGCCTATGTCACAACGGAATGTGACAAATTTATTGAACGCGAAGAAAGAAGGTTTGAAGCCGAAAGAAGGTTAGAGGCTGACAGGGAAATTAAGAGGTTGCAGATTGAGGCTGAGGCTAAGAAATTGGAAGCAGAAAGAGAAGACAAAAGATTAGCTACAGAAAGAGAAGCCGAGGAAAGAAGACAGGCTGCAGAAAGGGAAGAGAAGAGATTAGCTGCAGAAAGGGAAGCAGAAAAGGAGGAGAAGAGATTACAAAGGGAACATGAGTTACGACTAAGGGAGTTTGAGTTTCAAGGCCATGCTCCTGAAAATGGTGCCAGTCCTTTTGCCTCTGATGCTACGGTTACTCAAGGAGCCTCAACCTCAGCTATGAACTTTCATTTAGATCATTTTGTTGAGAAAGACGATGATATTGAGAGCTATATAAATAGGTATGAACTATTAGCCACCACGTATGGGTTAGAGAGAGAAAGGTGGAGCTTAAAGTTATCTCAGGGACTTCGTGGGGCAGCTTATGAAGTTTTTGCAAAAATGAGCAGAGGTGATCAGGAAAATTATGACATGCTAAAGCAGGCTCTTTTGTTAAGGTATGAAAAGAATGCAGAGTTTTACAGGAAAAAATTTAGGAATGCTAAACTACTGTCAGGTGAAACCTATCACCAGTTCTCTGCACGAATCGAGACATACTTGGAGAAATGGACTTCTCTGGGGAAAACCCAAGATCTTAAGGAAATGGTCCTTATAGAGCAACTAAGAGAGTCCATGGCTCCAGACCTGAGAAAGTTTCTCATGGAACAAGGTGCAGAGAGGCTGGGTGAGTTGCTAAATGTTGCTGAAAGGTATCAAGCAGCTCAAGCAGAGGTAACAGGTAATAAAAAAGAAACAGGTGGATAACTTCAGGGCACCACAGAACTTTAATAAATTTGATCCTAGGGATCAAAATAAAGGTAAGCACCAATTTGATAGGCCACGGTATGACAATAAAAATAAATTCCCACAATTCGATGAAAGGAAATATGATGAAAGAAAATCTTTCAACCAAGGAAAAAGGTGGTGTAAAAATTGTCAGATGGACAATCATGACACTGACGGTTGCAGAAGGAAACCTGTGTATATGGCAACCCTTCAGGTCAGGTCGACCTCAAGACAGGAGGAGGATATTATGTTAGATACCACTCCAGAAGAGATGAGGAAGGCACAGGCTGGGGATAAAACACTCAAGCCTTGTTTCAGAAAATTGTCAACTTGTCATACAACTCCAGGCAAGGGAGATTTTTACATGAAAAACAAGTTGATGTATAGGAAGGCCGGAACTAGATCCCATGGTCACGGACAGCTGGTTCTTCCAAAGAGATATAGGGCAGACTTAATAAGGAGCCTACATGTGAAACCAGATGGGGACCATGAGAAGATAGGTACCATCATTCAAAAGGTGGCTCACAATTATTATTGGCCCAAAGCAAGATGGGACATTGAGAACTTTGTAGAAAGGTGTAGCATAGCACATGAGGGAACACCCACAAGTGGGAACATGGATCAGGACCTGGACACGCCACGGGGCAAAATTAGGCCTGATAATAGAAAGAAATATAGATTTGATAAAGTGGACCAAATGGAATGGGAAGCCCCTTTTCACGGACAAGCTTCACTTAACTGTTTTACAATGGCCACTATGCGGAGAGTGCAAAAGGATGTCTTACCCCAGGATAAGCCGACAATCCCTCAATCGGACTTAAACAAACTGGAGGAAGAGGATGTAGAGAGGAAATCTCTCATCAAGAATTTTAAGTGGGGAGAAAGCCCCAAAAGAAAAATTGGTAGCGGTCGTTTTGTGAATGATAATTCTGGGAGGAAAAATCATCACTATAAAGCTTCAAGTGGAAGAGACCATACCGGTGCATGGACAAATAGGTCCACACAATTTAAGGTCCATATGTAGCTTTGTTAAGAACGTGGACTGATGAAAAGGCAGAGGAAAACATTACATCTTCATACCAATATGTGAATGAGCTGACCACTCGGTTGAAAACTGGCTGGAAACTTGCCAATGAAAATTTGAAACAAGCCAGGAAGAAACATGCTGCCTATTATAACAGGAAGGCGAAAGACAGAAATTTGGCTGTGGGAGAGAAGGTACTGCTTCTTTTGCCCGGGAGTCAGAATAAGTTACAAATTGGATGGCAGGGTCCATATACAGTTCTAGAGAAGGTGTCTAGAACAAATTATAAGATAGATAAGAAGGGGGAAAGAAAAAATCTATCATGTGAATCTCCTGAAGAAATATTTGGAAAGAGAACATCAGGAAGAGACACACTTGTTGACCTTGTCCATCGCCATGGAGATGAAAAAGGAACCACTTTCATCATTTGAATATCCATTACACCCTGTGAGACAGCAGCACAGGTGAAAATCAGTACACATTTAACGAAAACTCAGAAAGAGAGAGTGCAACAGGTTCTAAATAATCATGCAGAGGTGTTAACAGACCGACCAGGGCATACAAACCTATTGGAATATGATATGAAACTCATAGACTCCACACCTGTCTGTATGAAACCATATTCGATTCCGTTTGCTAAGGAAAAAGCTTTGAAGGAAGAGATAGACTATCTATTGAAGGAAGGAATTATTTCGCACAGTGAGTCTTCGTATAGTTCCGGGGTGGTACTCTTAAGGAAGCCCTCTGGAGAACATAGACTCTGTATAGATTACAGGAGACTGAATGCTATTACAGAAGGACAGGTGGATCCATTGCCGGATACAAATCAGCTGTTTGCCAGGCTAAATAAAGCTAAATATTTCTCAAAAGTGGATCTGAGTAAAGGATACTATCAGATTCCAGTAAAGCCTGAGGTTAGACCATACCTAGCTTTTAGTACCTCAGAAGGACACTATGAGTTTAATAGATTGCCATTTGGATTGAAGAATGCGCCTAGTGTCTGCTCTAGAATGATGAGAAAATTATTGGATCCTCTGAATAATCCCTGTATAACAAATTTTATGGATGATATCCTTATAGCAACAGAAACATTTGAGGAACACATTGACTCTCTGAACATGCTGTTTGATCGACTTAGGGAGGCAAATTTAACAGCCCGACCAACCAAATGTTGCGTTGGATGTAAAGAATTGGAATTTTTGGGACACACAGTTTATCAGGGAAACATGACCCCTGACCCAAAGAACTTAGAGAAACTACAGAAAGCCCCGAGACCACAAACCAAGAAGGACGTGAGATCATTTGTCTCATTATGTGGTTTCTACCAGAAGTATATCAAAAACTTTAATTCCATATGTGCACCTTTAACGGAATTGACACGTAAAGGACTTCCAGATCGCATTACATGGACACCACAATGTGAAATGACTTACCAAGAATTGAAGGAAAAGCTCACAAGTAAACCCATTTTGAAATTACCTGACTTAAGTCAAGAATTCATAGTAAGGACGGATGCAAGTAATATTGGGTTAGGTGCAACTCTACTACAGAAATCAGATGCATTGGATGGGGAATTAAGCCCAGTGGCATATGCTAGCAGAAAGTTGAATAAAGCTGAAATCAACTACTCAACTAGCGAAAAAGAATGTCTTGCAGTAATATGGGCAATAAAGAAATTCAATATTTATCTATATGGGAAGGCATTTAAGTTGCAAACTGACCACAAACCTTTATCGTTTTTAGCACAGGCTAAGCATGAGAACTCTAGGTTACTCCGATGGTCTTTGCTTCTGGCTCCATACAATTTTAGCATTGAATATATATCTGGAAAAACCAATCTGGGAGCGGATTTTTTAAGCCGCCATCCGTGTGATGAGAATCACCGTAAACCCCAGAAATAATAATAAATTTCTATATGTGTATATAGAATAAAGGACTGACATATAATGTCTGTTTTAAGAGGGGAGGTGTCATGGAATATTCTAATCCACATATATAAATTATCAATTAAATATGAAGCCTAACAAATAAAATTAATAAAGAGAAGAGCAATGGTAAAATGACAGTGCTGTCACAAGGAATGTACTCGAAATCCCCCTTGTTTTCTGCTTCGTCTGCAAATTGTAACGCTTTCACGTTGATATAAAAGCTTACTGTATTATTACCCGCTTTCTTCAATGAAACGTGTGCTGTATTTCTTGGAAAAGCATTGAGACGTACTGCGTAATGACCTAAATTAATCCTAACATTAATTATATTACGTTACCAAAACGAACGAACAGATGGACAAAAGGATAGCGAGAAGGGAGAGGCAGAAAGCCGAACATTAAACACGCGTCGCGCGATATACAAATGCTACCATCACGCGTGTAAGTCTACAAGCACTAACTTTTTCAGACGGACAGTGATAAAATACACTACCCTTTCCCAGAGTTAGGTTTATAAATCATAACAAACTCTTATTAGAAAAGATAACAATAGATGGGTTTACGTTTGAACACATAACAGTACCCAGACAGCACATCTTCGAAACAGGAGGTAGAAGAAATTGCATATTTTGAACGCAGCCACGTAGCTCCTTTAAATTAGTATTTTTTGGGTTCCTTAGGGCTTGCTGACAAATAATATGTAAAACGTTACGCAAATAGTCCAGGAATTAATAAATTATACCCAAAATAAAATATTGGGGGTGCCTGACAGCATAAAATCATTTCTGCTCATAAGATTTTTTTTTAACGTGTTTGAAAAAATTTACGTTACAGAAATAGCCTACCATGTAAACTCCAAATTGATTGGAGCGCAACAAATGAAAGCCTAACCACGATTGGTCGGGCTATAAATACTATCTTGGTTGTTAGGGGAAACGGGGAAAGGTAACATTTTTTCAAACACTTGTCGAAACGTGGCTCATTGGCCAGTCTCGCTGATATACACACTTGGGAGCGTTAGTTCGAGACCACTTGTTTAAATGATCCTGATAAAGCATCAGTGCGTTGAAGCCAGCTAAAATTTTGCTCAATAAAAGCCTGGAAGATAAGCAGATGGAAATTTGTGCCAGTTTGTGCCAAAATTCATTGCTAATCAACGTATCTGTGTTATTCGTATGAATTGTGGGACAGTGGTCTTGATGGTACTGAGCAGCACCTAGTCAGAGCTTTGCTGAATCCAGAGTCGGACAGCATACTCCTTGGTCTTTTTAGCTATCAGTGAGGTGTCTCCAGAGCCCAGAGGAGAATTCGAGCAGAGGAGTCCTTTCCTGCCGCCATCACGCCAGATAAGCTAACTTGGCCAGCTGAGCTCAACATTATGTCCCCTCATCTTGAACTGACTTTTTAAAATTAACATTAAGAGGGGAATTTACTTGTCTTAAAATCAGGAACTGTGAACATCTCCAATACTGGTCCCTAAAGACAAACTATTGAAGTCATGATGACAAATACCAACAGAGCTTGAACAAAACAAAACCAGTATTACCTCATTTTACTACTACACAACTGACACACATAGAACATTTGTAATAATATATGTCACTACAATATT
Organism: Oreohelix idahoensis; assembly: GCA_024509875.1. NCBI lineage: Eukaryota > Metazoa > Mollusca > Gastropoda > Stylommatophora > Oreohelicidae > Oreohelix > Oreohelix idahoensis. The sequence goes on from JAMPIV010000465.1 coordinate 165,725, forward strand.
CATATTAAATACATTCTGTACATAACTTGTAATTTAAATTGATTGTGATTCCTGGTTCCCTTGTAGTTGAATCAGTACACATATTCATTCATGCCAGTAATGAATACATATTGTTATTCGAAAGTTTATCAGTGACTCTTTTAAGATATCTTTGTAGAGTGTTATATGTATGTGAGTGTCACAGTGTTGTCAAGAGTAGTGGATTAAATAAATTGTTTATCTGTCTGTTGTTGTGACTTACACTTCATCATACACATACCCTAGACACATAACGTAGCATCACACTATTCCAGAATAATTCTGACTGAGATATAGAGATATGTGGTAGCAAGTAAGGTTATCTATAATACACTACTCTTAATAGATATAGATACCTTCACAGCTGATCTCAGTCAGTACACTAAGTTCCCTATAAGTATTTATAACATCCCACTTCACCACAAACATGCGCAACTTGCAAACTAGACCTTCTATTTTTTCGCTGTTATGCCCTAGGCATCCGATCCCACTACCCGTGAGATCAGAGGGAGTATGACCTCATTAGGATCCACTGCTTTTGAAAAAAAAATGCCATCAAATATATTCCATGTACTGGGAACCGAACCCGGTACGTTTAGAATTAGAGGCAGACGCCATACCTCATAGCCACTCTGACCCCCAAGTAATCTATGAACGTTTAGTGTTTGATATTGCCCAATTTTTATTGTTTTATATCGGTACAGATAACACAAGAAAGCATAATTATGTGCCTAGTTTGATACAACATGCTATGCTCGTTAGACTATGCTCCACAAAAGTTGCTGAAGCGATAAAATGAGTCTACAGTGAATCAATATAGAGGTCAAACATTTGACCTTTCTGTGAAGGAGAAGACATCACAGCAGAATAGAAACTTACCCCGTTGGTTTAGCATGCACATTCATAGCTTATAAAGGCAGTACTGGCACACTACGGCCTTTAGTTCTTTCTCCGCCTATCTCGGGAGATCTGTGGATCTAACCTGGCACACTTTTTCATTATTCTCTGTCAAAGCTTGGTGAATGGAATGTGACGATCTTGGAGGAGTCTTCTTGCTTCTTTTGTTCAAGAAAGTGTCTGGGGACCTCAATGTGACCTTGAGCATTTTTCTTTTTCAAGAGTTTCGTAAGCGTTATTCGGTGTGTGGGTGGCAGGGGTATTTAATTATCCGACAGCCCTAGTTCTAGTTCGTTGTGGTTAGGCTTTGTTTATGTGTATATGTGTGTAGTTTGATCACTGTCATCTTGCCCTGGAGTAAAAGAAAAGGCGATGCGTCTTACTAGGACAAAAGACGAAGAAGCTTACGTTGAGACCACAAGGCCTTCATCGGGGACAGATTAACAAAAACAGAAATGAAAGAAAGAGAATTAACTAAAAAACATAAAAAAATAAAGGCCTCTTGAGCTGCATAGTTCTGGGGAGTTTCTGAGGAGACAAAGAAAGAACATGAACATTGCTGCCTTATGTATGTCGTACCAGGCTACTAATGCATTCATCATGCTTAAAAAGACTGGATAATTAAAGATATTTGTATACATAACAAGAATAGAGAAATTAAGAACAATTATTTAATGAACATAAAGGAAGAAAAAGATAAATCAATGAACAGTATTGGACAACAGCCGAGAAGAGATTTGTAACTCGTACTTGTAACCAGGACCCATGTAGTTCTGGATAGGTGGGGGTGTCTGAGGTGTTAAGAATATGCCTAGTGCACCTTCAGTTGTGTTGTAAGAGACGACTAATATGAGGTTGTGGATGGGGCTGGCAACTTCATCATGTAAAACAAATTGTTAATAGAAACCACCACTGCAAGAGAACATGAATGCTTTTACGCAGGATTCAGGCAAGCTAACCACCTACAGTCGTGCAACCATGCCATGATCCTTAACGAGTAGAAAGGGAATAGAAGAATCAGACTGTCACGCGGAAGCCAAGATGTAGTATATTTTAACGTGCATCATTGTCAGTAAGAAACTTTTTGCCCTTGTTTAAATTTTCTGTCAGAATTCCCTTAGTCTGTTTTTACTTTTCTTAACCTTAAAGGTAAACAAAGGTATGGTAGTCCCATAGCTGATGCTGCAGTAGGGGAGTGAAATGTTAGAGACTTCACTATACTAGGTCCAGCATCGAGAGATGGGGTGACCAGTTCCCTTCCTCGCTGCCTTTTCCTTCCCTAACTCAAGAGCAAAATCAAGTACCAATTTACAGCTGGGTAGATTGGAGCGTGTCGACACCGTGAATTGAACCCGGCACCTATACAACTAGAGACCAGTGCCGTAACCACTCTGTCAATCGGACGCTCTTTCTTAAGCTTACGTTCACAATTATTATTGTTTTGTATATGGTTTGATCTGACCAAGACGCTTCCCTGAAGCATTAATTATCTTCTCTTGTTAAGCTGTAATAATTAAACGTGAAAACAAGATTTAGGAACCACTTTTATTGCTTATTATAAATGCACTACTAAAATAAAAACAACCAAAAAGCTACAGACTTTCACAAATGAATGCTTGCGTGGAATAAACGTATAAACATATAAGGAGGGGAAACCTGAGGCCTGTAAACAGTAAATAAATAAACACACAAAGGTATGTTATCAGGCACTCAGTGAGAAAAAAAGAAATAGAAGACCAGACAACAGAAAAACAACAGAAGTGATAGGCTTACCGGGAATCGAACCAGGACCTTCCTAACGGCACCCACCGCCTAGCACCGGGAGCGAATCGCCACTAACTACTCTGCCAGCTAAGCATTACTAAATAGTAATGATTCCCGGTAAGCCTATCACTTCTGATGTTTTTCTGTTGTCTGATCTTCTACTTCTTTATTTCTCACCGAGTGGCCACTGATAACATACTTTTGTGTGGTGTTTGCGTGGAATGGAAGGATTGAAGTAGTATGACAAGGTCTCCAATATGGTACTGATGACAAGGTCACCAATATGGTACTGATGACAAGGTCACCAATATGGTACTGATGACAAGGTCACCAATATGGTACTGATGACAAGGTCACCAATATGGTACTGATGACAAGGTCACCAATATGGTACTGATGACAAGGTCACCAATATGGTACTGATGACAAGGTCACCAATATGGTACTGATGACAAGGTCACCAATATGGTACTGATGACAAGGTCACCAATATGGTACTGATGACAAGGTCACCAATTTGATACTGATGGCAAGGTCACCAATATGGTACTGATGACAAGGTCACCAATATGGTACTGATGACAAGTTCACCAATATGGTACTGATGACAAGGTCACCAATATGGTACTGATGACAAGGTCACCAATATGGTACTGATGACAAGGTCATCAATATGGTACTGATGACAAGGTCACCAATATGGTACTGATGACAAGGTCACCAATTTGGTACTGATGGCAAGGTCCCCTATATGGTACTGATGACAAGGTCACCAATATGGTACTGATGACAAGGTCACCAATATGGTACTGATGACAAGGTCCCCAATATGGTACTGATGACAAGGTCACCAATATGGTACTGATGACAAGGTCACCAATATGGTACTGATGACAAGGTCACCAATATGGTACTGATGACAAGGTCACCAATATGGTACTGATGGCAAGGTCACCAATATGGTACTGATGACAAGGTCACCAATATGGTACTGATGACAAGAACCAGACAAGTGCCACTGGAGCAAGGGATGAGAAGGACACTGTAGATGGATATGGCCACACATTGAGAAAACCTGTTGATAGCATTACAAGGCAGTCCTTATTCTGCAACCCCTAAGATAAGAGAGTTAGAGAAGATAATACAACACACGGAGAAGACAACTGGAGACAGACATGAAGGGGATGAAGAAGACATGGACAGACCTTGTGCTGATGGCACGGGCCAGGAAGACTTGGCGTACGTGTGTTGAAGCTCTACGCTCTTTGGGAAGTTGAAAGATGAAGAAGAAGAAGAAATAATGCAATGAAAAGCAGCAAATAAATTGTTGCTACATTCTCTTGCATAAAATAAAAGTGGATGACCACTTTCAATAATCAGCCATTCGTTATATCACCGACACACACAAAAACATGAATTTGTAAACGATATGACGAATTACACTGGCTAACAAAAAAAAAAAATTTTTTTCTTTCTCTAACACTTCTATGTTTTTCTGGTCAATTTTAATGCGCTGTTTTTAAATCTGCAAACCGTTTTTCTCTATCAGGTCGGGATCTCTAGAAATACGCAATTGAAGTTTTTTTAACAACGCATACAGTATTACAACATCATTTGTACAAGAAGTATAACAGTTATGTAGGCTTGAATTTATTTGCAGTCGACTTTCGTCGGTGAATGGCATGTGGTACATCGCGATGAAGCATCCAACAATAATCGGCAAGCATGGTCACACTCCACCGTCCTTGATAACGTGACTCCATTACGGCGATATCTTGATGGAATCGTTCTCCATGTTCATCGCTGACTTCGCCAAGGTTGTCAGGGAAAAAGTCAAGATGCGAATGGAGCAAATGGATTTTGAGGGACATGTTACAGCCCATAATTCTGTATGCATCTATGCACTGCTTAACAATATGCACATAGTCGACAGATTTGTGATTTCCCAGAAAGCTATCGACGATCGATTTGAATGCCATCCATGCGCGAAGTTCACTACCATGTAACAAGTTCTCGAATTGTTTGTCTGCAATAACTTTCCTAATCTGAGGTCCTACAAAGATACCTTCCTTTATCTTTGCATCGCTAATTTGCGGAAACTTTTCTCGAAGATAAGTGAAAGCTTTGCTCGTTTTATCTAACGCTTTTACGAAATTCTTCATGAGCCCCAACTTTATATGTAACGGTCGTAAAATGATGCTGTCTTTGTTAACTAATGGCTCGAGTATTATATTTTTATGCCCGAGCTGCATACGATCCCTGATAGGCCACACCTTTCTTGCATAATGTTCCTGTCTGTTGCGGCTGTCCCATTCACATAGGAAGCAACAAAATTTAGTATACCCAGTCTGCATGCCCGTGAGAATTGCAATGACCTTTAGGTCTCCACAAATCCGCCATTGGTAGTCATTGTACTTTATTTTTGCCAAAAGTATAGCCACATTGTCATAAGTTTCTTTCATATGAACAGAGTAGGCGACTGGAATTGATGCAAATAAATTTCCATTATGCAATAACACGGCTTTTAGACTAGTCTTAGAAGAGTCGATGAAAAGTCGCCATTCGTTGACTATGTGCTCATGACCGAGGTGCACCATTAGACCTTTTACATCTTTGCAATAGCAAATGTCATCATCCATCTCAAAGTATTGAACAAGTTCTCTGTGTCTATGACGAAATTTAGATATCAGAGTATTGGGCGCTAAAAGATTCCATTCTTTGAGTCGCGAACCGAGTAATTCCGCTTGTCCTTTGGTGAGAGCAAGATCACGTATTAGATCTGAAAGTTCTGAATGGTTAATTAAGTGAACACCATCATTCACCGGTATATAATCCGAGTCAGAATTAGTTTCTAAAGCAGGTAAACTATCACTTTCTGATGTTCATTCACATCCAATGGATATTGTTCTGGTGGAACTGGGATCGGACACGTGATTGGATCATGAGGCACTGGTTTCAAAACCGATTCAATATTTGGATAAACCACAGACTTTCTAGTTTTAAAAGTGAAACCATAGATATTTGTCAAGCAGAAGTAACAATCAGTAGCGTGATTTATCGGTTTCTCGCCATATTACTGGCACTCCAAAAGGCATCAACTTATGCTTCGGCGATTTTCGTAACCAACCTGCCAATGTATTTGCACAAGTCGAACAAACTGCATTTGGCATCCAAGATTTATTTGCATCATCAACTTTCGAATCGAAATAAAGTTCATATGCTTTCTTTAGCAATGTTGTAAAGTTTTTCTGGTGAACACGATCGGTAAAATATCCGCACACGTAACAGAACAGATCAGCCGAATTTCTACAACTTCTAGAAGCCATATTTCACTCAGAATTATTTCAAAATACAGTAACTATTTGAAATATAACGTAACATATGTCATGCATCTTTTAGCAGTATAAAAAGTAGAATTATTTTGCATTTTATTAATTTTAAAAAAGTTATATAGTAAAAATGAAACGGAGCAAATAACGGTTTCCCAAAAATATATTTATTCACAAATATCTTAAGAACCTGACGTGATAGAGATAAACGGATTTCAAATTTGAAATCAGCGCAAGAAACTGACCTAAGAACACTTATTCTTATATAAGAAAGAAAAATGTTGTTTGTCAGTGTTATTGATTAACAATAACTGGCCACTTACTATTACTCTGTGTAAAAGAGTGTATGGGAGAATCTCTGTATTTGATTTAAAAAAACTAAACTCACAGAAAACTGACGACGTCTCAAGATGACACGAAAGTCGGTAAATTGATTTTTTTTATTTTTTAACTTTCTGTCTTCTTTCTTTAGTTTTTAACAGAATGCTAATGTTAAAAGCAAAACATGAAAAAGGCATTGGGTGGCTCTTATATTGGGTGGATCTTTTATTACGAAACTAAATTATTAAACTTCTCAAATGAACGCCCATGCGGAACAGGAATCCAGACCCCAGAACACATTCTCCAGAACTGTCCAACCCATGATGAACCGCGACGTGCGACCTGGCCAAGGGGTGTTGAGCTCCAGCAGAAGCTATGGGGCTGCCGCGCCGACCTGGTAAAGACTGTGGACTTCGTCCTTGCGACAGGCCTGCAGATTTAGCATGACTACAAACTGAACGCAGAAGAAGAAAGAATTAAACTTCTCATTAATTTCATGACCCATTATTTGCGAAGAGATCTCTGAAATCCGAATAAAATAGATTTTTGGCCTTTATGTGGGATAGTTTTCACTCTTAAGTCTAAAGCACAGTGCAATGTGCGCCGTTTCCATATTTCACCGAAAAGCTGCTGCGAATGATTGTAACATACTGACCAATGCACCATGAAAAGATTCACAGGAATGCGTGTTCTTTTAATACACAAGGAAGGGAAACCCATGGCCTGTAAACAGTAAATAAATATTAGACAAACATAAAGATATGTTTTCAAGCACTCGTAAGAAATAAAGAAGTAGAAAACTAGACAACAGAAAAACAACAGACGTGAGTGGCTTACCCAGGACTCGAACCCAGGACCTTCCGTGCGACAACCCCGCCTAGCTATGCAAGCGAATCACACTATCCTCCCTGCCATCTAGTTCTTTATTTCTTACGAGTGCCTGAAAACATACCTTTATGTTTGTCTAATATTTATTTAGTGTTCTTTTAATGAGTGTGCAAAATAGCTCTAACACCCTTTCCGTATTTTCACGAAAGGTTGGTACGATTATTTCTTCATTTCTTTTACACTGCCAAAAAATTAAAAAAACCTTATGGGGAAGTTTAAAGTCTAAGCAATTAAGATTTCGCCATTTGGGACTAATTACCCCATTCACACGATTTGACTAAAACAATCTAGATTACTTGAAACAATTAAACTACTTATTAATATTCTTATTAACCGTATTGGTAATTATTATTATGTGTAATAAGATAATAATTTCCCTTCAGCTTGTCCGCTAGTGCAGATTAATTTCTCATTGTCCTATCTCTTTGTCTCTGTCTCTCTCCCTCTCTCTGTCTCTCTCTCTTCCTCTCCGTCGCAGTCTCTGCCAAGACCTCACGGCTTTATTAATCTTCGTGTTGTTTGTTTGTTTTTTAACATTTCACAAGGACGCATTGAAAAGATAATAATGGAGTACTGAATTGTTAGTAATGTGGATCAAGTCTGTGGAGGTAGTCGCTATGGACCAGCCAATCTCAAGAGGAGGTACACAACAAATAATAGGAAATTATATTGCCGTAGATTGATTTACATTTTCTTTTAAAAAAAGGGAAGAATAAGACATTTTAGAATGTGTAGAGACGGCGCAGCTTTCCTCATCTCCGTCATTCGCTCTCTCTTTCTCACACAAACACACACACACACACACACTCTCTCTCTCTCTCTCTCACTCACTCTTTTCTTCTCTCTTGGAATGAGGCAAAGTTGTGTATGATGAGGGAGGAAGGGAGAATCAGATAATAACCAGGAATCGTTTTTACCTTAGAGAAGATTAAACTTAGAGACAATAATAGAAACAATACAGTTGTAAACAAGTCTGTAAAGGAAACGTAGAAAACACATGTTCTTTCTGACAACCTCTCTAAATAGTTCTGCAGTGGTGGTCCAACCATGGCCAAAAATGATGTTTGAGAGAGAAGAAGAGTAAGAGCGAGAAAGAGAAAGAGAAAGTCCCAAAGTGAGGGTCATCATCATCATCATCATCATCATTATTATCACCATAACTTCCCTTTTCGCTCATTATGCAGCGAGGAAGCATCACTGCAGATGACCCCCGAGCAAGAAACCTGCATTAAAACAATCATGTGTTAGTTTCTGTCGCAATATTTTGTACATGGTGAGTTTGCCAGTCTTATGCACAACCTTATATTAGTCGTCACATGTCTGAGGGAGCAGCTGTTGGATTCTGTATGCCCATGGACCGCCTGGACATAGACAGGGCTAAAGTATGAGTGATAATTCATAATTCATTGACAGAACATGAATTTCAGTTTTCACATATGCAAATTCCACTCCGGGGATTTAAGAGAACCCCGCCAATTCTATTGTGCTAGATTTTCTCCCAGGCGCCATCATGTTATCTTATATCTTTATACTTAGATAATGACCATAATAGCCATATTGTCTTCACACAACCTCCATTGTCTGGTCAGTGTCCAGCCTTCGACGTCTCGATCCTTCCTTCCTTACTTCCTTACTTATTTACTTCCTTACTTACTTACTTAGACGTTCCTCGTGTGGCCGTGTATGGTTATACGGCACTAGTAGTTATATTGATTGTTATTTAGTCAGAGTTAATCCTTCATATGTTGTTGTGATTCAAGTGCTAACTGGCGTTCCGCCAGAGATCGTAATACTTGACCTTTTGTTATTTTTTTTCAACCCAGGAATGTTCTTCCCTTTGAGTTTGGTGATAAGCAAAACAGTTTCAGCACAACAACTTATATCCGAAAGAAATTACTGTAAATTTCCACAAACAGCAAATGTAGAAAATTATATTAGAGTTTATTGATGACATTAGACAAACACTGTAAATTTCACAAAATGATGGTTGTTTACCCAAAATGAACAATCTATAATCCAACTGAATAATATACACACTTGTCTACTAAAGAAAAAAACTTGTCTTGGTATCCTCAAAGACGAAGTTCTCCTAACGCTATTTGTAAAAATCCTCTAGTCTAAAATCATGGTATCCTTGGAATCATAAATCCTAAAATCTCTGCCTATCGCCCACAACTCTTCTATTTATACTCTTTCTTCTTTTTTCCCGCTTTTTTTTCACACGACCCGTCCTTTTTTCACACGAAACAATAATTAACATTTGCACTCCTCTCCTCAGCTTTTCGACCTTTTTGCACACGACATTCTGTTATTTCGACTTTATTTTCACACGTGTGATCTTTTCCAACTTAACAATAGGATATAAAAAAAATCAGATCACACAAACATTCATTTCCCACTTTCGCGCTTATAAAACCCATTCATTATTATCTGGGACTGACCTACGTTTGCCCTGTCAGAGCAGTAACGGCAACTGAACTTTGAATGAATGCTGCGTTTTGTGTAAAAACGTCTTATTTGCATTTAAGGTCTGTCATTCTTACATGTATCATCTTCTAGCACATATAAACGCTTAGCGTTAAAGTAGGAGGGTCAAAGCTAGCGTGAAAGGCCTAGCGGTCACACTCGTCTACCCTGGCGCGTAGAGATTTGCCAGAGAGAGCGCCATACTATCCTATCGGCTGTCTTCCTCCTGACCTCGTTCTAGTCCTCGAACCTTCAGAGATTGTCTAATGTTGTCGTCTCATCGAACTCTGGGTCGTCCTGGAGGTCTGGATCCCTGGCTCTTGATTTCCCATATTTGTCGTCTTCCTTCCTTCCACAGAGCGACAATGTACCGTGTGCCTTATATTTCAGGTAAATATAATAATATTGCTCCGTTTAGCTACGGAAAGGTGGTGGGGGTGGCGGGGAGGGGGGGAAGAGGGGGTCTCAGACAAGTCAAATAAAGAATACAACCAGTGCCCCGCAGGAATACAATGCTCACTCTAGTATACAATTCTCCCTCTAGTATACAATGCTCCCTCTAGTATACAATGCTCACTCTAGTATACAATGCTCACTCTAGTATACAATGCTCACTCTAGTATACAATGCTCACTCTAGTATACAATGCTCCCTCTAGTATACAATGCTCACTCTAGTATACAATGCTCACTCTAGTATGCAATGCTCCCTCTAGTATACAATGCTCACTCTAGAACATAATGGCCCGTGTGCGGGACAAAAAAAAACATCACGTTGTGCAATTTTAAACACAGGACCAAAAACTTGTATGCACCAAATAGAGTCAGTGGCGCACTAAGGCGAGTGCGAGTGGGGGAGGTGTGGTTCGCTCCGGGTGACAGTCAGGAAGGGGGTGCCATCGGAGACACTATTATGGTAGTACTGTACTGTTTAAAATTTTACTTGCAAGCATAACGTACTTTTATATTTATGTTATGAGGGGGTGACAAAGCATGGATCCGCCCAGGGTGTCAAATACTTTAAGTACGCCCCTGAATGGAGTATACGTATTTTCAACAGAGACAATGTTTGTTTTATTATTATCATATTTGTTTGCATTTATTATTTTGTGCGCAGTTTTGTTTCTTATGTGCGCTGATTTCATAACCTGTAGGCGCGCGCACACGCGCACAACCGAGAGGAAACATGCTGATCGTAATAGGGGATTAATACGAGGTTATATATAGGACTGGCAACCTTATCATATAAATATATGCTACGGAAAACATCACTGCAAGAGTGTATAAATGTCTTGGTGCAACTTTTTCTAAAAGCGGACCAGCTACAGTGGTGCATCCATCCTCAGAAAGGAGCAAAAAGACACGATACTGAATAAATTTATAATAGTAATAATAGTAATAATCAAGACATCTAATAATAATATTTATAATAGTAATAATCAAGACATCTAATAATAATATTTATAATAGTAATAATCAAGACATCTAATAATATTTATAATAGTAATAATCAAGAATTCTAATATTAATATTAATAATAATTAAGAAATATAATAATACTTTTTATAATAGTAATAATCAAGAATTATAATAATAATATTTATAGTAGTAATAATCAAGAATTATAATATTTATAATAGTAATAATCAAGAATTATAATATTAGCATTTTTAATAGTAATAATCAAGAATTCTAATAATAATATTTATAATAGTAATAATCAAGACATCTAATAATAATATTTATAATAGTAATAATCAAGAATTCTAATATTAATAATAATTAAGAAATATAAGAATACTTTTTATAATAGTAATAATCAAGAATTATAATAATAGTATTTATAATAGTAATAATCAAGAATTATAATATTTATAATAGTAATAATCAAGAATTATAATATTAGCATTTTTAATAGTAATAATCAAGAATTCTAATAATAATATTTATAATAGTAATAATCATAATAATCTTGAAAGTCTTGGTCTATCTAGTCTCTCTTCTTGTATCTGCAGAGATTTAGAGGCCAGTCCTACACCCAACATCTCTGAAGGTCAACTTGTATGCTGCATGGTAAAAACATTATTTGGATTACTAGAGAATTAACTGACCTATCAAGCAGGATTTCATCTCCGGACCCCGCCATCTTGGGGCTGCCATGGCTGACATCATACATAAATTATTCGGACAGAAACACAGCAAGCATGGAGGAGACCAGGCCAGTAGCAAGAGCTCCAGCTCTGAAGGTGAAGGCTACACTAAGCATCAGATTGAATTCTGTGAGTATATACATGTAGTCACTCCCATTCTAGTCGTTTGTTTCTTTTTCTTTCCTACTTTTCTGTTTCTAAAAAACGATTATATATATATATATATATATATATATATATATATATATATATATATATATATATATATATATATATATATATATATATATATATATATATATATATATATATATATATATATATATATAGTTGTGACTCCTCATTGCTCTTCATACATGAAGCGTTTATGCTTTCGTGCCACCGTACTTCTGAAGCAAAGTGGAAATGAATGAAATGCCCACAAGGAAATTTAATGCCGTTTTCAGCAGAAAGAGCACAGTTATAATTATTTCCTGGCACATTTTGGCGGGTGACTTACTCGGTCGTATTATAAATCTCTATCTATCTATCTATCTATCTATCTATCTATCTATCTATCTATCTATCTATCTATCTATCTATCTATCTATCTATATGTCTGTCTGTCTGTCTGTCTGTCTACCTGTCTATCTATGTATCTATCTCTCTCTCCCGCTGAGTATCTCTGTGTGTTTATGTGTATGTCAGTGATTGTTTATTTACAGAATTCAGTTATAATATAAATACTTATCATTGAAGTTATCAATGAGGTCGACCAAGAAACACATGGAGAAGAGAACTAGAGACAGAAGTGAAAATGATGAAGATGAAGTGGAAAGAACTTGAGCTGATGGCGCGTTATAACAAGACTTGGCATGTGTTTGTTGAAGGCATATTCTCCTCGGGGAGCTAAAGGGTATTGATTGATACGACTGATATTGAAGTTAAACATTTATAGCACATAAGGAAGGGAAACCCGAGGCCTGTAAACACGAAGCATCATTATTGGTGATGCCTAGATGGCAGGGAGGATAGTGTGATTCGCTTGCATAACTAGGCGGGGTTGTCGCACGGAAGGTCCTGGGTTCGAGTCATGGGTAAGCCACTCACGTTTGTTGTTTTTCTGTTGTCTAGTTTTCTACTTCTTTATTTCTTATGAGTGCATGAAAACATACCTTTATGTTTGTCTAATATTGAAGTTAAGAATGTTTTAATTTGAAAACAACACTTTGAGAATTATATTATTGCAGCGGAGAAATGTAAAAAGGCATTGATGCCTATGTCTTTACTCTGTTGAAATGAAGATGTCTTTCGTTTCTTCGTTCGTTGTCTAACGATTCTGTCGCTGAACGATGGACTCCAGGTTGATACTTTCAGTTGAGTGCTATCTACTTGTCTACGCTGTCACTGGCACCAGGCTTCCTGATCACTGAGCATGAAAGCTACGTACACATAAAACCTTTATAGCAAGCGTGTAATTTCGAAGCCACAGATTGAGAGTCTGCTGCTGTTAAACCCAGGGGAGAAATAATTTCACTAAAATCCGCCATATTCATGACGTCAGAAGAGTTTTTTTTTCCCTTTTTTTCCCCCAAAAGTTTGTGAAACAAGGGAAGGTAAAGAGGGAGTAATAAAGTCACATATAGTGACGCGAGAGACGAAAAAAAAGGGAGAAATAGGGAAGGGGGAAATGAATGTTTTTCAATTTTTTTTTTTTTTTCGTTTGAGTGACCAGGAAGCTATAAATTATTGCCACGGCAGTTTGTAGCACGAGACGTGATAGCGGAAGAGGGTAGTGAGGAAGAAGAAATATTTAGAGGGCAGGGAGGAAGACAGAGGCCTAGACGGACACGTATAAATATATAATTAGACAGACAGGTGGACGCATGGACGGACGGACAGAGACAGACAGACAGATGGATGGACTTACGGACGGACAGAGAGACAGACAGACAGATGGATGGATGGACGGACGGACAGAGAGAGACAGACAGGCAAACAGACAGACCGAGAGTCAGAGAGACAAACATACAGACAGAAAGATGGATGGATGGACGGACGGACAAAGAGAGAGACAGATGGATGGATGGACGGACGGACAGAGAGACAGACAGACAAATGGATGGATGGACGGACGGACAGAGAGAGACAGACAGGCAGACAGACAGACCGAGAGTCAGAGAAACAAACATACAGACAGAGAGATGAATGGATGGACGGACGGACAAAGAGAGACAGACAGATGGATGGATGGACGGACGGACAGAGAGAGAGACAGAGACAGACAGATGGATGGACGGACGGACAGAGAGACAGACAAACATACAGACAGAGAGATGGATGGATGGATGGACGGACAGACCGAGAGACAAACATACAGATAGGGAGATAGATGGACGGACGGACAGATGAACAAACAGACAGAGAGACAGACAAATAAACAGATATACAAACAGACGGACTGACTGACTGACTGACAGACAGACAGATAGGATGAGTGGATAAACGAGATAAACAGACAGATAGGCAAACGGGGGGGGGGGGTGTTTACGGGGCGGGTTATAATACGGGGCGAGTTGGTTGATTGAGACTCTTGGGGTTCTTCTGCTTATATGTGAATATTAAATTCCCAAGTGCCGATAGGGGTATGTGTCGTAGATTTTTGATAGGGAAATTAAGACTTGGGTTGGTCCCTTCTGAATAGATTAGAATTAGTGATAGCCACAGTGAGAGAAGATACAAGTAATAGAAATAGATTTTCACGAGTGAGATGGTAGAAATTAATAGAGTCTGTCCCTGAAATCGAGAATCTTCTCTCTTTCAGCCTATCTTCTACAACAGATCTAGAGGAGTCAGACAGTCTATTGACTATATATATATATATATATATATATATATATATATATATATATATATATATATATATATATATATATATATATATATATATATATATATATATATATATACACCACTCACGTATACACACACATAAGTGACGACAGTTAGACGCACAGACGTGAAAACTATAACAATGGAATATAGATATTTTGGAACGAGCTTACCGACACGCTTGAATAGTGTTTATGTAAATTTATTAACATAAGGAAAATTTATCACAACACATAAATGTTAATATCAAGCACAGAGAATACATATAAGGTAATGAATTGCTATAAGAATGATAGACCCATAGGTATAATCTTTTCCCTCGATGTATTGCCCACAGTCCTGTTAGAAGAAAATGTGATAGCCCCAAAGAGTCACTGATGCATTCGCTATAGTCTAAGAGTTCCCTTTAAAGGTATGAACAGAACGGATACTCTACTCTATCCTAAGGAAAATATCATTAGCAACAAAACTGCATAAAGGAAGTTAAGCCAGCAAAATGGGTGCCAAAAATACAACAATAAAGGAATCACTCAGTCCTTGTGACGTATGAAAATCAAACCTCTCTTACAACTAAACAACTCGAGTCATTCCCACGATTGCTGGTTTGGTATGCCATAAGTTATCTGGACATTCGCCCTTTTGTTGTCTTCTCTCGCGGCGGTATCTCTTACTGACATTCCCACAGAGAGGCAGACCACAGGAGATCAGGTTACAATGTCAAGAGCCGAGATCAGCACCCTCTGTTTAACACCTGATAATAGAATGGACGAAGAATTCGCAGGTGCGTTTGCCAGCCATGGGGACATGGGCCGATTCAGTATATTAGCGCAGTTTTAGAAAATTCATCATCAGTCTGCCCCAGGAATTGGTGATATCGGCTAGCGCGAATCTTGGAGTTTTATATAGATAATTTCTTAAGATTCGTGGAGAGAGTCCTTTCCTGTGTGGCGGTAATCATATATATATTAGAATTTTGAGTGTCTTAACGTGTTAATGTTTTCACTGGGATTTCTGTGTTTATGTGGTGAAGTGGGATGTTATAAATATTTATAGGGGACTTAGTGTACTGACTGAGATCAGCTGTGAAGGTATATATATATCTAATAAGAGTAGTGTATTATATATCACCTTACTTGCTACCACATATCTATATATCTCAGTCAGAATTATTCTGGAATAGTGTGATGACTACGTTATGTGTCTAGGGTATGTGTATGATGAAGTGTAAGTCACAACAACAGACAGATAAACAATTTAATTTAATCCACTACTCTTAACAACACTGTGACACTCACATACATATAACACTCTATGAGAATATCTTAAAGAAGTCACTCGTAACTTTTCAAATAACAATATGTATTCATTACTGGCATGAATGAATATGTGTCCTGATTCAACTACAAGGGAACCAGGAATCACAATCAATTTAAATTACAAGTTATGTACAGAATGTATTTAATATGAATATTGTAGTGACATATATTATTACAAATGTTCTATGTGTGTCAGTTGTGTAGTAGTAAAATGAGGTAATACTGGTTTTGTTTTGTTCAAGCTCTGTTGGTATTTGTCATCATGACTTCAATAGTTTGTCTTTAGGGACTAGTATTGGAGATGTTCACAGTTCCTGATTTTAAGACAAGTAAATTCCCCTCTTAATGTTAATTTTACAAAGTCAGTTCAAGATGAGGGGACATAATGTTGAGCTCAGCTGGCCAAGTTAGCTTATCTGGCGTGATGGCGGCAGGAAAGGACTCCTCTGCTCGAATTCTCCTCTGGGCTCTGGAGACACCTCACTGATAGCTAAAAGGACCAAGGAGTATGCTGTCCGACACTGGATTCAGCAAAGCTCTGACTAGGTGCTGCTCAGTACCATCAAGACCACTGTCCCTGAAATCAAGAAGGATGTACCTTCTACTTCATAACTAACTTAAACTCTCTTGTTACACTGATCACAACACAGCACAAACATTGAGTTCAGAGCATTAGGCCAACTGTCAGCTTCATTTGAAATACTTTATTCCAGTATTACCCTTCTTAATGGTTACTACGCCTCTGCAATTCCAGCATTATTTCTTTCTATTCAATCATCCAGGTGTCAGTGTACTGTTTGGCCATTCCATGCCGTTTTACTTCTCTCCGACACCCTCTGTTCAGGCTGGAGCATTACAGGCTTTACCTCACGTTGGCCACTGAACTACACATATATATACAGGCATAAATCAACAATTCACATTCAATTTTCATTAAAAGATATTGAATGGTTCAAGCTTACCACAATTCATACGAATAAACACAGATACGTTGATTAGCAATGAATTCTGGCACAAACTGGCACAAATTCCCATCTGCTTATCTTCCAGGCTTTTATTTAGCCAAATATAAGCTGGCTTCAACGCACTGATGCTTTATCAATCTTATTTAAACAAGTGGTTTCGAACTAACGCTCCCAAGTGTGTATATCAGCGAGTCTGACCAATGAGCCCCGTTTCGACAAGTGTTTGAAAAAAATGTTACCTTTCCCCGTTTCCCCTAACAACCAAGATAGTATTTATAGCCCGACCAATCGTGGTTAGGCTTTCATTTGTTGCGCTCCAATCAATTTGGAGTTTACATGGTAGGCTATTTCTGTAACGTAAATTTTTTTCAAACACGTTAAAAAAAAATCTTATGAGCAGAAATGATTTTATGCTGTCAGGCACCCCCAATATTTTATTTTGGGTATAATTTATTAATTCCTGGACTATTTGCGTAACGTTTTACATATTATTTGTCAGCAAGCCCTAAGGAACCCAAAAATACAAATTTAAAGGAGCTACGTGGCTGCGTTCAAAATATGCAATTTCTTCTACCTCCTGTTTCGAAGATGTGCTGTCTGGGTACTGTTATGTTTTCAACCGTAAACCCATCTAATGTTATCTTTTCTAATAAGAGTTTTTTATGATTTATAAACCTAACTCTGGGAAAGGGTAGTGTATTTTATCACTGTCCGTCTGAAAAAAAATTAGTGCATGTAGACTTACACGCGTGATGGCAGCATTTGTGTATCGCGCGACGCGTGTTGCATGCGTTCCTGATTTTCAGCCCTCCCCTCTCTCTTTATCCTTTTGTCCATCTGTTCGTTCGTTTTGGTAACGCAGTATAATTAATGTTAGGATTAATTTAGGTCATTACGCAGTACGTCTCAATGTTTTTCTTAGAAATGCAGCACACGTTTCATTGAAGAAGGCGGGTAATAATACAGTAAGCTTTTATATCAACGTGAAAGCGTTACAATTTGCAGACGAAGCAGAAAACAAGGGGGATTTCGAGTACATTCTTTGTGACAGCACTGTTATTTTCCCATTGCTCTTCTCTTTATTAATTTTATTTGTTAGGCTTTATATTTACCTAATAATTTATATATGTGGATTAGAATATTTCACGACACCTCCCCTCTTAAAACAGACATTATATGTCAGTCCTTTATTCTATATACACATAGAGAAATTTATTATTATTTCTGGGGTTTACGGTGATTCTCATCACACGGATGGCGGCTTAAAAAATCCGCTCCCAAATTGGTTTTTCCAGATATATACTCAATGCTAAAATTATAT
Organism: Oreohelix idahoensis; assembly: GCA_024509875.1. NCBI lineage: Eukaryota > Metazoa > Mollusca > Gastropoda > Stylommatophora > Oreohelicidae > Oreohelix > Oreohelix idahoensis. Next base: position 184,030 of record JAMPIV010000465.1, read on the forward strand.
GGAGCCAGAAGTAAAGACCATCGGAGTAACCTAGAGTTCTCATGCTTAGCCTGTGCTAGAAACGATAAAGGTTTGTGATCTGTTTGCAACTTAAATGCCTTCCCATATAGATAAATATTGAATTTCTTTATTGCCCATATTACTGCAAGACATTCTTTTTCGCTAGTTGAGTAGTTGATTTCAGCTTTATTCAACTTTCTGCTAGCATATGCCACTGGGCTTAATTCCCCATCCAATGCATCTGATTTCTGTAGTAGAGTTGCACCTAACCCAATATTACTTGCATCCGTCCTTACTATGAATTCTTGACTTAAGTCAGGTAATTTCAAAATGGGTTTACTTGTGAGCTTTTCCTTCAATTCTTGGTAAGTCATTTCACATTGTGGTGTCCATGTAATGCGATCTGGAAGTCCTTTACGTGTCAATTCAGTTAACGGTGCACATATGGAATTAAAGTTCTTGATATACTTCTGGTAGAAACCACATAATGAGACAAAGGATCTCACGTCCTTCTTGGTTTGTGGTCTCGGGGCTTTCTGTAGTTTTTCTAAATTCTTTGGGTCAGGGGTCATATTTCCCTGATAAACTGTGTGTCCCAAAAATTCCAATTCTTTACATCCAACGCAACATTTGGTTGGACGGGCTGTTAAATTTGCCTCCCTAAGTCGATCAAACAGCATGTTCAGAGAGTCAATGTGTTCCTCAAATGTTTCTGTTGCTATAAGGATATCATCCATAAAATTTGTTATACAGGGATTATTCAGAGGATCCAATAATTTTCTCATCATTCTAGAGAAGACACTAGGCGCATTCTTCAATCCAAATGGCAATCTATTAAACTCATAGTGTCCTTCTGAGGTACTAAAAGCTAGGTAGGGTCTAACCTCAGGCTTTACTGGAATCTGATAGTATCCTTTACTCAGATCCACTTTTGAGAAATATTTAGCTTTATTTAGTCTGGCAAACAGCTGATTTGTATCCGGCAATGGATCCACCTGTCCTTCTGTAATAGCATTCAGTCTCCTGTAATCTATACAGAGTCTATGTTCTCCAGAGGGCTTCCTTAAGAGTACAACACCGGAACTATACGAAGACTCACTGTGCGAAATAATTCCTTCCTTCAACAGATAGTCTATCTCTTCCTTCAAAGCTTTCTCCTTAGCAAACGGAATCGAATATGGTTTCATACAGACAGGTGTGGGGTCTATCAGTTTCATATCATATTCCAATAGGTTTGTATGCCCTGGTCGGTCTGTTAACACCTCTGCATGATTATTTAGAACCTGTTGCACTCTCTCTTTCTGAGTTTTCGTTAAATGTGTACTGATTTTCACCTGTGCTGCTGTCTCACAGGGGTGTAATGGATATTCAAATGATGAAAGTGGTTCCTTTTTCATCTCCATGGCGATGGACAAGGTCAACAAGTGTGTCTCTTCCTGATGTTCTCTTTCCAAATATTTCTTCAGGAGATTCACATGATAGATTTTTTCTTTCCCCTTCTTATCTATCTTATAATTTGTTCTAGACACCTTCTCTAAAACTGTATATGGACCCTGCCATCCAATTTGTAACTTATTCTGACTCCCAGGCAAAAGAAGCAGTACTTTCTCTCCCACAGCCAAATTTCTGTCTTTCGCCTTCCTGTTATAATAGGCAGCATGTTTCTTCCTGGCTTGTTTCAAATTTTCATTGGCAAGTTTCCAGCCAGTTTTCAACCGAGTGGTCAGCTCATTCACATATTGGTATGAAGATGTAATGTTTTCCTCTGCCTTTTCATCAGTCCACGTTCTTAACAAAGCTACATATGGACCTTTAATTGTGTGGACCTATTTGTCCATGCACCGGTATGGTCTCTTCCACTCGAAGCTTTATAGTGATGATTTTTCCTCCCAGATTTATCATTCACAAAACGACCGCTACCAATTTTTCTTTTGGGGCTGTCTCCCCACTTAAAATTCTTGATGAGAGATTTCCTCCCTACATCCTCTTCCTCCAGTTTGTTTAAGTCCGATTGAGGGATTTTCGGCTTATCCTGGGGTAAGACATCTTTTTGCACTCTCCGCATAGTGGCCATTGTAAAACAGTTAAGTGAAGCTTGTCCGTGAAAAGGGGCTTCCCATTCCATTTGGTCCACTTTATCAAATCTATTTTTCCTTTTATTGTCAGGCCTGATTTTGCCCCATGGCGTGTCCAGGTCCTGATCCATGTTCCCACTTGTGGGTGTTCCCTCATGTGCTATGCTACACCTTTCTACAAAATTCTCAATGTCCCATCTTGCTTTGGGCCAATAATAATTGTGAGCCACCTTTTGAATGATGGTACCTATCTTCTCATGGTCCCCATCTGGTTTCACATGTAGGCTCCTTATTAAGTCTGCCCTATATCTTTTTGGAAGAACCAGCTGTCCGTGACCTTTGGATCTAGCTCCAGTCTTCCTATACATCAACTTGTTTTTCATGTAAAATCTCCCTTGCCTGGAGTTGTATGACAAGTTGACAATTTTCTGAAACAAGGCTTGAGTGTTTTATCTCCAGCCTGTGCCTTCCTCATCTCTTCTGGAGTGGTATCTAACATAATATCCTCCTCCTGTCTTGAGGTCGACCTGACCTGAAGGGTTGCCATATACACAGGTTTCCTTCTGCAACGGTCAGTGTCATGATTGTCCATCTGACAAATTCTTACACCACCTTTTTCCTTGGTTGAAAGATTTTCTTTCATTATATTTCCTTTCATCGAATTGTGGGAATTTATTTTTATTTTCATACCGTGGCCTATCAAATTGGTGCTTACCTTTATTTTGATCCTTAGGATCAAATTTATTAAAGTTCTGTGGTGCCCTAAAGTTATCCACCTGTTTCTTTTTATTACCTGTTACCTCTGCTTGAGCTGCTTGATACCTTTCAGCAACATTTAGCAACTCACCCAGCCTCTCTGCACCTTGTTCCATGAGAAACTTTCTCAGGTCTGGAGCCATGGACTCTCTTAGTTGCTCTATAAGGACCATTTCCTTAAGATCTTGGGTTTTCCCCAGAGAAGTCCATTTCTCCAAGTATGTCTCTATTCGTGCAGAGAACTGGTGATAGGTTTCACCTGACAGTAGTTTAGCATTCCTAAATTTTTTCCTGTAAAACTCTGCATTCTTTTCATACCTTAACAAAAGAGCCTGCTTTAGCATGTCATAATTTTCCTGATCACCTCTGCTCATTTTTGCAAAAACTTCATAAGCTGCCCCACGAAGTCCCTGAGATAACTTTAAGCTCCACCTTTCTCTCTCTAACCCATACGTGGTAGCTAATAGCTCATACCTATTCAGGTAGCTCTCTATATCATCGTCTTTCTCAACAAAATGATCTAAATGAAAATTCATAGCTGAGGTTGAGGCTCCTTGAGTAACCGTAGCATCAGAGGCAAAGGGACTGGCACCATTTTCAGGAGCATGGCCTTGAAACTCAAACTCCCTTAGTCGTAATTCATGTTCCCTTTGTAATCTTTTCTCCTCCTTTTCTGCTTCCCTCTCTGCAGCTAATTTCCTGTCTTCTCTTTCTGCAGTCAATCTTCTTTCTTCTGCTTCCAATTTCTTAGCCTCAGCCTCAATCTGCAACCTCTTAGTCTCAGCCTCAGCTTCAAACTGTAACTTCTTAGTCTCAGCCTCAGCTTCAAATTGTAACTTCTTAATTTCCCTGTCAGCCTCTAACTTTCTTTCGGCTTCAAACCTTCTTTCTTCGCGTTCAATAAATTTGTCACATTCCGTAGTAACATAGGCAACCATAACTTGCCCATCTAATCCTAACTCTTTTGCAGTCTGAACAGCAGCAGATCGAAACTTGGCCAGGTCCGCCATTGTCTATCATGTAATTTCTACAATGTCTAACCAACAATTCAAATTCTAAATATATATAATGGACAACACAGGCACCGTGAGCTCAACCTTATTTTATTCCACCCAAGGATACCTTTTAATTCTTATATTCCCTGAAGTGAATTACCCCCAATATTTTTAATAGGGAAAGATTCAAAATCCCAAGAGCGAGACCCCAATATATGTGGTGAAGTGGGATGTTATAAATATTTATAGGGGACTTAGTGTACTGACTGAGATCAGCTGTGAAGGTATATATATATCTAATAAGAGTAGTGTATTATATATCACCTTACTTGCTACCACATATCTATATATCTCAGTCAGAATTATTCTGGAATAGTGTGATGACTACGTTATGTGTCTAGGGTATGTGTATGATGAAGTGTAAGTCACAACAACAGACAGATAAACAATTTAATTTAATCCACTACTCTTAACAACACTGTGACACTCACATACATATAACACTCTATGAGAATATCTTAAAGAAGTCACTCGTAACTTTTCAAATAACAATATGTATTCATTACTGGCATGAATGAATATGTGTCCTGATTCAACTACAAGGGAACCAGGAATCACAATCAATTTAAATTACAAGTTATGTACAGAATGTATTTAATATGAATATTGTAGTGACATATATTATTACAAATGTTCTATGTGTGTCAGTTGTGTAGTAGTAAAATGAGGTAATACTGGTTTTGTTTTGTTCAAGCTCTGTTGGTATTTGTCATCATGACTTCAATAGTTTGTCTTTAGGGACTAGTATTGGAGATGTTCACAGTTCCTGATTTTAAGACAAGTAAATTCCCCTCTTAATGTTAATTTTACAAAGTCAGTTCAAGATGAGGGGACATAATGTTGAGCTCAGCTGGCCAAGTTAGCTTATCTGGCGTGATGGCGGCAGGAAAGGACTCCTCTGCTCGAATTCTCCTCTGGGCTCTGGAGACACCTCACTGATAGCTAAAAGGACCAAGGAGTATGCTGTCCGACACTGGATTCAGCAAAGCTCTGACTAGGTGCTGCTCAGTACCATCAAGACCACTGTCCCTGAAATCAAGAAGGATGTACCTTCTACTTCATAACTAACTTAAACTCTCTTGTTACACTGATCACAACACAGCACAAACATTGAGTTCAGAGCATTAGGCCAACTGTCAGCTTCATTTGAAATACTTTATTCCAGTATTACCCTCCTTAATGGTTACTACGCCTCTGCAATTCCAGCATTATTTCTTTCTATTCAATCATCCAGGTGTCAGTGTACTGTTTGGCCATTCCATGCCGTTTTACTTCTCTCCGACACCCTCTGTTCAGGCTGGAGCATTACAGGCTTTACCTCACGTTGGCCACTGAACTACACATATATATACAGGCATAAATCAACAATTCACATTCAATTTTCATTAAAAGATATTGAATGGTTCAAGCTTACCACAATTCATACGAATAAACACAGATACGTTGATTAGCAATGAATTCTGGCACAAACTGGCACAAATTCCCATCTGCTTATCTTCCAGGCTTTTATTTAGCCAAATATAAGCTGGCTTCAACGCACTGATGCTTTATCAATCTTATTTAAACAAGTGGTTTCGAACTAACGCTCCCAAGTGTGTATATCAGCGAGTCTGACCAATGAGCCCCGTTTCGACAAGTGTTTGAAAAAATGTTACCTTTCCCCGTTTCCCCTAACAACCAAGATAGTATTTATAGCCCGACCAATCGTGGTTAGGCTTTCATTTGTTGCGCTCCAATCAATTTGGAGTTTACATGGTAGGCTATTTCTGTAACGTAAATTTTTTTCAAACACGTTAAAAAAAAATCTTATGAGCAGAAATGATTTTATGCTGTCAGGCACCCCCAATATTTTATTTTGGGTATAATTTATTAATTCCTGGACTATTTGCGTAACGTTTTACATATTATTTGTCAGCAAGCCCTAAGGAACCCAAAAATACAAATTTAAAGGAGCTACGTGGCTGCGTTCAAAATATGCAATTTCTTCTACCTCCTGTTTCGAAGATGTGCTGTCTGGGTACTGTTATGTTTTCAACCGTAAACCCATCTAATGTTATCTTTTCTAATAAGAGTTTTTTATGATTTATAAACCTAACTCTGGGAAAGGGTAGTGTATTTTATCACTGTCCGTCTGAAAAAAAATTAGTGCATGTAGACTTACACGCGTGATGGCAGCATTTGTGTATCGCGCGACGCGTGTTGCATGCGTTCCTGATTTTCAGCCCTCCCCTCTCTCTTTATCCTTTTGTCCATCTGTTCGTTCGTTTTGGTAACGCAGTATAATTAATGTTAGGATTAATTTAGGTCATTACGCAGTACGTCTCAATGTTTTTCTTAGAAATGCAGCACACGTTTCATTGAAGAAGGCGGGTAATAATACAGTAAGCTTTTATATCAACGTGAAAGCGTTACAATTTGCAGACGAAGCAGAAAACAAGGGGGATTTCGAGTACATTCTTTGTGACAGCACTGTTATTTTCCCATTGCTCTTCTCTTTATTAATTTTATTTGTTAGGCTTTATATTTACCTAATAATTTATATATGTGGATTAGAATATTTCACGACAGTTTATTAAATAAGCATATTAAATAGTTCCAGCTGTAATAAGTAAATTTTATTTCTTGCTATTCCCCCAGTAAGAGACGCTTTAAATTAATTAATATACGCTAGGCGACTGATAATTAGAGATAAATATACTTTTATTCATCATGCGTAATTTAGAGGTCTTACCTAACGAGTGTAGAATATAATAATGATATCATTGTTAAAATGTTTGTTTTTTTCTACATCTAGGCGATCAACCCTGCGATCTAGCGGTCTGAATAGCTCCAGAAACATTCTTAAAATATTATTGGGTCTTAAATTTGGACCTGTGCGGTTCTCTTGTCTTCTTACAGAGAGAGTCCCCACATATAAACATTTAAAGAATAAAACATCAGAACTGGACAAGAAAGTACCCAGATTGTTCACAGCAAATCTGATCCGCGTGTGGTGGCCAAATATCTATATATATAAACATTGTTTCCAGAATATTGACTATCGTAGTTTTTTTTTCTTTTCTCAAGTGGATTTATCCAGAAAAAGGAATACTTGGGTCCATAACCGGCACCCAACCCCAGAGTGAGAGATAAAAACAGATAGGAGATCCTTTGCTTATCCTTATTGGTTTTCTAACAGTGTACCCACCAGACATTTTCCGTAAATATCGGACATCTGTGTGCTGCCCATGGTGAATATTTTGATCGCAATATATATTTACCTGCACTACCTGACGTGAACTTTTTGACACATAATATTAGCATTATTTAAGCGGACGTTCCCCATTAGGAAAAATTAATCATTCTTGGAGGAACTGGGGTCCCTTGGATAGCACCACCCTGAAATATGTCAAAGATACACAGATGTGTTAAAGAGTAGTAGGTAAGTGTGATTGCTGATTGCTTGTGGCCACAGACCGACAGACTGTAAGAAAGAGAAAATGAATATTTCATATTTTGTATAATCATTATACTCACTTCAGTCTTTTCGGGTTCGCAAATACTGTTATATCATTTTCTTGTCTTCTTTGTTTCAGGATAGATTAACTAGAGACTTGGTTCTTTTACTTTATCGTCTATCCCTATATATATTATTATTAACTGTAATCTTTTGGGTTAATTACCTCTGTCGGGATCTACTTTGGGATTCCTTTACAGTAGAGGAGAGCCTATTGGGTTAATAAATTTTCTTGCATTTTTTATGTCTGTAAACTATACCTTCTGATAGATAATATTGTTGTATGTGATTTCTTTAAGATAATAAACATAAAAAACCTAAGCTATCGTGTTGGTCAAACCCCTGCCCAGTATATGTTATCCATAGCTTGGTTCACGTCTGTACGTATTATGTCACAGAATTGTGTATATGTAAGTGAAGTGTAACTGATATATATGTACCAGGAGAGAAAGTAAGTCTAGTTAAATATTGTCGTGAGATAGGCTGGGATTAGAGCAATTACTCAATCCAGAGACTGTCCTTTCTCTTACACTCTCACCCCCTTGGGAAAAATAAAGCTAATTCTTACCCCTTATTCTCATATAGTTTACCATTATCACCTATGCTCAGACGGGACCTTAAACATCTTCAACCTATCTCAATAAAATCTATGACAGTCCTGCATTCACTCTATTCATGTCAGCCGTGGCCACGCGCTTGCATTCGTACTTACAGCTTTGGTAGCAACTAATGGAAAAACAATTTTTAGGACATACACATACAGAATCTCCGGTGTTATTCTTGGCCAAGGGAACCCCAGCTCCGCAAAGACAGGTTGAATTCACTACTTCAGGGAACGTTTCCTTGGTTATTATTATTTAGGATATCTGTTTATGTCACCTTAAAATTGTCCAGGCAGGAAAGTTAACAGTGAGCACAGTGTCAATAGCTTAGGTTTTCCAGTACCTAGGAATGTCAGGTCGGTGCCATCTCTCAGTATAGAAATTTAATTTGGTCACACCACAATTAGTCAAAAATGTCGGAATGTTAATGGTTTGTAATTTTTCTCGCCACAGGGCTGCATGTACATGAGAGTTTGTGAAGAAATATAATCTGGCTCAATAGGCCCAATATAGGCATTTAGTCTTTAAAACCGTTAGTGAGATTTGTACTCTGTCTATTTCTGGAGGCAAACGCCCTGCCAGACAGGTGTTAACTTGTAGACCCACGTGGTTAAAGATAAAAATGTTTCTTCTCTCAGTTGTACTAAAACCGCTGGTAAAAGTTGAGCTGACCAAAAACTCAACACAGAACTACTAAGAACTATATCCAATTCGACCAACTAAATGATACTTCTATTAACAGAGATCTTAGGAATCGAAAGCTAGATGGCAATCGACCAACTAAATGATGCTTCTATCAACAGAGATCTTAGGAATCGAACGCTAGATGTTTCTAGTCTTGACTGCGGAGTACTGAATGAATTAAATCTAAACAACTGGGGTTTATATCTTATGAAAAGAAATGATTTCCTAATTCTCGAAAACCCGAAATAGTTCCGGTCTTAACACTTCACATTAACTCAGACGCTGGCCATAAACTGCCAATGCGCGTCTTCACACCTACTGCTAACTATGGTCATCTCTGAGCGATGCATGTGTTTCACCTTACACCTATCGTAGAGAAATCTACCCTAAATGCGTCGTGTCAGATGAAAATGTAGACGATTGTCTGCCATCTTCTATCCGTCGAGAACGAATTTCACACTGTTCGCTCTCACCGAGGACTGAGCTTAACAGCAATAAAAATGCGTTGTTAAATAAGAAAAGAGACAGGCGAAGGTATGAATGGGAGAGTTATATTTTCACAATCAAACGGATGCGAAAATAGGATAAAAGAGCGATAATAAAGTAGAAGAGACGGGTAGAATGAAGAAAAGATATAGAAATTTATTAATCATAAATCTCTCTGCGACATTATGCCCTTCAGTCCCCAAACACAGCCGTAAACTTCCACATCAATGATACAGTAAATGCCAGGTTGGACGATTCAAATATGGATTTAATAAACATCATGTAGCTCCAATACAGATATAAGTAATCTGCATAATATGTTATAGTATCAAATCGACAGTCTCTAGCGTCGCAGTACAGTCTGCTAATGAAACAATGTCCTCGACATTTTCATGCAGATATATTTAAAGTTCACAACTCACTTGCATAATATTCAGAATTCCTTTCTTACAATAATCTAACATCGACCCACGGAGATGTATGGGTGATGTAGAGGTTGAACACTTCAGGAATCTGTAGAAAGTAAAACATATAGGAGCTCGGCACACATGCGTCCGTCCACCTTGAAATACACACAGAAAAGGCTCTAGAACGATCTTTCACTTCTGCTCACATTAGACCGTAGACTTTTGCTACTACGCCCAAAAGGCAATGACGTACTTCCTGTAACCAATAGTCACCGGTCCTAAACAAATATGACTGCCTGTCGAACAGAATTGATATCGACAAACATGTTATGAATTTTACTCATAACAGGGAGGGAGACGATACCGATCAGTTTGTTTGGTTCACTGCTCAAAACATGTCACATGATCACCAAATTTGTGAAGCTCGAAATGTGATATGCGAAGATAGATTTTGCGACAACAAAGTGTGAACTTATTTAACCACGGCATAAAAAATAAAATTTTGTTAGCACCCTGTGTGATTTCAAACAAGAAGATTCTTTAGTCTCCCATCACAAGTTGCGGCTGAATGCGGCCTTATCAGGTCTGCTGTAGGGAATGAAGACATACTTTACACCAGGGTTAAGGAGTCGGTTGTTCAGTGGAGTCGGAGTGGGTAAAACGTGTCCTGACTACGAATTTGACGAGACTTGAGGCCAAGGCAGATCCACGTTTGATCCATGAACGGGGATCATATTATTATGTTATACTTTTCGAGTTTGTGTTTTGCATTATTGTATGAATGAATGGTTAAAAATGTTATTGTTATTGTTTATCAGAATCGACCTCACTGCACTCCGGGCAAACCCATAGGTGCTCAGTCTCCCTCAGAAAATGTCGAACAGTATGAATGCTAATTGTACCTGTAGCACGCTGGTTGTACATACGACGGATGCATCCTCTCTCACGTCCATTTCTGCTAGTCCCGCGTTTGATGCCAAACTCCAACAGCCTCAGTCTTGTTGATTCATCCATTGCAGTATCATTATCCAGCAGGCGATCATTAATTGCCCTTAGTATCTCTCCCTTATCCATGTCCAGTGTCCCCATTATGTGTGCTCTCGAGGCCAGTCTGTCAGCTCTTTCATTGCCACGTACCCCTGCATGACCAGGACAGTAGATCAACACCAGTTCTTCAAGACTTGAGGATTCTCTTGATGTTTTCCATTCCTGCCGCAGCCATCCGTTCTGAACTTTCCGAAGCATGGCTTGAGAGTCTGATACTATAACTGCCCTGGTTAATGGAGTTTCAGACAGCCCCCTCAATGCTGCAGTAACTGCCTCTACCTCCATTCTCATGCTGGAGGTTGTTGTCATGTAGCTTCCACTCTGTTCAGCGATGACCCTGCCCTTTATTCTCGCAGAGAAGCCCCATCCTGATTTCTCACCACGCACAACAGACCCATCAGTGTATACAGTGGCGTCATCATCCCCAGCATAATCATTTATCAGCTGATTAATCTCCAGCTCTCCTTTTCCATTGCCCCAAGATCTGCACTCTCTGCCAAGGCTAATGATGACCTGCTGGTAGTTTAACCAGTTCTCCCCTGACTTACTCCACTCTTCCCCTTTGGATACATTTTCAACCCTGGTCACCTGACCAATCGTAGCCTCTGCCTGTGCCATCCATGACATCCCCCTATTGATTCTTGCTCCTTTGATGTCATCTACGTTCTCATGTAGGGGGTGTCTTTTGTCGATGTTACCCGCATGTAGGCTTTTGCCTGGGCCATCGCATATCTGGATCTTATCGACAGCAATCCGAGCATGTATCTCATTGTCACAATGGGATTATCACGCGTACAGCCCGAAACTAGTGGCATCCCTTCATTTTGAATGCGTACCAGTCGTTTCCATTGTGACACTGACACTGAGTATTCCTAGCCCGTACTCGATTACTGAAATCACGAGCTGATGATACAGGAGTAACAATAGTCTCTGCTCCAAGCGCGCAGCAGCCATTGTTTTTAAGACTGCCAGTCCTCGCTTGCACTTCTGTATGATCAGTTCGACGTGATACTTGAACGATAGCTCACGATCAAATGTTACTAGCAGATACTTGAGCCTGTCTTGCCTTTCAATGTTTTGCCCATTGAAAGTGATGTCTGGAAGGTCTGCTTTCACTATGGAGTTGTTCAAAGAGCACCATATCACACAGACCTTGTTGGGATTGACCTTTGATCCGCTTTCCTCACACCATTTAGAAACCGCCTGTAGTGCCTCTTGTATGCCTTTGGCCATTTCCTGTCTGTCTGAGCCAGTTCTGTTCATGAGTATGTCATCTGCGAAAGTTAATGATCGTCCCAGTCCTGTTGGTTGAAAGGTTGCTACTTTTGCTGTGTAGATGTTAAACAGCACTGGTGATAGTGGAGAACCCTGGGTAGTAACGGGCAAATGCGCATTGGCTCTGATGTCCAAGTTCCCAAGCGAAATTCAACAGATCTCTCCATTAAGCCAGCTGCTATCCACCTTGTTATTTAAGGGTTTACACACATGCCATTAAACAGTCTACTAGGGTTGCAAAGTCCACACTGTTATAAGCGTCGTCTAGATCAGTTGTGACAGCCACCGTTTCTCTTTTACCCTGGAATCCCTTGTACACATCGTACGCAATCGTTCCAGCGTTTCCCCATGTTGTTTTCATAGGCCTATAGCTATCCAGGGCCTCAGGAAGGATGCGTCCATTTTCGTGGTGGTTCATTACTTGTCTTGCAATTATCATTTCAAGTAATTTACCATAGACATTCTGTAGTGTGATAATTCGATACCTGCTGAGCAGTGTGGGATCTTTGCCAGGTTTAGGAAGTGGCCGAAGGTAACTGTGTAGCCAGTCTTCCGGCACCTCAGCATTCTGTATGCTGGTATTGAAATCGCTCACCCTATTTATAATGGCTCCGTGGTCGAGCTGTTTAATGTGTTGGTATTGAACACCATCAGTACCCGGTGCAGTGTTTCTGCTGGTTTTCAATGTGTACACCACGTCCTCTTCAGAAATGAGATCGAGGTATATCTGGCCCCCTAGGGCATTCTCCAGAACGCTGTCCTTTATTTTCAGGCGGGCACTTTTGTCACCTTTATCCGTTTGCTCCACATATCGATTGAATAATGCTGTTCCCTTCTCTTCGTCCGTCTTCAGGTTTAGTCATGTAGAGCTTTTGATATTAGGGATTGGTTAGCTTGCACTTTTCCTGTTCATTCTTCGATGTAAGGACCAGAATTTCTGTAGGTTTTTTTTCCGTTCCCACTTGTGTCACAAAGTCCTCCCACACTTTATCCTTGGCCTCCCTTGCCAAGCTCTTGAATCTATTAACGGCTCTTTGCTTTTTCTCCTTCATCTCTTCAACCTCTCCCTCATTCATCATTCTTCTGTTTCGTGCTTTACGCCATTCCTTTGTTGCTCTTTCCTTTTCTATCCATGCTTCCTCAGCTGTCTTATTCCACCAGGGAGGTTGTGTGAAAGGTGTTCTCGCTGTCTTTTGTTTGGCATTTTGACGCAATGTGTGTAAAGGGTTGTTACAGTCGAGTGGGCCTGTAGGATACTTGAAGGTCTGTTTAGGTTTCCTGTGTCTAGTGTCCTACCCTTTGCAATGAGTATGACGCAAGGTAGGTGATCACTTTCTGTGCACCTAATACATCCCAACGTGCCATAGTGGTGGGAGCACTAGAGCTGAATGCCAGATCTATGACACCGTTTGTATCCCCAGGTTTAGTTGCCAGTCTTGTTGGGCGTCCATCATTTAAGATGGTAAGGTTCATGTTAAGTAATGCCTGGCTCAAAGCTATACCCTGCCTATTTTCCGTTCGTGCCCCCCACTCCTTAGATCTAGCATTGAAATCGCCAGCAATTAAACACATTATGTTAGAATCTTCAGACAATTCCGCCAGAAAATTCCAATTACTCTCTGCTGTAAGATGGTCAACATGTGCATATAAATTGTAAACTCGCCACTCCTGACCGCCTATATTCACAGCAATCCCCTGCAATTCTGCATCCTCATTAGTTTGGAAATTTGTATCAAGCCACGTATGAGGGAGCTCATGTTTTACATATACAGCTTGCCCTCGTCTACCAGGCCCACATGGATTGGAGTAACATCTGTAGCCTGGGCAATTGATAACACTATTGGCTTTTAAATTTGTCTCCTCGATCATGAGGATATCGAAACCGTAGATAATTGTTTGTATAATTGCTGCAAGTTGATTGGCACTTCGACAATTCCAGTATCCTATACGCACTATTATATGTACTATTATATAGCTCTGAAACATGGAGAACAACAAAAGCAACAACCAAAAAGCTACCGACTTTCATAAATGGGTGATTGCGTAGAATAGAAGGATTAAAATGGTATGACAAGGTTACCAACGTGGAACTGATGACAAGAACTAGACAAGTGCCAGTGGAACAAGAGATGAGAAGAAGACGATGGATAGGACACACACTGAGGAAACCAGTTGATAGCATTACAAGGCAGTCCTTGTTCTGGAACCTCCAGGGCAAGAGAGGCAGAGGTAGACCAAGAAGCACATGGAGAAGAGAGCTGGAAACAGAGGTGAAAATGATGAGGAGAACGTGGAAAGAACTTGAGATGATGGCACGTGACAGGAGGACTTGGCATGTGTTTGTTGAAGGCCTATGCTCCTTTGGGAGTGGACGGTTATCATAACGATGATACGCACATATTTCATCGAGATGCGATCTGCTTTCTTGATGAACCTTCTCTTTCCTGATCTTCTTTTTCTTTCTTTCCTCTTCTCCCCTACCTCTCCTTCTGCATTTGTATTTCCTCATTTCATTTGCTGCAGGTATCAACGACAGAGCACGATCTCCATAGCTCCCGCGATGATTCTGGATAGTTAAAATTCTCATGGTGTATTTGCAATAAATGGTGGAAATATTCGGTCACCCTGGTAGAGCTACCATACCAGGGAAGAGGCAAGGGATGTCCTTATGGAGTCCATCTGCCTGGTGCCGCCCCGCTCGCCCTCCAGACAGCAAATGTTCGCGACTGCTTACCCAGCAGCCATTCAGTCACTCGGCACTTTGGTCCACCTTAGACTTGGGGTCATTCACTGATGACTCAGTTATCATTTGACTCATGATTTGGGAGTGGACTGATGGGTGGCAGAGCATATACCACTTATCGGTGAGTTGTGCACATCACATATTTAGGGATCCACTGACTCCAAGATTCTCTGCCAGTTTAGTTCAGACCTCGAGAGGGGCCGTTATCCGTGGCGCACAACGAGGATGTATGGCAGAAGTCTTGCATGAAATTCCGTTGAAACCAGCACGGGTAGACTTATAAAACTGCACCCTTTTCGCTGTGTGGCTAGCTGGCGCCCCTAGTGATAATTAATGTTAAAAATGTAATCTAGGAAAGCCATGTGTTCATTTCTTCATACATATACCATACTTATATATATAACCCCATTTAAGTGCATAATTTTATGCCATATGACCAGTGAAAAAGCTGTAGTCGGAGAGGAGTCAGGGCCGGACTTCTAAAATTTCAGTATCCGGAGTCGGAAAACTTTTTGCCCGTCTCCACAACCCTGCTTTATACATTTAATACACCGCCGCGTGAAGCTGTTAAAATTTTCATCTCTGCAACCACTTGATCATATTACGCCTACTATTAACCTCTTCACCTCTTAATTTAAAAACCAACTATATTCAATTACGCAACGATAGTTATTCGGCTGGAAGAAAAACATTAACTAAATAATACATATTTTCACATACAGGTTTCACTTGAAGATCAGATCTATTCTTCTTTCCTTTTGCAGAAATTTCTCTGTTACAGCATCGTAAAATGTATTCTTCATTCTAACCTTGCTAAAAAGTTCCTTTTCAATGGACAATAGGCTGAGACTGGAGAGTCGATTTTGACCTTGTGTAGATCTGTGGTAACTGTGGATTCGCTCTAAAGCTGAAAACGATCTTTCTACAGAAGCAGTAGTTGCTGGAATTGTCATTATCAATTCTGCCAGTTTGAACACTTCTTTAAAGCCTGAACTGAGATCATTTTCAACCAAGAACTGCAGTAATTCATGAACTGACATGTTGCAGAACTCATTCGAACAATAAAGTACAAAAAGTTCATTCTTCAATCTTACAAAGTCGAACATTTCTCAATGAACGTCTTTTAATTTTTTGATGAGGTCCTCTGGAAAATTTTTCTTGAAACTGGTATACTTTTGCTCATAAAGAAGGTGGAAATACTCAAGTTTCTTTAAAGCTGCAAACCGTGTTTCTGTGTGAATCAATTATTTCAAAATACAGTTGGCAACATGCATCTTTTCCTATACAGCCACGGCGTCGTTTATTTGTAGGTGATTCAAATTCTTCTCCCCTCGTTCCCAATGCAGCATACCAAATCTCATTAAAGGCAGTACCCCTTGCTCGTTGAATTTCATTTTTGATCTCTTCTATTTTCTTGCAGCAGTACAAAATATCGAAATTTCTTGTTTGAAGTAAATTGTATAAAACATCTGTATATGCAAATAATCTTGAAAATACTCGAAGTAGGAAAATTGTATTTAGGCTCCTGAAGAAAGACAAAAAGCCTTGCGATTTAACCACTGTGTCAGCATCCCATTCTAAAGAACAATCAATGCCATTTTCAAAAAAGTCAATAAGCTCTAACCAATGATCGTTCACTGTATGTACTAATCTGGAAGTGAAGTTCCACCTGGTAGGTGCTACAGTTGGCAACTTCTTAGAAAGAAATTCTTGAAGAGCTATTGTTCTCTTATACGATTTTGAGAAAAATGCAGAAAGACCATTGAGAGTTATAAAAAAAATATTTCAGTCTTTGATATTCATCAAACTTTGTTGCAAGACGAGGTTCTATGCATGGGCACAGCAATGAGTAAAGAGTGCTTTTGGGTAAACATCAATAACCTTATTTTGTAAGCCATCCAAATGACCTACCATCACAGACGCTCCATCATAAATTTGCCCAACTGTCGTAGATTTATGATAGGAGAATTAAGACTAGGGTTGGTCCCTTCAGAATAGGTTGGAATGAGTGATAGTCACAGTGAGAGCTGGTGAAAAAAAACACAATAGAATTTCCCCACGTGAGATGATAGGATGTGATATAGAGGCTGTCTTTGAGAATCGAGATAATCTTCTCTCTCTCACCTATCTTCTACGACCGCTTCTAAAGGCGTCAGACAGTCTAAACACAGATATATATATATATATATATATATATATATATATATATATATATATATATATATATATATATATATATATATATATATATTAATATATCTCTATCTACTCACGGGCACGCACATACACGTGACGACAGGTAAAAACACAGACGTGGGAAAACTATAACAATGATATACAGATAATTGGGATCGAGCTGACCAACGCACTGATTTTTTTGTTCAAGAGAGATATTTTAATTATCATATCAAAATTTCTCACAACACCAAAAATTACATCAAGGAAAACATATACAAATAGTCATAAAATTTAAGAAAATGCTACAAGGATGATAGCCCGTTAGAATCTTACTCTAGGTTTAGCCCACAGCCCCGTTAAGAGAACAGATGATGGCCCAAAGAGTTATAGATACGTAGGGTTGAGGCTAAGAGTTTTTCTTCTTTTCTCGTAAATGTATGCACAGAGTTGAATAATCTGATTTAGCCTAAGAAGTAAAGAAACTCTAGCAAATAGTAACAAATTCTGCAGGTTAAACAAAAAAAAAAAGAATTAAGACAGTAAATGGGTGACAATATACAACTGTAAAATAACACTCTGATCTGCGTACACTCATTCATTCAGCCATGGCCATGGGTACACAGTTATACTCACAACTTTGCTCGCTGCCTCTGGGAACATAATAATTCTAGGACCTTCACACAGACCCGAAAATGCAGTCCTTGACCAAGAAATCCCCAGTTCCAAAAGACGTACTAAACTCTCAGGGAACGATTCCTTGGGTGTTCTAATTTTTCGAATGTCTGATTAAGTCACATAAAATATTGTCCAGGCACGAAAGTTTGCAGAGCACAATGTCATTAGCTTTGGTTTCTAGAATTTAAGGAATGTCAGATCGGTGTCTACTTTCAGGAAGTTACTATATTTGGTCACCACAGTACTAGTCAAAACTCTGTCGGAATGTTTCTGATCTTTGCTTGCCACAACGGGCTGAATTGTACTGAAGAGTTATTCTGGAAGAATTAATTCTGGCGCGAAGGCCTCTTACTTCATTTAACTGTTACAGTTCAGGTAATGAAAGTGATTTGTTTCTTCCCAAATAATGTTCACGTACTAGAACGCTGGCAAAGTTGGGTACCACCGTTTCACTATATTTTTTTTTTCTTAACCAGCGGCCTTTGGGCTTTCAGCCCTTCGGCCCAATGACATGTCATTGCGAGGCTGGGGAACCTGAGGACTTTCCTTCCAACCCGGTCAGGAGCTTCGCTCCTTCCCATCCACAGAGGGTTTATCACAGGAGCCGTTCAGGCTATTCAGTCAAATTTCCGGCCGTAAACATTTCTTCAAACGCCGACGCCCGGGTTTGAACCATGAACACCTGGTCGCCAGTACAGCGCCGAAGCCATTACACCAGCGCGGCTCACTATATAAAAGAAAGAACACATATCAAATAATTTTACAATATGTACCCACTATAACTTACATTATTAAACCGCAAGTGTACTGCTTGACTTATCATTTAAATTTTCCGGTGAAATAAGTTATAAAATCAATCATCATGAATTCAGGAATATCTGCGTATTCCGTCACTATTCACTGATGTCGCATCTAGCATTTATAAGTTTGATATAAAATATTCTCGACTGAGTATTTAGCAGTTAAATTAACTTCATTATAGCTACATTATTGTTTAGTAAGCTAAGATATAATTTATTATGTATTTCCACTGTAACTCGTCGACTTAGAGAATATAACAAACTATAAATTAAGCACTCTGTTCAAAAGAAACTAGTTAAAATGAAATACGCGATTTAACGCTTTAACCACTTTCCAAAATACTAGATATCTATATGATATTTACCTCAAACACAGCACTACAGGATATCGCACAATTAAGAATTTACGCTTATATTCATGGAAGTCTAGAAGTTCGACAAATTGTCGCAACAAACTAAGAAACTTCGCTTATACAGCTCTACTCTTCGCGAACCACCTGTCTACTGCGAATTATTGAGACAAGAATGAAAATAAAGTTTCAAACTAGGTTTAATATCTATGAAACGGACAAAGAATCCCACTGTTTCGAAACCACGAAACAGCGCCCGTCTCTCCCCTTCTCTAACACCCTACGTCAGCTTCCCTCATGTCGTAACAGCCATCAGTGCGATTACGCACCTGCGTTAACAAACTGACCGGGAAAAGCGCGTGTCAGTTGCAAATCTCAGACAACCGTCTACAACTGCGTCGTACAGATGCCGGGTTTGACACCTTAAGCTAGTGACCGGTGAAAAATGGTAGACCAAAAGTCTGCTCTATGTCCAGCGAAACGAATTTCTCACACCCCAGGCCCAGGAATCTGGTCGGGCCGCGCTCTGACCGGGGAAACTGCAGACGTATGTCTGGCGAGAACCGTATATTCACAGCTATCTGCGCGACTGACATCTGATGCAATAAGGTTACTAGTCAGTATGAGAAAGAAAAACGATGATGGGAAAGAAATATATTTTTCGCAACGAGTGATGCGAAAAAAATACAGGAAAAACAAGTACGGAAAGATAATAAAATAAAAGGATGCGGGTGAGAGAATAGGAAGAAGATGTAGGCAATTTAATGATCAAAACCCACGTGACACCAACTAACTTATCTTTAACTTTGTGCTAACTACATGTTTAAACAAACCTGCTGAGGAACGCTAGTGGAAGAAACGTCATCTGCGAGAAGCCACACTTAGTATCTATGAGAAGTAAATATTTACGTGAAGTACGGGAAATGCATAATCAAGATTATGATATTGTGTATGTGGATGAAACTTGGATCAATGCTCACCACACAAGTGAAAAGGAATGGCAGTTATCAGATGGAACGATTAAAAGATGTGTACCCAGTGGAAAAAGACAACGTCTGATAATGGCACAAGCAGGCAGCAGACACAATGGGCTAGTGAAAAATGCTGAACTTATTTTCACTTCCAATTATACGGACAACCGGGACTATCATACCGAGATGAACGGTAACATATTTAGAGAGTGGATTGAAAATACTTTTCTTCCGTCCCTAGACAGACCATCCTGTCTGATAATGGACAACGCATCATACCACAACGCTGTGGCAGAAGAAGACAAAATCCCGACATCTTCGAGTACAAAAGATGCTATAAAGCTTTGGCTCAGAAAAGAAGACATTCCATTTAACGGGGGGGGGGGGGGGGGGGGGGGGGGGTTTCTGAAACCTGAATTACTGTCCCTTGTTAAGAAATCACAAAAGACCAAGATATACCATATAGACAAGTTGATTCAACAGCATGGTCATACGTGTTTGAGACTGCCACCTTATCATTTACATTTAAACCCAATTGAACTCGTTTGGGCAAAAGTTAAAGGACAGGTGGCAGCTGAAAATAAAACTTTCAAACTATGCAATATGAAAGAACTAACATATGCCGCCCTCTCGCAGATAGACAAAGACTGTTGGTGTAAATGTGAAGACCATGTCTTAAAAGAGGAAAATGACTATTGGAAAAAAGATGGACTGTCGTTCGTTCAACCGAGAATAGTCATCAATATGTTAGACTCGTCTGACTCGGAATAAGTGTGTAAATACCTTATTCTTTTATATGTTTTCTCCTCCATCTATGTGTATATGTAAACCAATTAATTTCCTTTTTATCTCCGCGATTTCACTACTATTTTTAACATACACAGTACTTTCACCTCTTCATGCATCCATTCACGTTTTAGTGTAAAAAGTAACATTTACAACGAATAGGGGTTATTTTTCTCTCAAATATTTCAAAGAAATAAAAAAGGACCTCACGTAGTATTCAGTTAACAAACCCCTCTAACATTCGAATTGTGTAGACGCCTATGCCGAAAATACGCAACTTCCTTCATTTACGGTAAATTATTTTCTTCCAGGACAAAATAATTACTTCGTTAAAAAAGATCAAAGGAATTAGCCGTTGCAAGAAAAGCACACTACCTACAACATTTAATTTTATAAAACCTTTGGGACATTGAAAATATAAGACTACATGCAAAAAATCATGTTTATCAGTGCAAGGAATATGGAGATATTTGAAGTCAATCGTCGACCGACCTTTTTGAAACGCACTATATTATATTTTGCATTTTCCACGGGAAGTAGTTACTTAATTTAATTAAACATGGTTTCTGATAATTAATGACAGTTTATACCAGTAACGGTTTTAGGTATAGGACATTTAGGCTTTTGCCTAGGGCCTCGCGCTATTAGGGGCCTTAAGCACAAATATAGATTTGTTGACAGGAGTTTACTTTAAAGGTGGCCGCACTTGCCTAGAGCTTCGCACAACGTAACACAGCCACTGAGTTATACTGTGACGTTGTTCAGATAAAGCAGACGGTTTGTTTAGGATTCCTCTTTAAGAATTGCCTTAACTGTAACGTCATGTCCCATCTTTCCCTACCAAATTTGCAATCTTTTTACGGAAAAGCCGCGTAATTGCGGCGTGGAAAATAAAATTCACGTTGATTGAAAAAACGCTCATTTCTTTTCATCTGCCAACGGAATTTGTTTCATAAATATTCATATCGGTTATCTTCTTCTTCTTCTTCTTCTTCTTTCTCTTCGTTCATCACATTCATACGTCAACTTGAATATGTTCGAAGAAATCAGTGGTCAGATTGAGGTTGTTGGTTATCTCCGTAGTGTGATTACCTGTTTTTACTTGACAAATATTTTGGAATCCCCACCCATCAATTTTATATTAAGCACAGTTCATGTGGGTAAGTATAAATAGGTACCTACATCGTTTATATCTATATATCTAACCAGAGAAGACGCATCCTTGCACATCATAGACTTTCCGTGTCATTGATTTACTTCTGAAGGAAAATGGAAATAAATTAAATGGCACCAGGAAAATTAGTGTCATTTTCAGGATCTGCAGCAGAAAGAGCAAATCATATTTATTTCCCCGCCATGTTTTTGTCGGGTTACTTACTCGTATAATACAGAATTTACCTACTTATTTCATTGATTGGTCGTCTGCAATTGCTGCATTTTCCTTAGTTTTAAACGACTTATTTCCTCTGTAAAATAATCTTAGTCTTGCCACCTACATTTTTACTTTAGACCAGAGATTCACAATTCTTGAGCCCCCAGAGCTCCCCTGAGAGTGAACTTAGTGTTCACATCGCCCGTTCTTCCCACTAAATAGTCAATGAACCAATCAAGACGTAATTAAGGTGTTCATCATCATTCCTTTTCGTTCCCTGTGAAACATAGGGCTGAAACAGTTGCTCTCCATCGATTTCTATTCTGGACTGTCTTTTTCAGCTGTGCCCAAGTCATTCCAATTTCCTTAGCCTCCTCTTCCACTGTTCTTCTCCAAGTTCTCCTTGGCCTCCCCACTCTTCTTTTCCCCTGTGGGTTCCAATCAAGAGCACCTCTGGCTATGCGTGATTGCTCTATTCTAAGTGTATGTCCTATCCATCCTCACCTTCTTACCTTAATGTCCATTTGTATTGGCTGTTGTCCGCATCTCTTCCTTAGCTCTATATATGTTATTACATCTAGCCATCTTATATGGAGGATCCGTCGGAGACATCTATTTACAAATGTCTGTAGTTTGGAGGTGATACTCTTTGAGACATGCCGTGTCTCTGAGCCATACAGCAAGACTGACTTTACATGTGAGTTAAAGATTCTGATTTTGTTCTCTCTGGATATAGCTGATAAGTTCCATATTGGTCGAAGGGCATTAAAAGCGCATCGGGCTTTATTTATCTTAGAACAACATTTATATATAAGAGGGTCTGCCATTCGTTTCATTCTTCTATGATGATTCTGAGTGTTGCTATCTGGTCTGTACGTGATCTTCCTGCGCGAAATCCTGCCTGTTCTTCTCTGAGTTTGTCATCCACCGCCTTCTTAATATGGTCCAACAAAACTCTGGCTAAAATTGTTCCAGCCACTTCTAGCAGTGTTATACCCCTCCAATTGCCACATACAGTCAAGTTTCCTTTCTTTGGCAGCTTGATAATGTAGCCTTCCTTTCAGCTCTTTGGGATGGCCTCTTTTTCCCAGATTTTCTTGTAGAGCTGGTGTATCAGCTCTGTAGTGTGTGGTATGTCTGCCTTCGGGGCTTCTGGTGGTATTCCATCTGGTCGTGCAGCCTTCCCATTTTTAGCTGTTTTATTGGGGGTAGGGGGGGGGGGGGGGGGAGGGGGCAAAAGACACATAGTTAAAAATTTTACATTCTAATTGTTAGGTTATGAACACAGGCTCCCTAGAATCCATTCACGGTCCGCCAAGTGGACCACAGGATAAGAAGCCCTCGTTTTGACTATGAGTACATTTGTTTGTGTAAAGATTTCTTTTAAATACTTACTTAGTCGTACTTACTTACTTACTTAGTCGTTCCCCTTCTACCGTGAGGTGTAGAGGTTTGGAAGAGAGAGCGCCAGACTATCCTATCGGCTGTCTTCCTCCTGGCCTGGTTCCATTCTAGTCCTCGATCCTTCAAAGATTGTCTAATGTTGTCCTCCAGCGGACTCTGGGTCGTCCTCGGGGTCTGGATCCTTGGCTCTTTGTTTCCCATGCTTGTCGTGGTATCCGATCTTCTCCCATTCTGCAGACATGGCCAAACCATCTTAATTGGGACTGTTCTACTTGGGTCTGCAGTGGGGGTAGGATTTAAGGCCTTGACGTATCGTCTGGTTGCGTACCATGTCTCTTCTTGTTACTTCAACCACCTTCCTCAGATACCTCATTTCTGAGGTTTGGATCTGGCTTTTATGGGTTGTAGTCATTGCCCATGACTCGCATTCGTATGTCAAGACTGGGACATAGGTGGAGCGGTATACAGCCATCTTCGTTTTCTTACCAACCTCTCTCTTGCTGAGGAATCCTCGATTTATGGCCTGAAAAAGTCTCCCAGCTGCTGCTTTTCGAGTGGCCAACTCTTCTTTGATGCCTCCCTTTCGGTCTATAATAGCTCCGAGGTATTTAAAGTGGTCGACCTGCTCCAGGACCTGTTCTCCCAGCTTAATCTGATGTTTTCTTTCTTCTCGTGATATCACCATGGATTTTGTTTTAGAGCTGCTTATGACCATCCCTCTATTCTCCAGCTCTTCCTTCCAGACTTGCAGGTTGGATTGGAGATGTGCCTCTGATTTAGCAATCAGGGCAACATCATCAGCAAATGCCAGCTCCGAAATATAGACCTGTCTCATCTTCCAGTACCCCACTGAATACTTTCTTGTTCTCTCCTTACATGCCTTGATGACATCGTCCATAAGGAGTATGAAGAGGTAAGGTGATAGGATATCACCTTGTCTTACACCAGTGGTGGTCCTGAACTCTTCCGACTTATGGTTTGCTGTCCTCACATAATTTCTGCAAGACTTGTAGAAGCTCTGTATAGCATGAATCAGAGGTGCTGGAATATTTTTTCCTTGCCAAACAGTCCCAAAGTTTGCTCCAGGGGACCCTGTCAAACGCCTTTTTCCAGATCTATGAAACAAAGATGCATCTCACTCTTATACTCAAGGGCCTTTTCACTCAGCTGTCTGAGTGTGAAGATTAGGTCTTGAGTACTTCGGTTTGCTCGGAATCCGCACTGGACCTCATCCAATTGTGGCTCAGCTAGGCGTCGGAGTCTCTGCTCTAGGATTCTAGAGTAGATTTTACCAGGGACACTGAGAAGGGATATGCCTCTATGGTTTCCACACTGTCGATTGTCACCCTTTTTGAAAATTGGTGTTATGATGGCAATCTCCCAATCCTTTGGTATGGTCTTGTTGTACCACGCTGCCTGTAAAACCCTTAAGAGTAATAGGTCGCCTGATGCTCCCATGAACTTAACCATTTCTGGTGTTATACCATCATGCCCTGCTGCTTTCACCATCTTGATTTCTCCAGTGCGCCTTCAGTTTCTTTTCCATCATTTATGTCATTCATTCTCTTCTGTGCATCATTTTGGATGATTCATCCAATGCTCACCGTTCTTCAGTCACCCATCATTTGGGTTCTCCTCTCTGTGCTAGTGTTTATCATTTCTGATGCTTCACCATGCACACATCCAGGAGTTCTGAGAAATATTCTTTCCATCTTCCCATTACTTTCCTTCGGGCAGTAAGCAATTTGCCTTGCTTGTCCTTTATAAATTTGTGAGGGCATTGTTTTTCCTTCCTCATGTTCTTTAGGGTCTTATAGAACAATTTCTGGTTTTCTTGTGCATCTTTTTCTAGCTTTTCTCCAAATTCTTCCCAGGACTTCTGTTTTGCTGCTAGCACTTTGTTCTTTGCTTCTGTTCTGAGTGTCACATATTCTCTATATTTTTCCATTTGTCCGGTTGTGTTTTTAGCTCCTAAGTATTGTTTCCATGCCATTTTCTTCTCTCTTATTTTCTCTTTGACTTCCTCTGTCCACCAAGGTGTCCTCTTTCTCTTGTTCCCAAGTCGGACTTCACCGCATGCTTCTGCAGCAGCTGTCTTTATGATATCCTTGAATTTAATCCAGAGGGTTTCCAAGTCATCAGGTCGTTCTTCTGTGTTGCTCACCGCTGCAGCAATAAGCCCCTGATATCTGGTCTTAATTTCTGGCTTTCTCAGCTTGTAGGTCCTAATGCTCATTTCTCCTGCTCGTTTACTTGGTTTCTTGCGTGATGTTGGGCAGTTTCTTTTAAATACCAACATCAATTGTGAGTACTTCTATTTTAACCTAATAAATTTCTGCACTAAATAAATGAAGGGGAAAAAAAAGGATTTTATTAAAACAAATGGGTACGCTGCATAAACCTTTATATTACTTGCATTAGATCCCGTATCTCGTCACCGCAAATACAGCGATACAAGAAGGATAACCATGTCAGATGTTTGCATTATGGAGTCTTACCTTGCTTACGTCCCTTTATATATGTAACGTCGCGAGTTTTTACACTGATCATCTCCCTTGCCATAACGAGTGCCTAGTTCCAATTTTTATTTTGTTACCTTGTTTATTCAAAGACTGTATTGTTGTATTTGATGTACTGCCTCTCCTTACAGCTATCTAAAAGGTAAATTTTAATCCGATGGACTTTTGAACCTTTTCTTCTTGCGTACTAAATAATGTGTACAAGAGGTCTTTTCCTACAACTAACACACACAAATATGTTCTTTGGCAGGGCTTCTTAAACTATCTCAGTGGCATTCACACTTGAGTCGTTATCACAACATTTCATTCATCCGCGACAAAATTTCCTTAAGTTTTTGGTAATTTTCGTCTTTTTCTCTCTTGTGTATAATTTTATATATAATTTACATGAGCAAAAAAAAAATTTTTTTTTTTTTCGTACGCCCGCTAATACTCGAGGCGAAATCTCAGGTTATTATTAATGTCTAACCTGACATTGATTTTACGTGAGTATCCCTTTTTTCTTGTACATAGACAGGTATCCCTCGCCATTCAGGCAGATACTCGCCGATTTCGGAGGTACCCATTAGAGCTGGGTCGGCTCAGGAGCCGCCAATCCCTGGTCGACGACACTCCTTCAAATGTCCTCGCCAGGTCTCGAGTTAATCCAGTCCAAATCCAGGTCGACGAAAAATCCTCAAATGCCGTCGCTTGGGTTTGATCCTGGATCACCCGGTCGCCAGAGCGGTGTTGTAACCACTACGCTAGCGCGGCTCCCCAAAAAATATAAATTACCTAATTTCTTAAGTGTTTTTTTTTTATTTTTGTAAAGTTTTCGAACATTCTCAAAATATGTAAAGAAAACTAAACGTGAAAAAAAAAAATTAACACAGAAAAACTAATAGAATGTTTCTACTTTACGTAAAGTAAAGTTAGTAAACAACAGTCTTAGAACTTGAATTAAATTTTTAGAAACAATTTTTCTTATTGTGCATGTTTACTACCCAAGAATGGCAGGTAGTATACTTCTACACTGGCCATGCCTCCAGCAGCGGGGGTATAACCAGGGTTACTAAATCAAATTCACAAAATACTGAGGTCGCTAGAATAGAAAAAGCAGTAAATCACTATAAGAAACTGGCACAATCTAAGACCTAAGACGCATCAAAAGTGAGGAATGCAGTAAGCGACCCATAGCTTGACTGCTTGCGTCAGGGTCAGCGAACCAGAGCTGACCAAGACCCTACTCAAGCTCCAAGGGGTTGTCCTGGAAACAGGCTGCATCACTGCAGTCTGGCTGAGAGAGTAGGGAACGAAGAGGGAAGGCAAACCCGGTCCTTAAAAAATGCCGTGCTGAAGTCGGATGTGTCAGCCGAAAGGCACAAATATCGCAGCTTCGCTGTAAACGGACACAACGCAACCAACGTCCTTTTCAGGACGAACGAGGAAGAAGAAGGAAGAGAATTAGTTTTTTAGAAACAATTTTTCTTATTGTGCATGTTTACTACACAAGAATGACAGGAAGTATACTTCTACACTGACCATGCCTCCAGCAGCGGTGGTGTAACCAGGGTTACTAAATCAAACTCACAAAATACTGAGGTCGCTAGAATAGAAAAAGCAGTAAATCGCTACAAGAAACTGGCCCAATCTAAGTTTAGATTGCCTAAAAGCGGGGCTTAAAATTAAATCACCACAATGTAGCTAGAATTCATGTTGCCTGATTTCAACAAGTGCTGGTAGATTGAAGTACAATATATATATATATATATATATATATATATATATATATATATATATATATATATATATATATATATATATATATATATATATATATATATATATATATATATATATATATGTATATATATATATACAGTATATCAAATTCTAGTTCTAGCAGAAAAGTAGCTTAATTGGCAACACGAATTGAAGTTACAGTTCAACAGTTGCCTATGGCGATCCTCCAGTGTTGCCATTTATAAATTTAAAATCACACTAGCTCGTCTGGTCTCCCCTAAAACGGTTATATTACGGTAAATTTGGGCAATATCCTGCTGCTTTGAAGTTAGAAAACTATAGGTAGAGACAATAAACAAATCAAATTCCACTGCCATTAAAAAGCAATAAGAGAATACTAACCACTTTAATTGAATGCGCTTTTTAAGTATAGAAAAAATGTAAATAAATATCTGAGTAAATAAGTCATTCACCCTTCATGTGTCATTCACTCCTCTAGTTTCATTCACCACCAAAATAATGTCATTCACCCTTTGGTTAAACCATTCACCAGTTTCAGAAGCACTGGTCCACATAGAACGTCACGCAATGTTTTGCCATTTTTTAAATTTGTCACATTGCCTCACAAAAACCTAGGCACCCCCCCCCCCTTTTTTTTTTTTCTTCTTTAAATGAATCACAAATGTCTTTCTCTCTCTTTCCCCCTCTCCCCCCCCCCCCCCCCTTTTTCGAACTATTTTTTGGTAATATTGAAAAGCAACAATGTAATCGAGTGTACATTAGTTACCTAGTTATCATCATCATTATCATCATCATCATTATCATCATCATCATCATGACCTTTAAACTCCCTAAGGACCATATGCTCAACGTCTTTCCGTGTCTTCTTCATGTCTGTGTCCAGTTGTCTTCTCTATGTGTTCCCTGGTGTCTGTGTCCAGTTGTCTTCTCTATGTGTTCCCTGGTGTCTGTCTCCAGTTGTCTTCTCTATGTGTTCCCTGGTGTCTGTCTCCAGTTGTCTTCTCTGTGTGTTCCCTGGTGTCTGTCTCCAGTTGTCTTCTCTATGTGTTCCCTGGTGTCTGTGTCCAGTTGTCTTCTCTGTGTGTTCCCTGGTGTCTGTCTCCAGTTGTCTTCTCTATGTGTTCCCTAGTGTCTGTCTCCAGTTGTCTTCTCTATGTGTTCCCTGGTGTCTGTGTCCAGTTGTCTTCTCTATGTGTTCCCTGGTGTCTGTGTCCAGTTGTCTTCCCTGGTCTTTCTCTGCCTCACTTACCCTGGCAGTTACAGAACAAGGTCTGCCTAGTAAATCCATCAGCAGATTTGATCAATATGTGTGTCCTTATCTGACACTTGTCTGGTTCGTGTCATAAATTTCACATTAGTGATCTTGTCATACCATTACAGTCCTTCTATTTTAGGCAAGCGTCTATTTATGAGAGCGCCCTTGATTAGAGCCCAAACCTCTCTCGGCAAAGGTAGCGGTTTGGAACCAGGGTGGAGTCACACTACAGTCTATTATTTATAAATTGATATCTTACTCTGCTCTTCGGTCAAAAAAGGCAAAGACAGCGAGAAGGGGAAGTGGTTACTTGATCTAGGATTGTGAAGTCTCTAACACTTCACTCCCCTATGGCAGTATCTGCTATGAGGTTACCTTTTTTAACCATTAATGAAAGTCTGAAGCTTTTGGTTGTTTTTTTCGTTGTTCTCCATGTTCAGAGTCATGACTTGACATTTGAACTTCTGATTTTTGTGTTCAACGTGACTTCTTTAGATCTCCTTACATTTCTGTAATCTCATCAGACTGTTGTCGCGATTCTGATAACCTGTTAACGTTTTTTTTTTTTTTTTTATCTACCCGATATTTCAGCTAAGATTATAATATTAACAAGTCAATGTACTCGTCAAAACAATGACGGGGAAAGGTCTAAAGCTAATGTCTTTACCTTTCAGCATCTGCAGCACATTTAGAAGACTGAGAAACTCATTTTGTTGATTCTGGATGAAGTTGTTTCACCCATACGCTTTTTTTTTTTCACTGCATGATGTCATGTGGACGACCTCTGTGCCTAAAATTAAATCCACTTCCAAAACAAATGTACCGTACCATTATGCACTACAAGTATGAACATTTGTTTTTCTACTTACTTGTATGTCTTGGACTTGAATGCAGTTGAATGTTACGTATGTATCATTTTGATTTAAATTGTTCTTGAAAGTCGATAGGCACAGTCGCCTTCCCCGAATTCCAATCACTTAACATCATCAGTTCTTCTCCTGCTTTGGTCTAATGGAGACTAGTCTTGTAAGAACACGTGACTTCCGGTGACGTCTTCTGTAAATCGTTTAATCCGTAAATATTTGTGTGCCTCATATTAGTAGTTTCAAATATATTTTAAGATAACATGTGTTTAAAATCATACTTAGAAACTATTTGTTCAAACATTTTGCTAGACCTCCCGAAGACTCAGTGCCTCCAGTAACATCAGTGACAGCAGTGGTAGTTTCGGGCATAGGTTTTTAGGGACCTCGCGCACAAATATGTGCTTGTCGATACAACATGAATTTGATTAAAAGGGCTTCGTAATTATCCGCTTGCCTGGGGCCTCGCACAACTTAAAAACGTCACTGAGTGACAACGTACTTCCGACTGAAATGAGCTGTTTTGAATCTGAGGTACTGTGTCACAGTTACATTGCCTAAGAGGGTAACAGTAGGCATGCTGGTCACAGTAAGCAAGGGTGTGAGTTTAGGTAAGTTGTCTACAGTAGGCAAGAATGTGGCAGTGAGAAATGATGTGACAGTAGGCAAACTAGTGACAGTAGACAAGAGGATGACTGTAGACACGTTGGCGACAGCAGGCAGGAGTGTGACAGTAGGCACGATGGTGACAGTAGACAAGAGTGTGACAGTAGGCAAGAATGTGACAATAGGCAAGATGGTGACAGTAGGCAAGAGCGTGACAGTAGGCAAGGTGGTGACAGTAGGTAAGATGGTGACAGTAAGCAAGAGCGTGACAAACGAACGAACGAATGAACTTTATTTTCAAAGGGTTAAGAATTGGGGTGCAGGCCCATCTGACATTCTGTCCTGACAGTAGGCAAGATGGTGACAGTAGGCAAGACTATGACAGTAGACAAGAATGGTGTTAGTAGGAAAGCGGGTGACAGTAGACAAAAGGATGAAAGTAAGCAATGATACGGCAATACTGTGAATTAGAAGATTCTATCAACGAGTGACAGAAACGAGTTTATAAGGATAAATGCACAAGGCAAAAGACATGAAATGTTGGCCATCCATTACGCCTTAGCACCCTCCTCAGAAAATAGTCATTCTAACGCCTTTGCCGAACCAGAACAAAACAAAACAGTTCACGCGCTAAAGGTACATAATTAAACACCTTTTCTTGTGTAGGGTAGGTCGTCAGCCAGATATCTATAAACCTTCATGGAATGGGTTTCTCACCTCAGTTACAATCACCCCTCCCTGTTTTATTTTCGTCTCCAGTTTCTTTGTACCCGTGTTTTTCAATCTCGCATGTTTTTTTATTCTAGCTTGGGGTTTTTCCGCAGTAGGAATTAGCTTGTGAAGGATTTAACTTTAGCACATTATAAACATCATCCTTATATCTAAAAATGTATTTTAAATCTAGGCGCACCAGATGCAATCCTTCCTACTATTTCAAGTACAGAAAGTCGTAGTGCAAACTTCGAAAGCAAGTAGTATACAAAAATAGTCTCGAAGGTTTGGCCAGTACAGATCTTCATCTCTCTCTCTCTCTCTCTCTCTCTCTCTCTCTCTCTCTCTCTCTCTCTCTCTCTCTCTCTCTCTCTCTCTCTCTAAAGGCCGAGAAGCGAGTAATTCACATTTAACAGCCATCCCCGTGTAGTCTTTCTACTGTGTAACTGAAATTACAAATACAGTATTTATCACTATATCAACTTCTCACTTCTCCCTCCTGGCTGCTGTTTTATTGCGACCGCGAAACCCCAACGAAGCGTGCAGAAATTTAGGCTTGTGGAAAAGACCTGGAATCAAGTGGGATTTTCCGCACGAGGCAAGGGCTCTTATTAACCAATGAGGTACGGTACGCCAGGGGCGTTGCAGAAGGTATACAGAGGAGACGTGAGCGCCTCCCAGAAAATGCATCGTTTTGCTTTCTCACTGGATACAATTCTAAAGTTTACAATCATAATATATAGTTTTCTTTGAATGTATGTTTGTATGAAAAGAAACATTGCTCAGCGCCACCTTTCAATTACCTACAGGGCTAAGTGTCTTGCGTGTACCGATATGCAGCGCCATTTTTCGATGAACCTAGTGGTAACGCGTTACGTATCTGGGTGTAATGATATGCTATAGTGCGTTTCACAATGTTTGCCGCTGTTTAATATTCAATATCTCTGCAACCACTTGATCGTAATTGTTGCAACTTTGCATATGACCTAATGATCGCTATGTCCCGAGGGGAACATTTTTTTCCTCGTTAACAAACTTATGGTTTTAAATTGTCTTTATTTAAAGTATACAAAATCGACCACCTCCTAGTCCAACCGTGTATTGAGAGGGCTTACCCCTTCATATTTGTGCGCTATTTCGATTTAACATCTTGAACGCAAGTTTACGTGATTTTCCCGTGTTTCAGCTCACCATGGCACTGTTTTGAACATTACATTGATCCTTCCGGTGCGTTCAGTTACCGTTCTACTGATTGTGTATTTCAGTGCAAAGGCGTATCTTGCGGTATTCTAGGTCTGTAATACAATGGGTATGAAAGTCAAGTTTCTTACACTGCATACAAAGGCAGTAAATTGATAGTGTGATTCGCTTGCATGGCTAGGCGGGGTTGTCGCACGGAAGGTCCAGTGTTCAAATCCTGGGTAAGCCACTCATGTCTGTTGTTTTTCTGTTGTCTGGTGTTCTACTTCTTTATTTCCTGCGAGTGCCTGATAACATACCTTTATATTTGTTTCATATTAATTTCATATTAATTTACTGTTTACAGGCCTCAGGTTTCCCTCCCTTATTTGTAATACAAAGGCAGTGAAGATGTATAAATGTTTATGCAGAGAAGCTAAGCGTGGTAAACTGCATCGGAGTCTCTCAAATCCTGAAAAGAGAACTATTCACGCTTTGGGTTTAAGTAAACGCTCATTTCATCAATTACTCAAAGCTAATGGAATTTTCAGTTCAATCAATACCAGGACGCAAGGAAGAAAGGAAGTAGTAGATAATTTTGACAGGGATGTGATTAGAAGAGAGATTTGTAGAATGCTCAATTCCAAAGAAACTGTGACACTAAGAAAACTGAAACTTCGGCTGAGAACACACAATGACATTGATGTGTCGAAATCAACATTATGGCGAACTGTTAGAAGCATTGGCTTTACGTTTAGGAAGTACGCTAGTGGAAGAAACGTCATCTGCGAGAAGCCGCACTTAGTATCTATGAGAAGTAAATATTTACGTGAAGTACGGGAAATGCGTAATCAAGATTATGATATTATGTATGTGGACGAAACTTGGATCAATGCACACCACACAAGTGAAAAGGAATGGCAGTTATCATATGGAACGATTAAAAGATGTGTACCCAGTGGAAAAGGACAACGTCTGATAATGGCACATGCAGGCAGCAGACATAATGGGCTAGTGAAAAATGCTGAACTTATTTTCACTTCCAATTATACGGACAACCGGGACTATCATACCGAGATGAACGGTAACATATTTAGAGAGTGGATTGAAAATACTCTTCTTTCGTCCCTAGACAGACCATCCTGTTTGATAATGGACAACGCATCATACCGCAACGCTGTGGCAGAAGAAGACAAAATCCCGACATCTTCAAGTACAAAAGATGCTATAAAGATTTGGCTTAGAAAAGAAGACATTCCATTTAACGAGGGGTTTCTGAAACCTGAATTACTGTCCCTTGTTAAGAAATCACAAAAGACTAAGATACTCCATATAGACAAGTTGATTCAACAGCATGGTCATATGTGTTTGAGACTGCCACCTTATCATTCAAATTTAAACCCAATTGAACTCGTTTGGGCAAAAGTTAAAGGACAGGTGGCAGCTGAAAATAAAACTTTCAAACTATGCAATATGAAAGAACTAACATATGCCGCCCTCTCGCAGATAGACACAGATTATTGGTGTAAATGTGAAGACCATGTCTTAAAAGAGGAAAATGACTATTGGAAAAAAGATAGACTGTCGTTCGTTCAGCCGAGAATAGTCATCAATATGTTAGACTCGTCTGACTCAGAATAAGTGTGTAAATACCTTATATGTTTTATATGTTTTCTCCTCCATCTATGTGTATTTGTAAACCAATTCATTTCCTTTTTATCTCCACGATTTCACTACTATTTTTAACATACACAGTACTTTCACCTCTTCATGCATCCATTCACGTTTTAGTATAATAAGTAACATTTACAACGAATAGGCGTTATTATTTTCTTTATAAAAACTTTGGGACATTGAAAATATAAGACCACATGCAAAAAATCATGTTTATCAGTGCAAGGAATATGAAGATATTTGAAGTCAATCGTCGACCGATCTTTTTGAAACGCACTATATCAAAATTTGCCGTGATTTAGGGGGTCGGAGTGGCAAAGAGGTATGGCGTCCGCCTCGAATTTTAGAGGTACCAGGTTCTATTCCCAGTTGAGGGAATATAATTTATGGAAACTTATTTTCAGAATCAGTGGTTCTAATGATGTCATACTCTCCTCCCCCACCCCCCCCCCCCCCCCCCGCTCTCCTGGGTAGTGAGATCGGATGCCTAGACCTCTCGGATAATGGCGAAAAAATGTGAGGACCGTGTGTAAGTTTTGCACGTTAAAAATCACACAGCAGCTGGAAATTGTAAAGAGTAGGCCTATCTGGAAGGCCGCTGCCCTGTCAAAATTTAAAAATTAGAAACCTACCCACCACAAAATGATTTATAGAATGTGTGATTCCTATATACACAAATTGGGATTCTCGCCGGTGCTACGGAGTTCGTGCACTGTGCTGAGATCCTCCTTGTGTAATCTAAGGCATTAGATCGGAGCACTGATGGAGTTGTCCGTGTGCGGTGAAGATAGTCCTTAAAACAAAACCAAACCAAATCAAATTCCATATAATTTTCTGTGTGTGTGTGTGATGTACTGGATAGAAATAAGATCCCTGTAGTAAGATCTTAATTATGTTTTGACTGGCTCATTGATTAAATTGGAGAAGGATTGGGGGTGTAAACATAAAGTTCACTCTCGGTGGCCGTGTGACTGCAAAAAGTTAAGAATCCCTGGCATAAGGAAAGTCGAAATGGGGGAAGAATAACTGGTGCTCAAATTTCCACGCTGTGCATGAAATAGGATCACACAAAATAGCTTTACAAGTTGGATTATTATTTGCGTGATTTAAACAAATAAATGCAGATGTTTAATTTCTGTATCATAAATATTGCAGGGACGCGTCGTACCTTTCTGTGTCCCGAC
The DNA here is from genome assembly GCA_024509875.1 of Oreohelix idahoensis. Classification (NCBI taxonomy): domain Eukaryota; kingdom Metazoa; phylum Mollusca; class Gastropoda; order Stylommatophora; family Oreohelicidae; genus Oreohelix; species Oreohelix idahoensis. The sequence continues at coordinate 218,926 of JAMPIV010000465.1, forward strand.
CCCACTTTCCTTTCTTTTCTTTTCTTGTCTTTTCTAAGTTGTGTAGCAGCACAATTGTTAGTTAGCATTAAGAGTACTGCTTACCCGAATCTATTCGAGTGGCCATTTTGTTCATTCTGATTTTCACTCGAACATCTCCAGTTACTTCTGTGTACGAGCGTATCATTTTGTTGTGTATTATATTTAGTTCTGGCTGTTTTTCTATTCTGTTTAAGGTTTTGTTTTTTTTTTGACTTGACTTGACGAAGTCCTTATGGCCGTAACGTTGGCATCTCTCTTTGTCCAATGTCTTGGTAAGATGCCTTACCTATTTTAGTTGACCCCGCCATATAGCAGTAAGAACAAATGAAGGGCTTCGTTGCTGGCATCCTGGTCGCCTTCCAGTTGCACCGGTGGCCCCATGCACTGTAAGAGCGTTTGATTGACAGAGTGAAAAAGACGCCGTGTTCGATTCACAGTATCGACACACTCCAGTCTGCCTAGCTGTAAATGGGTACCTAACTTTGCTCTTGAGTTAAGGGAGGGAAAGGCAGCGAGGAAGGGAACTGGCCCCCCCCCCCCCCCCCACTTCTCAATGCTGGACTTAGTATAATGAAGTCTCTAACCCATCACTCCCTTACGGCAGTAGGGTATCTGCTATGGGATTACCTTTTTTAAGCCCAGTAAACAGGAGAATAAGATATTCATTGATTTGTCTTATTTATCACACCTTTAGCTCCCCAAGGAGCATAGGCCTTCAACAAACAAATCCCAAGTCTTCATGTCCTGTGCCATTAGTTCAAGGTCTGTCCATGTCTTCTTTATGCCCTTCATTCTTGTCTCCAGTTCTCTTCTCCATTTATCCCATCTACCTTTCCTACCCTGGGCATTCCAGAATAAGGACTGCCTGTTAATGCTATCTCTTATACGTCTTAGCAGGTCAGTGTAACCTTTTCTTCTATGTCTCTAAGCGTAGATATTACTGTTTGCCACGGAAAGCTAATGGGGCTGTTCCGTTTTCTGGTAAGACGCCCAAACTATAATTAGGCTTTTTTGTATGTTTGGAAGACAAACTTTGAAATTCTACCTTGGTGTATTTTTATATTCCCTCTTGAATTGCCCGTAATTTTCCTCACAAATTACATTTGCCACGTTGTAATTTGTTGTGCTTTTGTTTTTTCGCAGAGTTCTTCGCTTTGTGATCAGGTCAGCTGGGTAATGATTACATTTACCAGTTCCTTATATCTTGTTACTTCGTTTGTTTCCGCGGCCTGACAGGGGAGCAAAGAACAGTAACACAGTACTAAGAGACGCAATTAGTAGAACGTGATTCAGGAGGATTTGGTATGAAGCAGACTATTCCGGCCTGCACAGATTTCAGCCACTGTCGTGACTAAAGGGAGCCGCGGTAGCATAGTGGTTAGTGCACTGGCTTCCTAGCTCAGTGGTCTATGGTTCGATCCCCAGATGAGGTGGGATTTTTTTAGGCCGCAAACGGCTCCTGGGTCGACCCAGCCCCAATTGGGTACCAGGGCAACTCTGGGAAGGTTAAGGCGGCCGGCGTGATGCTGACCACATCACCCCTAGTGTGCCGATGGTCAAGAAAATATGGGCCTAACACCATATTCCCAATATGCCTCAATGGGCGTGTAACGGGATCCTTTTCGTGACTAAAGGCAGTAGATGAGAGTTCACTTCTTTTTCTTCTTACTCTTTCACCATTCAACTTGCACGTGGGTATAGGCCGTCAACAAACGTCTTCCTGTCACGTGCCATCAACACAATGTCTTTCCATGCCTTCTCAACTGTCTGTCTCCAGTTCTTTTTTCCATGGGGAGGTAACTACTGGTAGTTTATTCTTTGGTAGCAGATGTCCGGAGATATAAAATGGTTAAGTTCAGTGTTTACCAGAATGTGGTGCGCGTACCCTCGAGTGTACACGAAAGGGGTTAAAACGGTCCATGGTGGAGTATTTTATTTTAATCATTCATTACTCTATGGTATGAAAGGAAGATGAAAAACTTTCTTAGCAGAATTAGAAATCAACATCATCTCCCTTTTCACCCCATAGCATGGAGCCACCACGGCAGATGGCCTCCTTGAGGAAGTCTATACCAAGGAACACATTCCTGCAGCACTGGTTTCTGTCGCATTTCTTTCACATGATGAGATAGCCAGTCCTGTGCACACTTTCGTATTAGCCGATTTTACGACACGCCTGGTGGAGCACTGTGTCTGTTCATTAATATTTTAGTTTACCTTATTGTGTTTTTTTTAACTGCAGTACAATGATTAACAAATTACAATTTAATATATGGAAATGGTGTAGTGCAGAAATACCACATTCATATTTATTTACAAGTATGTGCTTATTCTCCAATTTTCCTCTTTTTTCAGTCTCTTATCTATTTCTATCACCCAAAGGATTCCAGAACAAAGTCTGCATTGTAATGCTATCACCAATGTTTCTTAGGTGTATTCGATCTACTCAACCCCATCGTCTGCTTCTCCCCTCTTGCTTCACTGGCACTTGTCTGGTTCTAGTCATCAGATCCCCACTGGTGATCGTGCCATAAAAGTTCAATTTTTCTATTCTATTCTAGCACCTATTTATGAAATTCTATAACTACTTAGTTGTTGTTTGTGTGGTTCTCCATGTTTCACATCTACACAATAGGACTGCTTTGACATTAGAGTTGAAAATTCTAATTTGTATGTTGGACTTGATTTATGCAGCTGGCCCCTTTCCAGGAGATCTTCATCAGAGCAATCAGGCGCTCGTGCAGTTGTGCTTACCGCAGTAAATTGTTGTACATGGTGAGATGACAAGCCTCATTAGTGGCTCTTTACGACATGCATGAGGAAACAGTAGTTATATTCTTTGTTTGTCTCCTCAAAGACTACCAGGAAATACGCTACGGCGTCCGTTACCTGAGAGACAAGAATCGGGACACACCTTTAATCTATCAGGTGCAGCTGAACTGGAAAAATTCCAACTGTTCCGGGCAGGCCAGGAGATAGGGGAGTGGAGAAGATACATGTACAATAGAAAGACCAGAGTAAAGAGCTACTCTTTGCATTTCTGTACCTCTCTCTATGCGTCTGTCTCTCCTTTCCCTCCAGTCAGCCCGCACGTTCCCGCAAAATGAGAACCAAGAGTGTGTAGAAAGTAACGTGTCTGCTGTAATGTTTGTTTACCTCCATCTCACACTTCTATACCTGCACTTTTTCATTTCAAGTACGACCTTCTCCAAAAGCAAGGTCGGAGATAGAACTAGAGGCTTCTTTTACATATGTTCCAGACTTTTCCAGACAAGTTTCAGGCTTTCTTTAAACATTTCCTGCCTGAAATCTTTATTTTTCTACAATATTTCTTTAGCACAGCATGAAGCTACACTTCTTTCCCTTCTTTTCTACCCTTTTCCCGCTGCACCCGCCTCCTTTTTTTTTTTTTTTTTTTCAATTTTTTCCTCAAAATTTTGTTTCTTTTAAGCGACGTTCTACGATATCGTTCACCGCACTGAAATACGACGAGGACCAGGTAAATCTTGTGAAGGCAGGAACATGTCCACCTACAAACCTGAAGCAGATAATCTGGAAACGTACATGCTAAAAGTTATATTTATATGCCCTGCTCTGCTCCCATTCCACCCCCTTCACATATATTTACAATACAAATGTGGTATTATCTTTTTGTGTCTTTTTTTTTTTAAAGTTCTTTTCTCGATCGTACTGAATGCTAAAATAAAGCCGAGTGTCTTTTTTTTCAGCGTTTATGACTGCGGTAACCTTTTAGGTTATGGAGTCAAGCTCTTCACCAACGGGCTAATCACCCGTTTGCCAGTCACTTCGATTACGGAAACAACAGCAAATGGATTGATTTGCCGTTGCCCTAAAGACGTCAATAGGCGTGATGGGAAACAATGGCAAAGAAAACCTATCTGCTGTTGCCCTAAGACGCCACTAGGCGTAATGGCCACTGACTGCTTTGACGGTCGGTGGCTAAGGACGGAAGAAGAAGAAGAAGAAGTCAAGCTCTTCATGGTTTTAGTGTCTTTCTTCTTCGGTTTCAGGTTTTGTTTTTTATATTCTCTTATCTTTTTCAATACATTTTTTTCCTGTCTTTCAAGTTCTTCTCTGTCGCTTCACAAACTGTAGATAACTATTAAATGTTATGGTTTGGCTGAGGCTATTTATAGAATCGCGCGCCGATCACTGTTTGCACGCAGAAGGGCATAATTCATTCACAGATTCAGCGTGTGAGTACATACCTTGTCACACTCGCCGTCTTACAAACCCACCGCCGTTATCAAAATATCCTGCAATTTAGTGCTTTTTAACTTGGGCGTGCCAGACTCACCTTCTGGGGAGTGCAAGATATGCCAGATATTTTAGAAGGTGAATCCTCATAAACACTATATGATAAACATAACTCAAATGTATTTGTACAAAATAGAACAATAACAATTAAATACCGAACCTTAGTCATGTATTGTAAATAAAAATGTTATGAAAACATACTTTTATCTCGTTTTCGTATTTCTGGCATATTTTGCGAGCTAGAAGATAATGGGGTGCGAAGCTTCTTAATATGTGTGAAGGGATGCGATGCTTCTTAAGATATTGTATAGGGGTGCAGGACATTTAAAAAGTTTAGAAGCACTGCTCTAATTCACCCTTCTATCCTGCACCTGTTAGTGCCCAGTTAACACATTCAGCAGAAGTACAGAATCATCCACGAGAAGTCAATGCCCGGAATGAGTGCTTCTTACCTTCAGTTTTTCTTGTTTATTCTGTGTTCTTTTTTTTTTTTTAAATTATGGTTAATTTTTATGCATCCATTTCATTCCATTTCTCATTTATCTGTACTCAGGCTTAGTTTACACTTTTCTAACAAAAAAAAAGTGTGTGTTCCTTATTTTAAATTCCTATTTCTCTGTTCTCTATCCACTTCTGTTTCATCTTTTCATTAACACATTAACTACCGCAAGCCGCTGTGAGCGGCTCACAAAATAATCACATTTGGACCGCAAGCCGCTCAGAGCGCCAATCTAATTTTAGTAATAAAACGAATGAAAAATGTACTGAAACACTCTCTGATCTGGTTCGAGATTTTAAGTTGCCACCGGAAAACAAATTTCCAAAGCATGGTTGTTGTAGAACACTGGAAAATTGATATTATGTTCATATTTTTCAGCGTGTTGGGTTAGTTACCAAATCGTGTAAAACTGTTTGCCGTGGCAACTAGTGATAGGACTACAAAAAATGCGTGTACATCTCGTCTAACGGCTGAATAGGATAGAAACATGTTTCAACAATTGACTGATAGATCTAGTGATGAGGACAAGAGTGAAAACGGTGTGCACATTGATTGAAATTGTGATTTTGATAGAGATGGGGCGCAAGCAGTTATAATTGTGAAAATATTGCAAGTCCTCGGCCATCGGAGGGCCGTTAAATAGCAACAACCTCTATTAGAGTTACAACAGGTATTTATTGTAATAGTACATTCATTTATCTTTAAAATGACGTGTAATTCATAAAAATCTGTAAACAATTACGAAAACTACAGCTTACTTTGTGCAAACACCTACAGGATGAAAATGGGAAAAAAATTTAATTCGGCCACAGTGTGTTTTTCAATTCGGTAGTTAATGTGTTAATTTCCCCCTTTGTTATAGCGCTTTTTATACCCTGCTCAACCAGACCCAAAATGAGCCGTTTAGATTATAACTAGCAATAACCCGTCAAAATTGACAGGTTTTTAATTATAGTGTGTTGTTTCTGTTACATTTATTACTGACGGTACTATTACTACTGTGGTCATTTCATTGCATGCGACCGTCATTAGATATTTGTAGTGAAAATTAAATGGATGTATTAAATATGAAGACATGGAGTAACCTTCCTAAATGACATGTGAAGCAGTGATAATGATCTAATGGACCGGAAATTGACTAAATAACTCGACCGACCGACGTACTTACGGCGGGAATTATGGTATTGGATTGGGGTATATTGAGTTCTTTATATAATTCTTTTATTATGTCTGCACACTCTGTCATTTCCACCTTAGATTATCTAGGCCAGGACTAGGTAACCGGTCGATCTTGGTTTACCGGTAGATCCCAAGGGACTAATATGAGACTGGGCATGCGGCTGGCAACCTCATCATGTAAAACAAACGTCTACGGGAACCACAGCTGCAAGAGCATGTGAATATTTGTTGCAGGCTTCCTGCAAAGGGACCAGCTTCAGCGGTGGTTATATGCTTCATAAAGAGCGAAAAGGAAAATGATTGTGATATACAAATCAGTTAAAGTTCTATGATATACAAATCCGTTAAAGTTCTATGATATACATATCAGTTAAGTTCTACGATATACAAATCCGTTAAAGTTCTATGATATACATATTAGTTAAGTTCTATGATATACAAATCTGTTAAGTTCTATGATATACAAATCAGTTAAGTTCTATGATATACAAATCAGTTAAGTTCTATGATATACGATACAAATCAGTTCTAGGATATACAAATGTTAAGTTTTATGATATAAAAATCAGCTAAGTTCTATGATATACAAATCAGTTCAGTTCTATAACTAACTATGCATTCGATGATTTCTTGCATGTATATATATATATATATATATATATATATATATATATATATATATATATATATATATATATATATATATATATATATATATATATATATATATATATATATATATATATATATATATATATATATATATATATATATATATATATATATATATATACACATATATCGCTTCGTGTTTGTTTGCCCTTTGGATTGCCAAATCGACCTTTATATTCGCCATCTTGTTCTGGGATTACGTAGAACTTGTCTTTATATTTCATTTTACCAGCTTCAACTCTGTAGCAGGCGGGAACTGTTTGGTACACATATATTATCTGAACACGTAACATCAATCAACACCCTTTAGCTCCCCAAGGAGCATAGACCTTCAATAAACACATGCCAAGTCGTCCTGTCAAAATTACCAGAGCCAGGGTCGGAATGAGCGTTTGGCTTTTCAGGGACTTAGACGTTTAGAACCATTAATTAATGCAGAATCAGTAGTTGGTAATCACGGATCAGTGTCATTTTTTTTTTGTGTGCTTGCTTTAGGGGCCCCTGTGGCCGGGTAGGGTAGTGGGGGTTGCTGTTTAAATCGAGAGTATTAGATTTTGATGACTAGCTAGCCTGCTAGAGGTGATGATTGCTCTCTACAGTCTTACAGGACTTAACCAGGTTCGGGGATAATCCTCTATGATGTTTTATTTTTAGAGCAGATGGTTATTTTTTGTGTTGCACCTGCAGCGATTAGCTTTGGTATGATCCCTTAATAATTTGTATGATGGCCAACTGCAAACATATGATTCGTCAACAGCATTTGTGTTCAATGAAACAAATGTTTATTCAATTTTCAACAAGAACTGGGTTAAGTCAAATGGTAACCACACCAAATTTGCATAATACCATGTTGACATTTAATAAACAAGCATAAAAAGTCAATGCATTATTTTAATGATGCAATATTCCTTATTGCATCTCGTGATCTTTTCAACTTGCAAAAACATGGCGTGGCTCCTCTATCCTTCTAGTGTTCCTTCGTTTATTTGTTAATGTGGTCTAGATTTCACGACGTTTTTCTTATCTCTTCATTTCAATGAAGAGCCAAACTTTCTCTTATTCATTAGTATTCCTTAGTTTGACGTTCTCTCAGCTTAAGGACCTTCATCCTTGGTAAAAGGTTCAGATATATGCCTGGGTTTACAATTCTTTACCCAGTTTTCGAGCGTAGCTCTGTTTCAGTTATGACTGTGGGCTCTAACAGTTATTGCATGCAATTCTTAGCACTACTTACGGTTCTCGTGAATTCACAAAACATAACATTCTACATTTCGAAGTTACACAGTTGCATTAATTGTGCGAAGTCAATCTCCTCTATTAGAATATCACTGAGCAAGAAGAATTATGTCTTCTCTCGACCGCTCTAAATTCATGACTGCCCAAAAAATGGCTTCGTCTCTCGTTCATTCCGGGGAAAAGAAGGACTGAGCCTAACCATTGGTTGGAAATCACGTGACCAACGCAGCTATACAAGCGAAGCTTAGCCTAAATAAATGCGTGGCGTTTCGAAGCTAAACTGGCCTAATTAAACATCTGCATCAAGATTTTTTTATCTTCTGTTTCTATAAAAATTTATTTTATATGTTAATATAGTCTGTATCTGAAGACTCACGGTATACGCGGTTACACCCCCTTGCACTGTCAGTCCGCCTCTGCCAGAAGCCCTTCAAATTCAACATTTTGAGTACATAATTCAGATAAGTAAATAAACAAACAGCTAATCCTGCAGTGATGGTTCCATGCTCCACAAGGAGCGTAAACAAAAAAGATGAAGAAAGAATGATGATGTGGTCATGTTACAAATGATTCCAATGATTACAGTGCGACTGATGAAAGTTCATTTGATAATAATGTGACTGAGGCTGAAAATGGTGATGTTAATTTCCTTCCTGTGTATGGTGATATGTAATTAATAAACCGCCCCTGATTTGGAAAGTGAAGTTTCCCAGATTCCCAACAACAAACACTGCCTTAGTCTTGCTCATCAACAATAACACACCTTCTTATCTCACCAATACTGAGCGTGCACTGTGAGCAGAACTCTGCATCAATACCTCGATGGAAACTCCGGGTAATTTACTTCCGGCGCTTCCCCTCAACTGAAACATACTTACACATTTGAACAGATATGAAGTGTATTGCGAGGCTTATAGCCCCATCTCAGTTTGAGTTAGAAGCATGTGTTTTATGTGGCTGGTATAGATGGGAAAACACTTTATAGTGGATCATTTACACTTCAACGTCTGCCAAGATCTACAGGATAGTAAAGTGTTCGACGAGCTATACAGCGGCCGTTCAAGACGAGCGGTTTCTTCTGTTGAAGGGGGAACAAGTGGCGCCGTATCTTTAATACGTTCAGAGATTCAAGTGTACCTGAAAATAGATAGACACGGATAAATAGACACGGATAAATAGACTAATATTACAGAATATCTTTATCATTCTCCTTTCTGCTCATTCTTTATCTCCTCAGACACACTCCCCACTCCCCCACCAGAACTACAGGGGGCATGAGAAAATTGCTAGAGGTTAAATATATCTAGAGAGGCATAAGGGAGGGCGAGAGAGAGAGAGAGAGAGAGAGAGACAACAAAGGCATAATGAGACTTCTCATCATCACACTTTTTCTTTGCACACGTCACAGAACACGAGGTCACCACTGTAGCTGCTCCTGCTTGACGTCTGCACCGTGTGATGTCACGTGTTTTTGCAATGGTGGTTTCTGTGGCAACTGTTTACATGATGAGGCTGCCAGCCTCAACCACAACCTCTTATGGGTCGCCTTATACGTCGACTACGGGCGCTGTTGTCTCATTCTTTCTTTGTTTCATCAGAAACCTCTGGGAGCTACACAGGGAGTGAGAGAATGTCTAGCCATTTATTATATCTAGAGAGACACAGACAGAGAGACAGAGGGAGAGACAGACAGAGACAGACAGAGAGACAGAGCGAGCATAAAAAGGGGGGAGGATTGTAAAGAGAGAAAAAAAAGAAAAACAAAGAGAGGAGCAATATCATATAGCGACTATTTCTAGCAGTTAATTATGTAGAGAGAGAGAGAGAGAGAGAGAGAGAGAGAGAGCAAAAAACAAGCGAGAGAGAGAGAGAGAAGAGTGAGAGCAAAAAAAGGGGGAGGATGGTAAAGTGAGAGATAAGGAAAGACGGAGAGAGGAGCAATCTCATATAGCGACTAATTCTAGCATTTAATTATTAAAGATAGACAGACACAGAGAGAGAGAGAGAGAACGAACGAACGAACGAACTTTATTTTCTAAGGGTTGAGAATTGGGCACGCAGGCCCGTCTGACATTCTGCCCTTCCTTTCTCTCGTCTTTTATACTGATTTCATTTATTCTCACATGCATTTTACCCATCAATTCAAGGAATTCAACGTTGTAAAGGCAAAATGAGAGAGAGAGAGAGAGAGAGAGAGAGAGAGAGAGAGAGAGAGAGAGAGAGAGAGAGAGAGAGAGAGAGAGAGAGAGAGAGAGAGAGAGAGAGAGAGAGAGAGAGAGAGAGAGAGAGAGAGAGAGAGAGAGAGAGAGAGAGAGAGGAAACGAAACAAAAACATAATGAGAAAATCTAGACCGAGGAAAACAGTTTTTGACCGAGACGCCATGAAACCTGATCCAGTATTAGTTTAAGAGATCTTAAAGCCTATGTCTGTATGTGAATGTATGTTTTTTTTTCTCCATACTTGTACACATGTTTTTCCTAATAAGCCTGGCAACAGATTATTCACCAGCTGCTGCTGCTACAATGACAGCATGATGGTCACTGCTGATGTTGTTGTCACAAGTTGTTTTTGTTTGAGACATCTGTTTGATCTGTTTTATTATAAAGAGTGTGATAAGTGAGTTGACCTATGTCGTTATCCTACCTCCAATTTCCCCCCCCCCCCCCCCCCCCCCAACCTGCGGGCTTCGCCTTCTCTCTCCCTCTTTCTCTCTCTTTCTTTCCCTCTTTATATTTGTGTGTGTGCGTGTGACCCCCACACCCCCTACTTTATCTCGTCCACAAATTGTTATTGCTGTTTGAAGGTGAGGAGGACGTGGTCAAGGGATGTTTTTTAACACACCCAAAAACAGGGGAGGGAAATAATGAGTCTTATTAGGACAAAATAAGACTAGCATAGGTGGACATGTGAGTGGATGAATCCGTCATGTACCTTGTATACAACCAGCTCGTAACAGGAACAATTAGCATTCATACACGTCGATATTTCCTGAGGGAGGCTAAGCACCTATGGGTTTTCCCGGATTGCAGTGATGTCGATACTAATCAACAGTCAGCTAGGGCAAAAAAGACGAAGAAAATTGCCAACTTTGCGACCACAAGGTCTTCGTCGGGGAAAGAAAAACAAGTGAGAGCTAAGTGAGAAACATGAGATAATAAATAAAATGAATACAAACCGTGAATGACGCTAATGCTCGCCAGGGAACGTGCGATGAATGACAATTTTTTTTTTGTCTTTTGTTCTAGTAAGACGCATTACCTTTTCCCCTTAAAAAACGACCATGTTTGAAACAACCAACGCGATTCCCCGGATATCTAAGGATACGCAGAAAGAATCAATCAACGACTTCCTCACTAATGTCGAAGCGATGATTAGAGTGATAATTGTAAATGAGGCTGGCTACGACATGCATCATTATAATTATCATCATTACCCTTCATCTATCTGAGGAGTATAAGCCTTCAATAAATTCATGCCAAGCCTTCAATAAATTCATGCCAAGCCTTCAATAAATTCATGCTAAAGCCTTCATGTCCTGTGCCATTCCTTCAATGTCTTTCAATACATACTTACTTACTTACTTACTTACTTACTTACTTACTTACTTACTTAGTCGTTCCTCTTCTACCCTGGGGGTGTAGCTAGAGGTTGCCAGGGAGAACGATATACTGTCATATCGGCGGTCTTCCTCCTGGCTTGGTTCCAGTCTAGTCCTCGATCCTTCAGACATTGTCTATGTTGTCCTCCCAGCGAGAACTGGGTCCTCCTGGAGATCTGGATCCCTGGCTCTTGTTTTCCCATATTTGTCATGGTAGCCGATCTTCATCCATTCTGCGTGCATGGCCAAACCATTGTAGTGTGGAGCGGTTCTACTTGGATCTGCAAGGGCTGGGTTTTGAGACCATGACGTATTGTTTCGTTGCGAATCATGGCTCTTCTTGTTACTTCACCTTTTTCAGATACCTCATTTCTGATGTTTGAATCTGGCTTTTGTGGGTTGTAGTCATTTGCCCATGACTCGCATCCATATGTCAAGACTGGGACATAGGTGGAGCGGGATACAGCCATCTTCGTCCTCTTGCCAATCTCTCTTTTAATGAGGATTGTTGATGTACTGCCTGAAAAAGTCTCCCATCTGCCGCTCTACGGGTAGTCAACTCTTCTTTTATGCCAGTCTGTGATCATCTTATTCATTTCTTCTTCTTCTTCTGCGTTCGGTTTGTAGTCATGCTAAATCTGCAGGCCTGTCGCCAGGACGAAGTCCACAGTCTTTTCCAGGTCGGCGCGGCAGCCCCATAGCTTCTGCTGGAGCTCATCACCTTTTGGCCAGGTCGCACGTCGCAATTTATCATGGGTTGGACAGTTCTGGAGAATGTGTTCTGGAGTCTGGATATCAGTTCCACAAGGGCATTCATTCGTGTGGGATATCTTGAGGCGATAGAGATGTCCAAGTAATCTGTAGTGACCAGTTCTCAGGCGGAAAATTGTCGTCTGTTGGTGTCTGTTTAGGTGGTGGATTGGGTCATCTCTGCTGTATATATCCCCTTCCTCCTTCCACTGATTTTTGTACTTGTTGTGGATGATGGTTTTTGCTTCCCGATAGGGCAATGGGTGGCTGTATTGTTCCATCTTACTGCCACTTCTTGATAGAGCATCTGCTTTCTCATTACCAGCGATTCCACAATGGGCAGGTAACCACTGAAGGGCAATGGTTGATGACCTTTGGATGATGTTAAGCTCAGATCTGATCTCATTCATCATGTTATCATTTCTGGTGTTTTGTATTGATTCAAGTAATGATCTGCAGTCAGTGAAGATTACTATCTTAGCTTGTGGCTGCTGTTCAGGTCTGGTGAGGATCTTCAGGGCTTGCAGTAGTGCCATAGCTTCTGCCCTAAAATTGGAGGAGATCTTTCCAGTTGGGAAGGCCTTTCGGATGATCTTTCCATTTAGGAATCTTATAAAAATGCCTCCTCCACCGTTCTTTACTGCCCCCCTCAGCAGATCCATCTGTGTATGCATGTGTCCACTCCTTCGGGTTGTACTTTTCTTCAATCATTTCTTGAGCCAAAGTTTTTAGTTGTTGAGGGGTCAGGTGGCCTTTCTTTTTTATTTCAGGGACTTCTGTGATGATAGATATATTTCCATGGCAGTCGTCTGGCTCCTCTTAATCAATTAACATTTCAATCTCAGTAGATCGATTTGGGAGGAGGTCTTCATGGCATCGATGCAAATGTTTGGAGATGTTTAGGAAGCTGGTTCTTTTCAGCCTGTTCTTTGTCACACTATGGAGTTTGGCATGCATTGGATGTCTTGGCATTCGTAGAAGCTTCTCACTGTGAGTGAATACCTTTTCCTCACGTCTGTCATCAAGAGAGCGGATGTTGGTGTATCGCTCCATTGCCTGGATTGGAGAAGTCTTCATCCCTCCAGTGATTAGTCTAAGGCCTGAATTTTGCACTTTCCCTAGACATTCTGTGTTTGTTTTAGATGCTGTGGCCCAGGCTGACATGCCATATTCAAGTACAGGTCTGACTGTGCCTGTGTAGACTTTTTTTAGTATGTTGGTATTTGCCCCCCAACTTGTGCCAGCCAGTTTCTTCATAATAGAGAGCTTTCTTATTGCTCTCTGTTCTACTGCTTTTATGTGCGGCTTCCAGGTGAGTCTCTTATCCAACTTGACTCCTAGGTATGTTGGGTTTTCCTCGATTGGAAGTTCACTTCCATTTAGCTGCAGTTTAATCGTTTCTCGGCGATTCGACAGAGAGAAGCAGGTTGCTACTGTCTTGGAGAGGTTTATCTGTACTCCCCAATCTGATGCCCATTTAGCGATGGTATTTAGCGCTGCTTGCATCCTGAACTTCGCAGTAGGCAAATGTTCAGCAGCACACCAGGCAGCAAAATCGTCAGCATGAAGAGCCCTGGAGATATGCCCGGACAGTTTCTCTGCAATATCATATATATAAATGATAAAAAGTGTGGGGGAGATAACTCCTCCTTGTGGCACACCCTGTTGTAGAGTGACGCGATGGCTCAGTTTCCCGTCAAGTTTTACTCTTGCTGTGCGGTATCGAAGAAAGTCCCGTATCCAGTTGAACATTCTCCCTTCAATTTTGCTGTTGAGCATCTTAAGGAGGAGTCCTTCTTTCCATACCTTATCAAAGGCTTTTGTCAAGTCTACAAAAACCGCCAGCACTTTCTTTTTCTCCTGAAAGGCATTTTCTACTTCCTGGGCTAGATATACTAGTTGGTCTTCGGTGCTGCGATTTTTTCCTAAATGCTGACTGTGTGTTATCAAGCAGATGGTTTTTTTCCAGATGTTTCAGTAATCTTGAGTTCACCATTCTTTCCATTACCTTACCCAGACAGCTCAGTAGGCTAACTGGTCGGTAGCTGGACTTGCTTGTTCTCTCCTTTTGTTTCTTTCTGATGGGAACAATGATTGCTTCTCGCCATTGATCTGGAAATTTTCCAGTACTCCATGACTGATTGAAGATTAGGAGGAGCTTGTGCCTGGCTACAGGTCCAAGGTTCTTGATCATATCATTTGTGATGCCATCTTTTCCTGGAGCTTTTCTGTTCTTTAGTTTTGTTATGGCAGCACTGAGTTCTCTCAAAGTAAGGGGTGACTTCATGCAGGTATCTGGGTTTTGGTGCTTCAGTTTTTCTTTTACTTCCTTACGTACTTCTTGGATACGTGCATGTGAAAGTGATGTGGTGCTTTCTTCCTTGTAGAAATCTGCCAGGATGTTTGCTGCCATCTTTCCTGTGTGGTATTTTTCATTTTCCTTGATGACAGTCTTACAGTAGCTGGTTGTTGTTTCTTCATTTAGCACTCTTGTCAGATTCCATAGCTTGCTTGAGTCCTTTTCCATGTTGAGACTGCTAGTCTTCTGGTGCCAGCTCCTTTGGATTTCAGCTTTCTTTTGTTCATTGAAAGCTTGTTTTATGCTGTTGTGCCTCTGTGTGTTCTCTAATGTGGGATTTTGCTCCATAGTTTCCCGTGCTTTATTTAATTCACTATGGAGTTTTCCCAGGTTGTCACTCCAGTATGGTTTGTAGTCTCGTCGTTTACCTCGTGGAATTGACTTCTTTGCTGCTTGGATGATTGCCTCACTGATGATGGAGATGTTTTTATTGATGTTATTTGAGTGGGCAATGTTCTGACAGAAATTGTCAGCTTGTTCTTTAAAAAATCCCCAGTTTGCTTTTTTGAAATTCCAGCTAGGAGACATATTGATTTCTCCTGCACTTCTTATCTCAGATATCTGTAATGTGACTGGTACATGGTCGCTACCCCCAAGTTGAGTATTTACTGTTCTGGTGGTGAGTCGATGTATGTCATCTGTAGCCATAGCAAGATCTGGTGTGCTCGTTGTTTTCCATACTCTGGAATAGAAGGTGGGCTTATCCTCTGGTTGGTTTATTAGAATTAGTTTATTCTCTACCATCCAATCTTCCACCTCTTCTCCTCTTGGATCTGTTGCGTTATAGCCCCAGCTGGGTGAGTGGCTATTGAAGTCACCCATAATGAGGTGTCTCGATGCTGCAAGCTTCACTTTGTGTAGCTCCAGAGTTGTGGTTGGAGGGCTGTAGCAGTTTGTGATCATTAAGTCTCCACTGGGCAGCAGTAGTTGGACTGTTATGTATTCAAGTTCGTCCTCACCAGATCTGTGTGTCTCTACTGCTGGGATTGAGGTTTTAATCAGTGTGAGGATTCCTCCCTTAGTTCTTTTTGCCCTGTCTTGGCGGAAGGATTGGTATCCACGTACAAAGAATCGTTGGGTATCTTTTATGTGAGTTTCTTGGATGCAGATTATATCAATGTTATTTTCCCTGAGGAATTCTTGTAACTCCGGTTTCTTGTTCCTCACTCCTTCTGCATTCCATTGAGCCACTGTAAGATAGTGGGTTGGTTGGTTAGTTGCTCTACTTTGCCTTCCCCCGACCATTTGGTTGGCAAAGGCACCGGTTGCTTGGGTGGGCCCTTTCGAGGCTAGGGGCCCGGCTCCGCTCCTCCCCGGTTGTAGCTGATAGGAGAGACGCCATGACGTAAGTCGAGATTGTCGCATGACTCCATACCGCAAAAGCGTGTGTGTCCTAATTTTTCCCGGTGTCTGCGCCGTAGCTAACACACTCCGTCTTCGGCAGGCCGGGTTGTGTTTGTTGTTCAGGGTTGTCTCCCATAGCCTTTCCATCTCCCGGTGGTAGCTGCAAGGCAGCAGATTGGTTTGTTTACCGAGGTTTACCTTCCCCGTGGCTAGAGCTTATAGCGGCTCTTACTCGCTTGATGCACCCGTCGTAGGACATATGGGGGATTTCAGTGGGGGTATCAGTGCTACCTGTTACCCCTCCCCGTCCTGCTGGGAGGACATCGCCGTTTGGTCCGCGACTGCTTATTCGTCCAGCTATGCTGACTTAATTCGCAGCTGACACACCATATCTGGAGGTCGTTCCACTATCCGCCACCCGTGGACGCGCCTGGTTGGGGTCGGTCGCCCCTTTGCCAGGATCTTATTCATTTATTTCAAGTCTCCTTGAAATGCTTCCTCTGTTACAAGTCTCCTTGAAATGCTTCCTCTGTTACAAGTCTCCTTGAAATGCTTCCTCTGTTACAAGTCTCCTTGAAATGCTTCCTCTGTTACAAGTCTCAGTTAAATTTGAATCACGATTTAAAAACGACCAAAATAAAACTCACTTTTATATGTATCTTTTTTCATTATGGTATTTTCTTCGAATGTTTAAATACACGAGCCAAGTTAGGTAAATGTAAAAAGGTAAAAGATCTCGTTACATGCCCATTGAGGCATACTGGGAATATGGTGTTAGGCCCATATTTTTTTGACCATCGGCACACTAGGGGCGATGTGGTCAGCCGGCCACCTTTATCTTTCCCATTGTTGCTCTAGTACCCAGTTCATGAAGCTGGGACGACCCTGGAGCCGTTTGCGGTCTTAAAAAAATCCTATCTCAGCTGGGGATCGAACCATGGTCCACCGAGCTCGGAAGCTGGTGCACAAACCACTAACCAAGTTCGGCGCAAACAAAGTTAGTCAACCTCAGAAGTTTTTAATAAATTGTATGATTAGTCATAAAGTCAACCACATAACTGTGATATAGATACTGCAACGTCTCCATTTTCCAATTAGAACTTCTCTCATCTTTTAACCCGTGTGCAAGTACGTTCATTTTACCCGCTCTTCACAAGTACGTTCATTTTCCCCGCTCTTCACAAGTACGTTCATTTTCCCCGCTCTTCACAAGTACGTTCATTTCCACCGCTCTTCACAAGTACGTTCATTTTCCCCGCTCTTCACAAGTACGTTCATTTTCCCCGCTCTTCACAAGTACGTTCATTTTCCGCGCTCTTCACAAGTACGTTCATTTTCCCCGCTCTTCACAAGTACGTTCATTTTCCCCGCTCTTCACAAGTACGTTCATTTTCTCCGCTCTTCACAAGTACGTTCATTTTCCCCGCTCTTCACAAATACGTTCATTTTCCCCGCTCTTCACAAGTACGTTCATTTTCCCCGCTCTTCACAAGTACGTTCATTTTCCCCGCTCTTCACAAGTACGGGGTGTTAAAAAAACGCAACCCATGTTTTGGACACCCAATGGCAGTCAATCAATCTGTCAATCAATATCTTTCCGCTCCTCAAGCAGCAGATGCCTTTCCATTTCTTCCTCTGGATTTTCATTTCTGTCTCCAGTCCTCTTCTCCATGTCTGCCTCTCCTCCTCTTGCCCTGGGAATTCCAGAACAAGGATGTCATGAGAAATTCTAATCCACATATTTAAATTAAAAAGTAAATGTAAAGCCTAACGAATTAATTCAATAAAAGGAAAGAAGACTGGTAAAGACCCGTGCTTTCCAATAGCGTACACCTACGTTGTAGAACGCCATAATGGCTGAACCAGAGAACCCCTTTTTCTGCTCCGTCTGCATAAAACTACACGCGTTTCTAAAGATACAACTAGTACTGTGTTTCTTAGAAAGCCTTGAGATACGCAAGCTGCTTAATGACCTAGATACACAAATACTAGCATTAATGAATTATATACACTACGTTAACCTAAAAAGGACAGACGGACTTAGGATAGAGAGAGAGATGCACGGAGGAACGCATGCAATACTAACACGCCGTCTCGCGAGATAAAATTAATGCCACCCCCAAGCGAAAGGCATGCAGGCTTGATTTTTTTTCCAAATAAACAGTGACAAAAAACACTACCAATACAAGGGTCAGGTTTTGGAAACATGTTTAATGCTTATTAGGAAACATGACACAATACTGTTTTACGTTTGAAATCCTGACATTAGCCTGACAGTACAGAAGACACCCCATAGTATGGAAGTGAGGAGGTGGTAACAGCACGACTATCCTAGAAGAAAATACATATTTTGAACGCAGCCACTTAGCTCCCTTAAAACTTATATATTTGGGTGCCTTAGGACTTGCTGACAAAGAATATGTTAGGTGTTAAGCAATTAGTCTAATAATTAACAAATTATAGCCATAATACTAGAGTGAGGTTGTCAGACAACACAGGATCATTTTTGCTCATAATGGCGCGTTTGAACAATGCTTTAGAAAAAATGAGGCCACCACGTTAAATCCGATTTGATTGGCTAGAATTATATGTAAGGCTAAACATGATTAGTCGATTGCAAATACTATTTTTGGTTGTTAATAGAAACGATAGAAAGGGTACATTTTTTTTCAAATGCTTTTGTAAACATGGTCCCATTGGCTAGACCATTTAATATAGTCAATTAGGAGCGTCTGTTCAGTGCCATTTTTTTAAATACACTGTGTAGAAGCAAGTGCGTTGAGAACCAGCTCATATTTTTCTAATAAAAGCCTGAGACAGAGGCAGATCGGAATTGTGCCATAACTCATCGCCAGTCAACGTATTTGTTTAATATTTCCATGAATTGTGGTAAGCTAGACATTTGATATCTTTTGATGAAAATTGAATGTGAATTGATAATTTATGTCTGTATGTGTGTGGTTCAGTAATACACAAGCGGCAAAACCTAGATATTGCTCCACCATTACCAAAACTTGTCGAAGAGAAGTGAAACTGCATGGGATTGCCAAATAGTACTGTGACACCTATCTTATTGAATAGAAGGAAATAATGCTGGAATTGCAGAGGCGTTGTAACCATTAGGGAGAGGAATACTGGTGTAAATTGTTTCAGATGTAGCTAGCAGTTGGCCTACCGCGCTGAACTCTGTGTTTGTTAAGTATTGTGTTTCAGTGTGGAAATAGATTATAAATTAGTTCTGAAGTAGGAGGTACGACCTTCTTGTTTCAGGGACCGTTGTACTAAACTATTAAAGCAGCACCTGGTCTGAGTTGTGCTGAATCCAGAGGCTGGTAGCATACTCCTTGGTCAAGATAACGACCAGTGTTTCTCAAGAATACGGTGAAGCAAGCGAGCAGAGGAGACTGTTTCCTGCCGCCCACACAGAAGATAAGATTTCGGTGGCCAGAGCAGCTCAATCTTATGTATACCCCCTCTAACATTGACTGTACATTAAATCTAAAGGGACAATTATTTGTTTCAAATAAAAGAAACTGTGGACCTTTCAAATATTATTTCCACCAGAAACAAACACATAAAGTCATGATGACAAACAACAACCTAGCTTGAAAAAGCCAGTATTACCTCATAGTACTACATCATAACTTACACACATATTATAATAATAATATATGTCAATACAAAGATCCTATCTATAAATTGTGTACATACAACTTGTGATTACATTTGATTGTGATTCCTGGTTCACTTTGTAGTTGAATCAGGATATCTATTATTGAAAGGAATTAATACTTATTTTAAAAGTTACACTTGACTTATTAAGATAGTCTTATAGAGTGTTCTATGTATGTGAGTGTCAAAGTGTTGTAAAGTATTGTGGATTAAATTAAATTGTTTATCTGTTTGTTGGTTGTTGTGAACATACACTTCATCACTTTCATAACCCTAGACATTCAACGTAGTCATCACAATATTCCAGAATAATTCTGACTGAGGTCTAAATGTGGTAGCAAAGTAAGGTCATCTGTAATACACCACACTTATTAGATACAGATACCTTCACAGCTGATCTCAGCCAGTACACTAAGTCCCCTATAAATATTTATATCATCCCACTTTACCACAAAGGACTGCCTTGTTATGCTATCAGCAATTTTCCTCAATGTGTGTTTAATCCATCGCCCGTGTCTTCTTCTTATCTCTTGCTCCACTAGCACTTGTCTGGTTCTTGTCATCAGTTTCACATTGGTGACCTTGTCATCTCTTGCTCCACTAGCACTTGTCTGGTTCTTGTCATCAGTTTCACATTGGTGACCGTGACGTACCATTTCAGCTCTTCTATATTTCGCAATACACATGGAGAAGACAACTGGAGACAGAGGTAAAAATGATGAGGAACACGTGGAAAGAACTTGAGCCGATGGCACGTGACAGGAGGACGTAGCATGTGTTTGTTGAAGGCTTATGCTCCTTGGGGAACTAAAGGATATTGACTGAGTGACTGGCTGATTGATTGATTCTACGCAAGCACTCGTTTATGAAAGTCTGTAACTTATTGCCATGCAATAGGACGGACGTGACATGTGAGTTAAAGATGCTTAGTAATGTATTGGATTTGATTTCCTTTGATTTCCATATATTGCCCAACGCAATGAAAGTTCCTCTTGCCCTGTATATCCTTATTTTGATATCGATTTCTGTCCCTTTAACTGTGTCTGTATCGCTGCCGAGATACATGTATGATTCTACATCTTATTGGGGGTGGGGGGTGGGGGTGGGGGGGGGAAAGGTTCTTCAATACAATCTTGTTATCGCTTCCTGCATTTATTCTCATTATCTTTGACTTTTCCCTCCGTATTTTCAGACCCACTTGCTAAATGTATCGTATGTATTGATCATTATGATTTGCACACAAGTGTACTCAATAAAGCATGTTATGGATAGAAAATTGAAGGCTTGTAATAATAAATACCCTATCAATGGGTTGCATTTCTCTGTTATCACCCTGTATTTAATATTGAGCGTCCTATTGACAGACTGGTTAGAGCGCTGGTCTCTCGTGGCAAAGGGGCCAAGTTAGAATGACGGTAACGACACGCTCCAGTCTACCGAGCTATAAATATGTACCTGACTATGTTCTTTCAGTTATAGAAGGAAAAGGCAGCGAGGAAGGCAACTGCCCCCCCCCCTAATGCTGGACCTAGTATGATGAAGTCTCTAACACTTCACTCCCCTACGGATGTATCTGCTATGGAACTTACCTTTAACCTTTTATTTAATATCGTTGCTATGGCATTCTTGGTGTATCCTGCTTTGACGCGTTTACGATGACAGTAGTGAGAGTCAAGGTTGAAGTAACCGTCAGTAAAAAATCTTAAACACCTTTGAGAAATACGAATTATCACGTTTCTGCCAGACCCCTCTCTCTCTCTCTCTCTGCTCTGAAAACTTGCTCCGTGGCGACTAAGATAGTTAGTGCCGCAGACGGTAGTTTGATGTCGAAACAGCGCCTTGCTATTTACAATCTGGAAGTTTCTTTCTGCTTTTGTGGTGTAATGTTTGATTTTATCTGTTGTTGTTTCTGATTGGTTCACACAATCGCTAGTCGAATTTAGACACGGATTTAGGATACAGTAATGTGTTGACTGTACTACGAGGATATACGAGTATTTTACCGTCTTCAGTGTTGCCATACAAAGGTATTGGATATTTGTGTCGTGAGGAATAATACGTGATCTCGTGTTTTCTTTTATACTGAGATCAATTTTTTTTTTGTTTTTATAATGTAAACAACGTTCACTTTGCTGGTATGTGATAGATTTATTAATGTGCAGTAGTGATTTCACATTGACCTGGGCTTGAAATGAAAAATAGTGGGAAGTCCGTTCGATACCGTCTTAAAAAAGACGTAGAAATAGGTGGTATTCTAAGGGTCAGGTTTAGGTTTAGGAATCCTCAACCAAACCCTAAACCCTAACCTTAATCCTAACCCTAACAACGTGGGCGACCTATTTGGATGGCATCGAAATACACGTCTCACTGTTCGTCATTTCAACGGAGACTAGGGTATTGACTATTAGTTTGCCTATATAACATGCGCAAAAGGTTCTCCACATTTTTCGCCAGTGTTGTAAAATTATTAAATTAATGTGTACATCAGTATAGCTGAGGCATAACCGCATCATAACCTATTATAGGGACAATTAGATCTGGTTGATGAAGTAGGCTGGGATTTAAAAATTCAGGCTGCTTTGCACCTTACCCAACCTGAAGCTGTAAAAGTCAAAAGTGATTAAAAAGAAATGAACACTTTCACATTTGTAGTGCTCAGTAACTTGTTTTTATATGAATAAGTAGTCTAAACCAATTTGTAAAGGGACTATCAAGGTTATTTTTATAATCTTACAAAATTTCAATATGCGACCCTCGAGCCCCACTGCACACATCATTTCTGCAGTCCAGTTCATCCTAAACCGTTTGTGGCAGTGAAACCAAGTTACTGAGTAATAAACTGTTGAAAGTATTAAATTCTTTTTTTAATCACCCAGCACGCTAAAATCTGGTATAGGAAATGTCATGAACCCGCGTGCGGTTGTATCGTTTATATAGCTTGAAGCTATGCACATGCGTTGGAAACTGCCATCCTGAGCATTTAAAAGTCATACCTGTGGGTGAGAGCTCGACCTTCTGCGTAATAGAAGGCTGGAGTAGAAAGCTAGGGTAGACATCATCTGTGATTGACTGAAAGCAAAACCTCGTGCAGGAAGTTGTTTACCGTAGTATATTGGAAACGTTTGACCTTTAGTGGGAACCATTTATCAGAGATGACCCCGACCAAGCTAATGCTGATGAGTAGGAACCGATTAGTCGAGGGGATTTCGAGTTGCAGTTGATATACTCAAAGATGTATGGGATGCAGTGGCGTACTAAGGGGTTGCGAGGGGGCGGTGCGCACCGGGTGACAGCCAGGAAGGGGGTGCCATTGGACACTATTATGATAGTTCTTATTGTTTAAAATGTACTTGTAAGAGTGTTTCTTTTTGGGGGAAGGGATGCCAAAGTTAGGATCCGCCCAAGGTGCTAAATACTTTAGGGACGCCTCTGATGGGATGTAACTTTAGTAATCAGCGAGTAAATGTTTGCCTAGTCTATGCATGTAAGTTAGTGTGTGCAAGTGTGAGAGCAGATACGTACACGAGCAAATGTATATAAATGTGTATACGCATGTGCGTGTACGTGTGTGTACAAATACTGGTTTTACCTTCTCTGTTACAAGAATTTGAAAATACCATATTGTTCTAAAATTGTCAGACACGATACGATGTCACCGTGGATTTAAGGACATGCGCACTTCTAGAGCTAACGAAATTATGTCACTGGCGTTGAGCAATGATGACGTCATTTATGCATGACACAGCTTTATTTGTGGCTGCTTCTATTTTCAAGGACAAGGATAATTTCAGGTTTTACTTGAACCAACCTCTTACAACTTATAATCTCAGAATAATCTATGCGTGACATACATAAACAAACATACACTTAATTCTTTTTGTCCCAAGAAGTCTTAAGGTTTTAACCAGTCGCTTAAATGTACGCCAGTTTTTTCTACAGCTGATGTTTTAGAAGACTATAAACATGTATTTATGAGAAATTATTTCGTAATACATGTAAAAATCGTTGTAAATTTGATGAAGAATGTATATTCAAATATTGCCTTTATACGACACGTTTATAAATCTAGATCATCAAGTTGTTTAGTCAGATTCCATTGGATTCCATTTCTTTTAGGCGAAGCTGATGTCTTCATAACTCAATCTATAGCCAGTAAGATAAGAAATGGAGACAAGAAGATAAGATACATCCCTATTGTACTCCAGTTCTTATCTCAAACGGTTCCGTCAGTTGTCCACGTGAGGAACTGTTGTGTCTTCACAAGTTTTCTTTATTAAGTTAATGATCTTTAGGAGTACTCCACTATGTAAAATTCAGACGTGAGGAAATGTGAAATAATTAAGCATCCGAACTAAGCGGCACTTCGAAGAATATTGTACCACATCGAAGCGCATCATTCAACTCCTGGGGTACAACGGCAAAAGTAGTCCCATAACAGATACTGCCATAGGGAATGAAATGTTACAGACTTTCTGTACTAGGTCTAGTTTTATAAGGTGGGACGAACATTTCCCTTTCTCGCTGGTTTTGCCTTCCCTAACTCAAGAACATAATCAGGGACTCATTTACAGCCGGATAGACTGGAGCGTAACGTTACCAGGTTTTGAACACGGTAATTTTGCCTCGCGAGGCAAGTGCCTTAATAACTCTGTTAATCAGGAGCTGTTTGGGTAGAAGTTAATACACGTGTGTTTTATTTATCACAATATTATCGTAGCCAAATAATGAATTATACAACCAAAAATATTACAAAGTTCGTCAGCGCTCCATTGTAACAAGTTTACTGGAAGTTGTTATATTTTAAAATGGTTTGGCAATCGGAATAAAGAGGAAAACTGGACAATTTAAAAAACAAATGTAACTACAAAACAGATAGAAGATAACAGAACAAGGGATCCTTTCAGAAGAAGTCTGACGGATAGCAAGCAAGTCTTTCACCTATTAGGAAGGGATAGTTTAGTCTGACAGTCGATCAGGAATAGAGCAGATGTTATTTGCAAGCTGTAGAATAAGAGGAAGAAGAAAAAGTAGAAAAAGAGAAGAAGTAGTTGTAGTAGTAGTAAAAGTTGCAGTATTAGTATTGGTAACTGTAGTCGTGGTAGTGGCAATGGTTGTAGTAGTAGTAGTAGTGGTAGTAGTAATAATGGTAGTAGTAGTAGGATTGGTAGTAGAAGTAGTAGTGATAGTGCTAGTAGTAGCAGTGGTAGTAGCAGTAGTGATGGTAGTGGTTGTAGTAGTGGTAGTAGTAATGTAAAAACAGTAGCAGTATTAGTAGTAGCAGAGATTATAGTGATAGTAATAGAAGTAGTTGCAGTAGTAGCAGTCGTAGGGTAGTAGTAGTAGCAGTTGTGGTTAGTGTAGTAGTAGTAATAATAGTGACAGCAGTAGTAGTGGTGGTGGTAATTGTAGAAGTAATAATAGGAGTATATGAAGAGAGCTGCCGTAAGACGGGATAAAACGGTAGAATAAAAAATAAAAATTTCAAAAACACACAAATATTAATACGTCTTACAAAGAGAAAGACAAGACAAACCTACGTTGCGGCCACAAGGCCTTCGTCCGGGACAGACAAACAAGAGACAGGGGGGGGGGGGAAGAAAGTGAGAATTAAGTGGAGAACATGAAACTATAGAAATAAGAGAAAAAATACTCTCTTAAGTTTTGTCACATGTTGGAGCAAAGATGGCTGCGTTTTGTGGCAGCTACGTGGCCGCAACGTAGGTTTTTCTTGTCCTTTCTCTTTGTAAGACTTAGTAATAATAGTAGTACTCGTAGTAGTATTAGTAGCAGTGGTAGTAGTGGTAGTGGTGGTAGTAGCAGTAGTAGTAGCATTGTTAGTTTTGTAGTGGTAGTGCTAGTAGTAGCAGTGTTAGTAGTAGTGATAGTGGTAGTAGTAGTAGCAGCAGTGGGAGTAGTAGTAGCAGAAGTAGTGGCGGTAATAGTAGTAGTAGTAATAATAGTAGTAGTAAATAGAAGTAATAGTAGTCGCTGTGATTGTTCTTGTGAGAGAAGAAAAATGAGTAGTCGTTGTATTAGTAGTAATAGTTGTGGTAGTAGTAGCAGTGTTGGTAGTAGCGGTGGTAGTAGTAGTATCAGTGGTGGTAATTGTAGTATTAGTAAAAATAGTAATAGTAGTAGTAATTGTAGTAACAATAGTGGTAGCAGTAGTAGTAATTGTAGTAGTAGACGCATTAGTAGCAGTAGTAGTGGTGGTAAAGGTAGTAGTAGTAGTAACTATAGTGGTAGTAGTAGCAGTAGGAGTAGTGGTGATAATAGTAGTAGTAGTAACAATAGTGGTCGTAGCAGTAGTAGAACTGGTAGTGATAGTAGTCACTACGGTTGCGAAAGAAGAGAAAAAATATTTCATGGGAGCCACGCGTTATAATTACAGTTGACAACATCGAATATTAACACTAACGCATTTATCTCGTTACGTAACTGAATCAAAGCTCGATGTAACCAGATTCAGCGTTTCCCATTAGTCAATAGCTAAGGCTGTTCGGCCAAACTGGTATAGGTCCCACAAGGTGGTCATTCAATTACGTGGTTTCTAACAGTTATTGTTTCTACATTGAAGAAAGTTTGTATTTTTAGATGTCCATTAACGTAAGAATTACGTGCTTCTTTCTGACGTGATAATATCTTCAGTACCTTATAAAAGACTTGAAATATTGAAAGAATCGTATTCTCCTTAGATGTCTATTGGCTTTTTTTGTTCTGTGACTATTTTTAGCACGTATTGATTTGCCAGAATGGCGTACTGACATCCAAATCAGGATGTGGCCTGCCAAGTTGCATATAAATATAGTCATTGGAGGATGCTGAGTTTTCTGAACTACTACAAGTTTGAAAATAGACGATGCATCCACATTTAACCCCATTGATCAGCTTGTCACCTGGCATCTAAAGGTTCCTTTTGTTTAGTTTTAAGATGTTTGTGTATGGTTCTGTGTATATTTGTTTTGTGTTCATGTTTTTTATACTCGTATATAAGTACTTTTATATCTGCTGATCAGCGTCTTTATCTCTTTCATTGTTTTTGTTGCGAGTATTATTTTAAAAATTGTAATCGACTGATTTAGATCTTTTTAAAATCCATTCTTCGTCTTCCTCGAATATCATACAATCAGGCGTAGGAGATCATGTCTCTCCATAACTTCTTGTCCACATTACTATTTATGAATTATGTTGTTGACATCTTTCCATGACATGACATGACATGATGCCAAACTGTCCAGCATCTTCTCTTTTTGTCACTCCCAGACTCTCTTTCCTTCAATCTTTCCAACTGTCACAACTACGTCCAGGTGTCTTCTTCTCATAACACGCACAAAGAAAGTGGATTGTTTTCTTCTAAAGTGAGTAATAACAAAAATGAGGAAAAGGGGTGGGGGTTGTCGGAGCGGCTAGGAGGTATGGCGTCCACCTCTAATTTTATAGGTATCGGGTTCGTTCCCAGTACAGGAAATATATGTCATGGAAATTTATTTTAGAACCAGTGAGTCCTAATGATGTCATACTCCCCCCACCCCCCTGATCTCCTAGGTAGTGAGATCGCATAAGGGAAAAAACAACAGGAGGTCCCATGTGCAAGTTGCGCACGTTAAAAATCTCTCGGCAGTTGGAAATCGTAAAGAGTAGGCCATACGGTCTCTACCCTGACAAAATTTACAAAATTAGGGAAACCTACCTATCACAAAAATATTTATAGAATGTGTAATTCCTGTACACATACATTGTGATCCCAGTTCGTGCACTGTGCTGAGATCCTCCTTGCAGATCGGAGCGCTGATGGAGTTTCCCGTCCAAACCAAACCAAACTAATTCGAATAATAAGCTTCCTTCTCACACACTGTTTCATAAACTGTCAAATCTTATTGAGGCATCTTTGTTCATCACAAATCTTATTGAGGCATCTTTGTTCATCACAAATCTTATTGAGGCATCTTTGTTCATCACAAATCTTATTGAGGCATCTTTGTTCATCACAAATCTTATTGAGGCATCTTTGTTCATCATAAATCTTATTGAGGCATCTTTGTTCATCATAAATCTTATTGAGGCATCTTTGTTCATCACAAATCTTATTGAGGCATCTTTGTTCATCACAAATCTTATTGGGACATCTTTGTTCATCACAAAGTATATCATCATCACCATTGTCATCGTTTTTCTCCTTTGTTGCTTCTTACGGAGCCAAAGTCAAAGCACAGGCTTAGGCAGTTGTGGTGTATGTAGCAATGTATTTTAGGTCGCCAACCCATGCCCATCATCAAAGTTGTTTTTTCGTATGGCATAGGCATACCTGTGGCATACCTGTGGCAAGACGTAAGTTATATAATAAAATAGTTTCCAGAAATGGAGAAGAGAAATGGTGAACTAGAGGTAGGGATGGCAAAGAACTAGTCAGATAGATAACTGCACATTTGTAGATGGTAGCTGTAGAAGAGAGCTGTGAAGTAAGTCACTGTCGTGGTTGAGTTAAAGTGGTAGAGTATTTTGTCGAGTTGGACAATAGTAGTGAAATCGACAAGGGATAGTGGACTGACAGAGTTATAGATTACATGTAGATAAGGTGTAAATAGGAGGTGGACTTGAGACAACCTGGAAGAAGATTTATCAAAATTATCTCCATCTCCAAGCCTCAACACACTTATACTGTCCAAGCACCGCCTGCTCTCACTCTTTTCTCTGGATCTAAATAGAGACTATAGTAAAGAGCTAAAAATGTAAATTATGGATGGAAGGGTCGTGAACAGCGCATTAATAAATGTGTAAACTTTATTAAAGAAGAAAAGCATGAAAATAATGCATATCATCATACACAGCATAAAATTACATCAATAATCATCAATAATTGCAAATATGAAAATACACACCAACGAACCCACACACCATCAATCATAAAACCTGTAGAACACAGAGAAATGAAATAAACTGTCTGTCAGTCTGTCCGCTTTCGTGGGACCAAAAACTAGCTCCAGAAAAGTGTCTTTCATGTAGATATCCTTCAAGGTGAATGGAGTGAAATACAAAACTTTCCTTGTAGGTGCTATCATTTGGTGACCTCTAATTGCGCGAGGGGGCTGGAAGACTGTCTATCTTTCCTGCTGACCAAATAAACAAACTGAGCGACAGCCTGTCCGTTTTCGTGGGACCAAAGGTGCTAGCTCCAGAAAAGTGTCTTACATGTAAATATCCTTCAAGGATGATGGAATTAACCTGTAAATCCAATGTAGGCGCTAAACGTTGGTGACCCTAATTGCGCGAGGGGGACTGGAACTCTGTCTATTGCTGGCTGGCCGCTCATAAGTGCAAGGTTCTACATAACCCAGAAATACACCAGACGAAGTTACTTGAGGACAAAGAGTCCCAGGCGCTCTTATCCGGCGCTATTGCTTGCTTGGCATTAAGTCCGGTTTAGGCTGGTTTGACTGGGGTTTGACTAAGTGCCCCGTTTAGGCACACAAAGTCTGGTGATATTAATTCTGCTATGGATGCTGGGCTGATAGATATCGGAAAGCCGCAATGCTCTGACTGGTAATCCAATAGGCGAGTAGGAAACTACTACTGCAACAGATGATTTCAGATTTTGCGTTGGCTCGTTGCATACTGCGTGAGCTTAATTTCCCTTTAGAGAGAATGGCGTTGACAAAACAAGGGGTTTTGTTTCAGGTATTGGGGTTGACGCCTCGTGAATGCTAGGTGTTACTCAGAAACCCTCTAGATCGAAGAGAATGGGACGTTCTTCGCCTGACTGGATTCTTGTTCTAGCAATCCGGTATCCCTGAAACTGAGACCCAAAGGAGACACCCTTTACATTAAGCAAACAAAAAATCACACTAATGTTATATAACATTGTTCTGCTCCGCTATGGGATTTAAATTTATTGTAATTATTGCTATGATAGTTTTAGGGCTGTCTTTAACCATTTAAGTCTCCTGTTCCTTCCACTCTATCAATTATCAGCATGTGCCCGCATAGGCTTAATATATTTTGTACACCCAGGTACCTGTCAGTAAATGTTCTGACAGCACAAACTACTCCTCTTCTTCCAACTAAACATACAGGAAACCTAACCTTGTAGTTACAGTTGAGTGGATATGCTTATTCATCTTACAACCATTTAAATGAATTTACATAAACAGATTACAGCATGTGACATTACAACATTAAATCATATGCCCCTTGGGGGAAAAAATATTAATATCCCACAAAATGAATACATAGAAAATGCAATGTTCTTGCTATAATAATACAGTTGTGACTGAACATAAGATATACAGTTGACATTCAAAAATCCGGCAACCTCCGGACCTGAGGAGTGCCGGATTGTTGAAAATGCCAGATTTTTTTGGTTATATATGCTGTATATATTTAACAGAAAATGACTACCTGTACAGTCCTTTAAAGAAAGAAAATTAAATGTTTACGTTTTACACCACTTCTTTTATTTGCTGAATCCATAATGGGGCTATACAGCAGCAAATAAATGATAAAATGAGAAGGAATGAGCAGGAATGCCTGTTAACACGTGCAAGCAAGACCCAAACAGCTGCATCAAAACATAAACGGCTCCAGAAAACAGTGGCGAGCCAACGAGGTACAGTAAATTAAAAAATGAGCTCCGAAATCCATTCCGGAAATCTGAAGGAACCGGATTATTGATGGCCGGATTTTTGAATGTCAACTGTAATTATATCTATGGCGGGTGTCTGCTTTCTGTGAAAGTTATGGCTAGAGTCTAGCTACACAGGTAAGCATATAATGATTCTACCCAGCCACTAGAAGTTTCTATCAAAAAGGAATAAGCGACTATCTCCTATAATTCAGTGTTTAAGTGATTAATCCACACCTCTGACATTTTCTTACAGAAATGACAGTTAATTCTGCCGACTCTTAACCCATGGTAAGCATTGTATGGACTGATTCTACGCCTAGTATCTGTTATTATAAGTTTATCATTTAATCCCATTATAAACCATAACTTGTTTAAGCACCACTTAACTAAGGCGGTAGACGGCACTACATTATCACTGAAATAATTTACCGGGAGAAATCCTCAAAAATGAAGTAAGTCACATTCCTATCAGATATATATAAAGCTAACATGAATATATCATATTATAATTATAAGATATGTCAACTCACACCGAAAAATGACAAGAACATAGGCAAGCACATTTAGTTCTGCTGTGCTAACTCTGCCTTAGTCTCATATGGTCATCTACGGGGCCAGGAAATATTTACGAGTGTGTTAGACTCTTGAGACTCTGTAGATTTATAGTTTACAAACAACGCTACTAGGAACACCTGGCTGGCCTGATTCTACAGATGTATCGGCGTAATGCGTAATAAAGAGTAAGACAAAGGTTTCTCTAGAGACTACATCCGAAGTCAACAACCGCCAGAAATTCCCTAGATAGACAATATTATGAGAGCTCTAACTCGTCTAAGGGGCAAAACCCAGAGACTGACCGCGATTGTTATCTCCCCTGTTTTGAAGATCAAGCTTGCTTTCCCGAGACCTCAAACGGTTAGCTCCCGCTAGCTGGCCATTTCTACACAGACACCTACACTCGTGATCAAAGACTTAAAGCGACCAGAGAAATTCCCCTGGACGGACCAGGTGCGCGTATGTAATATTACCGCTACGCTGACCGTTGACGGAATTTAGTACTGAAGGCCAGTCAGAACGTAAACAAACCTCGGGTGGGTTTTGAGAAAGGGGGAAAATGAAAGAAAAGAAAATACAAATGTCTAGGAAAACAGAACATTAAGAGGGTAATAACTTATGGAACGGAATGGTAAAATAAATTAACAGTCACTGTGACAGTCACCTTCTCGCTAGACCTGTCCTATGCTCCAAGGGTGTCTGTATTAATAGTTGGGTGGAATGCAGCTCGTTAGTTATACCTGCCGAATTTAAAATATTAAATATTCTTTTGAATTTCACACAAGAACGAAATTTCGAACTGTAACTGAAATTTAAACACAATCAATCAACTGCAATTTATAAAATTTATCAGCACATTTTAATAATTAAAATAGAAGTTTAGTGAAAGTTTCAGATAGGTATTTACAGAATCACAAGCTGGAAATTAATAAATTCTCTGATCATCATATCGACCATCTGGTGACTTCTGGATATTTGCTTTCTCAATCAAACAGTTCACTAATCTCTTTCAGTTTCTTCCTATACAGACACTTCTGTAGTTTGATCAGGTGTAGACTTTCCAAGATACTTTATTCAACTGAAGAGGCAGACGCGACGCTCCTACCAGGCAATGCAGAAGTGGTCCTTTACTCGCCCACTGAAGTTGATTTTACACTTTACCAGAAACTTTGATTGCGACTTTCTCTCGTCTAGGATTCTGCAAGCATATGCATCAGACAATGGTACCTGTTGTCTATACCAAAGATGTTCCACCGATGATGACTAATCACTATTGATCAACGTATCAATAATTATTTGGGCGAAATGAGACATGTGCCAGCTCAAAATTTATTTCAACCTCTTAAAACTATTAATTGTGATGATTTCTTACCTACAGCAATGTTTATTGTATTGTATAGATCCGTTTGACTACACATTGTTTTGAACTATGATCGCTGTTTACTGTTATGCAAAAATCTAAGAAAGAGATATACTGTATATTTATACGTACCGCCGAAACGTTTTGCAAGGAAATCTTTGTAATGCGAATATTGCACCACGAAAAAATTATAAGGCCCTCGCGATCTTTCAGTGAGTGTTCAGTTTAGTTGTCACAGTGCAATGCACGCATTATCCAGAAAACGTCGCGAAAATGTTCATTACGTTTCACTTAACTCAAAAGCAATCTCTTGACGTTCTGATAACGTGCCCCTATCTATTTCTGACAGTTTCTGCAGTGGAGATTCCAGCGATAGCAAGGGAAACGATGAAGTTCTAAATCGGTACTGTACTCATTGCGGTGTTTTGTTTGCTTAAACTGTATACACAGACCAGTCGTTGTTATTTCGGTTATCTGCAGCAACACGCAACCCTGTTGTAGCATTCTGCACCACGTATAAAGATTCCCTCTGAGTCCATAAAACTGTGGAGTTATGTGTTCCCACGTTTATTTTGTTTCACAAGCCGGACCACAGATATTCCAAGACTCCACCACTTCTCATGATGTCAGACTGCTCTCACCTGGAGCAAAGTCTCCAGCTAATTGTTATTTAAAAAAATAATTCGATTTTAATTATGTTCATAGATATAAAAGGGATACGTCAAGGCCTAAAATCCCACCCCCTGCAGACCCAAGTAGAACAGTCCCAACTAAGATGGTTTGGCCATGTCTGCAGAATGGGAGAAGATCGGCAACCACGACAAGCATGGGAAACAAAGAGCCAGGGATCCAGACCCCCAGGACGACCCAGAGTCCGCTGGGAGGACAACATTAGACAATCTTTGAAGGACCGAGGACTAGAATGGAACCAGGCCTGGAGGAAGACAGCCGATAGGATAGTCTGGCGCTCTCTCTTCCAAGCCTCTACACCTCACGGTAGAAGGGGAACGACTAAGTAAGTAAGATATAAAAGGGTAAAGGTAGTTCCACGGCAGATACTGACGTTGGGTGCGTGAAATGTTATAGACTCCATCATACTATGTCCAGCTTTTTTATGAAGTGGGTTGACTAGTTCCCTTCCTCTGTGCCTTCGCCTTCTCTAACTCAAGAGCAGAGTCTGGTACCCCTTTACTGCTGGGTAGACTTAAGGGTGACGATACCAGGATTCGACCAAGATACCTGGTAGTGGGCTGCAAGAGTAAAACGATCTAACCACTTAGGTTATTGTAGGCTCTGGTTAGATCTAACATACAGCAGTAATATGTGCGGAGAATAAAGAGTTTGTTTCTACGATTCTATTGGTTGTCGTGGAAATGGTGGCTGTTTTGGATTTTAACCTTCGACTCAAACGTCAAGTCAGTTCTATTGCATGACTCTGAAATGTAGAGAATAACAAAAACACAACAATCAAAAAGTTGCTGACTTTTATAAAATGGGTTCTTGCGTAGAAAAGAACTAAAATGGTATGACAAGGTCACCAATGTGGAACTGATGACAAGAACCAGACAATAACAATGGAACAAAATATGAGAAGAAGACGCTGGCTATTGATTGGACACAAATTGAGGAAACCTGTTGATAGGATTACTTGGCAGGCCGTGTTCTGGAATCCCGGGGGTAAGAGAGGTAGATGTAACCCCACACCCCTCCACCCACAAATACACATACACACACACACACACACACATAGAGAACTGAAGACAGAAATGACAATAAAGTGAACGACATGCAAAGAGTTTGAGCTGATATCACGTGACAGAAGGTCTTGGCGTGTTTGTTGAATGTTTATTTCCTTGGTGAGCTAATGACTATTGGTTGGTGAGCTAATGAGTATTGGTTGGTGAGCTAATGAGTATTGGTTGGTGAGCTAATGAGTATTGGTTGGTGAGCTAATGAGTATTGGTTGGTGAGCTAATGAGTATTGGTTGGTGAGCTAATGAGTATTGGTTGGTGAGCTAATGAGTATTGGTTGGTGAGCTAATGAGTATTGGTTGGTGAGCTAATGAGTATCGGTTGACTGATGTCAGTTTGCTAAGGTTTTTTCTTTCTTTCTTTTTTTGTTTGTTGTTGTTGTAAGCTATGAACACCAAATTGAACTACTTGTTCATTATAATATTCTTACACTTCAGTTAAGACAGATTGTTCAAAAGTTTAACACGACCTGAACTAAACGACTTTAAAATTAGTAACTACAAATAGTAGCAAAACGTTACCACATTATTTAGGACTAACTCATTTTTGATACGACTACACATGATCTTGATATAAATTTGAGAATACTACGGAAAATGTGTGTGCTGAATTGATGGATGAGGAAATAAGCAAGTTATACGGAAATAAGCCTGCAACGCGCCAAAACATGACCGAAAATAATTACGTTGAGCTCTCTCTGAATAATTGTCTTCATGGACGGCACGTATTCTCTTGTGGTCATTCCATTCCTTTCAGTTCCAATTCATCTTCATTCGATCTTTGTAGGTAAACGTTTCATCATTAGGGCCAATGGCCAATGCACCAAGAAAAAATTGAAAGGCCTGCATGCTCTCTTATTGGGTGTTCAGTTTAACTTTCACGGTGCAATGCGCGTATTTTCCTTATATTCCCGAACAGCGGAGGGATTGGTTTTTTTATTTCATTGTATGTTACAGGGCCTTTTACAAAGACAATTAATAATATGGGGATTAGCAGTGCAAATCAATGCTCTGAGCCCTTTTTTTTCCCTTCGGATTAAAAAAGAAACACTTTTTCCTCGTTCGCCTTCAGACTTCCACATTAATGCCTGTAATAAAGGCAGTAGTCAGCTCATGGTCCCTGACGTCTCCATACAGTTTTTCGTTAAGAGAAGTAGTTTGTTGCCGTATGCTGCTCCGTTCACTGCTGTATATTGGGCGGGACTGCAGCAGATGTGGGGCTGTTGCAACAGGTGCAGGGATCTATTGTATCAATCCTGTTACTTGTGGGTATAGATGGTACCTCAATCTCTTGTGTCCAATGTGTAGCCGGAAAATGATGACGTGGCCTCGCCTAGACCAGCTGATGATAGGCATAATGTTTTTTTGTTTTTTAAATATGACCTGTTTTTTTTATCTTTCCTATTTGGACAAATAATGTAGCTTTTATAGTTGATGTGCCTATTCGTCACTTGCCCCTATATTATTTGGTTGTATCGCTCCTCCTTCTTAAGAAAATACCATAGTCAGTCACAATAAACTGTTTTAAAAAATGTATTGTGATAATTGATTTTGACCTATTTAGTTTTCCAGCATCCCAGATGAACAGAGAATGGAATAATTCCAAGTTTGTTTTTTTAACCTAAAACACACTGCACATCGTACGCACTAAAATGACCACCTATACTATATAGTCCGTTCGGAAATTCATGCCCACAGAAAGCGTCAATTTTCTCCAAAACTGTTTGTTGTATGGACATGAATTTTTGCATGCAGTCTTAGATTTTTCATGCAGTTATTAATATATTTTTTGCCCTTACAAAACTCATGTCATGTTCGAATTTTCTTCTTTACGTTATATAAAAAACTCTTACTGTTGTCTGGGTTAATTTTTAGTAGTTTTACAGGAAAGTTACAAGATCCGTTCAAAAATATATATATTTTTTTATTAGTTACTCGCGACTGTGTATAATAGGTGCGCACTCGTGCGGACATGTAGTCACTACACTAATTTTTTAAAAAAAATATTTTTGAACGGATCTTGCAACTTTCCTGTAAAACTAAGAAAAATTAACCCAGACAACGGTAAGAGTTTTTTATATAACGTAAAGAAGAAAATTCGAACATGACATGAGTTTTGTAAGGGCAAAAAATATATTAATAACTGCATGGAAAATCTAAGACTGCATGCAAAAATTCATGTCCATACAACAAACAGTTTGGGAGAAAATTGACACTTTCTGTGGGCACGAATTTCCGAACGGACTTTTTTTTTATAGAGTGCTTTCAAACATTCAGGCTGGTGTTTCTTCCTAGCTTTTAGTGGTGTGCATTTTGAAGAGGTACTAGGTCAGCAAAGAAACATTAATTTCATTTTTATTTCTCTTGCCATGTTTGTCGTTAAGCATCGGGGTTTATGTAGTATTCTTTCTTGTATGTAGCGTAATCGTCCATCTGTTACTGGGGCCTAAAAAAAGAGCAGAGAATAATACTTACTTACTTAGTCGTTCCCTTTCTACCGTGAGGTGTAGAGGTTTGGAAGAGAGAGCGCCAGACCATTCTATCAGCTGTCTTCTTCCTGGCCTGGTTCCATTCTAGTCCTCGGTCCTTCAAAGATTGTCTAATGTTGTCCTCCCAGCGGACTCTGGGTCGTCCTGGAGGTCTGGATCCCTGGCTCTTTGTTTCCCATGCTTGTCGTGGTAGCCGATCTTCTCCCATTCTTCAGACATGGCCAAACCATCTTAGTTGGGACTGTTCTATTTGGGTCTGCAGCGGATGGGATTTTAGGCCTTGACGGATCGTCTGGTTGCGGACCATGTCTCTTCTTGTTACTTCAACCACTTTCCTCAGATACCTCATTTCTGAGGTTTGGATCTGGCTTTTGTGGGTTGTAGTCATTGCCCACGACTCGCATCCATATGTCAAGACTGGGACATAGGTGGAGCGGTATACAGCCATCTTCGTTTTCTTACCAACCTCTTTCTTGCTGAGGAATTCACGATTTATGGCCTGAGTCTCCCAGCCGCTGCTTTTCGAGTGGAGTGGCCCAACTCTTCTTTGATGCCTCCCTTTCGGTCTATAATAGCTCCGAGATATTTTAAAGTGGTCGACCTGCTCCAGGACCTGTTCTCCCAACTTAATCTGATGTTTTCTTTCTTCTCGTGATATCACCATGGATTTTGTTTTAGAGCTGCTTATGGACCATCATCCCTCTCTTCTCCAGCTCTTCCTTCCAGACTTGCAGGTTGGATTGGAGATGTGCCTCTGATTTAGCAATCAGGGCAACATCATCAGCAAATGCCAGCTCCGAAATATAGACCTGTCTCATCTTTTAGTACCCCACTGAATACTTTCTTGTTCTCTCCTTACATGCCTTGATGACATCGTCCATAAGGAGTATGAAGAGGTAAGGTGATAGGATATCACCTTGTCTTACACCAGTGGTGGTCCTGAACTCTTCTGACTTATGGTTTGCTGTCCTCACATAATTTCTGCAAGACTTGTAGAAGCTCTGTATAGCATGAATCAGAGGTGCTGGAATATTCTTCCTTGCCAGACAGTCCCAAAGTTTGCTCCAGGGGACCCTGTCAAACGCTTTTTCCAGATATATGAAACAAAGATGGATCTCACTCTAATACTCAAGGGCCTTTTCAGAGAATAATAACAATGTAATCTCCCAAGAAATTCGTTAAAGGCGACTTAGGAGGTTTGGACATGGAGTCTACCCCCCCCCCCCCCCCCCCCCCCCCCAACTCATGTATAAACTTAAAGCGAAAAAAAAAGTCAGCAGATATGAACAAGACTAAATGGGCTGAGGAGTGGGCGGAACCCTATAGGTGTAGATGCAGAACCCACCGGCGAGTGGTTCATGCTCTGGTCTGCACCAGTCCACCCCCACTTCATGGATTAAATGCTTTCTTGCCTCATTCTTCACTGTTTGTCCTCTATCCTTTAAAGCCAGGGAGTAAACCCTGCAAAAAAAATCAGTGCAGGAGGAGCACGATAGTCTTGGTTGACAATCCACCTAAGAGAAGGACAACTTCACACAAACCCGGGTAGGAAAGACTCGTTAGTCCAGAAAGACAGCTCTCCTAGGAGAGACAACTCTGATGTAAAATAACTGCTGCCTTGCAGGAAGGTCACGGAAAACCAGAGGCTAGGGAAGCAGTCCCGAACAAATGCATGCTGAAGACGGATGCACTGGGCCGCAAGGCGCACAACATAGTGCAACGCAAACCGCCATGAGATGACAGACACAAATATGACTCAACGAGATGGTGCTCGATCCAAGGAGACCCGCCAGGTGGGAAGAGTGCCGGACCCCTTGCCTCGACGGGGTCCACCCAATGCTACTGGTGGTCACCTATCTCCGCATCGTGCAGTCAGGGCGCGGAAAAATTACACGATGAACAAATTGACATAGCCTGCATTCAGGAAACACACCTAACCACAAACCACAGATTTTCTGTAAGAGGATATGAAACCTTCCGGCTTGATAGAGAGGGACACAAGGGAGGAGTACTCATGTTAATCAGAAACTCCTTGCATAGCAGAGAGCTTTCCGTTGCTACAAACGGTCAGGCGGAAATTATAGGAGCTGATATCACTATAGATGACCAGACCGTTAGAGTGTACAACCTATATTCCCCCCCCCCCCCCCCCCCCCCCCCCCCCCCCCCCCCCCCCCCCCCCCCCCCCCCCCCCCCCCCCCCCGCCCCCCCCCCCCCCCCCCCCCAAGATAGAGATCTTTCATTAGCCACAATGGAGATTAGGCGCACCAACTGCTTGGTTGTTGGTGATTTCAACAGCCATTCAGAAAGGTGGGGTTACACAGAGGCTGATACCCGTGGCATTGAGGTAGAGGACTGGGAGATTGACTCAAATCTGCAACTCATCAATAGAGCAGATGATACACCCAGCTTCTACTCAAGAAGATGGCAATCGACCTCGACACCCAACCTAGCCTTCTCAACAGGAGACATCAACCATAAGATTGAACGCATTGTGCTCAATCAATTGGCAGGCAGTGACCACAAACCAATCAAACTAATGATCAATATGGAACATACACTCCACTTCCATAAACCATTACCCCGCTGGAACTACAAAAATGCCAACTGGAACAAGTTCTCAGCACTGACAGATGAATACTGTGGTTCCATAAACACCCAAAACAAAAGAATTAGAGAAATAGCTGACGGATTTAATAAAGCAGTTCTGAAAGCTGCCCTAGAATCAATACCACGAGGGGCGAGAAAAGATTATAAGCCGTACTGGACAGAAGAACTCAAAGAACTGGAAGAACAGGTAACAGAGGCCAGACATGTAGCAGAAAAGGACAAAACAGTTGAGGCAAACATCGCTTACAAAGCTATCTCTGCAAAATACAGGAAAACGTTAAACTGTTCAGCCAAAAATAGTTGGATCAATACAACAGAAAGTCTTAACCTCGACAAAGATGGAAGAAAATTATGGAAGCTCGCCAAAGCCTTAAATGATGAGGAATGCAAAAATAAGGAAATAGCCTTACAACAAAATGAGAATATACTCACAAAGAAAGAAGCAGCTAATGTTTTTGCTCAAAAATTCTCACTTAAGAGCCAGATAAATGTTCCACCGGACAGAAAACAGGAAATTACCAAAGAGCAAGAAATTTACCAAAATATATCAACTGTTCCAGAAGAGCACATGACATCAAACCTCACCATGAGAGAGCTAGAGGCAGCCATTGTATCCCTTAAACAAAAAAAGTCACCTGGAAAAGACAGGGTAACAAATGACATGCTTAAAGAGCTAGGGCCTAATGCCAAGAAAGTCCTCCTCAAGATTATGAACTATAGCTGGAAGCGTGGAATTGTACCACAAGCCTGGAAAGAAGCAGTACTATTTCCAATCCTCAAAAAGGACAAAGACCGAATGGACCCCAACAGCTACAGATCCATCAGCCTTCTAAGCTGCACGGGAAAGATTATGGAGAGAATGATCAATACCAGATTAAATTGGCACCTCGAAGAAAAACAAATTTTACTGCACCAACAGGCAGGCTTCAGGCAACATAGGTCTACAGAGGACCAAGTCACCTACATTGCACAGGAAATCGAAGATGCTTTCCAAGAAGGAAAGCACACATTAGCAGTCTGGGTAGACATGGAGAAAGCATTTGATAAAGTTTGGAAAGATGGGCTAAAAGTTAAAATGCTTAAATATGGAGTCTGTGGAAGAATGTATAACTGGATCAGCCACTACCTAACAAACAGAACAGCTAGAGTGCAGGTGCACGGACAGTTAAGCAAAAAGACTTCAATGAAACACGGAGTTCCACAGGGTGGGGTCCTTTCCCCAACACTCTTCCTCATATATATAAATGATATAACAGAAAACATCCACAAGAATGTCCACAACTCCCTCTATGCTGATGACCTGGCCATGTGGACTTCAGAAGAATACATCACCACAACAAGAGTGTGCATGCAGGATTCACTGCTAGCCCTTGAAAGTTGGTCCAGAAAGTGGCTGCTCAAAATAAATGAACACAAAACTACACACACTATTTTTACCTTGTCAAATAAACCACAGCAAGCAAAGCTACAACTAAATGGGCAGGCAGTAGGAGAACATGAAACACCAACATACTTAGGAATCACACTAGACCGCCGAATGACGTGGAAATCACAGATAAACAAAATACAGCTAAGGGCAAAACTTCGCATGGCCATCATGAAAAAGTTAGCTGGTACCACATGGGGTGCTGATGAGAATATCCTCAAAAAGCTGTACACAGGCAGAGTCAGACCTGCTATGGAATACGGCATCACAGCTTGGTCGACGGCAGCAAAGTCAAATTTTGACAGAGTAAATAGACTCCAAAACCAAGCAGCACGTATTATAACAGGGGCCCTAAAGTCCACACAAATCAACCATATGGAAAACATTATAGGGCTACAGTCAATGGAGGATAGACGTGACAGCAGAGTCCTACAACAAGCTGAAAAATTTAAGAGACTCGAAGGACACCCCATGTTCCAAAGAATGAATAGGCTAGGAAGAGGCAGGCTCAAGCGAACTAACTTTGTAGCCCAAGCAAAAGGAAAAAATTAGCAAAAATACCATGCTAGCAAGCTCAGTTGCAAAGAAAATCCAAACAAGCTCAACTATCCCACTGTGGAAAATAAGATGCTTTCCTGGGTTAAAATCTGATATTCCAGGCATTGAAAGTAAGGGAACACAGACAGAAACACAAAGAAAGTGTATAGCAACCAAGTATATTGACCAAAAATTTCCAGCAAAGCTTTGGACACATGCCTATACTGATGGTTCCGCAAAAAATGCAGTTGAAAATGGGGGTGCCGGCATCCTCATAAAATTAAAGAATAGAATCCACTCAATGGCAATTGCCACTGGCAAATACTGCAATAACTTCAGTGCTGAAGCAGAAGCCCTGAAACAGGCAGCGGAAACACTTATTGAATGCAAAGCAGAGGCGGAAAAACAGATAGTAATCTTTACAGATGCCCTCTCAGTAATATCAGCGCTGAAGAGCCACCAAACTAAAGGATTGAAAGATCTGATAATCTCCCTTGAAAGACTGGCCAAATGCTTCAACAAGTGCACTATCCATTGGATGCCAGCTCATTGCAACATACCAGGAAATGAGGAGGCAGACAAACTTGCTAAGGAAGGAGGTGCCTTACAACAAAATGATATAGAGACAACTTACGCAACGGCAAAGACTACTATAAAGGCTACATTCAAGTCCAAATGGGAAAGAGAGCACCCGGGCCATTTGAAAAATGATGCATATCATCAACTATCCAGGAAAGAACAGGTCATCATTTTTCGGCTACGCACTGGACACAACAGATTGAGATACCATCTATACCACAAAATGACTGTGAAGGTGTATGACCATTTTACTAACGTAATAAACACGTTTCTTTAGGATCTCTTTAAAACAGGGTTTATTTTCCTTAATTATTCGATTGTCCTGTGAAGGCTGTGGACCCCTTCTTGGACAAAATGTACATTGGAAGTATAATAAATAAAAAAAACTTTAAATTTAAAATTGTTGGTTATTTTGGTTATTTCCACATACCCCATAGAATCGATTCGCGGACTCTCAAGGGGTCTATGAACCACATGTTTAGAAACTCCCGCTTTAAAATATTCACGTTGTCTTGATTTGGTTGTTGAAGCAACAATTAAACTATATTTAGAGGTCTTCTTATGAATTATCAAAGTTAAGATCTTCCCCGCAATCACGATTCGTTTCCGTTCAGCTCAGCCCTTGACAGCCTCAGCCCTTACAGTCGCTGTCCTTAAGGGAAGGAGCTACAGCGCATTTAAAGTCAAATAGGACAAAAATGAAAATTTGTATTAGCCTGTTTTCTGACAATTTATATTGTTCTGAATCTAAATATTCCCATCCCAACTAACATAATTACCGATGTATGTTACGTCGGTCGGTCTCACTCAAAATAGTAACTCGCGCCAGAAAAAAAAGTGCGCAACGCACGGTGCGCAACTGGCGTGGCGTGGGTGTTATATAAAACAAATACTTTGGTGTTATTTTATTTTATTATTTTTTTTTAATCTTTCACGAAATTAGTAGCGCTCGACAAAGAAAAAGTGCGAAAAAAAAATTAGTGTGCATGAGCCCTCACCCGATGTACAAATCATGAAAACTTGAAAGCTTTTGTTAAAACCACTCATTATCAGGGAACACTCTTTGAAAACAATCCACGTACTTTCACACGAAATGTTGTCATCAAAGAACTTTTAAATTGAATCTAAAATAACATAATTCTCGCCGTGTGTACGTTAGTCACAGCTGAGGAATGCAACCGTGTTGAAAAATTGTATTGTTTCCATTACATATACTCTCCCGAAAATAGTTACAATCAACAAAGAAAAGCGTTCAAATGACGGTGTTCCTGAACAGTTTGATTACACTGTATAATGGAAAGAAACCAAAAACACTCTAAGAATGTAGTTTTATCTGCTCATCCGGGATCGGAAACAGCACACTATAATTAAAAACCCGTCAAGTTTGACGGGTTAATGCTAGTGTCGAAATAATTTGTCACAACACATTCTAAGTAGGTGTATTTTGATTTTGTGAATTGTATTTTCTTAACCAATTGTTCTTAAGAAAATTAAGAATTTCTCAGAACTTTGTTTTATGTTACTAATTTTCTTATAACTTTATTACTTTTTAGTCAGTCTATAAGACATTTGGCACAGAAACTTTCCATTGGATACTACAACGTGTGTCACATCCCATATCTGATATCTTATGAAAATTTTGATTTATTGCAAATAATGTAAGATTTTTTTTTAAATGGTTACTATTTTTAGATACGAACTTTAAAGTTTTGCATCTCAGTATCTACTTAAGTTATTTAAAATCTAATCTGACAAAAGTTTTAAAACACAATGATGAGCTTTCTTTTAAGCTTTTGTGCACGTTACTCGGCACATAAAAAAGTCTTAGCGAATTGAAATATAGGAGTAACATCAACCATGGCCGCAGTTTCCATAGCAACCAAAAGTATTACACCATCAAATGCGTTGGTCTGCTTAGCTATAACTGTGGTAGGTTAGCCCTGTGTATAAGTATCGAAATCCCACTGAAAATATCATTTTACACTAGCTCCCTCTTCCTCCTTATTAAACAGCCGCAGTCCTTGGCAGCCTCTCTCGACTTTATATTTATATAAAGTTCTATTTTTCTATTTTTCATATCCACGTTTACTGTGGCCGTGTACATAGTTGTTCCTTTGGAAACAG
The DNA here is from genome assembly GCA_024509875.1 of Oreohelix idahoensis. NCBI lineage: Eukaryota > Metazoa > Mollusca > Gastropoda > Stylommatophora > Oreohelicidae > Oreohelix > Oreohelix idahoensis. Next base: position 262,587 of record JAMPIV010000465.1, read on the forward strand.
ACTATATTCTTACAAGACAGAGGAAGCACAGACCACCCCATAATTTTATATTTTATGAGAAACAGAAAATAATAAATAGTGTCACATATTTAGGGTAGAGTCGCTTCTACACGCCATTTCTAATTTTTTTTTTTTTTTTTTTTTCCTCCTTAGCCAGCGGCACTTGGGCTTTCAGCCCTTCGGCCCAATGACATGTCATTGCGAGGCTGGGGAACCTGAGGACTTTCCTTCCAACCCGGTCAGGAGCTTCGCTCCTTCCCATCCACAGAGGGTTTATCACAGGAGCCGTTCAGGCTATTCAGTCAAATTTCCGGCCGTAAACATTTCTTCAAACGCCGACGCCCGGGTTTGAACCATGAACACCTGGTCGCCAGTACAACGCCGAAGCCATTACACCAGCGCGGCTCCCACCCATTTCTAATAATTGGGTGATTTCCCCTGACCAATCGGATAGCTCAGATTTACCCCGGGGAAAGTGGAACAACGACGCCATTTTGGCAGTAGAATGAAAGAGCGCAACTCAAGAGGTCGTATCTGGTCCAGCTCTACATATTTCTTAGTTTGAGAGAATCAAACTTCAACATTTCTTATAAAATGTGTATTTCAGGACATTGAGTGGTTATAATTTTCTTACTGGCGTAAGTAGTGACAATCGTTAAATATGTATTTTGAATAGAGCTCCCAACCCTAGTCGCAGCAGAACTAGGTTCGAGGATTTGAGTCAATTTGCAAAAAATAGTCTTACACCTCAAACCATGTAGAGTAGAAAATATTCTTGTGTTGGAAAGCATTTAACTCAAGGAATGCTTATGATTATAAAGAAATCAAGGACAAATCTGAGGAGATGGGTAAATGTCGTCGAACCTAAAATAAGACTGTAACTTAAAAGAAGGAACACGGTGGAAAACGTATGGTAATATGGTGCCGTGACCACTTCTCTTTGATAAAGCAAATAACTAGCGATAATAGACCATGGACGATTTACTACAAAATTTTCAACAGCTGGGTGTGGAACAACAACAACAACCGGAGAAATCCCTACCACACCTGATGTAGAAATACAGTTAGTGGGGATATTTGCCGATGGCCTTAGAGCGGAAAATATCAGAAGGCATCTTATTAGAAAAGACACCAAGACTATTGCTGAAACAATCCAAGCAGCAATACAGGAGGAAAATCTTCACCGAAGGTTCCAACAAAGAGCAGGTAGGGAACCCCGACCAGAATATAGGGACTATGATGAGCATGAGCCTATGGAAGTTGACCATACCAGGAGGCAATGGACTCGCCCACGACAACGAGATGATAGGCCCCGCAATTATAGACCCCCCACACAGAGGCAAAACGACGTCAATAATGTCAATACAAACGGATGCTTTACATGCGGTAGGCTCGGACATGGTTACAAGTCCTGTAGAGCAAATTACAATCATGCACCATTCAGAAGAGGAGGTTACCAACCACAACAACCCGCACCACCCCCACGTGATTACACCAGAAATCAGTATACCAGAGGCGCACCTCAACCCCTCATGCGTCAGGGAAACGGCCGCGCCAGTCACTAAACAGGACCGTTAGTGAGGGCAACAATCACAGAAACTGGTCCAAAACAAAAGAAACAACACAGAACAGAAATTGTCAAGTGGGCCCATCCAGTAAAATACAATATGAAGAAATGTTGCATGATGGAACTAAAATACATCCGGACCCCAGTTCCTGCATCATGTCTATACAGGGCCAACAATATAGGGCACTGGTAGATACAGGAGCATCCATCAGCCTTATTAGGTTCCAGCTGTTCAAGAGGATCCAACACTTAGTACGATTTCAACCGTCCAAAACACACCTAGCTTCAGTCACGGGACAAAGACTAAATTCAGTTGGGACAGCATGGCTAAAATTTTCCTTAGGCGAAACAAATTTTGAACACCCATTTGTCATTACTAAAGGAATGTCTAGAAATCTTATCCTAAGGAGAGATTTTTTTAACAAACACAAAGTTCGAATATACTATGACCTCCACAAAATCAAAGTCAACAATACGTACATAGATCTCCAGGACGATATCCACATAGCGTCTTTAGTAAGGATTACAGCTCCCATAACGGTGGCTCCAAACTCCCTGGTCATAGCAAAAGGCAGAGTAAAAAATTCTGAGTACATAACACCAGGGCAATCAATTCAAGTACATCCCCTAGCAGAAGAAAGCATTATTGATGACCCATTGTTGCAAATTACAGAGGGAATCGCTGAAGTCTCGAAGTCCAGAGATTTCCCCATCATGATATTGAATATGTCAGGAAAAAACTACCACTATAAAAAGAGGCACAGTTGTAGCGCAAGTGGATACGTCAACAATAAGACAAACCAAAACCAATAGAGACCATCCACAAATTGTCTCAACCACTCCCACTGGACATAATGCACGAAATCGCAGTACAAATAACCATAGTACACGGAAAGTAAACAGTTATAAGGCTTATGCAGAAAAAGGCAGTAACATCAGTCACAGTTATGTTACACCACAGCATACCCTACCCAGATGGCAGAAACGAACCAGTCCATACATAAGAAGAGAAAGGCCACAGTATGAAAATGACTATAATTACTCATTCTTGCGCCCCAGCACACCAAGAGAAAAGATGAAGTGCTGTATATCACAGATTAACAGAGAAACAGAAATTGTCTTGCCAGGAGGATATCCAAAGCGACAAGACAGTGATACATGCCCCATGGAGTATCAATATAACTCAAAAACAGGTGGATATGATAAAGTCCCAAAACCAATTGAAATTTCCGAAGAAAAGGAAGAACTCTTATATGACTATACCACAGGAGGATACTATAGCAGCAAAGTTGGAAACAGAAAGAATGAAAAATTTTCGCCCAGGGAAAGAAGACAGCCCTATAGCACAAACAGAAGAAATACAGTAACGTACGCGGATAAGCGCAGTTACGGCAGAAATAATCAGAAAAAATGGCACAACAACGACTACCCCAGAAATATAATAAGAAATGAATATACAGTAAATGCAGTGACAAATGGAAATGCACACAGTACATGGCAGAGGAGACAGTACCAAGCACAACCCAATGAACGGCAAAGAACTACGCAAAAGAAAGCCACATACCAGGAGCAGAGATTTTCACAAGATGCAAGAAAAATGTCCCAAAATTATGGGAATGAAACGGAGGCATCAAGACAGACCAGAGATATCATAGCAGATCATAAATACAGAGAGAGAGAATAGCTCAGTTACTTGCAACCCTGAATGCCACAGAAGATAATAAGCAACGTTTGAAAACGTTTGTAGAAAAGCACCAGGATGTATTCGCACTCAATGACATGGAATTAGGCAGAACTAACACTGTCAAAATGGACATTCAAACAACCACAGAGGAGCCAATACATATGAAACCCTATCATACGCCCTTGAAAAAACAGAGAACTCGTGGAAAGGTCTATAAATGAAATGCTACAGGCAGGAATCATCGAAAGATCCCGTTCCCAATGGTCCTCACCCATAGTGATCGTAACAAAGAAAGACGGCTCCAGTCGCTTTTGCTGCGACTACCGTGCCCTTAACAAAATCACAAAAGTCATTTCCTACCCCCTCCCCAGGATAGACGATCTACTTGCGACGTTAGGAAAGTCTACATACTTTACCACACTTGATGCAAGGTCAGGCTTTTGGTGCATCCCCATGACACCTGAGGCAAAACAGAAATCCACATTCTGTTCACATATGGGAAGCTTTTTTTTGGAATGTTATGCCATTTGGTCTAAAAGGATCTCCAGCAACATATATGTCACTCATGGATGAAGTGTTAAAGGGTCTACATCCATTTGCCCTGGCATACATAGACGATATCCTGATACATACCGCAGGCACGATGGAAGACCACCTCCGCAAGGTTGAAACAGTGTTTGATAGACTCAGGCATCACCAAATAAAGTTAAAACTGTCAAAGTGTGAGTTTCTAAAGACAGAAACAAAATATTTAGGCTTTGTCATCAATAGACATGGCGTCAGACCTGATGAAGATAAAGTCAAAGCCATAAGAGAAATGCCTAGCCCCAAGACGGTGAGACAAACACGCTCATTTATTGGTACAATAGGGTACTATAGGCGCCACATCATCAATTTCTCCAGAGCAGCAGAGCCTTTGATAGCCCTTACCCGCAAGTATGCACGCTTCAAATGGACAGAAGACTGCCAGAGATCCTTTGAGTATCTAAAAAATGCCCTAACCACCATCCCACTGCTTGGACATCCAGATATTTCTCAGCCCATGATACTATACGCCGATGCCTCAGATAACGCAATTGGTGCTTGTTTGGTCCAACCTGTACTAGAAGATGAAACACCCATCCTACCAAACATTCCAAATGAGAAACCCATTGCATTCCTATCCCACGCATTGTCAAAGTCACAAAAAAACGGTGGACCACCACTGAGAAAGAAGCATATGCTATTCACTATGCAGTACAAAAGTTTGACTTTTACGTCAGAGGAACTAAACTCATTATAAGAACTGATCATCAACCTTTGGTTAACTGGCTCACCAAAACACAAGAACAGCCAAAGAAGTTACAGACATGGGCAATGAATTTACAGTCCTACGACACCACTATCGAACATATCCCAGGCGAAATGAACACCTGTGCAGACCTCTTATCCAGGATTAAATATGATGATGAAACTGAAATGAAAACAAATAGAGTCAAAAATGATGGCACATCCTCAGAGATTGACGATAATGCTAAAGAAATTAATGAAATTACTTCATCAAGTCGAAGAAGTACCTCAGATTCCGCCACTCAAGTAGAAGAAGAAAGCCAAGAGATGTTTGACATGAGAGTAGAACAAGCGAAAGATGCAGAAATTGTCAAGCTGCTCACATACGTGAAAGAAAACCCAACAAAAAGTAAAGATTTTACAGTACACCCAACGGATGGAATTCTATACTATATTGATCAGAAACAAGAAGGGACACTAAGAAAAGTCATTCCAGCACATCTAGTCCCAGAAGTATTGCTACAGTTTCATGATAACAACGGGCACATGGGAAGAGACAAAACAATTGATGTCATAAAGAAAAGGTATTATTGGCAAACTTTCTACAAGGACATTACAGAATATGTAGCCACCTATAGAACATGTAAATTGAGAAACATGAAGCCACATTTAATTCCCCTTCAAGAAATGCAACCTTCCCATTACCCCATGCAAACAGTGAGCATTGACTTATCAGGTCCTTACCCACTCACCCAATCAGGCAACAAATACCTCCTGCACATCTTCTTCTTCTTCTTTGATCCATAACCGCCAACCGTCAAAGCAGTCAGCGGCCATCACGCCTGGTGGCGTCTTGTAGGGCAGCAACAAATTGATTCCACTTTGCTCGGTCGGCGGCCATCCTTCGTACAGTGCCCCAACTGTGGTTCATTCTTTGCATCTCAGCTTCCACAGTTCTCCGCCAAGTTTTTTTTGGTCGGCCTCTCTTTCGCTTTCCCTCGGGGGTCCATAGCATAGCTGTTCTTGCGATGGTATCAGGGTCCCTTCTGAGGACATGGCCAACCCAACTCCAGCGTCTGCCAGCTATGATGGTGTGCATGTCCTCCTGGTTACTCCGAATAAGTAGTTCTTGGTTGCTGATGGTGTTTGGCCAAAAGATTCGGAGAATTTTCCTTAGGCAGATTGTGTGGAAGGAGGATAGTTTCGACATTTCCTTCTCTGTTACTCTCCAACATTCCGCACCATAGAGAAGCACAGAAAGTATGCAGCTCTCATACAGTCTTAATTTGGTGTTTGTGCTGTACTGGGAAGACTTCCAAATGTTGTTGAGAATAGCAAAGGCTGTTCTCGCTTTATTCATTCTGTTGTTAATGTCCTGCACATAGTTGACCAATACTCTGTTTGGCCAGAAAGTTACCCACTCAGTGATGCCACATCGCAGTCCATCACGCAAATTTTTTTACAAGAATTCATTCCCAGGCATGGCTGTCCAAAACGAATCATTTCAGACAACGGTAAACAGTTTATAGGTAACCCATTTAAAGCCACCTTACACCAGCTGAATATTGAGCATACTACAACCACTTATTATTGCCCAAATGCAAATGGCAGAAATGAACGCATGCACGCCACCCTACATGATATTATTAGCAAATATATCAAGGGGAACCACCAATACTGGGACCTATACATTAACCAAGCTCTTGAAGCCATCCGAGTAAACGTGAACGATACCACAGGAATGTCACCCTTTCTCATGCTATACGGAAGAGAACCAAACTTTCCGTTAGACAACCTACTTCGCCCACAAAGAAAATACATGGGAGAAGACCCCATCGAAATAATCCTTCAAGAAAAGTATAAAGCTCACCAGATTGCACAACGAAATACGCAGAAGGCATTTCACAAGAAACAGAAACAACATGATAAATCAGCCAAGCTACCAACGTACAAAATAGGAGACAGAGTATACTACAAGAAACATGTACGCAGTTCAAAATTCGATGACCGATGGTTAGATGGCTACAAAATCATGAAACAAACTACGCCTGTTGTGGTAAAATGGGATGTTATAAATATTTATAGGGGACTTAGTGTACTGACTGAGATCAGCTGTGAAGGTATCTATATCTAATAAGAGTAGTGTATTATAGATAACCTTACTTGCTGCCACATATGTATGCCTCAGTCAGAATTATTCTGGAATATTGTGATGACTACGTTATATGTCTAGGGTATGTGTATGATGAAGTGTAAGTCATAACAACAACAGACAGATAAACAATTTAATTTATTCCACCACACTTGACAACACTGTGACACTCACATACATAAAACACTCTAAGAGGATATCTTAAAGGAGTCACTGATAACTTTTCAAATAACAATATGTATTCATTGCTGTCATGAATGTATATGTGTCCTGATTCAAATACAAGGGGAACCAGGAATCACAATCAATTTTAATTACAAGGTATATGTACAGAATTTATTAATATGATTCATGTAGTGACATATATTATCAATGGTATCCTATGTGTGTCAGTTGTGTAGTGGTAATATGAGGTAATACTGGTTTTGTTTTGTTCAAGCTCTGTTGGTATTTGTCATCATGACTTCAATAGTTTGTTTCTATTAGAACTAGTATTGGAGATGTTCTCAGTTCCTGGTATTAAAACAATTTACTTCCCCTCTTAATTTTATGTTACAATGTTATTTTAAGATGGGGGTACATAATGTTGAGCTCCATGGCCACACTCTCTTATCTTGCGTGATGACTGCAGTAAAAGACTCCTCTGCTCGAGTATTTAAATGAGTTCTGGAGCCACCCCACTGGTTGCTATATGGACCAAGGAGTATGCTGTCCACCTCTGGCTTCAGCAAAGCTCTGACCAGGTGCTGCTCAATAACGTTAAGACCACGGTCCCTGAAACAAGAAGGTTGTACCTTCTACGTCAGAACTAATTTATACTCTATTTTTACACTGAGCACAATACATCACAAACATTGAGTTCAGAGCGTTAGGCCAACTGTCAGCTTCATCTGAAACACTTTATACCAGTATTTCCCTCCCTAATGGTTACTACGCCTCTGCAATTCCAGCATTATTTCTTTCTAGTTAATAATCTAGGTGTCAGTGTACTGTTTGGCCATTCCATGCAGTTTTACTTTCCTCCGACACCTTCTGTTCAGGCTGGAGCCTATAGGCTTTACATCATGTTCGCTACTGAACCACACATATATACAGACATAAATTATCAATTTACATTCAATTTTCATTAAAAGATATTGAATATTACAAGCTTACCACAATTCATGGAAATATTACACAGTGACGTTGAATGGCAATGAATATAGCACAACTCCGATCTGCCGATGTTCCAGGCTTTATTTTATAAAAAAATATACACTGGTGCTCAACGCACTGCTTCTTAGTAGGTTTATTACAAGATGTGGCAATGAACAGACGCTCTGAATGGTGTATATTCGCAGCTCTAACCAATGAAACCATGTCTACACATCTTTTCAAAAAAGTACCCCTTTCTCACGTTTCCCCTGACAACACAAGATAGTATTTATAGTCCGACCAATCGTGTTTAGTCTTTCATTTGTTGCGCTCCAATCACATAGGAGTTAACATGGTAGGCTATTTCCGTACGTAATGTTTTTTTAAACACGTTATAAAAAAATTTTATGAGCAGAAATGATTTCATGCTGTCAGGCACCCCCACTATTTTATTTTGGCCATAACTTGGTAATTCCTAGACTATTTGCGTAACGTTTTACATATTCTTTGTCAGCAAACCCTAAGGAACCCAAATATATATATTTAATAGAGCTAATATGCTGCGTTCAAAATATGCAATTTCTTCTACCTCCTGTTTCGAAGATGTGCTGTCTGGGTACTGTAATGTTTTCAAACGTAAACCGGTATAATGTCATAATTCCTAATAAGCGTTTTTCAGGATTTTAAAACCTAACTCTGGGAAGGGTAGTGAATTTTATCACTGTCGATTTGAAATAAAGTTAGTGCATGTGGCCTTACACGCGTGATGGCAGCAATTGTGTATCGCGCGACGCGTGTTTAGTGTTGCACGTGTTCGGCTTTCTGCCTCTCCCTTCTCTCTATCCTTTAGTCCATCTGTCTTTAGTTACGCCGTGTATGGAATGAATGAAATATTAAATCTAGGTCATTGATCAGCCTGCGTGATACAGTACACGTTTCATTGAAGAAAGCGGGTAATAATACAGTAGGCTTTTACTATCAACGTGAAAGCGTTACAATTTGCCGACGAAGTAGAAAACAAGGGGGATTTCGAGTACAGTCATTGTGACAGCACTGTTCTTTACCATTCTTCTTTCCTTTTATTAAATTTATTTGTTAGGCTTTGCATTTACGTTTTAATTTATATATGGGGATTAGAATAATTCACGACATCTCCCCTCTTAAAACAGACATTATATGTCAGTCCTTTATTCTATATACACATAGAGAAATTTATTATTATTTCTGGGGTTTACGGTGATTCTCATCACACGGATGGCGGCTTAAAAAATCCGCTCCCAAATTTGTTTTTCCAGATATATACTCAATGCTAAAATTATAGGGAGCCAAAAGTAAGGACCATCGGAGTAACCTAGAGTTCTCATGCCTAGCCTGTGCTAGAAACGATAAAGGTTTGTGATCCGTTTGCAACTTAAATGCCTTCCCATACAGATAAATATTGAATTTCTTTATTGCCCATATTACTGCAAGACATTCTTTTTCGCTAGTTGAGTAATTGATTTCAGCTTTATTCAATTTTCTGCTAGCATATGCCACTGGGCTTAATTCCCCATCCAATGCATCTGATTTCTGTAGTAGAGTTGCACCTAGCCCAATATTACTGGCATCCGTCCTTACTATGAATTCTTGACTTAAGTCAGGTAATTTCAAAATGGGTTTACTTGTGAGCTTTTCCTTCAATTCTTGGTAAGTCATTTCACATTGTGGTGTCCATGTAATGCGATCTGGATGTCCTTTACGTGTCAAATCAGTTAACGGTGCACATATGGAATTAAAGTTTTTGATATACTTCTGGTAGAAACCACATAATGAGACAAAGGATCTCACGTCCTTCTTGGTTTGTGGTCTCGGGGCTTTCTTTAGTTTCTCTAAATTCTTTGGGTCAGGGGTCATGTTTCCCTGATAAACTGTGTGTCCCAAAAATTCCAATTCTTTACATCCAACGCAACATTTGGTTGGTCGGGCTGTTAAATTTGCTTCCCTAAGTCGATCAAACAGCATCTTCAGAGAGTCAATGTGTTCCTCAAATGTTTCTGTTGCTATAAGGATATCATCCATGAATTTTGTTATACATGGATTATTCAGAGGGTCCAATAATTTTCTCATCATTCTAGAGAAGACACTAGGCGCATTCTTCAATCCAAATGGCAATCTATTAAACTCATAGTGTCCTTCTGAGGTACTAAAGGCTAGGTATGGTCTAACCTCAGGCTTTACTGGAATCTGATAGTATCCTTTACTCAGATCCACTTTTGAGAAATATTTAGCTTTATTTAGTCTGGCAAACAGCTGATTTGTATCCGGCAATGGATCCACCTGTCCTTCTGTAATAGCATTCAGTCTCCTGTAATCTATACAGAGTCTATGTTCTCCAGAGGGCTTCCTTAAGAGTACAACACCGGAACTATATGAGGATTCACTGTGTGAAATAATTCCTTCCTTCAATAGATAGTCTATCTCTTCCTTCAAAGCTTTTTCCTTAGCAAACGGAATCGAATATGGTTTCATACAGACAGGTGTGGGGTCTATCAGTTTCATATCATATTCCAATAGGTTTGTATGCCCTGGTCGGTCTGTTAACACCTCTGCATGATTATTTAGAACCTGTTGCACTCTCTCTTTCTGAGTTTTTGTTAAATGTGTACTGATTTTCACCTGTGCTGCTGTCTCACAGGGGTGTAATGGATATTCAAATGATGAAAGTGGTTCCTTTTTCATCTCCATGGCGATGGACAAGGTCAACAAGTGTGTCTCTTCCTGATGTTCTCTTTCCAAATATTTCTTCAGGAGATTCACATGATAGATTTTTTCTTTCCCCTTCTTATCTATCTTATAATTTGTTCTAGACACCTTCTCTAGAACTGTATATGGACCTTGCCATCCAATCTGTAACTTATTCTGACTCCCGGGGAGAAGAAGCAGTACCTTCTCTCCCACAGCTAAATCTCTGTCTTTCGCCTTCCTGTTATAATAGGCAGCATGTTTCTTCCTGGCTTGTTTCAAATTTTCATTGGCAAGTTTCCAGCCAGTTTTTAAACGAGTGGTCAGCCCATTCACATATTGGTATGAAGATGTAATGTTTTCCTCTGCCTTTTCATCAGTCCACGTTCTTAACAAAGCTACATATGGACCTTTGATTTTGTGGACCTATTTGTCCATGCACCGGTATGGTCTCTTCCACTCGAAGCTCTATAGTGATGATTTTTCTTCCCAGAATTATCATGCATAAAACGACCGCTACCAATTTTTCTTTTGGGGCTTTCTCCCCACTTAAAATTCTTGATGAGAGATTTCCTCTCTACATCCTCTTCCTCCAGTTTGTTTAAGTCCGATTGAGGGATTTTCGGCTTATCCTGGGGTAAGACATCTTTTTGCACTCTCCGCATAGTGGCCATTGTAAAACAGTTAAGTGAAGCTTGTCCGTGAAAAGGGGCTTCCCATTCCCTTTGGTCCACTTTATCAAATCTATTTTTTTCTTTTTATTATCAGGCCTAATTTTGCCCCGTGGCGTGTCCAGGTCCTGATCCATGTTCCCACTTGTGGGTGTTCCCTCATGTGCTATGCTACACCTTTCTACAAAATTCTCAATGTCCCATCTTGCTTTGGGCCAATAATAATTGTGAGCCACCTTTTGAATGATGGTACCTATTTTCTCATGGTCCCCATCTGGTTTCACATGTAGGCTCCTTATTAATTCTGTCCTATATCTCTTTGGAAGAACCAGCTGTCCGTGACCTTTGGATCTAGCTCCAGTCTTCCTATACATCAACTTGTTTTTCATGTAAAAATCTCCCTTGCCTGGAGTTGTATGACAAGTTGACAATTTCCTGAAACAAGGCTTGAGTGTTTTATCCCCAGCCTGTGCCTTCCTCATCTCTTCTGGAGTGGTATCCAACATAATATCCTCCTCCTTTCTTGAGGTCGACCTGACCTGAAGGGTTGCCATATACACAGGTTTCCTTCTACAACGGTCAGTGTCATGATTGTTCATCTTACAATTTTTACACCACCTTTTTCCTTGGTTGAAAGATTTTCTTTCATCATATTTCCTTTCATCGAATTGTGGGGTTTTATTTTTATTTTCATACCGTGGCCTATCAAACTGGTGCTTACCTTTGTTTTGATCCCTAGGATCAAATTTATTAAAGTTCTGTGGTGCCCTAAAGTTATCCACTTGTTTCTTTTTATTACCTGTTACCTCTGCTTGAGCTGCTTGATACCTTTCAGCAACATTTAGCAACTCACCCAGCCTCTCTGCACCTTGTTCCATGAGAAACTTTCTCAGGTCTGGAGCCATGGACTCTCTTGATTGCTCTATAAGGACCATTTCCTTAAGATCTTGGGTTTTCCCCAGAGAAGTCCATTTCTCCAAGTATGTCTCTATTCGTGCAGAGAACTGGTGATAGGTTTCACCTGACAGGAGTTTAGCATTCCTAAATTTTTTCCTATAAAATTCTGCATTCTTTTCATATCTTAACAAAAGAGCCTGCTTTAGCATGTCTGATGACGCCCAATTTATATTATGATTGAGTAATTGGCCGCCAAATGACGCGTGCACCATGAGGTGAGTGATGGTGCCCGTGGTCTGGTTTTGTGAAGTGTGTAGATGATGTACAGTCAAACAATGATCATACAAAAACAGGGCAATCCATACAAAGACGTCAGTTAACTCACGACGTATAAAGTCAATGATGCTTGTAACAGCTAGTGACGTTTTTCTGTATCATTTATTGTGGACGCCACAGTGACAAAATGTATACGCGAATATGTAGGTACATCAGACAGTCATTATCACAGCAACAATGTCAGTATAGCAATGGACGGTAGACAGCATCATAATAAAGGTGATTCACAGGCATGTCAATACATTATAAGGCTGTAATGTAGTCGGGAAAATTCTCCATCCCTTTCTATCTTAGCCAGAAGATAACCAGATGTATGAGATCAGTTCACTCTCCTTAATCTGACTTCAGCAAGACAGGCACGTCTGCTGAAGTATAAATAATGTCCTCAAAAATATCCTCTAGATAACAAAGGTTTTCCAAACCTAAATCATGTAACAAAGTAGCAAGTAATGGTCCTTGGGACATGCATCAACCGATGCAGTACAATACAGCGACATGTGAGCTGTGAAAACATCTCGTGACGACGCCTTTCGAAGACAGGCTATGAATCAAAAATCGCTCACGACCAAAAATCGATAGAGTTAATGAAAAGTTAATTTACCTTGCCTTCAGGAAATACACAGAAATATTACGCCTCCCCGGCATGTGGAAATACACTAGAGGTATTATCTCGAATAAACGACATATCCATTAAGAGGACTTCACATTCCTGACAGAACAAAAAATAGCGGAGATCCCCTCTCAGCGAGGCATCTTCCTAGCTATTCAAAATCGCTCACTGGACTGGTGGGCGGAAATCGATCGACCAAGAAGCAAGACCAGTCATGCGCAGTCCAGCGCAAAATGACCACAGCTCAGAACTTAAGACGCAAGGACCTTTACTACGAACCAGCGTAAGAATGATTACCTTAAAAGGATAAATCAACAGGTTGCCAACCGTTTTCTGAGAAAACGGCCTAGCATAGCAAACTTAACTGCATTCAATACCAACGCGAGGAGACAACTGCTGACCGAGAAAAGTGACTATAAATTTCAAGCAGTTGTTGCCCTTGCGTTATAAAATATATATTGTAATAAAACGATGTTGCGAGAATTTCTCACGCAACAATGTCATAATTTTCCTGATCACTTCTGCTCATTTTTGCAAAAACTTCATAAGCTGCCCCACGAAGTCCCTGAGATAACTTTAAGCTCCACCTTTCTCTCTCTCTAACCCATATGTGGTAGCTAATAGTTCATACCTATTTAGATAGCTCTCTATATCATCGTCTTTCTCAACAAAATGATCTAAATGAAAATTCATAGCTGAGGTTGAGGCTCCCTGGCTAGCAGTAGCATCAGAGGTAAAGGGACTGGCACCATTTTCAGGAGCATGGCCTTGAAACTCAAACTCCCTTAGTCGTAACTCATGTTCCCTTTGTAATCTCTTCTCCTCCTTTTCTGCTTCCCTCTCTGCAGCTAATCTCTTTTCTTCTCTTTCTAGAGCTAATTTCTTTTCTTCTCTTTCTGCAGCTAATTTCTTCTCTTCCCTTTCTGCAGCCTGTCTTCTTTCCTCGGCTTCCAATGCTTTAGTCTCTTTGTCCGCCTCAATCTGCAACCTCTTAGCCTCAGCCTCAATCTTCAACCTCTTAGCCTCAGCCTCAATCTGCAACCTCTTAGCCTCAGCCTCAATCTGCAACCTCTTAGTCTCAGCCTCTAATTTTCTTTCGGCCTCTTTTTGTAATCTTCTTTCTTCCCGTTCAATATATTTGTCACATTCAGCAGTGACATAAGAAATCATAATTTGCCCGTCCATTCCTAACTCTTTCGCAGTCTGTACAGCAGCAGATCGAAATTTTGCCAGGTCGGCCATTGTCTAACAGATAAATGTCTAAAATAATCAACTAAACAATTGTATCTATGACTAATTAACTCAAGACAACACAGGCACTGTGAGCTCAACCTTATTTATTTTCACCCAAGGATACCCTTTAATTCTTATTATTCCCTGAAGTGAGTTACCCCCAATATTTGTAATAGGGAAAGATTCAAAATCCCGAGGGCGAGACCCCAATATATGTGGTAAAATGGGATGTTATAAATATTTATAGGGGACTTAGTGTACTGACTGAGATCAGCTGTGAAGGTATCTATATCTAATAAGAGTAGTGTATTATAGATAACCTTACTTGCTGCCACATATGTATGCCTCAGTCAGAATTATTCTGGAATATTGTGATGACTACGTTATATGTCTAGGGTATGTGTATGATGAAGTGTAAGTCATAACAACAACAGACAGATAAACAATTTAATTTATTCCACCACACTTGACAACACTGTGACACTCACATACATAAAACACTCTACAAGGATATCTTAAAGGAGTCACTGATAACTTTTCAAATAACAATATGTATTCATTGCTGTCATGAATGTATATGTGTCCTGATTCAAATACAAGGGGAACCAGGAATCACAATCAATTTTAATTACAAGGTATATGTACAGAATTTATTAATATGATTCATGTAGTGACATATATTATCAATGGTATCCTATGTGTGTCAGTTGTGTAGTGGTAATATGAGGTAATACTGGTTTTGTTTTGTTCAAGCTCTGTTGGTATTTGTCATCATGACTTCAATAGTTTGTTTCTATTAGAACTAGTATTGGAGATGTTCTCAGTTCCTGGTATTAAAACAATTTACTTCCCCTCTTAATTTTATGTTACAATGTTATTTTAAGATGGGGGTACATAATGTTGAGCTCCATGGCCACACTCTCTTATCTTGCGTGATGACTGCAGTAAAAGACTCCTCTGCTCGAGTATTTAAATGAGTTTTGGAGCCACCCCACTGGTTGCTATATGGACCAAGGAGTATGCTGTCCACCTCTGGCTTCAGCAAAGCTCTGACCAGGTGCTGCTCAATAACTTTAAGACCAAGGTCCCTGAAACAAGAAGGTTGTACCTTCTACGTCAGAACTAATTTATACTCTATTTTTACACTGAGCACAATACATCACAAACATTGAGTTCAGAGCGTTAGGCCAACTGTCAGCTTCATCTGAAACACTTTATACCAGTATTTCCCTCCCTAATGGTTACTACGCCTCTGCAATTCCAGCATTATTTCTTTCTAGTTAATAATCTAGGTGTCAGTGTACTGTTTGGCCATTCCATGCAGTTTTACTTTCCTCCGACACCTTCTGTTCAGGCTGGAGCCTATAGGCTTTACATCATGTTCGCTACTGAACCACACATATATACAGACATAAATTATCAATTTACATTCAATTTTCATTAAAAGATATTGAATATTACAAGCTTACCACAATTCATGGAAATATTACACAGTGACGTTGAATGGCAATGAATATAGCACAACTCCGATCTGCCGATGTTCCAGGCTTTATTTTATATAAAAATATACACTGGTGCTCAACGCACTGCTTCTTAGTAGGTTTATTACAAGATGTGGCAATGAACAGACGCTCTGAATGGTGTATATTCGCAGCTCTAACCAATGAAACCATGTCTACACATCTTTTCAAAAAAGTACCCCTTTCTCACGTTTCACCTGACAACACAAGATAGTATTTATAGTCCGACCAATCGTGTTTAGTCTTTCATTTGTTGCGCTCCAATCACATAGGAGTTAACATGGTAGGCTATTTCCGTACGTAATGTTTTTTTAAACACGTTATAAAAAAATTTTATGAGCAGAAATGATTTCATGCTGTCAGGCACCCCCACTATTTTATTTTGGCCATAACTTGGTAATTCCTAGACTATTTGCGTAACGTTTTACATATTCTTTGTCAGCAAACCCTAAGGAACCCAAATATATATATTTAATAGAGCTAATATGCTGCGTTCAAAATATGCAATTTCTTCTACCTCCTGTTTCGAAGATGTGCTGTCTGGGTACTGTAATGTTTTCAAACGTAAACCGGTATAATGTCATAATTCCTAATAAGCGTTTTTCAGGATTTTAAAACCTAACTCTGGGAAGGGTAGTGAATTTTATCACTGTCGATTTGAAATAAAGTTAGTGCATGTGGCCTTACACGCGTGATGGCAGCAATTGTGTATCGCGCGACGCGTGTTTAGTGTTGCACGTGTTCGGCTTTCTGCCTCTCCCTTCTCTCTATCCTTTAGTCCATCTGTCTTTAGTTACGCCGTGTATGGAATGAATGAAATATTAAATCTAGGTCATTGATCAGCCTGCGTGATACAGTACACGTTTCATTGAAGAAAGCGGGTAATAATACAGTAGGCTTTTACTATCAACGTGAAAGCGTTACAATTTGCCGACGAAGTAGAAAACAAGGGGGATTTCGAGTACAGTCATTGTGACAGCACTGTTCTTTACCATTCTTCTTTCCTTTTATTAAATTTATTTGTTAGGCTTTGCATTTACGTTTTAATTTATATATGGGGATTAGAATAATTCACGACACCTGTAAACTTCATTATTTGGAATGAAGAGAAACAACACCAAACAAAAGCTCACGTAAAACAAATAAAAATTGATAATCACCGGCCCATTCCGCCCCTGACGACAAATACAAGACCAGTCAGAAAAGCCACCCTAAATTATAATCCATCCAGCACAGATTCGTCTGACATATCAGAGTCAGAGACGACAGACTCTGAATTTTACCAAGACGACCACATACCCAGACCACCCACAGATGAAATACATCGAGCAAGACAACAACGAGACTCGTCCGAAAGCGAAGAAGATATCCCACCACTTGAATTACGTAATAGACTACAAGACAGAGACCTGCGCATTAGAAATGAAGAAATCATGCCACAGACGTCACACGATGACAACACGAAAACACCTTATATCCACACTCAAACTTACTCCCGCAGTGATAAATCGTCAGCTGATACCTATCACACCCCCAGTTCAGGCAGTTCTAGTTTTAACACTAGTGAAAACCAAACACTGCTATACCACAAGAACAAGATTGCTCGTTCAAAACAATCAGATCCTGAAGAAACTATACCCAAGCAGATTGTTGAACCATATACCAGCGATCTTTATGGAGACGAAACAGAACAAGACATGAGAGAAGACAGTGTCAACCCCAGCACAGCTTTGTCAGACCCCAACGAACATAATGACAGAAAAATGGTAGAATTATACCAACAAGAAACAGACATTGATACAGCTAGTTCCACTGAAACCAGTGATGCGGATAGTACATTATTTGTACCAGTCAGCTCCAGCGTCAAACGCACCTATAAAACAGAATCTGATGACTCAATCCCTAGCAACAAAATTCCGCGTATACAGCACAACTATATCAGACGAAAGATTCTGAAGAAACGCAATCATGTTCCAAAACCAAGCCGAGAAGTGTTAGCCTCATCTCAACTAGTCAAAAACAACAGTGTGCAAATTACTGTGCCCATTGTAACCAGTGCTAACGTTCAGCACAACCAGGTCAGAAGAAAAATCAAGGCGAAACATATACCTGCCTCAAAACCAACAGATGGTCCAGCCATACAAACCCTAACCACAGTAAAACCATCACCGCAATCAAATGATGTTAAGCCATCACCGCATTCGTCAATGTCCTCAGTGTCCCAACAATCAGCAAATGCAGTGTCGTCGCCTATCACACCCGTCACCACTGCTACTCAGTATGATGCTCGCCTAAGCAGTCGGGACATTGCAAGGTTAGAGATGGTGAAGGAACTAGCGAAGCTGTTCTGAAAAACACGCCCAGGTGTTTTATATGTTCGCAAATCCGAACACGGTCAACGCATATGTGAACAAACTTTTTTAACAATGTACTAACTCTCCCCATGTACTCTATTTTCAGTTTTTTGACAGTTCAAATGACTTGCTTACAGACTAAGATGTCAAAGCCTCACTGAGAAAGTTATTTTTTTCCAGCCTTAGAATACTGATGCCCAGAAAGAAATCAAGACCAGCACACGGAGGATTTTCTTTAGATAGCATAATTGTGAAATAAAAATGTTAAAACAATTGATAACACACGGTGTTACGAGTTTACAGACACCCTTATTTAGTTACATACATTTTCTTAATATTTAGAATGCTACACAACTTTACCTATAACACATGTGTCACACTATTCTGTTGTAACATTCATCTCCACTTTTGTAACTGATCATATTCCACGCTCCATTCACCAGCATTTTCATGCAGACACTTTACACCAGTAGTTTTTTTTTTCTTACCTCATACTAATATTTCTTTGATCTATATTATGCTAAACTCCTTGATATCTGCCACCTTGATCAATCATACTGTTCCTACTATGATATCTCTTAACAGCACATAATTCATACCCAAAACTAGTATTGTAGGTTATGCTATTTTTCTCCACAGGATTATTTATTTTCAAATGTACATTATTATTTTAGACCCAGATGTATATTAGTACTGTCAAGAATTTTAAACATTCTCCTAAAGAGATTCCATATCCCAACCTTGACTCTCTATAGTAAGATTTTCTTCACTCCACTGTTACATCTTTAACTTACTATTTTTCCTTTCCACTATATTGAGACGACATTCTAGACTTGTGATTTTTTAAAATCCCAATCATATTCATTCCTTGGAATTACAATCATGTTGTAATCAGGAGATCCTTGATGTACCCTTTCCTCGCCACTTATTGACAACAGACACTGCCACAACATTCCTTCTATTCTAACCTAAACTATTACTTGCAACCCTATTGGTTAGGATTTACTATTAGAATATCTAGTGTTTAGTGAATTGATTTTTATCATTCTTTAGTACTTGTGATACAAACAGAAAAGACATAAAAGAAAAAAAAACAATTAGAATGTTTTTTATATAAGATGCTATATGTTTATATGCCACCCACACACATTTTGATGATGATAAGACAATATTGTAAAACATTGACTGCCCTGAGGGTAGCAGATGAAGAAGAAAATAAATAAATCACCCTATGCCACTCATACCCCCATCAGCTTGATCCCTGATATTCCAACAATATTTTGTTGATATCACAAGTACCCCAATGACATTTGTGCATGCTGATTTTCTGCAAATGAACAATCCCTTGAGAGCATTAGTATATGCTAACCCCAGATTGAACAAATTGCACCTATTTGTTGATGATGCCTTTGCCCATGTTAAAGAAATAGCATTTGCACATGCTGACCTAGCAAATGAAATACCCCATTACCGCATGATAACCACTAATGACACATGAGATGAAGAAGCAACAGGTTATGTATGATGAAGATGACATTTTATATTAAGGTGAAACTTTATGTTGTCACAGCTGAGATTTTGTTGTAATGTTTATGCACAAAATCCCCCACATTAACATTGGAGGAGGAATAATCTTAGTCTTTCGAGGTTACGAGATAAGACAAGGATATAATAGAATATTTGATGAATACCATGGAACAAATCAGAGCAGATGATTGTTGCACATATGAGGACCATATTTGAAGTCATTATTGAAGGATTATCAGTAGACAAGAGACACAAATGAATTATGATAATCCCATGGAACCACAGGTACTAAGGACACAAAATGGAGATTAAATAATGGAGAAAAAAAAATAATGACTGAATAATTGCTACGCCCAGAGGTAAAGGAAATAGAGATGCATCCGCATTTTGGAGAAGATATCTCTTTGATTTTTGCTTATTGCCTTTGTAATATGAACATTGTTGTATAACAAATGACTATTCCTTATCACGAATTACAGAATGTTGTAAGATAGTTGGAATAAATTGACAATTTAAAATACTCATAACATACCCAGAATTACAGGAGAGAAAAAAATAAATGATTGATGAAATTGGACGTACTGAGATTTGCTCACCCCGAGGATATTGGATAAAAAAAAAAAATAATGTTATCCCAAGGACAGACATGTCACAGATATATCATGGAGAGATTATGACATAGAAAAAAAATACCTAGAGTGGAAATGCAGCAAACTTGGTCAAGGACACCATGAAATAGACCCCCGCCCCACACTTAAGATAACTGACGGATGAGATTTTTGAATTATAAGTACCATAAGTTACCCATCTGGCTGTAGTCAGCGGATGTTACAGGCACCACATAACTCTGACTAACCCTCGACCAGCGAAGGCAGAGTTGGTGTCGAAATTTTGCACATATGTAAAAAGACATGTTTTTGTTCATGTCTAGACATTTATGTTAATAGTTCTATAAATGATTAGTTGATATATTCATGATAAATATTCGCAAATATAGTACATGGACAATTAATAAGGATATATTTCCAGTACAGAATAAGAGGAATAGGAAGGATCCACATTTTAAATATTGGAGCACCATGAGCGAGGAATTGGACTTATAAAGAAAATGGAAATGGTACACTGTATGCAAGGATAACCAGAAATAATATGGATAAATAGTAGTCAGAGTGCCAGGAACTTTGTCTTACGAGAATATTGTAGATTCCTCACGATCAATTGATTATTTTCTTCCTTTCTATGTCACATATTTTTTTGAGTGATGACCCCAAATTTTTTTTTTTTTCATCTCATATTGTCAAAAGTTCTTACATCTCAGTTGATAGTTCCATAAATAATTGTTTGATGTGTTTTGAATAAAGGTATTGCTAGATAAGGTACATAGGGAGTTACTAAGGATGAATTCTCAAGATAACAGGAGGACTAGAATAGATACAATGATATTGGAACACCATAAATGATACATTGGTGTTATGAAAAAAAAAAAAAGGAGACAAATATAAATTGTATACAAGGATGCCTCGAGAGTGACAACATGGATACATATTGTCAAGAGTATAAGCAGTTGTCTTAAAAGAGAAAATAAAGTAATACGGAACCCAATGTAGAAAATTCATGATGATTTGGAAACTATATTTTTCTTTTCCCTTATATTTCATAATATGATAGTAACACATTCGTCTGTTGGTTGCTGAATAATGTGATGTTTGAAAATTGATGTATGGGAAGTCAAAGAAGATCTTTGAAGAATAAATATATATATAAAATAATATTTCTAGGGAAGAGTTCAAAAAAAAAAAAAAATACTGTATTGACAGAAAAGAAGGAATGATTAGAAATAACTGACTAATGGACAGGATCACCACCAGACGTACGGATATTGGAGACAAACATCACATATTTAAAAAAAAAAAGGGAAAAAAAAAGGGGGGAAAAAAAAATGTAATATAGAACATTTTCTACAGTGACGGACTTAGAACGAATTTATACACTTACCATTTAGAAAATCACAGAGAACATGAAAGACGTGCTCATTGAATCAGCAACAGAAATACTTGGTAAAAGAAAGAAAATAAACAAACCATGGGTTACAGATGACATTCTGAAGTTATGTGATACACGGCGGGAAATGAAAAAGGTTAAGAAAGAGGTTCCTGAAGCAGCATGGCAATACAGTATGGTGAGTAAAAATATTAGGAAGAAAATGAAACAGGCCAAAGAAAAATGGGTAGCTGATCAATGTGAGTCCATTAATACGGGGCTAATAAAAGGTAACAGCAAGGCAGCTTTTGACACATTAAGAAAACTATCAAAACCCCAACAGCCCAGGGTAACTGTCATAGAAGATAGCAATGGGGCTCTGCTCAATGAAAAAACAGCTGTAATGAGAAGGTGGACAGAATATTGTAAAGAATTATATAACTGTAAACTTGATACTGACTTAGGCATATTAAACAACATTAAGTGCGAAAACAGGGAACTCGGAAATGCAGCAATATTACGGGAAGAAGTGGAAGAGGCTATATGTTCGATGAAAGGAGGGAAGTCACCGGGTGTGGATAATATCCCAGCAGAGCTCTTGAAATATGGAGGACCAGATATAGTAAAAATCATGACAACAATTTGCCAGAAGATATGGAGTACAAAAAAATGGCCAAAAGAATGGACGCAGTCATTAGTAATACCGCTTCCAAAGAAAGGAAATCTAAAAATGTGCAAGAACTACAGAACCATTAGCCTTATTAGTCATCCAAGTAAGGTGATGTTAAGGATACTTTTGAACAGAATAAAACAGAAATCAGAAGAAATCTTGTCAGAGGAACAGGCTGGCTTTAGACCAAAAAGAAGTACCTCAGAACAAATCTTCAATATTAGAGTACTTATCGAAAAACATCTCCAACATCAACACGATTTATACCATAACTTCATCGATTTCACAAAAGCCTTCGATCGAGTCTGGCATGAAGGCTTATGGCAAATAATGAGAAAATTCAATTTTGATACCAACATCATAGATATCATTGAAGCACTATACAAGGACGCAAGCAGTGCTGTTTTTGCAAGCAACGACATTGGAGAATTTTTCAAAACAACTGTAGGAGTTCGGCAGGGATGTATCCTGTCCCCAGTGCTCTTTAATATTTATCTAGAACATATTATGCAGGAGGCTCTCTACGATTATAAATCAACCATATCGATTGGAGGCCGACCTCTGTGCAACCTACGTTTTGCTGATGATATTGATCTGATAGCTGGATCAGAATCAGAACTTCAAGACCTTACCTCTAGACTGGAGAAAGTAACAAGAACGTATGGGATGGAAATTAATATAGAAAAAAGCAAGATATTGGTGAATAGCCATAAGAAACATGTTCCGACCAACATTACGTTAAATGGGCAAACGTTAGAAGAAGTTAACACCTTTAAATATCTCGGGTCCACTATATGTAGTGATGGAAGATCAAGTAAAGAAATCAAGACAAGACTTGAGATGGCCTCAGCTGCCATGACAAAGTTGAATGTGATCTGGAAAAGTAACATCAGTTTTCCTGTGAAGATCAAATTATACAAATCACTTGTATTATCTATTCTCTTGTATGGGTGTGAGAGCTGGACACTCACTGCAGATACGGAGCGAAGGATTCAGGCTTTCGAGCATAAATGTTATAGAAGAATTTTGCGCATTTGCTATAAAGAGCACAAAACAAATGTCTATGTTAGAGAGAAGATAAACACCTATGCAGGCCACCAAGAACCACTTTTGTCAATAGTGAAACATCGAAAGCTTGCCTGGTTTGGGCATGTAACTCGTCATGACTCCCTTTCGAAAACGATCCTTCAGGGGACAGTCGAAGGTAAACGGAGAAGAGGAAGGCAAAGAAAATCCTGGGCTGATAACATCAAAGAATGGGCAGGACACGGTTTTTCCACACTTGTACGCATTGCTGAGGATAGAGAGCAGTGGAGGACCCTGTCTGCTGATGCTTCCACCATGGCACCCCTACGACCCATGACGGGTTACGGGCTGAGATGATGATGATGATTTAGAAAATGTCTATAACAAGGAAACATTCAGATAGATAAATAAGGATAAGCCATGAGGTTTTAATGCTTTCATTGTAAAAAATGATTACTTATAAAAATGATGCTAGTTATATTATCATCTGATAAATATGCATATTATGTCTAGAGATGTTTTCTACATGTAATAATGAGCAAGTGGCTCATTCAAATGATGATTACCCATGAAAACATTGGCTATTTTATGAAAGTGGATTGCCATTACCATAGGAATTGGAAATCCTGGACATTACTAAGGATATTGCAGAGTACTTGGGAAATAGAATAAATAAGTACGCCAGAAAAAAAAAAAAAAAAAGATTTTTTTTTAGTACTTGCAGGCTTTTAATATGGAGCAAATAACAGTACAGAAAAGAGATAACACCCCTACCACATCCAAGAGAATGTAATCAACTATATTTTTGAATGAAATGTAATAGATTATGATAATCCAGCCAAGTTCTGCAAATAAGATAGTTTATTGTTCATTCCCCAGTGTTGCCACTCGTCACATTTTTTTAGTGATGACCTTATGAGTGTTTTGCAGATTTTGTTGGGCAGTGTTGCCAATTTGTAAATTTGGTGAAAAATATTATGATGTGATGAATAAGTTACACTTTTTGAAGTTGATGTCCACTACTAGTTTTTTTTTTACATAGCAGACGACCTCATATAGACATAGGACCCCAGTATAGGAATTAAATTAAATTTTTTGGAAATATTTTTGGACTTAGAAAAATTTTTGAACTTTAAATTTTTCTGAAAAATTTTTTTTGAACTTATAAATTTTTGGGGATGGATTTTTGTTATTGATAGTACTCAAATGTCTCCCTACGGGATACATTTGCGGAGCCCCGGGATCTATATGTGGCCGTGTACATAGTTGTTCCTTTGGAAACAGACTATATTCTTACAAGACAGAGGAAGCACAGACCACCCCATAATTTTATATTTTATGAGAAACAGAAAATAATAAATAGTGTCACATATTTAGGGTAGAGTCGCTTCTACACGCCATTTCTAATAATTGGGTGATTTCCCCTGACCAATCGGATAGCTCAGATTTACCCCGGGGAAAGTGGAACAACGACGCCATTTTGGCAGTAGAATGAAAGAGCGCAACTCAAGAGGTCGTATCTGGTCCAGCTCTACATATTTCTTAGTTTGAGAGAATCAAACTTCAACATTTCTTATAAAATGTGTATTTCAGGACATTGAGTGGTTATAATTTTCTTACTGGCGTAAGTAGTGACAATCGTTAAATATGTATTTTGAATAGAGCTCCCAACCCTAGTCGCAGCAGAACTAGGTTCGAGGATTTGAGTCAATTTGCAAAAAATAGTCTTACACCTCAAACCATGTAGAGTAGAAAATATTCTTGTGTTGGAAAGCATTTAACTCAAGGAATGCTTATGATTATAAAGAAATCAAGGACAAATCTGAGGAGATGGGTAAATGTCGTCGAAACTAAAATAAGACTGTAACTTAAAAGAAGGAACACGGTGGAAGGAGAAGGTTCGCCATATTTGACAATTGAGTAGGCCTACGAGACAAGGATGCAAAAAGGGATTTTTGCATCGATGAAAGCATCTGATGAGATGATAGAATTTTATTATACTTATTATTGTAAAAATGTTCTGAATTCCAGACTTTGTTGAAATTTTAAGTTTCATGCTGAAAGATATTAAAAGTTTTGCATGAAATCGAACGCTGTTGAAAAGGTGAATTACTACAGTTTTGAGATCTAGATAAGAAATCGATCCATTTCAATTAAATTCGCTACATCAACACCTAAGAGAAGAAAATCGAACCTGGTAACACAAATTTAAGAGAGAAATCTAAATCTCTGGTGATTAGGCCAGTTAAACATCTGCTCTCTGTAAAGTAAACTGAAAATACTGCATATACCGGCACTGCCACATGAAGGTAATATGGAGCCGTTCCAGTCCTAAGGAACACCTGCCCCGGCTACATGAAGTTGATCGTCCATCATCTTAGTTGACGACTTCTTGTTTTTGTATCTTGAATTTTCACGACGTACAACTTTCCTATTTCTCTGTTAGCTTTCATTAGTTGACCTGCCTCAGCCACCGTAGTCTATTCATAATTGTCATTAACGTTGTGCTCCCCAAGGAGCATCTTCTTCTTCTTTGATCCATAGCCGCCGACCGTCAAAGCAGTCGGTGGCCATCACGCCTGGTGGCGTCTTGTAGGGCGGCAACAAATTGATTCCGCTTTTTTCGGTCGGCGGCCATCCTTCGTACAGTGCCCCAACTCTGGTTCATTCTTTGCATCTCGGCTTCCGCAGTTCTCCGCCAGGTTGTTTTTGGTCGGCCTCTCTTTCGCTTTCCCTCGGGGGGCTGTTAGAAAACCTATGCCAAGTCCTCCTGTCGTGTGCCATAATAGCTCAAGGTCTTTCCGTGGCTGCCTCATCATTTTCATTTCTGCTTCCAGTTCTCTTTTCCGTGTGTTTTTCAGTCTACCTCTATCTGCCCTACCCTGTGGATTCCAACACTATGACTGTCTGGTGCTATCAACAGATTTCCTCAGTGTGTCATGAGGACAGCACCAGTTCTTATGAGCTTAATTTCTTTATTCCCAAGCCCTTCCACCATAGTCTAAGGATAAATTAATGACTAAATTAATTAAGTCTGTAAAATTCCAAAATAACAGCGATTCATGAAAATTATATAAGGGAACGTTTAAAAGCGTAGCTTTCTTAAGAGTCTGTCCTTATAAATATTGATTAATGTAACATTTACGAATTACTTTGCCAGCAGCAGATAACCCTTTCGTGGCGAAGTAGAGGTCGTAAATATTTATATTTTACTTACAACAAAACCTGGTCGAAGATGCGTTGTGGTGTCATCCTAACCCCCCTGCCTCCGTTTTATTATATCTTAAATATATCCATCGATTTACGTCCCATCTTTGAATGTAAAGTTACACATCCGGCGATTAACTTGTGAAAATTATCGACGCGTCTGTCCTAGTCTATATTTCATAACTCAGCGCCCCTTAAATTAAGACAGCGTCGATCTGGGATCTGTTATAGCTGAGGGCTAGTTAAAACCAGGAAACGTGGAAGATACGGATGGCAAGGCCTGGCTGTGAGTGTTCGGGCACTGTCTTTGGTGCTAATACATTCGATTACTGTGCATTACTAGTATTTCTTGACTTCTTATCACTTGATATTCTTCTTCTTCTTCTTCGTTCTCCTTCAGACTTCTACATTAATGACTCTAATAAAGGCAGTAGTCAGCTCAAGGTTCCCGACATCTCCAAACAGTTTTTCGTGAGAGAGAAGTGGGTTGTTGCTAAATGCCACTCTGTTCACTGCTGTTAGTTGGGTTCAGCAAAATGTGCAATTGAAAATGTGGGAGCTGGCATCGATATTAAATTAAAGAATAGAATTCACTCTATGGCAATTTCCATTGGTAAATACTTCAATGCTGAAGCAAAAGCCCTGTAGCAGGCAGCGGATACTCTTATTGAGAACAAAATGTATGCAGAAAAACAGATAGTGATCTTTACAGATTCATTCTCAGTAATAACAACCCTGAAGAGCCACCATGCTAAAGGATTGAAAGATCTGATAAGCTCTCTTTAAAGCCTGGCCAAATGCTTCAACAAATGCACAGTCCAGTGGATACCATCCCAAGGCAACGAAGAGGCAGATAAACCTGCTAAAGAAGGGGGAACTCTGCAGCAAAACGATATAAAGACAACTTATGAAATGGCTAAAACAAATATAAAAGCCATATTCAAGTCCAAATGAGACAGAAAACACCCAGGTCACAGACACGATGATGCCTATCACCAGCTATCTAGGCGAGGCCAGGTCATCATTTTCCGCTTACGTCCTGGTCACAATAGGTTTATGTACCATCTATATCACAAGTACAGGATTGGTCCAACAGATCTCTGCTCCTGTGGCACCAACCACGTGACAGCCAAACATCTGCTCCAGTCCTGCCCAACTTACATTATTCGATATGATCTGGGATATTGTAGCAGGTAAAGTATTTTCCGTACAAGAAATGAAAATTCATATGCAGATGTCAGGGTTTAAAATCAGTGTTGCGCTGTCACAGACTGAAGTTATAATCATCCTTTCCGCTACGTTTTGAGAATTGAGCCACCACTGAACCTGGTTCCATGGCAGGAAGCCTGCGCCATGCATTCACATGTTCTTGCATCAGCATTTTATGTAGCAATTAGTTTTACATGATGAGTTAGCCAGCCACATGCATATTTTCACATTAGTCGCCTCGTACCATATAGCTAAAGAACAGGCTCGGGCGTTGGCGTAGCTGGCGAGTCCTATTTAGGGCTTTATGTTAGCATATAGATAATGTTAGTCCTTTTCAGGACTTAGTATCTATCAACGCTGATCGGGTTAGCAGTCAACAGAGTTGACTTTTTTTATTTGGATAGTAAATGCGCTCTGATATAACCAAATAGATTGAAAGGAACGCGCCTCGCCAGAAGAAGGCAAAAACCGAACCCAAAATTTAAAAAATATGGCTAAAGAACCATTAGCCAAATTCTTTCATTTCCTCGTCAGAGACCCCTAGGGAACTTCGCGGGAACAGACCGGTGTGGTTATATGTCAAGTTTTGTCATTTACCTGGTTCGTTCAGTGCCTACATTAAACGTATACTTGCACAATATAAATGCCCCGCTTATAGGTTACCGTACGGTGGCTCCTGGTTATTGCAAAAAAAAAAAAAAAATCTAATGTTATTTTTAACGTGAATCAAATAAATGTTCGTCCTGAAGTTTATGTTTTATAATGTCGCTATGTCTTGTTCTTTTTCTTTTACGTTGTAGCTTCTCTTGGGAGAGAAAAAAAAAACACCACCACAACAGCTGGTTCTCTTGCTGGATGTACAACATGTATGTCTTCTTGTAGTGATGGCTTATGTAACAATTTGTTTTACAAGATGAGGTTGTTAGGTCCATGACCACCTTATATAGGTCAATGACAACCTTATATAGGTCCATGACCACCTTATATAGGTCAATGACAACCTTATATAGGTCCATGACCACCTTATATAGGTCCATGACAACTTTATATAGGTCCATGACCACCTTATATAGGTCCATGACAACCATATATAGGTCCATGACAACCATATATAGGTCCATGACCACCTTATATAGGTCCATGATAACCTTATATAGGTCCATGACAACCATATATAGGTCCATGACAACCTTATATAGGTCCATGACAACCATATATAGGTCCATGACAACCTTATATAGGCCCATGACAACCTTATATACGTCCTTGACAACCTTATATAGGTCCATGACAACCTTATATAGGTCCATGACCACCTTATATAGGTCCATGACCTTATATAGGTCCATGACAATCTTATATAGGTCCATGACAACCATAAACAGGTCCATGACAACCTTATATAGGTCCATGATAACCTTATATAGGTCCATGACAACCTTATATAGGTACATGACCACCTTATATAGATCCATGACAACCATATATAGGTCCTTGACAACCTTATATAGGTCCTTGACAACCTTATATAGGTCCATGACAACCTTATATAGGTCCATGACAACCTTATATAGGTCCATGACAACCTTATATAGATCCATGACCACCTTATATAGAACCTTGACCACCTTATATAGGTCCATGACAACCTTATATAGGTCCATGACCACCTTATATAGGTCCATGACCACCTTATAGAGGTCCATGACCACCTTATATAGGTCCATGACCACCTTATATAGGTCCATGACCACCTTATATAGGTCCATGACCACCTTTTATAGGTCCATGACCATCTTATGTAGGTCCATGACCACCTTATATAGGTCCATGACCACCTTTTATAGGTCCATGACCATCTTATGTAGGTCCATGACAACCTTATATAGGTCCATGACCACCTTATATAGGTCCATGACCACCTTATATAGGTCCATGACAACCTTATATAGGTCCATGACCACCTTATGTTGTTTTTTTTTTTTAATTAATGTGTTTGCTACTTTTCTTTGTAGCACGCTCCTTTCAACCATCTACCATGTACATGGAGTTGTTGGTTATATCAGGACGTGTTTCCTTTATTGTAATATGTTTTTGTTGATGACAACCTTATATAGGTCCATGACCACCTTATGTAGGTCCATGACCACCTTATATAGGTCCATGACAACCTTATATAGGTCCATGACCACCTTATATAGGTCCATGACCACCTTATGTAGGTCCATGACCACCTTATGTAGGTCCATGACCAGCTTATGTAGGTCCATGTCTGAGGAAACACTAGTCCTATTCTTTCTTTGTCTCGCGGGAATCACATGAGGCATGTGTTGTACATCATCATCATGTTCCTCGTTGTTCCTTATTGAACATGGCGTCACCACTGTAGCTGGTCCCCGTGCCTATCTATCTATCTATCTATCTATCTATCTATCTATCTATCTATCTATCTATCTATCTATCTATCTATCTATCTATCTATCTATCTATCTATCTATCTATCTATCTATCTATCTATCTATCTATCTATCTATCTATCTATCTATCTATCTATCTATCTATCTATCTATCTATCTATCTATCTATCTATCTATCTGTGTATATGTCTGTCTTTCTAATCTTATCTACTTGTCTGTCAGTCTCTCTGTCGGTCGGTCTATTTGTCTGTCTGTCTGTCTCCTTGCCCGCAAGCCCTTCTGTCTGTCTGGGTTGCTGTCTGTCTGTCTTTCTTTCTTTCTGTCTGTGTGCCTGTACATCTAATCTATGTGTCTATTTGCCTGTCTGTCTATCCATTTATCTGTCAGTTGTCTCTACCTTCCTATCTGTAGATCTATCCAACTGTCTATCTACTTATGCGCCGAATTACCTGCGTCCCTGCTTGCTTACTTATTTACGCATCTACCCTCCTACCTGCATGCCTACCTACCTACCTACGTACCTTACTACCTACGTATGTACCTGCCTACCACCAAACTACTTACCTACGAGCCCATGTATGTATTACCTATGTGCCTACATGTAAAGGTACATAATTGTCTTCCTACATACATATCTACATTTACTTCCTTCTTAACAACTTTCCAAAGTAGCCTCCCGAAAACCCAGGAAGTATAACTACTATTTTATGCAAAATAAAATTGTTATTCCCGCCCGTTCTTCCCCTCCCGCTGAAGCAACAAATGAACACAGAGACCTTTGGTTGTGTCGTGCCGTCTAAGTGAAATTTCATACTAAATCAATCAGTGTCAGAACATAAATATGGACATTTATAACTGAGCCCAACCACAGGCCTTATTTATTAAAATGCAGATGTGACACTTTCAGAGCCAGTGGCTCTCAACCTGTGAACCGCAGACTACGAGGTTCACGTATGAACCTGAGGCATCGGAGCACAGATAAGATTTGATTAACATGTATCTGTGTTTTACTAGTATCGTACTTCTTTATAAGGTAAATGTAGTACCTTATCAGTTACTGCCGTGGGAAAGTAAGGTGTTGAAGACTTGAATGTATTAAATCTAGCTTTAAGAGGTAGTGTGACTGGTGCCCTTCGTCGTAAGAGCAGAATCTTCTTCTTCTTTGATCCTTAGTCGCCGACTGTCAAAGCAATCAGTGGCCATCACGCCTGGTGGCGTCTTGTAGGGTAGCAACAAACTGCTTCCACCTTGCTCAGTCAGCGGTCATCCTTCATGCAGTGTCCAAGCTCTGATTCATTCTTTGCATCTCGGCCTCCACAGTTCTCCACCATGTGGTTTTTGACCGAGAGCGGAATCAGGTACCGATTATTAGCTGGCCGCATGATGCTACACGGTTTTAATCCGGAAATCCGGAAACTTTGCCGCTGGAGGCTAGCGCTGCCACCACTCACTTCTTAATACCTTTATTTTAAATAGTTTGTATTGTTCTGGGACGAACTAGTAGATACTGGTTCAACGATAACTGGTGAGCAAAGAATAGGCATTCTGCACTTTACCAGCGAGCCATTAACTACTAAGATGAGTAGGCATAGAGCGTGAAACACATCATGTTAAACAAATTGCTATAGCAACCACAGCTTCAAGTGCATAGACAGCGCTTTGACGCAGTTTTCCAGCACAGGGGATGACTGAAGTGGTTGTTCCTTGTTCATTAAAGAGCCAATTTAAAACAAAAAACAGAAGAACATAATGTTGGTGACAATTTTTGGGAGGGACTTACCAAATTATCTTGCTTCTTGTTCTTGTTGTTCTTCTTTCTTTCTTCTTCTTCTTCTCCTCCTCCTTCTTCTTCTCCTTCTTCTTTCGTCTTCTTCTTCTTCTGCTTCTTCTTATTCGTATTCTTCTTTATCTCCTCCGCCCTTCTGCTTCTTTCTTCTTCTACTACTTCTCCTTCTTTCTTCTCCTTCTCTTTCTTTTTCTTCCTTCTTGCTTCTTCTTCTTCTTCATCTTCTTCTTCTTCACATATATTCAGACTTCAACTTGCTTCTCAAGAGGCTCCCATCTCCTAACAGACTGAGAAACACTTATTAAAGGTCACGAACTTCAAACTATCTAAGCGGTAGAAAGAAGTTTTAGGCTAGTGAATTTGGAAGCAGATTAATTTAGATACTATTGGCTGAGGAATGTCATGTTAACATTGAGACAATGATAGCACTGTGTTTCCGTTTACTGACATGTGTTTATTGACACAACCAACAAGATATTGACTCTTTGAGAGAATTAACAAAGAAGGGAGAAATATAAGATTCAAATAAATACGAAACTTACCCCTTTTGAATAAGATGTTAAATATTTCTTCTTCTTTAAATATCAGGCCTGGTGACATAGGTGATCATGTATCGTCACAACTGCTGGTCTCCAGCACTGTTTATTATGTCTGTTGTTAACGTCTTTTCATGCCATGACGTCAAACTGTCCGGTATGTTCTATCTTTTTTCTTCAGCCATTCCTGTTGTCACGATATATTACATTTTATTTCTGCTCATGACACGCCCAAAGAAGTGGTTTACTTTCTTTTAATGCAAGTAATAAGCATCTTGTGCGCACTGACCTCTTTCAGGACATCCTCATTACTGTTTTAGCTCCTATGGTATTCTTGTGTAAAACCACATATCTGTGGCCTCTAGTGTTGTTCCTGCTTATTTACTAATTTCTCCATGTCTAAACTTCCACATGTCAGTATTGGTTCTATATAACACTAAAGAACTCTCTTTCTTCCTTCTATTGGCAACGAGTAATTGCATAACATACTTTTCATTTTATGGCACGCTGTTTTTGCCTGGGCTATTGAATGCATTGCCACATTGAATTCATGATTTGGTTCGCCAAATCATGAATTCAGTGTAGCGATTTGACAGTTTAGTTCAATGATAAATATGACCCCCCAAAAAACGTGCAAAGATAAATGGTATATCCGCTCTAGGAAGGCAAGCGAGTCACTAATACAACAAAAGAGAAAGGGAAAAAAATTCCTAAATATAGCGCTGTTGCTTCGATCAGCATGATTCAAGAAGCCTAGGTCCAACCCTCGGAGTTAACAAAGACATTGTTACCGCTAGAAGGAACTATGAATACAAGACTGAGATTAAGACTTTCAAATAATGTTATGCCGTTAACAGAATCAGTTAGCATTCATACACTTTGACATTGGCCGAGGGAGACTGAGCACCATAGGTTTGCCCGGAGTTCAGTGATTCCAATTCTGATCAACAATAACAATGCTGCATACAATATATATAACTTTTACCTTTAGAAAGGTAATCCCATAGCAGATAATGCCGTTGAGGAGTAAAGTGTTAGAGACGTCACTATTCTAGGTCCAGCTTTTTGTTGAGGAGGGGTGATCAGTTTCTTTCAAACCTGCCTTTGCCTTTCCTAGCTTAAGGGAAGAGTCTGGTAGGGTACCTGACTGGAGCGTGACGTTGCCATGGTTTGATCGTCCGATTAGCTATGCGGTAACAACGCTGGCTTTTATGGCGACAAAAGTACCGACTTCCAGGATCGAAACTAGTGGTAGCTTTCCGCTTAAAAAAGTAAAGTCAACGAGCAAGATAATTGGTCACCCCACCTCACAAAAAATCTAAACCTCGTATGGTGAAGTCTCTAACACTTCACTCCCTTACGTCAGTTTCGGCTTTGGGACTACTTTTATCTTTTTTCCAACCTTCAGAAAAAAAAAATAAAAGCGACCGTCAACGTCTTCAAGTAAGTCCAACACTTAACAACCCTTACTTACCTCCCTGGACCATGCTTCAAATGACATATCGCTGCGCGCTTCACAGATCACAGCACGCGTGATTAATGTAGTGTACCCTAATCCTGGAAAAAAGATTAATGAACCGTGCCCTACTTCTGGAATGTGCTTTCCTGAACAAAGAAGGTAAGCATGTCCTTCAAAAAAAAAAAAAAAAGAATTACCTTTGCTGTGATTTGAACTTTCCTCGCTTGGTGTGTCAAACTATTTCAGCCGTATACTATTCGACGGTTTGCGCTTACGAATGCATTATAACCGTGCGTTCTGAAGTTATTTACATTCTGCGTACGACAAGCTTAGGAATGAGACAAGATTAGGAATACTTACATCGAGGTTGAAAATCTAACGTTTTTGCTATCGATCACCGACCGCCCAGTGCCTTTGCTAAATAAAACGTCAAACTTTTCCACTTACTGACTTAACGACGTAGAAACCTGTAACGGATATCAGAAGAGCAACAGGTAGGCGGCAGAGTTGGGAGGCAGCTGTGTTTATGTGCGAAGACTTGCTTGACAACAGTTTCGTTCTTTGCTGACAGTTTGTTTCAATATTTTAGATGTGTGGTTCTTTTTTTAATTTTCCTACGGGAATAGTTTATTTAATCTCTTCAGTATATAGCGTGTTTTAATCTGATATTAATTTACTATGAATCTATGCGACATATATGTTGTATAATATTCAGAATGCTTTTTCTTATACTACATTGAGTGTGCTGTTAGTTTTATTTCCTCGATCTGTATGTTGATTTGATTTCGTAGCTACTCAAGTGTGTTAGTTTGTTGTGATATTTTTCGACATGTATCCGACTGGCTTAGCGGTTAGAGCGCTTCCCTCTCTTGGGGGAAAGTTGTCAGGTTCTAGATCGAAACCTGGTAGCGACACGCTCCGGTCTACCCAGCTGTAAATGGATACCTGACTCTGCTCTGGAGTTAGGAAAGGCAGCGAGGAAGTGAACTGGTCACTCCACCTCGTAGAGCTGGACCTAGTGTGGTAAAGTCCGTAAAACTTCATTCCCCATGGGGGAGTATCTGTTATGGAACTACTACTGTTACCTTGTACTAATCTTTCTGATTTCATTGAACTCGATATTTAGCTTTTTTATTTTAATTCCTCTAAATGGTGTTTGCATTGAACTCTTCTTTATGTAGCTTGAGTTAATCTCTTCTATATGTAGCTTGAGTTAATCTCTTCTATATGTAGCTTGAGTTAATCTCTTCTATATTAGCTTGAGTTAATCTCTTCTATATGTAGCTTGAGTTAATCTCTTCTATATGTAGCTTGAGTTAATCTCTTCTATATGTAGCGTGAGTTAATCTCTTCTATATGTAGCTTGAGTTAATCTCTTCTATATGTAGCTTGAGTTAATCTCTTCTATATGTAGCTTGAGTTAATCTCTTCTATATGTAGCTTGAGTTAATCTCTTCTATATGTAGCTTGAGTTAATCTCTTCTATATGTAGCTTGAGTTAATCTCTTCTATATGTAGCTTGAGTTAATCTCTTCTATATGTAGCTTGAGTTAATCTCTTCTATATGTAGCGTGAGTTAATCTCTTCTATATGTAGCTTGAGTTAATCTCTTCTATATGTAGCTTGAGTAATCTCTTCTATATGTATGTAGCGTGAGTTAATCTCTTCTATATGTAGCTTGAGTTAATCTCTTCTATATGTAGCTTGAGTTAATCTCTTCTATATGTAGCGTGAGTTAATCTCTTCTATATGTAGCGTGAGTTAATCTCTTCTATATGT
Source organism: Oreohelix idahoensis (assembly GCA_024509875.1). Classification (NCBI taxonomy): domain Eukaryota; kingdom Metazoa; phylum Mollusca; class Gastropoda; order Stylommatophora; family Oreohelicidae; genus Oreohelix; species Oreohelix idahoensis. The sequence goes on from JAMPIV010000465.1 coordinate 298,331, forward strand.
AGCGTGAGTTAATCTCTTCTATATGTAGCTTGAGTTAATCTCTTCTATATGTAGCGTGAGTTAATCTCTTCTATATGTAGCTTGAGTTAATCTCTTCTATATGTAGCGTGAGTTAATCTCTTCTATATGTAGCTTGAGTTAATCTCTTCTATATGTAGCGTGAGTTAATCTCTTCTATATGTAGCGTGAGTTAATCTCTTCTATATGTAGCTTGAGTTAATCTCTTCTATATGTAGCTTGAGTTAATCTCTTCTATATGTAGCTTGAGTTAATCTCTTCTATATGTAGCGTGAGTTAATCTCTTGTATATGTAGCTCGAGTTAATCTTTTCTATATGTAGCTTGAGTTAATCTCTTCTATATGCACTTGGCGTTAATCTCTTTTTTATGTAATTTGCGATTTTGTTTAATATATTTAGCAATGAGTTTTTCTTGTATATTACATTTCTTAATAGGATCGGATTAATTTTATTATTTATTTATATTTTTTGTTGTTGCTCGAAAGTTTTTTTTGTAAACTTTACTTCTTTACAGTATTTATTCGATTTTTTAAAAATACTTTGAAGTCAGATTACGGTATTTTGTATGTTGTTGTGATATGACAAGATCGCCGATGTGGAACTAATGACAAGAACTAGACAAGCTGTTACGGATTGCCTCCCCTGCTTTGCGGTAGTAGTCCAACAGCGGCCAAAACTCAAGAGTATCTAAATGCGTAGTCAAAGGTGTCTACCTTCGCACAAGATTACTCTTGGTAGAGATGTAGATAGAAGGTTAATGACACTTCTACCTTACGGTAGAGTTCACAAGATAATTCAGAAGTCAAGAACAATGCTGCTTATCGCTGAACATTTGTTAACTTATATCTGCCCATCGCATTTTGTGAAGGATTTAAGCAATGGTTTTTAGCCCGTTCAAGCCCCCAGCTGAGTTAATTAGCGAATGTCCTCTTATAATGGTATAGCTCTGTTTAGAGCTATATATGTCTAGATGTATATATATATATTTTTTCCTAACCAGCGGCACTTGGGCTTTCAGCCCTTCGGCCCAATGACATGCCATTGCGAGGCTGGGAAGCCAATGGACTTTCCTTCCAACCCGGTCAAGAGGTTCACTCCTTCCCATCCACAGAGGGTTTATCTCAGGAGCCGTTTAGGTTATTCAGTCAAAATCCTGGTCGATGACACTCCGTCAAATGCATACGTCCGGGCTTGAACCTTGAACATCTGATCGCCAGCGCAATGTGGTAACCATTATACCAGCGCGGCTCTCCTAGATGTATATAAATATGAAATGCACAATCTCCTCGCGCAGGTTAGGATGGACACGAGCAATTTAGGTTATGTGCTCTCGAACCACTTGGTCTGGAAATTGGGAATCCCTTTATGACGGGTGAATCTGCGAAACACTTGGTCTGGGAAAGTTTCTTTTGTGACGGGTGATCCAATTCCTAGGTTTCCAGTCTTCGTATTTTAAATCCTGATCCCTTAAGTTTTTCAGTCTCTGTATTTATAAAGGCGGACTTACTTTTTAAGGTTTAATGTTTCCCAAACACTTCGATCTGTCACTTATAAGTATGGAGTTCTAGGTCCGATCCTTCTCTTTCTGGCTTTTTTGGGAGTTGCTCGTTTGAAGTTGCGAAGCTGTCTGTTCTGTGTCTCTGCTAGATTATATTTCCGACTTCTCAGCTCAAATCACAGATGGTACTTCCGCCGAAATTTCCAATGAAATTTAATGTTTATTCCAGCTCTCACTTCAATCCAATCGTAAGCTCTTTTGCACTATGTGGGTTGGGTTGTTTAAATTCATAATCTCCCCCGCGTGTTTAAAATATTACATTTAATATTCCAACGCGTGACCTCTTTACAATAAGACGTAATATTTCTTGGTGACATCTTGTGCACTCTCACAAACAAATCTGTGAACTCTTTTGATAGCCAGATGCTACCTTCAAATATTGTCTTCCCCAGAGAGGTTATCGGTAATAATCTTTCACCGGGATGGTCCCATAAAAACGATAAACGCATCTACCACTTTGTGTAATCTGCCAGACAAACATACACCGACGTCGGCAACCCAGACAGACAATCTTGGGTTCTTTTCATGTCGATCGGCGAGACCGTATTGTCACCATCTTTTTACCTGGGGTCAAATGTTGGATCGACGCGTTTCAAAAGATGGTCAGACTGCAAGAATAGATAAGCGTATGACCGGTATAATTACCTGGTATTATCGCATTTACGTTGCGGAATGTAAACAAATCCGCGTGTAAAGTAGATACACCCGTAGGGGAATAGAGCGCGAGACTTCATCCTACTAATCCAACATAGAGAGTAAAAAGAATGAAAAGGCATGATTTATGCCAAATAAAAGCGATTGGTGAGAAAAATGAAGACAAATAAATGGTACTGCCGTAGGGCGGATATTGTGGGAGATCACACCAAAGAGCATGTTCAGACGTTCTGTGACACAAGCGCCAATGGAACAAGAGATGAGAAGAAAAAGCTGGTGATGGATAGGACATAAATTGAGAAAACCTGTTGATAGCATTACCTGACAATCCCTGTTCTGAAATCCCCAGGTTAAGAGAGGTAGAGGACAATCAAAGAACACATGGAAAAGATAACTGACATGAAGAGGATGAAGAAGACACGAAAAGACCTTGAGCTGATGGCACGTGACAGGAAGACTTAGCAGACGTTTGTTGAAGGCCTAAGCTCCTTAGGGAGCTAAATACTGAAAGAAAGACGTTGTTGTTGTTCCATTGAACTGAATGACGTTATTGTACCGATTACTGTATGTGACAGTAGCAAAGACGTAACCGGGACATGAAGCGTCACTTTTGCAGCGTCATGTTATAGTGAAAAACCATTTTAAAATGCAGAATTGAATCGTAGAATAGTAAATACACGCCGCCATGTTGCCAAGTGGCTATCGATACGTTGGCAGTGGGATTATAATGTCAACGAGAATTTCATTATGGATCGTTATGAATGCCCAGAGTGTACGAGAAGCATAAATCTGGTTTTTGTTTTAACTTACGGCCTCAAAGTTTTTCGGACGTTAAAATGTTTTTAAAAAGATCTCAGAATGGTTTGGGTTAAGATTAAAGTTAGAGGTTATTTTAAAAGCAGTCCAAGCGACAAGTCCGGCGTATCAATAGCCACTAGGGCAAACACAGCGGTGTACATTTATAGGTCTTATTCTACCACATTTGGTACGCGTACAGGTAAGAATGCACCGTTTATTCTGAGCTGGTCACACCCATCTCATTAAGCTGAGACTCAGTATAGATGAAGCGTCTTACACTTCACTTCCCTACTGCAGTATATGCTATGGTATTTTACCTTTACCTTTTACGTGTATCTTCTTCTTCTTCCTCGTTCGTCCTGAAAAGGACGTTGGTTGCGTTGTGTCTGTTTACAGCGGAGCTGCGATATCTGCACATCCGACTTCAGCACGGCATTTTTGGGGACCGGGTTTGCCTTCCCTCTTCGATCCCTACTCTCTCAACCGATAAACAAACACTTTTAGACCGAGAGACGTACATCTTTGACAGATGAACTAGACACTGGCAGACAACTGAAATAACTCAGTAGATTAAGGAGTAACGTTTCTATTTATTAACCAACGAGCAAGTATACCCTTCAAGACAATGACGGAGAAGGGTTAAAGACAACGTCTTGACATATCAGCAGCCGCAGCACATTTAGAAAACAAGCATTATCTCAGGCCTAAAGGTCTTTTATATTTGGACATGCGCCCTAATATAACCGACTTGGTTGAACGGGACGCGCCTCGCCAAAACGTTATTTAAAAAAAAAAAAATTTAGATAACGGAGGATCTTGCTTGGTTTTCTTGATTATGAACGAAATTACTTTAAATATTTTTTTAAATTTTGAAAAAGAATTTTAAAGTATAGCTTTCTTTTCAACTGGTATAATTAAAGTCTTGAGACAGAATTTATGTTACATATATATTTATTAATTTGCCTCCTTCCTTTTAATGGATGTACTCCCTCCCTCACCCCGCTTTTTTCCGCGACCCAAGGGAAACAATCAGATTACAATAACCATAATCCGATATGGACAGTATTGTGAAATTTTACTTGCGTTTTCCATGTATTTTTTTAATATAATAATTATACAGTTATTTATTTTAGATGGAATTTTAAAAAAAATAAGTACACGATTCTTACATTCATTTATGTATGAGTGTATTCGTAATAATAGTAACAAGTGTCATGATATCATCTTTGATACCCGCTTTGGCAGCTGTTGCATACTTTTAACAATATTGGGGCTTTTGGATTTTACGTACATTATTAATAATTCTTTCGTATATATAAATCTAGATGAATATAAGCACCTGAATATTTTAATAGCTTCATATCATCAAAAATATAAAATACGTGATCAAATATTTACGAACATGATGCACTTTAAAACGTGTTTTTGTAGTCACTCAATGCCAGCCTTGACCTTGCTTGCTTTCTGGATGGAAACAAAGAACCGAGCCGTTTGCGTGTGAAAGGACACAAACTTATTGCAGCGTAACTATCGCTATATCTGTGCTGCGTTATTCTGCTGTGGTAGATGCCTACATATTGTTGTTCAGTTTGACAATGGTCGCAGACCGAAGGATCTAGTTACGACCGACCAATTCACAGCGGCTTTTTTAGACACTTATCTTCCAGGTTGCACATTACAACTTATCATAAATCATGGGTGACTCGGAGGATCATCATACATTTTGTAAGTATACCTCTTACATGTACACCGTTATATATTCCTCTAGTGTCTGCAACTGTCATATATTCTGCTTGTGTCTTCAACTGTCACATATTCTTCTGTTGTCTCCAACTGTCATATATTCTTCTGCTGTCTCCAACTCTCATATATTCTTCTGTTATCTCCAACTGTGATATATTCTTCTGTTGTCTCCAACTGTCACATATTGTTCTTATGTACCAACTCTCACATACTGTTCTTATGTCACCAACTGTCACATATTCTTCTGATGTCTCCAGCTCTCACATATTCTTCTTTTGTCTCTAGCTGTCTCATTTTGTCGTTATGTCACCAACTGTCACATATTCTTCTGTTGTCTCCATCTGTCACATATTGTCGTTATGTCACCAACTGTCACATATTCTTCTGTTGTCTCCATCTGTCACATATTGTTGTTATGTCACCAACTGTCACATATTCTTCTTATGTCTGCCCTGTCTCATATTCTTCTTATATCACTAACTGTCACATAGTCTTATGGCATCACTAACTGTCACATATTCTTCTTATGTCACCAACTGTCACATATTCTTTTTATGTCTGCCCTGTCTCATATTCTTCTTAAATCACCAACTGTCACATAGTCTTATGGCATCACTAACTGTCACATATTCTTCTTATGTCACCAACTGTCACATATTCTTCTTATGTCTGCCCTGTCTCATATTCTTCTTATGTCACCAACTGTCACATAGTCTTATGGCATCACTAACTGTCACATATTCTTCTTATGTCACCAACTGTCACATAATCTTATTGCATCACTAACTGTCACATATTCTTCTTATGTCACCAACTGTCACATATTCTTCTTATGTCACCAACTGTCACATAGTCTTATTGCATCACTAACTGTCACATATTCTTCTTGTGTCTCCAAATTTCACATAGTTTTCTTGAGTCTACAATGACGCATGTCCTATGGCTGATTTCTAAGTTCTTGCTTTCTAAGCTGGAACAACAAGCCGTTGTACGGTACAGAATTGTCACCAGTGGTCGTGATTTGATACATACAACGGTCTGTCTATAGAATGATATGTGAATACGATCAGTACTTAAAACAAATTTTTATCATATCATTGTTTCTCAATTGTATAATAAAAGTGGAGGTGCTTAAAATAGAAAACCATTAAGTGCTATAACAATATTCCGACACGGTATCATTTCAGTATTACTGACTTACCATTTATGATAAATGGCTTACTCTCAAGGTGACCTGCAACCCTCGCTTGAGAGCACTATAGCTTTCTTCTCTTATTCTAAATTCGCGTGCGGCCACCGCTGCGGGTGGTATCGTTGCAAGTGCGTAAATCCACCTCGTTCGCTTTTACACTGGTTGTTTCTGTATCACCTTTTTTAACATGGTAAGGTTTTCCGACATGCTTGAGGGAGTAATAGAGTCCTATCTTTTTCTTCTTCTTCTTCCAAGAGACCAACCAGAGCCCCATCTGTTAAGAACGATATTATTTGTTAAGAAATCTAAATTTAGTCTTTCCTCCGTTATTTTTATTTTTATTTTACATAGCATATATTGAAGACACATTTTACACAACAACAAAAGCAATCAATCTAGCGTAACGACAAACAAGTGTTCATCGGGACAAAGCAGACAAGAAAACAGCAGAAATGAATCCACGTGAAATAATGAAATCACCTAACGTGACTTGTGTATAGAGATCGTACGGTGGTTTTGACTGTATTCAATGCAAGAGATGCAAAGATATGATTATTCGTTCCTTTCGTCTATTTTGTTTTTTCTTCTTAAGATGTTGAGCAAGCTAGAGTACATATTTAGCATCAGCATCGAAATGAACCCCAGATCCATCTATTCAGTGTCGAATTTAAGCTGCGGGAGTCCCCAAGCAAGAGTGAACTTGTGAGGCACCTTTTAAGTAAATTCCTGAGGGAGCCGCGCTGGTGTAATGGTTACCACATTGCGCTGGCGATCAGGTGTTCAAGGTTCAAGCCCGGGCGTGTGCATTTGAAGCAGTGTCATCGACCGGGATTTTGACTGAATAACCATATCGGCTCCTGAGATAAACCCTCTGTGGATGGGAAGGAGCGAAGCTCCTGACCGGGTTGAAAGGAAAGTCCACAGGCTCCCCAGCCTCGCAATGACATGTCATTGGGCCGAAGGGCTGAAAGCCCAAGTGCCACTGGTTAAGAAAAAAAAAAAAAAAAAAAAGTAAATTCCTGTTTTATCAACAAGCGTATGGCCCCAGGAAAAAGCCTAGCTTTCCTACGCCAAAAAATCGCTATTGCATCTATTACACCTTACATAAGTAAAGTATAGCCTGTAAGACAAGTGTAAGCAGCGTCAGGGCCCCCCCCCCCCCGCCCTGTTGTTCCGGGGGTCTCCGAAAAGACACACAAAGAATAGGACTACTACTCCCTCAAGCATGTCGTAAAGTGATGGCTTAAATAAGGTTGTGCAAGACAGTGGCAACCTCATTATGTAAAATACATTGCTACAGAAACCACTGCTGCAAGAACACGTGAATGCTTGGCTCAGGCTAACTGAGAGGGAACCCACTGCCGTTGTGGCTTCATGCTTAATGCAGTAGGTACTCTGTGCTCCACAAGGAGCGAAAAGGCAAAGGATTATGATTATAAATAGCAGTATTATGATGGTTAAAGTGCAGGTAATAACTGAGAAGAACTGGTAGCAACCTCATAATTATTATAACAATTTTGCATATTAGGAAATATTACATTTGAGTTTTGCGAAAAAGAAGCTTCAGTATATCCTATATATTCTCATATATAACAGTAAAATACGCTTAATTCGAACATTAAGGTCCATGTTCAAATGTTCGAAGTAAAAAATATTCGAATAATCTTCAAGAACAGGACTTTGTTCTCTGGTTGTTATTTTCTTGGTCGGTCGATTTCAGCCCTTAAAAGTATGATGCCTCATTAAAGCGCATAACTTACACGATAATTAATATCGTTACAGTTGGTTTATTCTTAAACCTGCCGCGAAAGGATCAGTCAAAACTTTTTATTTTAATTTTTTTGTTGTTGTTGTAATCGTAACAGTAAACGTATTAAAATTGATATTGGTTAATAAATTTGAAGTAAATCATAAAGCGAATGACGTACTTTTCCTTCAGACTCTTAACTTTGCAAACTCGTTTGACGCCAGTCATAATTGGTTTAAAGAACGTTGGTATGACACAAGTTTTAATCAGTGGAAGTATACCGTACTGGTAATAAATCGTCTGCCAGTCATGACAAAGTCAAAGTTTAATGTCTGCGGCAGAACCCAGCAAGGGCAGACAGAGATTAAAATCTTAAAGTTAAATAAACTTTGATCGCTTCGAGAAAAACCTGCGTGGGTTGGATCTGTCTATAGATGAAAGAGTTTAACATAAGACTGTGAATATCAATCAGACTGGATGCGACTGAATTCTGCTATGCATGTTTCCTTCGTGCGCCAACGTTGGTTACTGAAAGTGCTGGCAGACGACCCTTCGAGGTTACAAACCAATGAAAGGGCAGGTTTGCGAATTCATATTATATGCTTTCTCAATAATTCGAACTTCGAATTAAAAACTATGTTTAGCAACCACATATATGGCCAATGCAAGGTGCATGTTCAAAGCTTCGAATTAAATCGCTTGTCCTTGGTGGTGTAGAGGTTTGCCGGAGAGAGCGCCATACTATCCTATCGGCTGTCTTCCTCCTGCCCTGGTTCCAGTCTAGTCCTCGGTCCGTCAGAGATTGTCTAATGGTGTCCTCCCCGCGGACTCTGGGTAGTCCTAGAGGTCTGGAGCTCTCGCTCTTAGTTTCTCATACTTGTCATGGTAGCCGATCTTCTTCCATTCTGCAGACATGGCCAAACCATCGTTGTTGGGACTGTTCTACTTGGGTCTGCAGGAGCTGGGTTTTGAGGCCTTGCCATATCGTCTGTTGCGGACCATGTCCCTTCTTGTTGCTTCAACTACCTTTCTCAAATACCTCATTTCTGAGGTTTGGAGCTGGTTTTTGTGGGTAGTAGTCATTGGCCATGACTAGCATCCACAGGTCAAGACTGGAACATAGGTGGAGCGGTATACAGCCATCGTCATCTTCTTGCCAATTTCTCTTTTGCCGAGGAATCCTCGATGTATTGCCTGAAAAAGTCTCCCAGCTGCCGCTCTTCGGGTAGCCAACTCTTCTTTGATGCCTCCCTTCCAGTCTGTTACAGCTCCAATGTGTTTAAAGTGGTTGACCTGATCCATAACCTGTTCTCCCAGCTTAAATGATGCCTTCTTCCCTCTCGTGATATCACCATGGTTTTTGTTTTGGGGCTGCTGATAACAATCCCTCTCTTCTCCAGCTTTTCCTTCCAGATTAGCAGGTTGGATTGAAGATATGCATCTGATTTAGCAATCAAGGCAACATCATCGGCAAATGCCAGCTCTGAAATACAGGCATCTCATCTTCAGGTACCCCATTGAATAATTCCTCGCCCTCTCTTTACAAGCTTTGATGACATCATCCATGAGGAGTATGAAATTATAAGGTGACAGAAAATCATGTCTTACACCAGTGGTGGTCCTGAACTCTTCTGACTTATGGTTTGCTGTCCTCACATAATTTCTGCAAGTCTTGTAGAAGCTCTGTATAACATGGATCAGAGGTACTGAAATGTTTTTCTTTGCTCAGAAGTCCCAAAGTTTGCTCCAGGTGAAGTTACCTGGGTCCGAGATCAAAACCTTGTAGCGTCAAAATCCAATCTACCCAGCTGTAAATGGATACCTGATTCCGCTCTTGAGTTAAGGACGACAAAGATAGCGAGGAAAGAAATTAGTAACCCCACATCATAACAAAGCTGGACCTAGTATGGCGAAGTCTCTAACACTTCACTCCCCTAAAGCAGTGTATGGTGTGGGGCTATCTTTACCTTTAATCGATTTTATACGGGAACCAAAGATGCAGCAATAGAGAATGCAGTCAGCGATCCATAGCTTGACTGCTTGCGTTAGGGTCAGCGTACCAGAGCTGACCAAGACCCTACGCCACCTCCACGTGGTGGTCCTGGAAACAGGCTGCATCACTGCAGTCTGGCTGAGAGAGTAGGGATCGAAGAGGGAAGGCAAACCTGGTCCCAAAAAATGCCGTGCTGAAGTCGGATGTGTCGGCCGAAAGGCGCAGATATCGCAGCTCCGGCGTAAACAGACACAATGCAACCAACGTCCTTTTCAGGGCGAACGAGGAAGAGGAAGAAGAATCGATTTTATCATCAGCTTCGAGTAGAACTTGGCAACCATCACAGTTAAAGTCGATGTTAACCGTTTTACACAACATCTGTTTATAACGATAGCAAATGCAACATGCATCCTGTGCTCACATTCCCGTCTGGGCATATATCAGCTCTATCTAGACTAGTTCTAATATAATGCCTTCCTTGTTTCCATAGACGGTAACAGTGTCTCAATGTATTCATCACGAGGGTGGGTTGTGGAATAAATTTCGAGAGCGGTTTAACCTGTGCTGAGCTCTTTATCTCTAAACACTTTAATCACTCCCTACTGAATTTTAATGCAGAAATTCTAATATTTCTTGTGTCTATGATTCTCAAAACGTGGTCTGAAACAGGGTAGATATAAGGTAACATTTACGACAATAACATCTACAATACTAGAACGACAATAACATCTAAACAATAGAAAGACAACAACATCTGCATCAATAACATCTACAACAGTATCATCTACGACAATAATATCTACAATACTAGAACGACAATAACATTTACAATAATAGAAAGACAACCACATCTACAACAAGAACATCTACGACAATAACATCTACGATAATAACATCTACAACAATAGAAAGACAACAACATTAACAGCAACAACATCTACAACAATAACATCTACAACAATATCATCTACGACAATAATATCTACAATACTAGAACGACAATAACATCTACAGCAATAACATCTACAGCAAGATCCCGACATATCGGTAGATCACATGACATGATTTGATAGATCTCTAGGTGATGGACGGGGAAAAGAGAACGAATTGTTAAGCTAGAGAAATTTCGGACTACCCCTCTCACGAAGGCATTTAAAAGCGCGGTAGCCATAGTATTAAAGAAAACCTGTTGAATGCATTACCTGGCCACCCTTGTTCTGGAATCCCCAGGGCAAGAGCGGTAGAGGAAGACCGAAAACACGTGGAGAAGAGAACTGGAGACAGACATACAGGAGATTAAGAAGACTTAGAAAGACCTTGAGCTGATGGCACGAGAGATGATAAATGTATTGAAGACCTATGCTGCTTGGGGAGCAAGGTAATGAATGAAATGACAACTCACGAGCTAGGTTATAAAGTTCTCTTTAATTGTGAAAAGTGTGCGATAGTAACGCCATCTTTTCTTTGAAATGAAGTTAACATTCGGAGAAATATTATGCAGGTTGAATTCTCAACAGCATCGTTGATGGAATTGCCGTACGCCGAATGTCCTGCAGAGATAAAAATTACAAATAAGCTGCACGTGTTTGAAATTCCAAATACTCTGAAACCTGAAAACATGTGATTTTATCAACGTAGATCTTCTGAGACCTCAGTGTTTCTAAAGTAGATCTTTGTAGCACCTGGGTTTCGTGTTGCTGATCTAAAGTGAGTTAATGCACACAGTTTTGTGAATGTGAACAGATCAATTCGCAGTGCACGTCCTTTGTATCATTTCATTACGTTCTTCATGTCCAAGAACAAGAGAAAACATGTTGGGCTGGTGGTGGTCGCCAGGTCCCCTTCGCCCCGTGCGTGGACCGTACTCGAAAAAGTGTGAGAACTTTTTGCTTAGACTAAAGAGCTAGATCAGGGGGTTCTCAAACTATTTTTGCTCATGGCCCCCTTCTGAGCTTCATTTACCTCTATGCGCCCCCCCCCCCTCCCACCCATAGTCGCTGTTAGCTGGAAAAAGGTACTTTACCATCTTGGCCCCCTAGTAATATGGCATGTCTCACGCTGAGAATCACTGAGCTAGATGATATCTCGGTAGCAACACTGCCTGATTTAGTTTAAGAGAAATTGCGTTACTCCCATACCGTATGTTGAGAGAGAACTTAATTAGACACACACTGTAAAGGTTAACTGTAGGCGAGAGGGAGATTTGGGAAGCGCAAGAGACATATATTAGCTAGGGAGAAGGGAATCACAGATGGGGAGCATTATTTGACAGTTTTATGTATAATGCGAGTGTCCGATTGGCAGATTGGTTAGAGCGCTGGCCTTTCGCTGCAAAGGTCCCGGGTTCGACACACGGCACCGTCATGCTCCAGTCAACCCAGCTGCAAATGAGTACCTGACTGCTCTTGAGATAGAAAAGGCAAAGGCAGCAAGGAAGGAAACTGATCACCCCCACCTCATAAAAAAGCTGGACCTAGTATAGTGAAGTCTCCAACACTTTACTCCCCTACGATAGTATCTGCTATGGGACTACCTTACATTACCTGCCCTGTTATACAATACAGTTATTTCTCAAGCAGAATAAAACCCATCTTGTTAGTTCCTGTTATATAATACAGTTATTTCTCAAGCAGAATAAAACCCATCTTGTGTAGTTCTTGTTATATAATACAGTTATTTCTCAAGCAGAATAAAACCCATCTTGTGTAGTTCCTGTTATACAATACAGTTATTTCTCAAGCAGAATAAAACCCATCTTGTGTAGTTCCTGTTATATAATACAGTTATTTCTCAAGCAGAATAAAACCCATCTTGTGTAGTTCCTGTTATATAATACAGTTATTTCTCAAGCAGAATAAAACCCATCTTGTGTAGTTCCTGTTATACAATACAGTTATTTCTCAAGCAGAATAAAACCCATCTTGTGTAGTTCCTGTTATATAATACAGTTATTTCTCAAGCAGAATAAAACCCATCTTGTGTAGTTCCTGTTATACAATACAGTTATTTCTCAAGCAGAATAAAACCCATCTTGTGTAGTTCCTGTTATATAATACAGTTATTTCTCAAGCAGAATAAAACCCATCTTGTGTAGTTCCTGTTATATAATACAGTTATTTCTCACGCAGAATAAAACCCATCTTGTGTAGTTCCTGTTATATAATACAGTTATTTCTCAAGCAGAATAAAACCCATCTTGTGCAGTTCCTGTTATATAATACAGTTATTTCTCAAGCAGAATAAAACCCATCTTGTGTAGTTCCTGTTATATAATACAGGTATTTCTCAAGCAGAATAAAAACCCATCTTGTGTAGTTCCTGTTATACAATACAGTTATTTCTCAAGCAGAATAAAACCCATCTTGTGTAGTTCCCGGGGAAAAAATAGGACTAATTCTCCATCTGGTAGTCGTAAACTGTGACTAATACGAGGCTGTGCATTACTGTTAGTCGTAAAGAGTAAAGCCGTTAAAATTGGATTTATAGCCTGTAATGACTACATTTTTAACATTCTCCTGTAAAAGCACATCTCTATGGCCTCTAAGAGAAGCACTAGAGTCCACAGAGATGTGGTTTTACAGAGGAATGTTAAAAATACCATGGACCGCCAAACAGAGTAATGAGGATGTCCTGAAAGAGGCCAATGCACAAAGGAAACTTATGTCACAAGTTAGAAAGAAGTAATTCTCTTTATTTTTTGGGGCATGTTATGAGAAGAGAAAAGTTGGAATATATCGTAACAACAGGTAAGCTGGAATATATCGTAACCACAGGTAAGCTGGAATATATCGTAACAACAAGTAAGCTGGAATATATCGTAACAACAGGTAAGCTGGAATATATCGTAACAACAGGTAAGAGTGAAGGAAAAAGAGATTTGGGAAGACAAAGAGAGCAAATACTGGACAGTTTGACATCGTGGCATGGAAAGAAGTCAACAAAAGAACTGATAAATTGTACTGGAGACTGGAAGTTCTGGAGAGACATGATCTTCTACGCCACTAGGCATGGTACTTGAATGAATGATTAAATTAAAGATCATAGTAACGAAATGCTGAGGCAGAATGGTTAGTAGTAAAACAAAAACTGAACAAAACAGTCTTAGAGAAACAGTTGTTTGCTGTTAAATTACACATTTGTCAGAATTAACACATTTTATTTCTGGATTCGCATGCAGGCACCAAACATTTGTTCCTTAATTAAAGATCAAAGGACAATTCAAATGCGGGCATATACGTACTCAAAAAGACCGAGATTTTCCTGTTTTCTTGCCAAACGCAACTTTGAAATCTATTTATCTATCTATCTATAGCCTCTATCTATCTATCTATCTATCTATCTATCTATCTATCTATCTATCTATCTATCTATCTATCTATCTATCTATCTATCTATCTATCTATCTATCTATCTATCTATCTATCTATCTGTCTATATGTATGTCTCTATGTCTGTCTGTACGTCTGTCTGCGTGTTTGTCAGGCTGTCTGTTTGTTCATCTTTCTGCTGTCTGATTTTCTATGTCTGTCTATCTCTATCTATCTTTTCTTTGTCTATGTCTATCAATCTTACTAATAACATCTTTGATAACCTGACTTTTTTCTATTAGGATGATTACGTTACACGCAAACATGTCGTGTTTATGCTTTATTACTTAAACACTTCACTCACTCACTCACATACATACATCTTCCAGTGTCTACTGCACGTGCGCTACACTCCTCCATAAACTCCCTAATAGCCCAATCCTGCAGCTGGCTGCGGATTTCTTAATGTCGTCTTATGGCCTATTATCTGAATCTAACTACCTTCCGTGCGACTAATTAATTACGCAGAGAATCAGAGAGAAAAATAGAGAGGAAGTAGCGGTGTGGACAACTGCTACGAAGTTCCTTCATTATTACCACAAGCGTTATTATTAATCGCCATTTTTCTTCTTTTCCTTTTCGCTCCGCCTGGAGCATGGAGCCTCAACAGTTGATATTCTCCTTTGCAGGAGGCCTGAATCAAAGTAGTTGCACGTTCTTGCAGAATAGTTTATGTAGCATTGTGTTTTACATGATGAGTGGTCAGTCCCATGTACTGTCTCATATTAGCCTCTTACGACATGCATGCGGGAGCGATATGCCTGTTCTTTCTGTGTCTCCTTAGAGATCTCCAGAAACTGCACAGGGTCTCATCATTGCTGTCATTATTGTTATGGTGATGTCGACTACTGTAACTTAAAATATATACACGCGCAACCTGCATTTACAAGGAAGTTATAACCATAAACCAGGGTTGTGGAGTCAGCCAAAAAGTTTTCCTACTCATGACAGTTTAGAAGTCCGACTCCGAATCCAAACTCTGACTCCGGCCGCAGTTTTTATTAATCATTTGCCATAAAATTCGGAGTCCGGACATTTTTTTTTTTAACCGACTCCTACTCCACACACAAAAAACGACCGACTTCACGAACCGACTCCCGACTCCCACACACAAAAAACGACCGACTTCACGAACCGACTCCCGACTCCACAGCCCTGCTATAAACAAGTGAAATTTGAAAGTAGCACAGCTACGACGTTAACTGTGGCAGTAGCAGAATTAAATTAATATGTACACACGTGTGAACTGTTGAACCAGAATTACGTCCAGAAGTCTCCATGACATTTCTGTCATTATATATAAAAGGTAGTCTCTGCCGTAGGGGAGTGAAGTGTTAGAGACTTCACCATACTAGATCCAGCTTCGAGAGGTGGGGTGACCAGTTCCTTTCCTCGCTGCCTTTTCCTTCCCTAACCCAAATAATCAGGTACCCATTTGCAGCTGGGTAGACTGGAGCGTGTCAGTACCGTGATTCTAACCCAGCACCTTTGCCGTGAGAGACCAGCGCTCTGTCAATCGGATACTCTCTTTATATATAGACATGTGAAATGTTGAAGCAGATATATCGTGGCATTAGTACGTTTTAATCCATGTCTACTTTTGGCCCCAATTGACCTGAGGTCATGAATCGACGTCATATAGTTTAATCTATCATCCTATACAATAACTTACAACAGATAAGTACTGTAGTCACTTCATACATGTAAACATTAGAAATGTCAGAACAGATGTGTACTATACTTACCTTATAAATATTGGAAATGTGAAAACAGATCTTTATTAAGTCACCTTACACATGTTGGAAATGTGGAAATAGATATGTACTATAGTCACTTCATACATATAAACATTAGAAATGTGAAAACAGATGTGGACCAAAGTCGCCTTGTAAATATTGGAAATGTGGAAACAGATATGTACTGCTACATGGATGAAGATCGGAAGGATATAGCTATGGAAGAGACATAAAAGCTTATGAATATAGACGGATGTGGAGCACGGAAGGGGGAGGCGAGCGCATATAACTAATACAGGCTTCTGTCTTTTATAAACCTACTGATGCTCATGGTTTCCTTCTTTACACCTCTTCTCACCTCTCAGCTGTAAAAATTCAATTCCCTACTCTCAACTTCTACGCTTACGTCGGATATGTCACGATGAAGATGATTTCCGTGAACGAGCTCAAGAAATGCTCGAGTTTTTTCGCCGACGTCACTGTCCTGAAAGAGTCTTATCTGATGCCCTTAATCGCATTAGTCCCGTTACTCGTCAGGTTGCACTTACTGCTAAACCTACTACTACATTTGACAGACTTAAACTTGTCTTAACTTTCCACCCTCACTGTTTGGCGGTGAAAAAAATTATGTTCCGTCATCTGCCTATTCTCCACTCCGATCCTGATACCAGAGAGTTGTTTCGTGATACCCCTTTGTTGGAATATCGTAAGGATAAGAATTTTAGGGATATTCTTGTGCATAGTCGCTTGAGACAAACTAGTCCTTCTCACTTTGGTACTAAACCGTGCCAACGCCGCATATGTAAGACCTGTCCTTTTGTACTCCAAACGCAGTCAGTCTCCTTTCCGAACGGTAAATTTGCCATTGGGGAGTCTTTCACGTGCGAATCCAGAAACCTGATTTATGCTATCATCTGCAAGAGGTGTGACATGACCTATATTGGTGAAACTGGCAGACGTTTGGCAGACAGGTTTCGGGAGCACTTGAATGACATCCATCATGGCAAACATTTACCGGTGGCCCTTCACTTCAACAGCCCTGACCATTCAGGTAACTCTGACATTCATGTCACTGCCCTCCGTTCATGTATCGGCGACGACCGACCTCGCTTTTCGTTGGAGAATCGTCTCATTTTTTAAATGGGCGTTTTAGCTCCTGCTGGTATTAATGTCCAGCATCATTTTGCATAATTCTGGTGGCTTCTGTCGTTATTTTTCTATCTATCCTTGTTTTTGCTTTGGTTCGTTTCGTTTCCTCAATTATCTGTTCTTAGCCGTCACTAGCTCCTACGTCACTTCCGCATGACGCCTTATTTTTTTCAACCATTTTGAATGTTTCTTTCTTCGATCCAGCTAAGTGATTTTTTACGCATTTTAATAGTGTTGTTAATTTCTGTCTTCGTTTCGTTGATTATTTACTTTCTTGTTTCGACATGTCTTTCTGGTTTCACGATTTTCTTGCATTATTACTGTTATCGTTTCGCTCATCACCGTGGTTTCATCTGCTTGTATCACTCATTTGACGTTTTCCTCATCATCATAGACCTTTGTAGTACCTTTATGTAGTTCTTGTCCTTGTCACCTGTTCGAAACTGTGGCTGACGAAGGATAAAACCAGAAACGTCCCTTGTCTCATGTGTACCGTTTACTTGTAAAACTGATTTCATACCATATTATTTTTTAATTTACATATAACTAAAGAATGGACAGGACGTCTGTACTTCAGTGGTCACTGGAACATTCTCAAATAGAATTACAGTTGAGGAAAAAGCACTGAAAGCATCTGCTGTCATAAGAGGTTTTGATGTTACTAAATGTATAGACTATCCTGGACAAATAGGTGTATCAGAGGATACCAGGATAGTGCCAGATAAGAGACTGGTCTTATAAGAAATACCCCCTTCTCTGAAAAGAGCAAGGGTGTATAGACAATCAAGATGGGGTCAAGCTATGTAAGTTCTCAGAGTGGATGATGATGATCTCTGAGTCCCTAACCGCTACCTCTACTGATCCCAAATGATTTACCTACGGGTCTAGGGGAATGTATCTACTTTATTCAATGATTAATTTCAAACAGAACTTCAACTTAATAAAATTAATTAAGCAAGGCTGTATGAAAGTTTATGTACAATTTAATTTTCCTGAACCTCAATCGTTTGGGTCAGGAATTATCAAAATCAAGAAAGGTTATTTACATAATGAAATAAATAATTTGGAAACTCTGGTCCATGTCTTTTAAAGGGTCACTGGAACCACGAGGTAAATTCGTGATATAACCCTCAGGTAAATAAGTTCACACACACTCTCAAGCTGATTAGCTGTAAAAGGGTTCTTAGTCCGCTCTACCAGTCCAACCGGCAAAGGCCTGGTCTACAGTCTTTTTGTACACGTCAGCTCAGTCTGATTTTATGATTTCAATGGCGGAAAACTACAGAAGTCTGTTACTATTTATAGCAATACACCCAGCCAATCAGAGAGAAGTCAAAAAGTTAATTTTTGATTCTAGTATTTATGCGATTCTAAGCGTGTCTGTATGGAGACATGCATTACAAGATATGAAGGTAAGAAGAGGTGCAGATGTGGGAAGCGATCACCATTTAGTAGTTGCAAAACTGAAAGTGAAACTAAGAAGGGCTGGACCAACTGTAACTACACAGAAAAGGTTTGACATCAGCAAATTGAAGGACCCCCTTACCAGAAAAGCTTTTGCGGCCGACATTAAGAAACGATATCAATTTGCCAAAAGCCAGGAAAAGACATTGACTGATGATATAGACCAGAATTTTAACACCATTTCAACAATATATAAGGAAAGTAACAAATCACGCTTAGGATTCCAGGAAAGGAAGAAGCAAGACTGGATAACACCAGAAACACTAAACACCATAAAGATGAGAAAGGAAATGAAAAGAAAGAAAACAGAAGCGAAGTCCCCCAGGTTAAAGCAACTATATAGCGAACAGTACAGTCAACTGGACAGGGAAGTTAAACGCCAAACCCGAGCCAACAAAAGGAATTTCCTAGACGATCTTGCAAAACAGGCAGAAGAGGCAGCACTGAGAAATGAACAAAGCACAGTATACAAAATAACTAAATTCATCAGCGGAAAACAAGGTGCAAACAATATTACATTAGTAAGAGATAAGCAAGGAAATCTCATCAAGACAGCAGAGGGACAGGAAACAAGATGGGCAGAGCACTTCAGAGAAACTCTGAACAAGGAAATACCAGAGACACAATTGAATGTTCCTGAGGCTGAAAACGATCTAGATGTAAATACAGACATTCCACGAAAAGAAGAAATCATCACAGCAACCAAAGGGTTAAAGAACGGTAAAGCTCCGGGCCATGATAACTTAAATGCAGAGCTATTTAAGACAGACCCTGAGCTAGCAGCAGAACTATTAGAACCACTATTTGCACAAGTGTGGAAAACGGGGACAACACCATCAGAGTGGAACAAAGGAATAATTGTCAAATTGCCCAAGAAGGGAGATCTTGCAGACTGCAATAATTGGAGAGGAATCACTCTTCTCTCAGTTCCCAGCAAAATACTAGGCAGGATAATTATACAGAGAATTTCAAAGGCAGTAGACTACAAACTGAGGAAAGAACAAGCAGGATTTAGAAAGAACAGAAGATGTGTAGACCATATATTCACTCTCAGGAACATTATAGAGCAGTGCTCAGAATGGCAAAGACAGCTTTACATAAATTTTGTAGATTTTGAAAAGGCTTTTGACAGCATACATAGGGACAGTTTATGGAAAATACTGAGGGCTTATGGAATTCCAAGCTGCATAGTGTCAATCATAAAAAAGCCTCTATGCCAACTTTACGTGTAGTGTTGGGCAGAGCAACCTAACCTTCGAGGTGAAGACAGGAGTACGACAGGGATGCCCCTTATCAACCACTCTATTTTTAACAGTCATAGACTGGGTGATGCGCCAGACAACAGAGGGCAGTCCAAGAGGAATAAGATGGACTACATTTTCTACATTGGAAGATCTGGAATATGCAGATGACATTGCACTGCTGGCACATTCACATCAACACATCCAGGAAAAAAACGGATAGACTTAATAAATTTAGCCAGCAGGTGGGCTTGAACATCAATTTAAAGAAGTCTGAGGTCATGACGCTCAATGTGAGCAACCCTGAGCCCATATCAGTAAGGAATCAGCAACTGGTACAGACAGATACCTTCACATACCTAGGAAGCATAGTAACACCAGACGGTGGGGCAGGCAAAGACATCAACATCAGAATGAATAAGGCAAGAACAGCCTTCTTTAGCCTAAATAACATCTGGAAGTCCTCCCAATACAGCACAAGCACAAAATTAAGATTATACCAGAGTTGCGTGCTTTCTGTGCTTCTCTATGGTGCGGAATGCTGGAGAATCACAGAGAAGGAAATGTCAAAATTGTCCTCTTTTCACACAACATGCCAAAGAAAAATTCACCGAATCTTTTGGCCGAATACCATCACCAACCAAGATCTGCTTACTCGTAGCAAGCAAGAGGACATGCATACCATCATAGCTGGCAGACGCTGGAGCTGGGTTGGTCATGTCCTCAGAAGAGACCCCGATGCCATCACAAGAACAGCTATGCTTTGGACCCCTGAAGGAAAGCGAAAGAGAGGCCGACCAAAAACAACTTGGCGGAGGACTGTGGAGGCTGAGATGCAAAGAATGAACCAGAGTTGGGGCACTGTACGAAGGATGGCCACCGACCGTGCAAAGTGGAATCAATTTGTTGTTGCCCTACAAGACGCCACTAGGCGTGATGGCCACTGACTGCTTTGACGGTCGGCGGTTAAGGATCGAAGAAGAAGAAGCGTGTCTGTATGATATGACTCAATTTGAATCTTATATATCATAGTTATTTGTAGACCGATTGTGGTAAAGTGGGATTTTATAAATATCTATAGGGGACTTAGTGTACTGACTGAGATCAGCTGTGAAGGTATCTGTATCTAATAGGTGTAGTGTTTTACAGATAACCTTACTTGCTGCCACATATTTATACCTCAGTCAGAATTATTCTGGAATATTGTGATGACTACGTTATATGTCTAGGGTATGTATATGATGAAGTGTAAGTCACAACAACAACAGACAGATAAACAATTTAATTTATTCCACCACACTTGACAACACTGTGACACTCGCACACATGAAACATTCTATGAGACTATCTTAAACGAGTCACTGGTAAATTTTCAAATATCAATATGTATTAAGTACTTTTCATTAATATATATGAGTCCTGATTCAAATACAAAGTGAACCAGGAATTCACACTCAATTTTAATTACAAGTTATATGTACAGAATTTATCAATATGAATCTTGTAGTGACATATTTTATTAATCTTATCCTATGTGTGTCAGTTGTGTAGTAGTAATATGAGGTAATACTGGTGTTGTTTTTTTCAAGCTATGTTGTTATTTGTCTTCATGACTTCAAGTGTTTATTTCTGTTGGAACTAGTATTGGAGATGTTCTCAGTTCCGTTCATTAAAACAATTAATTTCCCCTCTTATTTTAATACAATGTCAGTTTAAGGGGTATACATAATGTTGAGCTCCGCTGGCCACATAGGCTTAACTTTCGTGATGGCGGCAGGAAAAGACTCCTCTGCTCGATTGCTCCCCTGTGTTCTGGAGACACCTCACTGTTTGCTATATGGACCAAGGAGTATGCTGTCCGCCTCTGGATTCAGCAAAGCTCTGACCAGGTACTGCTCAATAGCTTTAGGACCACAGTCCCTGAAACAAGAAGGTTGTACATCCTACTTCAGAACTAATTTATACTCTATTTCTACACTGAGCACAATACATAACAAACACTGAGTTCAGAGCGGTAGGCCAACTGTCAGCTTCATCTGAAATAATTTACACCAGTATATTCCTCCCTAATGATCACTACGCCTCTGCAATTCCAGCATTATGTCTTTCTAGTCAATAATATAGGTGTCAGTGTACTGCTTGGCAATTCCATGTAGTTTTACTTTCCTCCGACTCCTTCTGTTCAGGCTGGAGCACTATAGAGGTTTTACCCCATGTTCGCTACTGAACCACACATATATACAGACATAAATTATCAATTTATATTCAATTTTCATTAAAAGATATCAAATATTTCAAGCTTACCACAATTCATGGAAAAATAAACAGTTTCGTTGACTGGCAATGAATGGGCACAACTTCCGATCTGCCTCTGTCCCAGGCTTTTATTTATAAAAAATATGCACTGGTGCTCAACGCACTGTTTCTTAGTAGGTTTATTACAGGATGTGGCTCGGAACAGACGCCCTGAATTGAGTATATTGGTAGCTCTAACCAATCATGCCATGTTTACCTACTTTTCAAAAAATATTACCCTTCTCACGTTTCCCCTAACAACTAAACTAGTATTTGCAGTCCAACTAATCGTGTTTAGTCTTACATCTCATTCCCGCCAATCAAATAGGAGTTAACATGGTAGGCTATTTCCGTAACGTAATGTTTTTCAAACACGTTATAAAAAAATTTTATGAGCAGAAATGATTTCATGCTGTCAGGCACCCCCACTATTGTATTTTGGCCGTAACTATTTTATTAACAGACTAAAGGCGTAACACATAACATATTCTTGGTTAGCAAGTCCGGCCGTACAATAATATATAAGTTAAAGTGAGCTACATGGCGGCGTTCAAAATATGTGTTTTCCAAAGATAGTCGTATATTTGTTCTTTATTCCTTTTCGTTTTTTAGAACCGCCACCTGTCCTGCCTTTCCCACTGTTATGTCATACTAAAGTCAGGAGCTTAGATGTAAATCAGTAGAATTTCATATTTCCTAATAAGCATTTTTCATGTTTTTAAACCTGATTCTTGTAGTAGTAGTGTTTTTTTTTTTCACTGTCGATTTGAAAAAAAAAGCTAGTGCTTGTGGCCTTACACGCGTGATGGTAGTAATTGTGTATCGCGCGACTGTGGTAGTATTTCCTGCGTCCCCGCTTTCAGCCCTCCCTTCTTTCTATCTTTAGTCCATCTGTCTTTCGTTTTAGGTAACGTAGTGTATAAAAAGACATGAATGGAATTTTAAATCTAGGTCATCTTGCGTATCTCAAGGTTTTTCTTAGAATTGGAGTACACATTTTATTGTGTTGGGGAAACGCGTGTATGTTGCCGAAGGCCTTTACTATCAACGCGAAACGTTACAATTTGCAGACGCAGGAGAAAACAAGGGGGATTTCGAGTACAGTCATTGTGACAGCACTGTTCTTTACCATTCTTCTTTCCTTTATTGAAGTTATTTGTTAGGCTTTACATTTTCCTGATAATTTATATATGTGGATTAGAATATTTCACGACATCTCCCCTCTTAAAACAGACATCTTATGTCAGTCCTTTATTCTATATACACATAGATAAATGTAAGTCAACTTGACTTTACTCTGCTGTTGTGCTATCATGGTTTTATGTAGTTGGGTCCATTCAGAGTAGGCACTGCTCATGAAATCTGCCTCAGACCTCTACAACCAATAATATCTTTCGGTTATGTTACTGAACAGCCGCAAGTATGACTGCTTGTCTTAATGCTGCTACACAACGCGTATTCACCATTTCTCTTCTCTGAGTCTGCGCAATGACATGTCCAGAGAACATTAGATTTTCCTCAAAATGTACGTTATGAGGAGATAACATATACCTGGTGATAGCAGAGTTTTCGTAGGGGATCCCATAATCTTCTTATTAGCATGTATGAAACATTCGGAATATCCTCAATCAAAGAGGCAACTCAGGGATTCATTACGTTCCTCCGAAATGTTTACATCCAACACTTTTGTCTGATCTCAGGTTTTACTGGAATCTGATAGTAGCCTTTACTCAGATCCACTTTTGAGAAATATTTAGCTTTATTTAGTCTGGCAAACAACTGATTTGTATCCGGCAATGGGTCCACCTGTCCTTCTGTAATAGCATTCAGTCTCCTGTAATCTATACAGAGTCTATGTTCTCCAGAGGGCTTCCTTAAGAGTACAACACCGGAACTATACGAAGATTCACTGTGTGAAATAATTCCTTCCTTCAACAAATAGTCTATCTCTTCCTTCAAAGCTTTCTCCTTAGCAAAAGGAATCGAATATGGTTTCATACAGACAGGTGTGGGGTCTATCAGTTTCATATCATATTCCAATAAGTTTGTATGCCCAGGTCGGTCGGTTAACACCTCTGTATGAGTATCTAGAACCTGTTGCACTCTCTCTTTCTGAGTTTTCGTTAAATGGGTACTGATTTTCACCTGTGCTGCTGTCTCACAGGGGTGTAATGGATATTCAAATGATGAAAGTGGTTCCTTTTTCATCTCCATGGCGATAGACAAGGTCAACAAGTGTGTCTCTTCCTGATGTTCTCTTTCCAAATATTTCTTCAGGAGATTCACATGATAGATTTTTTCTTTCCCCTTCTTATCTATCTTATAATTTGTTCTAGACACCTTCTCTAGAACTGTATATGGACATTGCCATCCAATTTGTAACTTATTCTGACTCCCGGGGAGAAGAAGCAGTACCTTCTCTCCCACTGCCAAATCTCTGTCTTTCGCCTTCCTGTTATAATAGGCAGCATGTTTCTTCCTGGCTTGTTTCAAATTTTCATTGGCAAGTTTCCAGCCAGTTTTTAAACGAGTGGTCAGCTCATTCACATATTGGTATGAGGATGTAATATTTTCCTCTGCCTTTTCGTCCGTCCACGTTCTTAATAGAGCTACATATGGACCTTTAATTTTGTAGACCTATTTGTCCACGCACCGGTATGGTCTCTTCCACTCGAAGCGCTATAGTGATGATTTTTCTTCCCAGAATTTTCATGCACAAAACGACCGCTACCAATTTTTCTCTTGGGGCTGTCTCCCCACTTAAAATTCTTGATGAGAGATTTCCTCTCTACATCCTCTTCCTCCAGTTTGTTTAAGTCCGATTGAGGGATTTTCGGCTTATCCTGGGGTAAGACATCTTTTTGCACTCTCCGCATAGTGGCCATTGTAAAACAGTTAAGTGAAGCTTGTCCGTGAAAAGGGGCTTCCCATTCCCTTTGGTCCACTTTATCAAATTTATTTTTCTTTTTATTATCAGGCCTAATTTTGCCCCGTGGCGTGTCCAGGTCCTGATCAATGTTCCCACTTGTGGGTGTTCCCTCATGTGCTATGCTACACCTTTCTACAAAATTCTCAATGTCCCATCTTGCCTTGGGCTAATAATAATTGTGAGCCACCTTTTGGATAATGGTACCAATTTTCTCATGGTCCCCATCTGGTTTCACATGTAGGCTCCTTATTAAGTCTGTCCTGTATCTTTTAGGAAGTACCAGCTGTCCCTGACCTTTGGATCTAGCTCCAGTCTTCCTATACATCAACTTGTTTTTCATGTAAAAATCTCCCTTGCCTGGAGTTGTATAAGTTGACAATTTCCTGAAACAAGGCTTGAGGGTCTTATCCCCAGCCTGTGCCTTCCTCATCTCTTCTGGAGTGGTATCTAACATAATATCCTCCTCCTGTCTTGAGGTCGACCTGACCTGAAGGGTGGCCATATACACAGGTTTCCTTCTACAATGGTCAGTGTCATGATTGTCCATCTGACAATTTTTACACCACCTTTTCCCTTGGTTGAAAGATTTTCTTTCATCATATTTCCTTTCATCGAATTGTGGGGTTTTATTTTTATTGTCATACCGTGGCCTATCAAACTGGTGCTTACCTTTGTTTTGATCTCTAGGATCAAATTTATTAAAGTTCTGTGGTGCCCTAAAATTTTCAACCTGTTTCTTTTTGTTACCTGATACTTCTGCCTGAGCCGCTTGATACCTTTCAGCAACATTTAGCAACTCACCCAGCCTCTCTGCACCTTGTTCCATGAGAAACTTTCTCAGGTCTGGAGCCATGGACTCTCTTAATTGTTCTATAAGGATCATTTCCTTAAGATCTTGGGTTTTCCCCAGAGAAGTCCATTTCTCCAAGTATGTCTCTATTCGTGCAGAGAACTGGTGATAGGTTTCACCTGACAGTAGTTTAGCATTCCTAAATTTTTTCCTATAAAATTCTGCGTTCTTTTCATACCTTAACAAAAGAGCCTGCTTTAGCATGTCATAATTTTCCTGATCACCTCTGCTCATTTTAGCAAAAACTTCATAAGCTGCCCCACGAAGTCCTTGAGATAACTTTAAGCTCCACCTTTCTCTTTCTAACCCATATGTGGTAGCTAATAGTTCATATCTATTAAGATAGCTCTCAATATCATCGTCTTTCTCAACAAAATGATCTAAATGAAAGTTCATAACTGAGGTTGAGGCTCCCTGGCTAGCAGTGGCATCAGAGGTAAAGGGACTGGCACCATTTTCAGGAGCATGGCCTTGAAACTCAAACTCCCTTAGTCGTAACTCATGTTCCATTTGTAATCTCCTATCTTCTGCTTCCCTTTCTGCAGCTAATCGCTTGTCTTCCCTTTCTGCAGCCAATCTTTTGTCTTCTCTTTCTGCAGCTAATCTCTTCTCTTCTCTTTCTGCCTCCAATGCTTTAGCCTCTTTGTCAGCCTCAATCTGCAACCTCTTATTTTCAGCCTCAATCTGCAACCTCTTAATTTCCTTTTCAGCCTCTAACTTTCTTTCGGCCTTTTTTTCTAATCTTCTTTCTTCCCGTTCAATATATTTGTCACATTCAGCAGTGACATAAGAAATCATAATTTGCCCGTCCATTCCTAACTCTTTTGCAGTCTGTACAGCAGCAGATCGAAATTGGGCCAGGTCCGCCATTTTCTAACAGGTAAATGTAAATAATATCTAACTAAACAATATAATCTATAATTATTTATTTAATGACACCACAGGCACTGAGAGCTCAACCTTATCTAATACCACCCAGGGATACCTTTTAATTCTTATAATTTCCAATATATATAACAGGAGAAAGTTCAATATCCCGGACCGGACCCCAATATATGTGGTAAAGTGGGATTTTATAAATATCTATAGGGGACTTAATGTACTGACTGAGATCAGCTGTGAAGGTATCTGTATCTAATAGGTGTAGTGTTTTACAGATAACCTTACTCGCTGCCACATATTTATACCTCAGTCAGAATTATTCTGGAATATTGTGATGACTACGTTATATGTCTAGGGTATGTATATGATGAAGTGTAAGTCACAACAACAACAGACAGATAAACAATTTAATTTATTCCACCACACTTGACAACACTGTGACACTCACACACATGAAACATTCTATGAGACTATCTTAAACGAGTCACTGGTAAATTTTCAAATATCAATATGTATTAAGTACTTTTCATTAATATATATGAGTCCTGATTCAAATACAAAGTGAACCAGGAATTCACACTCAATTTTAATTACAAGTTATATGTACAGAATTTATCAATATGAATCTTGTAGTGACATATTTTATTAATCTTATCCTATGTGTGTCAGTTGTGTAGTAGTAATATGAGGTAATACTGGTGTTTTTTTTTTCAAGCTATGTTGTTATTTGTCTTCATGACTTCAAGTGTTTATTTCTGTTGGAACTAGTATTGGAGATGTTCTCAGTTCCGTTCATTAAAACAATTAATTTCCCCTCTTATTTTAATACAATGTCAGTTTTAGAGGGTATACATAATGTTGAGCTCCGCTGGCCACATAGGCTTAACTTTCGTGATGGCGGCAGGAAAAGACTCCTCTGCTCGATTGCTCCCCTGTGTTCTGGAGACACCTCACTGTTTGCTATATGGACCAAGGAGTATGCTGTCCGCCTCTGGATTCAGCAAAGCTCTGACCAGGTACTGCTCAATAGCTTTAGGACCACAGTCCCTGAAACAAGAAGGTTGTACCTCCTACTTCAGAACTAATTTATACTCTATTTCTACACTGAGCACAATACATAACAAACACTGAGTTCAGAGCGGTAGGCCAACTGTCAGCTTCATCTGAAATAATTTACACCAGTATATTCCTCCCTAATGATCACTACGCCTCTGCAATTCCAGCATTATGTCTTTCTAGTCAATAATATAGGTGTCAGTGTACTGTACTGCTTGGCAATTCCATGTAGTTTTACTTTCCTCCGACTCCTTCTGTTCAGGCTGGAGCACTATAGAGGTTTTACCCCATGTTCGCTACTGAACCACACATATATACAGACATAAATTATCAATTTACATTCAATTTTCATTAAAAGATATCAAATATTTCAAGCTTACCACAATTCATGGAAAAATAAACAGTTTCGTTGACTGGCAATGAATGGGCACAACTTCCGATCTGCCTCTGTCCCAGGCTTTTATTTATAAAAAATATGCACTGGTGCTCAACGCACTGTTTCTTAGTAGGTTTATTACAGGATGTGGCTCGGAACAGACGCCCTGAATTGAGTATATTGGTAGCTCTAACCAATCATGCCATGTTTACCTACTTTTCAAAAAAATATTACCCTTCTCACGTTTCCCCTAACAACTAAACTAGTATTTGCAGTCCAACTAATCGTGTTTAGTCTTACATCTCATTCCCGCCAATCAAATAGGAGTTAACATGGTAGGCTATTTCCGTAACGTAATGTTTTTCAAACACGTTATAAAAAAATTTTATGAGCAGAAATGATTTCATGCTGTCAGGCACCCCCACTATTGTATTTTGGCCATAACTATTTTATTAACAGACTTAAGGCGTAACACATAACATATTCTTGGTTAGCACGTCCGGCCGTACAATAATATATAAGTTAAAGTGAGCTACATGGCGGCGTTCAAAATATGTGTTTTCCAAAGATAGTCGTATATTTGTTCTTTATTCCTTTTCGTTGTTTAGAACCGCCACCTGTCCTGCCTTTTCCACTGTTATGTCATACTAAAGTCAGGAGCTTAGATGTAAATCAGTAGAATTTCATATTTCCTAATAAGCATTTTTCATGTTTTTAAACCTGATTCTTGTAGTAGTAGTGTTTTTTTTTTCACTGTCGATTTGAAAAAAAAAAGCTAGTGCTTGTGGCCTTACACGCGTGATGGTAGTAATTGTGTATCGCGCGACTGTGGTAGTATTTCCTGCGTCCCCGCTTTCAGCCCTCCCTTCTTTCTATCTTTAGTCCATCTGTCTTTCGTTTTAGGTAACGTAGTGTATAAAAAGACATGAATGGAATTTTAAATCTAGGTCATCTTGCGTATCTCAAGGTTTTTCTTAGAATTGGAGTACACATTTTATTGTGTTGGGGAAACGCGTGTATGTTGCCGAAGGCCTTTACTATCAACGCGAAACGTTACAATTTGCAGACGCAGGAGAAAACAAGGGGGATTTCGAGTACAGTCATTGTGACAGCACTGTTCTTTACCATTCTTCTTTCCTTTATTGAAGTTATTTGTTAGGCTTTACATTTTCCTGATAATTTATATATGTGGATTAGAATATTTCACGACACCGATTTTAATTATCAAAAGTGATAACCAAACGGCCAATTTTTCTCCATCGTTCTATATAGTTTTCCTTTAGTTATTCCTTTGCATTCAAATGTGGGTAATTTTTTTGTAATTAAATCGGGCCTTACCCTGATGTGAAAATCTCACTAAATTAACTTTTCGGTACTGGTCTAGAAAGCGGGCCCCGGAAGTTCAGGTTTTTGAAAACGCGAATCCGACTTTTTATTTAACAACTCCCGATCCGACTTTTATATCAACCGCCCACTATTTGCCTTTAGCAGTGTTTCGTGCTTTAATTGTGTTTCGCGCATTAGCTGAATGTTCCGTGCCGGAGCGTTTTAACTTTATTGGATGCGCCGATCGAGCACATAATTCCGAGCCGACTGCATCTGAATAGGTGTCCATCGCCGGTCGAGGTTGTTTGTGCATCAAATGGTCATGATACCCCAGACGAACAGACATGTGACAGCTACGGCAAGACGGTTGGGTTATCTCCCCCTCATGCGATACATATTTCGTTTACCATTTCGTAAATTGTGTTTCGTTTCTCGGAAAAAGTCTGGGGCCCGCTTTCTAGACCAGTACCAAATTTTCTACTACCATAAAATTTTTATTATGAGGGAATCTTTATGTTCATATGTTAAGCAATATCAGCGCTATAATTTGAGATATCCCTTTCATTTTAATTATCTTTAGTTATTAAGAAATAAATTATCTACGTTCGGTCAAAAACACAAAATAGTCATTTATTTCTCGTCAACCAAAATTTTCTTACCACTACAAAATATGGAAACGATTTGATTGGTTGTTAATTTTTTACTTTGCTCTGCGATAATTTTTGGGGTGGGCGGTAACTTTTTACTTGTTTCTTATAAAAATTCAAATACACTAGATAAATTGTTGGCGGTAAATTTGACTGGGCCCTCAGACAAATTTCAAATGCGGTAGTTATTTATAGATTTAAAAATACAATAGCGGGGTTATGAGCGGGGAATTTTTGAGCGTGTTGTTCATACATACAGATTCACTTCACGACATATCTCCCCCGTTAGAAAAGCGTGAACCACTAGTGCGGCTTTCATATCTGTATATAATCACGTTCAAATTGACTCCACTATGCCTTAGTGTGATCCTGGATTCCTGCAGGTGGGTCATTCAAAGTAGGCACTACTCAAGAAATCTGCCTCAGACCTCTGCAATCCAAGAATCTATTGCAGTTTATGTTAATAAACAGCTGCAGGTGCTACTGCCTGTCACATGCTGATTATCAATCAATATTCACCATTACTCTGAGTTTGTTCCATGACATGTCCAGAGGTTTTAGATGTTCCTCAAGGTTGCAATATTTATGAGGAGATCTATAAATTTGGTGATAGCAGAGTTATGTAGGGGATCCAGTAATTTCCTCATCAGCCTGGATAAAACACTCGGAGTATTTTCAATCCAAAAGCAACATATGAATTCAATGTGCCCCTCCGATGTGATCACAGCCATCAATTGGTCTGAGCTCAAGCTTGATTGGAATTTGGAAGAACCCTTTACTAAAATTCATGAATGACTCTTTAATCTGCCATTCAGGTAGAGTCCATATTCACCAGCTGTTTCTCTCCGCCTAGCGTCACTTGGTGAAATAATATCATATATGGGGAAATGACTTCCTGCATCAAGAATCAATTCCCTCTTTAGCATTTGCTATAATATGTGATCTCAATCCAATGTCCGTACAATACTTCCAATGGACTGTATAGGGTCGGTCAACTGTTGCCGGTGCCCTTCTAATGCTAAGTTAATAGCCATATGCTGAAGTGAGCTTGACATTAGGCAACCTGGCCAAACGCCCACTCCCAACTCTTCTGGGGGAAGCCCTCACTTTCCTTTGCAATGTTGGCCGATTAACCTCATTGCTATTTTTAGCCAGTTCCAAGAATCCCGATCTATCGTGTGTTGGGTAAAACTGGTCTGTGTTTATTTTTACTCCTTGTGCCATACGCAGAGTTTCCATTTTAAATGTTTTATTTGAAGACTGTTTGTGAAAAAGTACCATCTTTTCCACTACATCTACCTTATCATTTTTATTTCTCCTTTTATTTTCAGGCCCATGTTTGCCACAATGCTTTTCTAGCATCTGATTATTATTTTTCCAACATGTGGAATGTACCTTGCTACACTGGTCACAACTTTGTACATACTGGGCAATGTCCCGAGCTACATTTGGCCAATAGAATTTTACAGATGTCCTTTGACAGGTGGTACCCATCTTCTGATGTCCACCGTCTGGTACAACATGTGCTTGTTTCATAGCTTTTTCCCTATAACTCAATGACAGTACTAACTGTCCATATCCTTTGGGTCCGGTTCCAGTTTTAATGTAGAGCAGTCCCTCCTTCAAATAAAATTGTCCTTTCTTAGGGGGTTTATGGCTGTTTGGCAATTTGCCAAAGCAAGGTTTTAATGATTTGTCTTTTGCCTGGGCCTTTTTCATCTGTTTGGGATGAATATTTAGTGGTGGTTCCTCCTCCTTACTAGGGGTCGACCTGACCTGGAGCGTTGCCATGATCACAGGTTTTATAGGGCTCCCTAGAAACACATATCTCTTTCCTAACACCAGCGGGTAATTAGGTTCGTCACACACTGCTGCTCTAATCACTCCTTCCACATACCTAGTTTTGACATTGATCTCGGCTACGGGAAGTGTCATAGTGGCTGTATCCTTTAATGCCCCTTGTATCTCCACTTTGTCTGTGGTATACTGGTCAGGGTGCACCAGGGTTGCACTCACAACTGAGTCATATTCCAATCCTGAATCGTAAAGGCACTTGACTCTCGTACATACTACTTCTTCACAGATGGGGGGATGATTGAGGTTTGTCTGACTGCCTGTCAGGTCCTTCCTTCCCTTGTCCACTGTTATCATGCATGCAGCGTGATATGGAGAAACTTTCCTACCACATTCAATTGTATTATGATTGTTCATCCTACATATTTTACACCATTTCCCTTCTGGTCTGTAGGGTTTCTTTTCATTTACCTGAGGGTTTCTGTCTCTAGGATCAAATCTAGGCCTATCATAACTTTGTTTAAATCTAGGTAGGTGATCCCTATTATTATAATCACCCTGGTCTGGTGGGGTTTTATTACTATCTGTTTGTTTCTTTCTAACACCAGCTACTTCTTTCTGTGCTGCCTGATATCTCTCAGCAACATTGAGAACCTCCCCCAATCTCTCGGCACCCTGTTCCACTAGAAATTTTCTCACGTCTGGAGCCATGGACTCTCTTAACTGCTCCATCATGACCATTTCTTTCAGGTCTTGGGTTTTCCCCAGAGCAGTCCATTTCTCCAAGTAGGTTTCTAGTCTTGCCGAGAATTGGTGGTATGTTTCTCCAGACATCAGCTTACTATTTCTAAACTTCTTTCTATAAAATTCAGCATTCTTCTCATACCTAACTAACAGTGCTTGTTTTAGGAGGTCATAGTTTTCTTGATCTTCTCTACTTAATTTGGAGAAAACTTCATATGAAGTTCCCCTCAACCCTTGTGATAGTTTTAGGCTCCACTTTTCTTTCTCTATCCAATGGTTAGTAGCTAGTCTCTCATATCTATTGAGAAATGACTCAATGTCATCGTCTTTCTCTACAAATGGGTCTAAGTGGAAATTCATGGCTGAATTTGAGGCACCCTGAATTACACTAGAGTCAGAGGTAGTTGGGCTGCTTCCATTATCTATAACATGTCCTTGAAGTTCCATTTCTTTTAGTCTTAACTCATAAATTTTCTCAGAAGTTGCTGAATCACGCGTCCCCACTCAGGCCTTAAGAAATACCCCCTTCTCTGAAAAGAGCAAGGGTGTATAGACAATCAAGATGGGGTCAAGCTATGTAAGTTCTCAGAGTGGATGATGATGATCTCTGAGTCCCTAACCGCTACCTCTACTGATCCCAAATGATTTACCTACGGGTCTAGGGGAATGTATTTACTTTATTCAATGATTAATTTCAAACAGAACTTCAACTTAATAAAATTAATTAAGCAAGGCTGTATGAAAGTTTATGTACAATTTAATTTTCATGAACCTCAATCGTTTGGGTCAGGAATTATCAAAATCAAGAAAGGTTATTTACATAATGAAATAAATAATTTGGAAACTCTGGACCATGTCTTTTAAAGGGTCACTGGAATGACTACACGTACTGTTCTTGTTCTTATTATTTATACTGCTACCAGTCCTACACTGCAAGGTCTACTACTTTCATCATCCCACAGTGGTTAAGTTTTATTGGGTGAATGAGGTTGGATGAATCGGCATTGCCTTTCTAAAGGACTTATCTTCAGAATGTTAGTGTTTCTTAACCCTTTAGAGCTTCTGAACCCCTTTACAGCATATGAAGTTCTTTGAGTAGTAGTCAGGATCACCAACTCTGTGACTCCTGGTCGAGACGATGGGGTCTATCTCCGACTTTAGATGGAGCCCTCAACCCCCACACGCTCTTCTCAAGTAACGGCAGCCACGAGGTAAATTCGTGATATAACCCTCAGGTAAATAAGTTCACACTCTCTCAAGCTGACTGGCTGTAAAAGGGTTCTTAGTCCGCTCTACCAGTCCAACCGGCAAAGGCTTGGTCTACAGTCTTTTTGTACACGTCAGCTCAGTGTGATTTTATGATTTCAATGGCGGAAAACTACAGAAGTCTGTTACTATTTATAGCAATACACCCAGCCAATCAGAGAGAAGTCAAAAAGTTAATTTTTGATTCTAGTATTTATGCGATTCTAAGCGTGTCTGTATGATCTGACTCAATTTGAATCTTATATATCATAGTTATTTGTAGACCGATTTTAATTATCAAAAGTGATAAACAAACGGCCAATTTTTCTCTATCGTTCTATATAGTTTTCCTTTAGTTATTCCTTTGCATTCAAATGTGGGTAATTTTTTTGTAATTAAATCGGGCCTTACCCTGATGTGAAAATCTCACTAAACTAAATTTTCTACTACCATAAAATTTTTATTATGAGGGAATCTTTATGTTCATATGTTAAGCAATATCAGCGCTATAATTTGAGATATCCCTTTCATTTTAATTATCTTTAGTTATTAAGAAATAAATTATCTACGTTCGGTAAAAAACACAAAATAGTCATTTATTTCTCGTCAACCAAAATTTTCTTACCACTACAAAATATGGAAACGATTTGACTGGTTGTTAATTTTTGTACTTTGCTCTGCGATAATTTTTGGGGTGGGCGGTAACTTTTTACTTGTTTCTTATAAAAATTCAAATACACTAGATAAATTGTTGGCGGTAAATTTGACTGGGCCCTCAGACAAATTTCAAATGCGGTAGTTATTTATAGATTTAAAAATACAATAGCGGGGTTATGAGCGGGGAATTTTTGAGCGTGTTGTTCATACATACAGATTCACTTCACGACATCTGCAATAACCATTGGGGGGGGGGGGGGGGGGGGGGTGGTGGGTGGGGGGGGGGGGGAAGTGGGGGGGGGCGGTGGGGGTTTATATGCTGAAGCTAGGATTCACTCGCGGATTCACGGAATCCCTGCCTATCATAACTGCGCCGGGGAACCATGGAAACAACGAAATAGACAGCATCGCAGCAGTGCTAATGGAACCCAGCTATAAATTCATTGAAGTGTGAATGTACAAGTGGATTCTTGCCCAGTGCTGTATATATGGAGACGAAATGGCAGATAGACGAAGAAGAAGGAAGAAACATTTAAACTAAGGACAAGACATATGAAGAAATAAAAGCAATAATCGAAAAGTGTCAATGAAAAATGGCATAGCATACACGCGCAGTCATGTAATAATAAAAGAGTGCTGCTTACAGTGAAGAGATCAGGTGATAATTTTCAGGTTGAGAACTGGTCAATGTAGACTTAGATACCATCTATTCAACTCTTTCTGATTTTTTGTGATGATTTTCTTTTTCCTGCTTGCCACCTTTGATCTGTCTTAAATGGACGTTTTGGCTGTTTATGAGATCCTTATTTTTTTTTAACGAAATCTCTATAGCCTCCACTTATCGTTGCTTTCACATCTACTGCTAAAGTCTTAGTTGCGTTGTGGATGTTGTTTGTTTTCTTGCAATAGATGTTCTAGTTCTGTTGTTGTAGATGTGGTTGTTCTGTTGTTATCGATGAGGTTCTTCTGTTGTTGTAGATGTGGTTGTTCTGTTGTTATTGGTGATGTTATTCTGTTGTTGTAGATGTGGTTCTGTTGTTATTGATGAGGTTCTTCTGTTGTTGTAGATGTGGTCCTTTGTTATTGATGAGGTTCTTCTGTTGTTGTAGATGTGTTTGTTGTTGTTATTGGTGATGTTCTTCTGTTGTTGTAGATGTGGTTGTTCTATTGTTATTGATGATGTTCTTCTGTTGTTGTAGATGGGGTTGTTCTGTTGTTGTTGGTGAGGTTCTTCTGTTGTTGTAGATGTGATTCTGTTGTTATTGATGATGTTCTTTTGTTGTTGTTGTTGTAGATGTCGTTGTTGTAGATGTCGTTGTTGTTGTTATTGGTGAGGTTCTTCTGTTGTTGTAGATGTGGTTGTTCTGTTGTTATTGGTGATGTTCTTCTATTGTTGTAGATGTGGTTCTGTTGTTATTGATGAGGTTTTTCTGTTGTTGTAGACGTGGTTCTGCTGTTGTTGATGAGGTTCTTCTGTTGTTGTAGATGTGGTTGTTGTTGTTGTTATTGGTGATGTTCTTCTGTTGTTGTAGATGTGGTTTTTCTGTTGTTATTTATGATGTTCTTCTGTTGTTGTAGATGGGGTTGTTCTGTTGTTGTTGGTGAGGTTCTTCTGTTGTTGTAGATGTGGTTATGTTGTTATTGATGAGGTTCTTCTGATGTTGTAGATGTGGTTGTTGTTGTTATTGGTGAGGTTCTTCTGTTGTTGTAGATGTGGTTGTTCTGTTGTTATTGATGATGTTCTTCTATTGTTGTAGACGTGGTTATTCTGTTGTTATTGGTGTTCTTATTAAGTTGTATATATAGCGGTTCTTTTGTTATAGATATTGTCCTATTGTTACATAAACTATTGTTCTATTGTTATAGATGTTAATTTAATATATGTTGTTGCTCTATTGTTATAGATGTTGATTTTATATATGTTGTTGCTCTATTGTTATAGATGTTGATTTTATATATGTTGTTGCTCTATTGTTATAGATGTTGGTTTTATATATGTTGTTGCTCTATTGTTATAGATGTTGGTTTTATATATGTTGTTGCTCTATTGTTATAGATGTTGATTTTATATATGTTGTTGCTCTATTGTTATAGATGTTGGTTTTATATATGTTGCTGCTCTATTGTTATAGATGTTGATTTTATATATGTTGTTGCTCTATTGTTATAGATGTTGATTTTATATATGTTGTTGCTCTATTGTTATAGATGTTGGTTTTATATATGTTGTTGCTCTATTGTTATAGATGTTGATTTTATATATGTTGTTGCTCTATTGTTATAGATGTTGGTTTAATATATGTTGTTGCTCTATTGTTATAGATGTTGATTTTATATATGTTGTTGCTCTATTGTTATAGATGTTGATTTTATATATGTTGTTGCTCTATTGTTATAGATGTTGATTATATATATATATTTTGTTGCTCTATTGTTATAGATGTTGATTATATATATATATATATTTTGTTGCTCTATTGTTATAGATGTTGATTTTATATATGTTGTTGCTCTATTGTTATAGATGTTGATTTTGTATATGTTGTTGCTCTATTGTTATAGGTGTTGTAATTATGTTGTTTTATATGGTATTGTTCTATTATTATAGATGTTATTCATCTTCAGATAGAGATGTTGGACTATAGATGCTTGTGTCATTCTATTTTTGTTGATGTTATTGTCGCTTAATTGTTGTAGATGTCATTGTTGTTCTATATTTGTAGATGTTTTTGTTGTAGATGTTTTGTCGTTCTTTTGTTGTAGATGTTACTGTCATTGTTTTGGTGTAGATATTATTGTCGTTCTTTTGTTGTAGATGTTATTGTCATTTTTTTGTTGTAGATGTTATAGTCGTTCGTTTGTTGTAGATGTTATTGTCGTTCTATTGTTGTATATATATTTTTTTTTATTGTTGTAAATGTTACTGTTGTTTTATAGTTGTAGATGTCATTGTTGTTCTATTGTTGGAGATGTTTTGTCGTTTTCTTTTTGAAGATGTTCTGTCGCTTTATTGGTTTAGATGTCATTGTTGTTCTATTTTTGCAGATGTTATTGATGTAGAGGTTTTGTCGTTCTATTGTTGTAGATGTTAATGTCATTCAATTGTTGATGTTATTGTCATTCTGTTGTTGAAGATGTTATTCTCATTCTGTTGTAGTAGATATCATTGCTATTCTGTTGTTGTATATATGATTGTCATTCTGTTGTTGTAGATATTGTTATCATTCTATTGTTGTAGATGTTATTGTCATTCTATTGTTGTAGATGTCATTGTCATTCTAATGTTGTAGATATTATTGTTATTCTGTTGTTGTAGATGATATTGTCATTGAATTGTTGTAGATGATATTGTAATTCTATTGTAGTACGGTAGATGTTATTATCATTATATTGTTCTAGATGTAATTGTCATTATATTGTTGTAGATGTTATTGTCATTATATTGTTGTAGATGTTATTATCATTATATTGTTGTAGATGCTATTGTCATTATATTGTTGTAGATGTTATTATCATTATATTGTTCTAGATGTAATTGTTATTATATTGTTGTAGATGTTATTGCCATTATATTGTTGTAGATGTTATTGTCATTATCTTGTTGTAGATGTTACTGTCGCTTTTTTTTTTTATAAATGTTCTTGACAGATGTGTTGTCTATATTATTGCGTATTTCCTTAGCAGGAAAACAAAAACAACACAGCCCCATGTAGTCCCCGAGGGTTTTCATGAGACAAAGGCATGTTGCACAAGGTGACTAATAAGAAGTTATTCATGCGTCTGGCAACATCATCATCATCTCAGCCCGTAACCCGTCATGGGTCGTAGGGGTGCCATGGTGGAAGCATCAGCAGACAGGGTCCTCCACTGCTCTCTATCCTCAGCAATGCGTACAAGTGTGGAAAAACCGTGTCCTGCACATTCTTTGATGTTATCAGCCCAGGATTTTCTCTGCCTTCCTCTTCTCCGTTTACCTTCGACTGTTCCCTGAAGGATCGTTTTCGAAAGGGAGTCATGACGAGTTACATGCCCAAACCAGGCAAGCTTTCGACGTTTCACTATTGACAAAAGTGGTTCTTGGTGGCCTGCATAGGTGTTTATCTTCTCTCTAACATAGACATTTGTTTTATGCTCTTTATAGCAAATGCGCAAAATTCTTCTATAACATTTATGCTCGAAAGCCTGAATCCTTCGCTCCGTATCTGCAGTGAGTGTCCAGCTCTCACACCCATACAAGAGAATAGATAATACAAGTGATTTGTATAATTTGATCTTCACAGGAAAACTGATGTTACTTTTCCAGATCACATTCAACCTTGTCATGGCAGCTGAGGCCATCTCAAGTCTTGTCTTGATTTCTTTACTTGATCTTCCATCACTACATATAGTGGACCCGAGATATTTAAAGGTGTTAACTTCTTCTAACGTTTGCCCATTTAACGTAATGTTGGTCGGAACATGTTTCTTATGGCTATTCACCAATATCTTGCTTTTTTCTATATTAATTTCCATCCCATACGTTCTTGTTACTTTCTCCAGTCTAGAGGTAAGGTCTTGAAGTTCTGATTCTGATCCAGCTATCAGATCAATATCATCAGCATAATGTAGGTTGCACAGAGGTCGGCCTCCAATCGATATGGTTGATTTATAATCGTAGAGAGCCTCCTGCATAATATGTTCTAGATATATATTAAAGAGCACTGGTGACAGGATACATCCTTGGCGAACTCCTACAGTTGTTTTGAAAAATTCTCCAATGTCGTTGCTTGCAAAAACAGCACTGCTTGCGTCCTTGTATAGTGCTTCAATGATATCTATGATGTTAGTATCAAAATTGAATTTTCTCATTACTTGCCATAAGCCTTCATGCCAGACTCGATCGAAGGCTTTTGTGAAATCGATGAAGTTATGGTATAAATCGTGTTGATCGTCTGGCAACATCGTCGTATAAAACAAAGTGCTACATGAGCCACCGCTGCGGGAGCATGTGAATGTCTTGTGCAGGCCTCAGGGGACAGTTGCAGTCGTGGTTCCATATTCCATAGGAGCAGAAAAGGATGATGACGAAAGAGCAGGACAGTGAATGAAGAAGAAAACTAACAACAGTGTTGCCTCAGCCGAAACTAATGTTTTTAACTACAACTCCACCTTTTGGACATTTCAGCAACGACATTTTTCCAGTTGTTTTGCTTTTTTGAGTTTTTAATCCATCTTTTTATTCACAGATCCATTAAGTTGTCTTATTTCTTTGGCTGTTTTCTCTACCTGCCTTTCTGTTTGTCGCTCTCTCCCATTTTCTCTCATGCTTAATTTTATTGTATTTTCTCTAATCCGTTTTCTTTCTTTCTACATCTTACATTTTCTTTCACGTGCTACTTCTTTTTCTGTCTTTGTGTGTGTGTGTCTTTGATACTTTCTCCATTTCTTCTTTACGCCATACCTGTAATAAATAGATTATCATTCTTTATCTTATCTAGCGTTTGTCAGTCATGACCTGTGCAATCCTGGCTGGAATGTTGCTTGGAATATGTTTTCCTTTTCTTCTTGTTCTTCTTCTTCCTCTCATTCTCTTTCTCCTCCTCCTGTTTCTTCTTCTTTTTCTCCACCTTTTTCTTCTCTTTCTCCTTTTTCTTCTTTTTCTCCTTCATTTATTCTTTCTCCTTCTTCCTCTGCTTCCTCTTCCTCTCCTCCTCCTCTGCTCCCTCCCCCTCTCCTCCTCCTCCGCTCCCTCCCTTTCTTCCTGTAATTCTTATTCTGTATCTGGCTGCCTCCTTCTTCTTTTCTTTCTCGACTTCTATTTTCTGACCCTCTTCTTTCTCGACTTCTTGTGAATGTTCCTGCTTCTGCTTCCATCTTTTTTTCCTTATTCCACCTCCTTCTCACTCTCTTCTCTTTATCGTTCCTTCCTCCTCCTTCTAACTTCTTTTTCCTTCTACCACTTTCTCCTCCTCATTCTCCCCTCTTTATCATTCTTCCACTTTCATCTCATTCTGCTTTATTTATCTTCTTCCTGTATCTTTATCTTCCACTGTTGTCTACTGGATTTCTAACTCTGCCGTAAACTCTGTCTTATTACTCACTCCGCCGTGCTTTTATGCATGAACGTCGCATTCTTCTATCTTCTTTGTTTCGTTCATTTATTTCCCCTGTCAGCAAGATTAAATAAACGTCTCTCTCTCTCTCTCTCTCTCTCTCTCTCTCTCTCTCTCTCTCTCTCTCTCTCTCTCTCTCTCTCTCTCTCTCTCTCTCTCTCTCTCTCTCTCTCTCTTCATCCCTCTCTCTCTCCCTCTCTCTCTCTCTTCATCCCTCTCTCTCTCTCTCCCTCTCTTTTCCTCCCACTCTCTCTCTCTTCCTCTCTCTCTCTCTCTTCCTCCCTCTCTCTCTCATTGTATGTTCACTATATATTTGTACAACCATCATTCGTGTTAACTCATTATTTCCCCACCATTTCCCCCCCCCCCCCGTCTTTTTGGTGTCTGTCAATGATATATATACTGTACGTTGAAGATGCTTATCTTGCACTAATATTCAGTGATCATTTATCTTTCTCTTTGCTGTTTTCTCTGATTGCTAAGTTTTTACTTCCACGCAGGCAATTTTTTTAACATGGATTTTCAAACATCTAAATTTAAAACGTATTTTAATACAAACGTTTTCGACCTTGAAGACCATTTACAAATCACCCATTAGTCTTTTTTTTCCATTAACAAATTGGTTACAACGCGTTCCATTTCCAATGTTTGCCCAATACATGAAACCCTCTGAAGGACTCGCGTCACACTTTAAAATGAAATTATACCGCTTTTCTGTTTGAAAGAGAACGGGGAAAATAGAAGGGGTAGCTAATTTAAATTAATACAATAAGATAAAAGAGTAAGAATTCTGAAAGTATTTAACAGATAAAGTTTTCGACAAAAGACTATTACCCTTACTGGGTACATAACGCTAACTATAGTTTGTTTGGAACATTCGCTTAACTTCTTCTCATTGGATCCTTAGCCCCCAACTGACAACGCAACCAGCGGCCATCACTCCTGATTGTGTCTTGTGAGGTAACAAACTCTCGTCACTTTGCTAGGTCGCTGGCTATCCTTTGTGTTGTGCCCTAACGCTGGTTCAAGCTTTGTATCTATGCCTCCACAGTTCTCCTCCTAGCTGTTTTTTTTTTTTTTGGTCAACTACTGTTTTCGCCTTCCGTCTGGGATCCATAGCATGGAAGTTCTGGTCTATGGTGTCGGGATATCTTCTGAGGATGTTGCTAGCCCAATTCCAGCGTCTACCCACTATAATGTTGGGCGTATCTTCTTCCTTGCCCCGAGGAAGCAGTTTTTGGTTGGTGATGGTTCTTCTTCTTCTTCTTTGATCCTTAGCCGCCGACCGTCAAAGCAGTCAGTGGCCATCACGCCTAGTGGCGTCTTGTAGGGCAACAACAAATTGATTCCACTTTGCTCGGTCGGCGGCCATCCTTCGTACAGTGCCCCAACTCTGGTTCATTCTTTGCATCTCAGCCTCCACAGTCCTCCGCCAGGTTGTTTTTGGTCGGCCTCTCTTTCGTTTTCCTGCAGGGGTCCAAAGCATAGCTGTTCTTGTGGTGGCATCGGGGTCTCTTCTGACGACATGGCCAACCCAGCTCCAGCGTCTGCCAGCTATGATGGTGTGCATGTCCTCTTGCTTGCTCCGAGTAAGCAGATCTTGGTTGGTGATGGTATTCGGAGAAAAGATTCGGTGAATTTTTCTTAGGCATGTTGTGTGAAAAGATGACAATTTCGGTTGGTGATGGTATTCAGCTTAAAATGTCGGAGAATGTTCCTTAGGTA
Source organism: Oreohelix idahoensis (assembly GCA_024509875.1). Lineage (NCBI taxonomy): Eukaryota > Metazoa > Mollusca > Gastropoda > Stylommatophora > Oreohelicidae > Oreohelix > Oreohelix idahoensis. Next base: position 340,610 of record JAMPIV010000465.1, read on the forward strand.
GGTTGTGTGGAAAGAGGAAAATTTTGATATTTCCAAAAATCTGTTACTTACCATTATTCCACACCGTACAGAAGGACATAAAGTACGCAACTCTTATATAATCTTAGTTTGGTGTTTGTGCTGCAGTGGGAGGACTTGCAAATGTTATTCAGATTTGCAAACGTTGTCCCGGCTTTATTCATTCCGTTGTTGATGTCTTTGTTCGGCTGTCTGGCTTTACTATGCTTCTCAGGTATGTAAATTGTGGCACATTCACTAAGACTGATAAAACATGGGCACTCAAAATATCTATGCCTCACGCAGACAACAAGGAACACAACACACGTGATAACAATAGATACATAGCAGATACTGCTGTAGGGGAGTGAAATGTTTGAGACTTCACTAGGCTAGGTCCAGTATCGAATGTGGGGTAACCAGTTTCATTCCTCACTGCCTTTTCCTTCCCACATCCATGTTAACATTTTGAAAACCTTTTCTGTGCGCAGCCCACAAGTAACAACTTGTATGTAAATCGTTCCAGCGTCTGCCAGACCAGGCGACGGGTAGAAAACTAGCCTGATATTCACGTCCTTTACATAAACGTCTGGCAGTGTCTGGCCCATTCATTCCATCACTGACGTCTAAGGATAGTCTTCAATTTGGTCTGTTTTAGATCAGTGGTTCTCATTTTGATATTTTAAACATTGAATGACTTAGACGAGGTAGAAGACTAACAATGCGCGTAAACACAATGGAATGAGAATCCTTCTCTCTGTGTATATGTTTGTGCGTGCGTGCGTGTGTGCGTGCGTGTGTGTGTGTTATTTTGACATGCAGACACTTTTAAACATTCTGTTGAGTTTGAGAAAATAGGGAGGAAAGGCTAGTGCCTAGTTGGCAGGGAGGATAGTGTGATTCGTTTCCGTAGCTAGGAGGTGGTGCCGTTCGGATTGACCTGGTTTCGATTCTCCGGTAAGCCACTCATTTCTATTGCTTTTCTTTTGTCTAGTTTTCTACTTCTTTATTTCTCACGAGTGCCTGAAACATACCTTTATGTGTGTAATATTTATTTATTGGCTTAGTAGAGATTAACCAGGAGCGTCTAGTTGGTAGGCACTGCGGATCTGCAGCACCTCCATACATCAGAGTCACGAGCCGCCACTGAGACTAACAGAATAAGGCGCTGCATTTGTTTCATGAAATTTTTCACAGATGTAATATGATACTATCTATGTGCATGTGCACACATACAATCTCATTCAGTCTTGCAATGTGCACACCCATCACCTCAGTCCATGTAGCAGTGTGCACACACATAAACTTATTCAGTGTAGCAGTTGCACATATTATCTCCTTTAATGTAGCAATGTGCACCCCACACACAAAACGCATTCGGCGTAGCAATGTGCACACCATCAACTCGTTCAGTATAATTGGCACACACACATTAACTTATTTATTGTAACACAGTCAATAACGTGTGACTGTCTTGTGTGTTTACCTGTCTGCTGACTTGCCGCTACCACACTTGGAGGTTTCCAGGTCTGAATGCCCAAGGGGGCTAACTATTACAAAAATAATAAGATTTTAAAAAATCTTGTCTATGGTGTAGATCAGTGCTTCTTAACCAGGTGTGCATGTACTCCACTGGGAGTGAAACACCTACCTTCAGGAGGTGCGAGACATGCCAATTATTTTAGAATGCGAATCATCATTAATATTATATAATACACAGAACTTCAATGTATTTGTACGAAATAGAACATTGACAACATGAATTCAATACCGAACCTTAGTTACATTTAGTAAATAACATTTTCCCAAAATAAACTTGCATCTCTTTTTCTCATTTGTGGCGTAATTTGTGAGCTAGAATATACAATAGCGTGCGAAGCTTCTTAAGATGCTGTAAAGGGATGCAAGGCTTCTTAAGATGCTGTAAAGGGGTGTGAGGCTTCATAAGATGCTGTAAAGGGGTGTGAGGCTTCATAAGATGCTGTAAAGGGGTGTGAGGCTTCATAAGATGCTGTAAAGGGGTGTGAGGCTTCATAAAATGCTGTAAAGGGGTGTGAGGCTTCATAAGATGCTGTAAAGGGGTGTGAGGCTTCTTAAGATGCTGTAAAGGGGTGTGAGACTTCATAAGACGCTGTAAAGGGGTGCGAGGCTTCTGAAGATGTTATAAAGGGGTGTGAGGCTTCTGAAGATGCTGTAAAAGGGTGCGAGGCTTCTTAAGATGTGGTAAAGGGGTGCGAAGTTTCTTCTTCATATGCTGTAAAGGGGTTCAGAACATCTACAAGTTTAAGAAACACTGGTGTAGAAACATGATTTGGTTTTAAGGACCACGTTCATTGCACGCGGACAAGTCCATCAGTGCCCCGATCTCCTCCCTCGGGTCTGACTAGGAGGATCTCAGCACAATGAGGATCCTAATGTGTGTATATAGGAATCACACTTTCTATAAGTATTTTTGTTGTGGGTAGGTTTCCTAATTTTTATATTTTTCCAAGGCAGTGGCCGTATGGCCTACATAGGCAATGAATAAGCAGTCTGAAGAAAGAATTAAAGCCCTTGAGATGTGTGTACATAGAAGGATGGAATGCATTCCATGGAGGGCGGAAAATAAGGAAGGAAAAAGGGCATACATAAAGCTAAGAATCAAAAGATAATTGATGAAGGAGATTACAAATTTAGACAGCTAAAATATTTTGGCCATATAAAAAAAAACATAATATCTAGCTGAAGACAATAATGGAAAGAAGAGTTGAAGGCAAACGTGCAAGAGAAAGATAAGTGGAAAGATAACAGGAAAAGATGAACAGGAAAGAGTCTATCAGAGAGCGCCATCAAGGCTAGAGACAGGAGACGTTGGAGATCCGTTGCGGCTGACCTTGGATGTGGAGATGGCAGTTAATGATGATGATGATGATGATGAGGCATGAATGCAGAAAGCACAATTCGCATACAATAAAAATACAACAAATAAAGTCTTAGCTATTCGTGATTATGTCTACTGTGCAGTTCCGAGTGCCATAACAGATTATTTCTTTCTTTACTTTCTTTTTACAATTTTGTTTTTTTTTTTTTTGTTTGTTGCTAGTATTATGATTATTATTATTATTATTATTATTATTATTATCATTATGATTATTATTGCCCCGTGTAGGGGTCTTCGAGGAGACAAAGAAAGAATAGTACAACTACACCCACGGGCATGTCGTACACGTTGACTAGTATGAGGTTATGCTGGGGTGGGGTGTGGGGGGAGGGGGGGGGCTGGCAACCTCATCATATAAAATAAATTGCCACAGAAATCACTGCTGCAAGATCACGTGACTGCTGAGAGCAAGCTTCTTACAAGGGGACCAGCTACAGTGGTCGCTCCTTGTTCCGTAAGGGTCCATGCCCAACCCTCCATGCAGTGAATATATTGATTACTTATTATTGAAGCTGTGAATGTTTTAATGTGAAAACACTTTGAGAATTTAGTTATTGCAGGGCAGACATGTGAAAAGGCAATAAATCATATTTTTTTAACCTGATGACATAAAGATTTCGTTCTTTCTTTCCGTAGTCGCATTTTACCGACTGCTTGATACAATAGTAACACTGATCTATCAAGCAGTCGGTAAAAATGGGACTATGGAACGAAAGAACGAAATCTTTATGTCATCAGGTTAAAGAAATATGATTTATTGCTATTTTACATGACTGCCCTGCAATAACTACTATATTATTTTACTATTTATATTGTCTTACTATTCTTTTATCCACTTTCTGGGCCCCGGGTAACACGCGGGGGTACGTGTGGATACAGTCAGAAATTAACGATCAAAACAGACAAGAGTATAATTAAAAGAGCCTTCATAAGTATATTAAGGACATACAACGTGTCAGAACCGGAACAAATAAATAATGTCTATGCACACACCAAAAAAAAAAATCACAAAAAGATTTACAACGCAGCAGCACACTGAACATATGAAGCCATAAAATGTAACTGCTGCTAGGATCTATTGTGCGTGCTGTACTGTTTATATCAGGATTATTGGAAAGTCTATTCAAGTCTTCAAACAAGTTATTTCTTCATTCCTGCCCAACGAATTTATATGAAAGAAACTTCAAAGTAAAGATAATTAAATGTGGTTTTATGACGTAAAATGCTATGATGAATTAACATTACAGCTAATTTTGAGATCCGGCTTGCCCAACATATGACCACATAGTGGGCAGACATTTGTGATGACTGTTGTAACGTCTGTTTTAGACTTTTTAAATTTTGTATGCGAAAAAAAATTTATTTGAATAAAACTTCTTAGTTAAATGTCAGCAGCTGCTCCTTGGCTTGACATTTGTTTTATATATATCCATTTGATCAGGGTTTCTTAAACGGAGTTCCACGGAACACTAGGTCGCTAGGGGTTTCTTGAGAGATCGTGATTGACAGACAAATAAATAAACGTGGTTTTGTTTGTTTGTTGTTTTTAATGTGCACGCCGGGCGAAGTTAGCGCTCGCAGTGGTGGGCAGTGACCGAGCATCCACGTATGCCATGGCGCAGTAAGACCGTGTTCGCTCTTGAACATACCATATTTCGTTAGCATCTACTCACCATCATAGCTGGCAGACGCTGGAGCTGGGTTGGCCATGTCCTCAGAAGAGACCCCGATGCCATCACAAGAACAGCTATGCCATGGACCCCTGAAGGAAAACGAAAGAGAGGCCGACCAAAAACAACTTGGCGGAGGACTGTGGAGGCTGAGATGCAAAGAATGAACCAGAGTTGGGGCACTGTACGAAGGATGGCCGCCGACCGAGCAAAGTGGAATCAATTTGTTGTTTCCCTACAAGACGCCACCAGGCGTAATGGCCACTGACTGCTTTGACGGTCGGCGGCTAAGGATGAAAGAAGAAGAAGAAGTTGCAGAGTAGACATTTGTGATAAGCTTATAGTCATTCTTCTTCTTCCTCGTTCGTCCTGAAAAGGACGTTGGTTGCGTTGTGTCCGTTGACAGCGGAGCTGCAATATTTTCGCCTTTCGGCCCAAACATCCGAGTTTAGCACAGCATTTTTGGGGACCGGGTTTGCCTTCCCTCTTCGATCCCTACTCTCTCAGCCAGACTGCAGTGATGCAGCCTGTTTCCAGGACCACCACTTTGAGGTGGAGTAGGGTCTTGGTCAGCTCTCGTTCGCTGACCCTGACGCAAGCAGTCAAGCTATGAGTCGCTGACTGCATTCATCTCGTTTGCTGCGTCTTCGGTCCCAGCTCATAGTACTACTTGGATAAGGTTTAAAAAAAAAAAATCAAACAGGAAATTAAACAGAAAACTGAAGTTTCATCTTACTACACTAACTGACTTACATTAGAGTTTATTTCCTTTGTTGGGAGGAGGAACCACACACAAAATAATAGGCTAATATGTTGGCCAAAATAAACAGATCCACAGACAAAGAATAACTCTCTAATCCAAAGAGCTTTGACAATTTTTATTGGATTATTATATTTACAAGGAGCCGCGGTAGCATAGTGGTTAGTGCACTGGCTTCCTAGCGCAGTGGTCTATGGTTCGATCCCCAGATGAGGTGGGAATTTTTTAGGCCACAAACGGCTCCTGGGTCGACCCAGCCCCAAATGGGTACCAGAGCAACTCTGGGAAGGTTAAGGCGGCCGGCGTGATGCCGACCACATCACTCTAGTGTGCCGACGGTAAAGATAATATGGGCCTAACACCATATTCCCAATATGCCTCAATTGGCGTGTAACGGATTCCTTTACCTTTACCATTATATTTACAACTTACTGATCACGCTTAGGTACCGTGAGCTGTAGATATAGTAATTATTATGCAGAGGTTCCATGAGATCTGAACATTATTTCAAGGGTTCCTCCAGGATAGGGGTGCACAGCATAGAAGTAAGGATGTAAACACTTTAAAATGAATGCATTTTCATTCAACCTGTAGTTATGCTCTATTGGTTTTTTTTTCCCTTCAGAAACTGCGGGAATTCTAGTGTTTCTGTGAGTTAGTGTGTGCGTGTGTGTGTGTGTGTGTGTGTGTGTGTGTGTGTGTGTGTGCGTGCGTGCGTGCGCGCGTGCGTGTGTGTGTCTGTTTTTCTTTAAATTTGTGTCAGAGGTTCAGTTTACTCGTAGTTATACAAGTCAAATATCTAAGTCCACACAGTTGAATATAAAAATAGACGAGAACAAAATTGTATCAAGGGGGCTAAACGCAAATTCGGCACATGTCGTTCTTGTATTTCATGAGTTGTTGTTCTTATATTAAGACGCCAATGTACTTTATCGGATTATGCATGGGAACATGGCTTATTGACTGTTTATAAAGATAAAGATAGCCCCACGACAGATACTGCCGTAGAGAAGTGAAGTTTTAATAGAGACTTTACTATACTAGGTCTCAGCTTTATGAAGTGGAGTGACCGGTTGCTTTCCTTGCTGCCATGCCATTACTTTCGTTAACTTCAGAGCTGTGTTGGGTACCTATTTATAACTGGGTAAACTGGAGCGTGTCGTAACTGATTTGTGAACCCAGTAACTTTCTCGAGAAGCAAGCTCCCTATCCCTCTGCCATTCGTCGCTCATTGATTATAACCAGCTATTTTAGACTGAAATATCATCAGTACAGCAAATGAAGAATCGCACAGACATATTTGTTGTTGTTGTTGTTTAACTACGGCTGCTGAGCTTCTCTCTCTTTTGCAACCAATACAAAAGTTGATGACTCCTTGGTATAATCTACACTGTAGATCTGGATTACGTGGAGAGATCGTGATAGACCTCTGTCTACTACACACTATTTTTGTGGTGCCCAGTTGGCAGAGAGGATAGTAACGATTCGCTCCCGTGGCTAGGCGGTGGTTGTCGTTTGGAAGATCCTGGGTTCGATGCCCGGTAAGCAAATCACTTCTGTTGTTTTTCTGTTGTCTAGTCTTCTACTACTTTATTTCTCACGAGTGCCTGAAACATACCGTTGAGTATTATGTATTTACTGTTTACAAGTCTCGGGTTTCCCCTCCTTATTTGTTTATACGTTTATGCAATACCAAACCTACCCTCTGTCCTTTACTCTTCTCATTTTTCTATTATTTACTAGACACAGTATTAAGCAGAGGCATCCCTAAAGTACTTGGCACCCGGGGCGAATGTAACTATGACACCCCCTGCCCCAATAAAGAAACACACTAGTAAGTAACATTTTAACAGTAAGTACTATATTAATAGTGTCCGATGGCACCCCCTTCCTGGCTGTCACCCGGGCGGACCGCCCCCTCACATCCCCTTAGTACGCCACTGGTATTAAGGTCTTTGACTTGTGTAATCTGGCCCATGTAAGCAGGACAAACAAACACACGGGCATGTCCTCCAAGACTGTCGGCCCAATGAGATGAGAAGACTATATGTGGCGGGGAATGGACAGTGGTGAAGCACAACTCGGACTCCACTTCCATAAAACAGAAGATATCTCAGAGCTGTGACTCAGAACTCCAGGCAGCCAGTCAGCAATACTGAGTCTGGTCTCATGGTCTGCTAAGTTGGAACAGCCCTCTGGGTTTGTAAGAAAGCTCTAGAAACATTTAACCAATTAAGATGTGCACATTCCTGTGCCTGGCTAACAAGTAAAGGAAAACACAATTTTTAAGGATACACTTCAATTGGATTGTTGCTACCAACGCTATGAATTGCAACAAAGTATAACAATGTTCGTCAGTGATTGCGTCATTAATAGGCTGGACTACCCATGGTAAATTTCCGGTGTTATGTCTTGCGGTTCGCACTAATGACCCGTCATCGAAGCATCATTTTTGGTGATGCCTAGATGGCAGGGAGGATAGTGTGATTCGCTTGCATAGCTAGGCGGGGTTGTCGCACGGAAGGTCCTGGGTTCTTCTTCTTCTTCTTCCTCGTTCGTCCTGAAAAGGACGTTGGTTGCGTTGTGTCTGTTTACGCCGGAGCTGCGATATCTGCGCCTTTCGCCGACACATCCGACTTCAGCACGGCATTTTTTGGGACCGGGTTTGCCTTCCCTCTTCGATCCCTACTCTCTCAGCCAGACTGCAATGATGCAGCCTGTTTCCAGGACCACCACGTGGAGGTGGAGTAGGGTCTTGGTCAGCTCTGGTTCGCTGACCCTGACGCAGGCAGTCAAGCTATGGGTCGCTGACTGCATTCTCTATTGCTGCATCTTTGGGTCCCGGTCCTGGGTTCGAGTCCTGGGTAAGCCACTCACGTCTGTTGTTTTTCTGTTGTCTAGTGTTCTACTTCTTTAGTTTTTACGAGTGCCTGAAAACATACCTTTACGTTTGTCTAATATTTATTTACTGTTTACAGGCCTCGATTTTCCCTTCCTTAAGTGTTATAAATGTTTATAACAATGTTCACAATTTTTGTGTACAACGTCACCAAGTTATGTGATACTGTTCACAGTTTTGTGTTCAGCGTCACCAGGTTCTGTGTATGGTGGGATCTGGGACAAGTCTTTCGATGTTTCTTCACATTTTGATAATTTAAAATATACCACGACAGAGGGTGATGTGCACAATTTCAGCTCTCTATGTCATCTGAAACTTAGTGAACCAAGGGCTCAAAGATCTGAAACATCAAAACAATGCACATATCAAATTAAAATAAAATGTTTAGTAACATTGTGTCTATAATCTAGAGTCCTGTGATAGGAAAAGTCAACGTTAGCAGTAGCAGCTTTAAGCTTAGGCACCCTAGGCATTTGTCTAGGGCCTCATTTTTAAGGAAATGCGCGCAAAAATATATGCTTAGTCGATACAAGAAGAATTTATTTTAAAACGGGCCTCCTAAGTTTACCCTATGGACCTTGCACAACCTAAAACCGACACGGAGAGTTACCGTTAGTACTTTGTTTTTTAAAATACGTCTGCCCTTGTGGCGGAGCACTACGAATATATGTCCGCAGGGCCGTAGATACAAGGGGGGTTTTGGGTGGACCCCCCACCCCCTTTTTTTTTTTAGGGTTTGGTGAAAAACATGTGTGGGGAAATGATACTGTACCAACAATGTTTTATGCCGACATTTTTTATTATAAACCCCCCCTTTATTAAGTGCTATCTACGGCCCTGTATGTCCGTATTCCGTACGTGTGTATGTCGGTGTGCGTGTGCATGACTTGGGTCACTCGTTACACGACGTGGAGATGCTGAATGATAGAACTGTTTCCCGATGTTTCCAACAAGCCTGAAACAGGAGAATAAAGACACTCAATTTTATACAGTACTAGAATCCTTCCGCAAGAACGTGGGTTCAAAGGGACGAATTCTAAAGCTGATCTCTTTCTTTAACAAACGCGAGATCATCCGGACAGACATTAAATTAAATATATTGCGTCTATTTTCTGTCGTCTGCTGCGCAATTTTTTTTTTTTAAGTGAGTGCCTGAAAACATACCTTTATGTGTGTGTAATTTTTTTTTTTTTTAAATAGTGCTTATATTCTATTTGGCGGTCGTTTCCGCGACGTCTGCAAACGGGGATATATACAAGCGGTTGTGTCCGGGGCATTGTTAGATTTAAAATATTAAAAAAATACGTTTTCCGTAGACCCAAAATCTTGTGGAACACTCATACCAGTGCTTCTTAAATTATTTCAGAGTCATTCACCCCCGAGTCTTTATCACACAATTTCATTCACCTGCGACTAAATTTCCTCACGTTTTTGGTAATTTTCGTCTCACTGTCCCTTGTGTATAATTTTTAATATAGTTCATTTTGTCACATGAGCTAAAAGACATAAATTAACTCATTTCGTGTTTATTTTATTCAAGCTTTGGAACATCCTAAAAAGATGTTAAGAAAACTAGAAGTGACAAAACAATTAACACAGATACATTATAAGAATGTTTCTAGTATAGTAAAGTTAGTAAATAACAGTTTTATAACTTATAATTAGATTTTTAGAAACAATGTTTTCTTATTGTGTATGTTTACCGCACAGAATTGACAACGCGTATACTTCTACACTGGCCGTGTCTGCAGCAGTGGTGGTGTGACCAGGGTTACCAAATCAAACTCACAAAATACCGAAGTCACTAGAATAGAAAATGCAGAGTATCACTACAAGAATATGGCACAATCTAACTTTAGATTGCCTAAAAGCGGGGCTTAAATCTCCACAATATAGCTAGACTTAATGTTGCTTGATGTCAATAAGTGCTGGTATACTGAAGTACAGTAAATATATATATATATATATAATTCTAGTTCTAGCAGAAAAGTAGCTTAACTGGCGGCACGAAGTTAAGCTACAGTTCAACAGTTACCTACGACTATTCTCCAGTGTTGCCATTTATAAATTTATGATCCCACTAGCTCGTCTGGTCTCCCCGAAAAAGGTTATAATACAGTAAATGTAGGCAATTACTTTGAAATTAGAAAACCATAGGTAGAGAGAAAAAAAAAACGTATCACATTTCCAGCTCCACTGCCAATAAGAGCTTACTAACTACATTAATGGCAATGCCGTTTTTAAATACAGAAAACAAAAAATATCTGAGTAAATTTAGTCCTTCGCCCGTCATGTTTCATTCACCTCTCTAGTTTAATTTACCCCCAAAATAATTTCATTCACCCTTGAGTTAACCATTCACCAGTTTTAGAAGCACTGACTAACACAATGGAGCAGACACCACTCAGTTCACCACTTTCATCTGCCTCTTCCCCGTCTTTTCTTTTTTGACGTTCCCAAACCTGTTAACAGGACAGTCAAGGTTAGCACGGTGACAGGGTAGTAAGTGGGGTAGAAAGAATGTCCTTGGGTGCCTGAAAATGGGCGAGGGGAAGGTTTGAGGTTGGTTAGGCTGGAATAAAATGAAGATGCGCGGACCAGTGTCTTTTTTTAAAAATTACATTTTGTCTCCTTTCGGTGAGGCGTGCTCTGTTCAACCAATACACTGTGTCCGTCAGTTATATTTAGCTTAGGGTTTCCATTCGTCCCGTTTTCCCCGGGACAATCCCGTTTTTTTATAAAATGTCCTGGTGTCCCGAATTTATTCCATATGTCCCGCTTTTTAAGGGTCCTTCCTGAAAAAAAAATCTTTGGGTAACGGATTTTATTCCGTGTTTTAGTAGTGTTTGGGTAACGGATTTTATTCCGTGTTTTAGTAGTGTTACTTTATCAATTTCCGGTTACAGTGGACCCTCGGTTTGAATCTCGAACAAAAATTCGAAAGTCGACCAAAACAGTGTTCAGTGAGCATCTACTAAATGATTTAATGCGTATTAGCATTATTATACAGTATTTTTATCGTTTTTCATCCGCATAATGCCGAAACGTAAGTGCAGTATAAATGATAACATTACAAGAGAATTTCCCTTCATTAAAGGTGTAGATGAAAATGTGGAATGTACTTTATGCAGCTCTAAATTTTGCATTTCACATGGTGGTCGGTCAGACGTAGTCAACCACGTGAAAACGAAAAAACATAAAGGTGCTGTTGAAAGTAAGGCTTCCAACAGCAGTATAAGTCATTTCTTAAATGCGAAAACGCAGAGTGAAAAGGAAATGGAAAAACAGTTATCATTGGCAGCACAAGAAAGAAGCAACCTTCGCTTATCACACGGCGGTGCATAACCACAGTTTTAAGTCCATGGACTGCACACCAGCCATCGTGAAAAAACTTTTCAACGATAAAGTGGAAGTTGTGTTAGTTAATGTGTGTATTTTTATACCAGTATCTTATTTTAAGTGCAACATAAAATATATAATAGATTTATTTGTGCTTTACCTTAATTTTTAACATGTCCCGTTTTTTTTACAAAATGTCCCGAGTTTTTAGGTAAAAATTTGGAAATGTCCCGGTTTTTAAACAAAACATTATGGGAACCCTAATTTAGCTGCACGTTCAAATATTAAATGCCTTGCCGTCAGGAATAAATAAGCCCAGTGTTTCACTATAGTCTTTCATATTTGAACATGTGCCTTATTATAACAAACGGATCTTGTGTTCTATGTTGAACGAGACGTGTTTTGCCAAATCAAAGCAAAACTTCTATTAAAAAATAACAGAAACAGTGTTTCATTGAATCTCCCTTTCTGTTAATCGGTCATCCTTTTCTTTTTTTCTAAGTAGCTCCACTCTCTCTTATGTTCAAATATTTCAGGAGTTCTATACTACCCCAATGTGATCATACTGGAATTATTGTCTGATTTACCGTATATATGTTTTGGATTTGTTTGTTTCTTTGGGTTTTATTGTTTTACTTTACGTTTTGTTTGCTTAAAAAAATTCGTTACGTATTTTGATTATTATTGGGTAATGTCATTGTATGCTGTTATATAACCTTTATAATGTTTTATGCCTTTAATTTAATGCTTAAAGTAACATGTGGGAATGAAAGGGTATAGTATGCAAGATAAGTGAGAATGGAAGTGCAGAATGTTAAATGGGTCTGCGCGCTCAGTTCTTAACCCTTTGAAAATAAAGTTCGTTCGTTCGTTCGTTCTCTCTTTTTTTTATATAACATTGTCGCTTGTGTCGCTGTCTGTTACCGTAGTTGAGTTTGTCTTTGCTGTTTATGTTGGTGATGCTTCTGTTTTTGTTGGCGTTTTCTGTAGTGCCGCTATCTTTGTTGCTGCTGCCTTTGCTGTCGCTGTTGAATTTGTATTTGTTGTTTACGGTGGTGTTGTCACCGCTGTCTTTGGTTTTTTTTTTTATTTGTCGCCACTGTCTTTGTTGCCGTTATTGCTGCATTTGTTATCGTTGTTATTGTTAACGTTAGAGTCGTTAACACAATCTATGTTACCTGTGTCCTTGTTGCTGGTTATGTTATTACCGCTGTTGTTGTTAACGTTAGAGTCGTTAACACAATCTATGTTACCTGTGTCCTTGTTGCTGGTTATGTTATTACCGCAGTTGTTGTTAACGTTAGAGTCGTTAACACAATCTATGTTACCTGTGTTCTTGTTGCTGGTTATGTTATTACCGCAGTTGTTGTTAACGTTAGAGTCGTTAACACAATCTGTTACCTGTGTCCTTGTTGCTGGTTATGTTATTAATGCTGTTGTTGTTATCGTTGTCTGTGTTGCTGTTGTCGTTTTCCTTGTTGCAGTTCCATCTGCCGTTGTATTTATTGTAACTCTTGCAGCTGTGTTTGTGGCGGTTAATGCTGATGCAATTCTTATTTACACAAGCTATCAATCACTGCCCGAGATTCAACTAAAACGTACTATGTTAATGGCCAAGATCAGTAATGAACTGAAACTAATCAAAATAAACTAGCTGATAGATCACTTGTAATAAATAGTTCTTTCTTCTTCTTCTTTGATCCTTAGCCGCCGACCGTCAAAGCAGTCAGTGGCCATTACGCCTGGTGGCGTCTTGTAGGGCAACAACAAATTGATTCCACTTTGCTCGGTCGGCGGCCATCCTTCGTACAGTGCCCCAACTCTGGTTCATTCTTTGCATCTCAGCCTCCACAGTCCTCCGCTAAGTTTTTGTTTTTGGTCGGCCTCTCTTTCGTTTTCCTTCAGGGGTCCATAGCATAGCTGTTTTTGTGATGGCATCGGGGTCTCTTCTGAGGACATGGCCAACCCAGCTCCAGCGTCTGCCAGCTATGATGGAATAAATAGTTCAGAAGTCGTTAATTAAAACCTGGATTGGATTCTGTTGGGTGAGTTCTTTTGCTACGCCTACGCCCACCTTAACAGATCTAGTTCATGCATTAAAGATGAACCCTTAGCTCAGTGTTTCCCAAAGTGTGACAAGCATACCCACAAAGTTACACGAACAGGGTTCAAGGGGTACACCGCAGGATTTTGTGTGTTAAATGTTACTTTATCATGACTGTTTTATCTGCGGAAGACTGTTCTTTTACATTAATTATATGAGTATTTATTTTAAATATATTTTTTTATAATTTAGTGTAGTATATACTGTATAACTTGTATTATATATAATTAATCGTATATATTGTACATGAGCTAGTGTAAATAAAGTACTACTATTAAAACCATGCAGCTATCACTACATGGCATTGGGCCAAAGGGCGAGAGCCCAAGCACCGCTGGATCAATAACAGCAACAATAAAACTACCCCTAAAGTAGTATCGCCCTAGAGTGGTACGCCAGTAAGACTAAACCATCATAAGGGGTACGCCAGTAAGACTAAACCATCATAAGAGGTACGCCAGTAAGACAGCCATCATAAGGGGTACGCCAGTAAGACAACCATCATAAGGGGTACGCCAGTAAGACTAAACCATCATAAGGGGTACGCCAGTAAGACAACCATCATAAGGGGTACGCCAGTAAGACAACCATCATAAGGGGTACGCCAGTAAGACAACCATCATAAGTGGTACGCCAGTAAGACAACCATCATAAGGGGTACGCCAGTAAGACTAAACCATCATAAGGGGTACGCCAGTAAGACAACCATCATAAGTGGTACGCCAGTAAGACAACCATCATAAGGGGTACGCCAGTAAGACTAAACCATCATAAGGGGTACGCCAGTAAGACTAAACCATCATAAGGGGTACGCCAGTAAGACAACCATCATAAGGGGTACGCCAGTAAGACAACCATCATAAGGGGTACGCCAGTAAGACAACCATCATAAGGGGTACGCCAGTAAGACTAAACCATCATAAGGGGTACGCCAGTAAGACAACCATCATAAGGGGTACGCCAGTAAGACAACCATCATAAGTGGTACGCCAGTAAGACAACCATCATAAGGGGTACGCCAGTAAGACTAAACCATCACAAGGGGTACGCCAGTAAGACTAAACCATCATAAGGGGTACGCCAGTAAGACAACCATCATAAGTGGTACGCCAGTAAGACAACCATCATAAGGGGTACGCCAGTAAGACTGAACCATCATAAGTGGTACACCAGTAAGACTAAACCATCATAAGTGGTACGCCAGTAAGACTAAACCATCATAAGGGGTACGCCAGTAAGACTAAACCATCATAAGGGGTACGCCAGTAAGACTAAACCATCATAAGTGGTACGCCAGTAAGACTAAACCATCATAAGTGGTACGCCAGTAAGACTAAACCATTATAAGTGGTACGCCAGTAAGACAACCATCATAAGTGGTACGCCAGTAAGACTAAACCATCATAAGTGGTACGCCAGTAAGACTAAACCATCATAAGTGGTACACCAGTAAGACTAAACCATCATAAGTGGTACGCCAGTAAGACTAAACCATCATAAGTGGTACGCCAGTAAGACTAAACCATCATAAGGGGTACGCCAGTAAGACTAAACCATCATAAGGGGTACGCCAGTAAGACTAAACCATCATAAGGGGTACGCCAGTAAGACTAAACCATCATAAGGGGTAAGCCAGTAAGACTAAACCATCATAAGGGGTACGCCAGTAAGACTAAACCATCATAAGGGGTACGCCAGTAAGACTAAACCATCATAAGGGGTACGCCAGTAAGACTAAACCATCATAAGGGGTACGCAATTATTGCAAGTTTGGGAACCACTTTAGTCGATCTAATACAAGCAAGGTCGTTGTAAGTGCATCTCATTGAATATTTACTTCCTGGGTTTTTAGCCTCTTAATCTTCTATCTGTCGGGTAGTTTCACTTCCTGGTTGTCTTTATGAAGGAGGCAGAGGGAAAGCAGACTGATCAATGGATGAATACGTTACGTAATAACATGTTTTGAAAGCAAAAATATATATATTTTTTTTTTTTTTTTTTTTTTTTTTTTTTTTTTGCGTACGCCCGCTAATACTCGAGGCGAAATCTCAGGTTATTATTAATGTCTAACCTAACATTGATTTTACGTGAGTATCCCTTTTCTTGTACAGAGACAGGTGTCCCTCGCCATTCAGGCAAATACTCGCCGATTTCGGAGGTACCCATTGCAGCTGGGTCGGCTCAGGAGCCGCCAGTCCCTGGTCGGCGACACTCCTTCAAATGTCCTCGCCAGGTCTCGAGTTAATCCAGTCCAAATCCCGGTCGACGAAAAATCCTCAAATGCCGTCGCCCGGGTTTGATCCTGTATCACCCGGTCGCCAGAGCGGTGTTGTAACCACTACGCTAGCGCGGCTCCCTATTTTTTTTTTTTTTTTTTTTTTTTTTTTTTTTTTTTTTAAAGCAAAATATGAATACATTCATGAGAATTAAAAACAAACAAACATACAAACAAATAGACACCGTGATAGAAAGTGGCTTTGGATTGCTGTCTCCACCCGTGTATGCCAATCAGGCATGAGTACAGGAAAATGAAATTGTACAGGGAACAAGGACAGAGGGGGGAGGGCGGGAGAGAGGGGAAGGAGGGAGATGGGGGAGGAGCGAGAGGGGAGGGGGAGAGAGAACGAACGAACGAACTTTTTTTCAGAGGGTTGAGAATTGGGCACGCAGGCCCGTCTGACATTCTGCCCTTCCTTTCTCTCATCTTTCATACTGGATTCATTTATTCTCACATACATTTTACATATCAAGAGGGAGAGAGAGACGGGAAGGCAGTGATAGGAAAATTAGATTTGTTTTTTGTTTCGTTTTTTTTCCCCCACCTTCTGCACAATAAATATATAATATGAAAAAGTTTCAGTCGCCATGAGTTAATCTGATCAATACCACAAGATTAAGCTCTCGCTCTCTCTTTCTCTCTCGCTCTCTCTCTTTCTCTCTCTCACTCTCTCTCTCTCTCTCGCTCTCTCTAAATCTCGATCTCTTTCTTTCTCTCGCTCTCTCTTTCTCTCTCTCACTCTCTCTCGCTCTCTCTAAATCTCGATCTCTCTCTTTCTCTCTCGCTCTTGCTCTCTCGCTCTTGCTCTCTCGCTCTTTCTCTCTCGCTCTCTCTTTCTCTCTCCCTCTCTCGCGCTCTCTCTCGCTCTCTCTCTCGCTCTCTCTCGCTCTATCTCTCTGTCTCTCGCTCTTTCTCTTTCTCTCTCTCGCTCTCTCTCGCTCTGTCGTCTCTTTCTCTCTCTCGTTCACTCTCTCTCTCGCTCTCTCTCTTTCTCTCTCTCGCTCTCTCCCTCTCGCTCTCTCGCGCTCTCTCTCTCTTTCTCTCTCTCGCTCTTTCTCTTTCTCTCTCTCTCGCTCTCTCTCTCGCTCTCTCTCTCTCGCTCTCCTCGCTCTCTCTCGTCTCTTTCTCTCTCACTCTCTCTCTCTTTCTCTCTCTCGCTCTCTCTCTCGCTCTCTCTCTTTCGCTCTCTCTCGCTCTCTCTCTTTCTCTCTCTCGCTCTCTCTCTCTCCATCATGGGAGGTAAATGTTGATGATTCATCGTCATTTTACTTTTCGCTCCTTATGGAGCATGGAGCTAACTCTGTTGCTGGTCCCCTTGCAGGAAGCCTGCGTGAAGCATTCACATGCTCTTACAGCGGTTGTTTCTGTAACAATTTGTTTTATATAATGAGGTTGCCAACTCCATGCACAACCTCATGTGAATCACCTCTTACGACATGCCTGAGAATGCAGTGGGCCTATTACATGTCGCCCACGTAACTCTACTTGGGTATTTTTGCTTCTTCCTTTAGAAGCAGACGTGGCTGAATCTATGTGCACATTACAATCCAAGCTAAGTACAACTTAAGCAGTTATTTTCAGTTTCAGAATTATACATTCGTGAATCTCACCAAGCAACAAATAACTAAGAAAGAGACAGACCGTCTCTATCCAGAGCGAACACACACCATACACGTATTGTGTCACTGTAACGATAATCCTTTATTCCCCATATTGTTTGGAGTAATGTATTAGCAACGAATAAGAAATGCAAAGACCCTGAATACCAGAGCGCAAACACTTCTTGAGATTAATACAGGAGTAAGATCATATATAGATATATACATATATAACAAAACCTTCACCGAAAGATATATATGCAATGTATTGTGCAGATAAAGAGCCTTGAGTGAAAGTCTTGAAGCCCATAAATATTGGGGGTTGAGAGTCCTTAAATACTTTATTGGATGCTATAACTAACTTGTCCAATAAATCATGTTATCGGGAAACGTATTGGTCTTGTACCTATGGTTTCCGTGTTTTTGTTTTTGTTTTTTTTTGGCCAAGTGTTGGCGAAGAGTTTCGTCCAGTCTAGATACAAGTTGCGTCGGTTATATTATGATGCATGTTCAAATATAAAAGATCTTGTGGTCTGGCAATGGTAATCGAATCATTTCTATGATGGTAAACATTGTCTCATTGACAGAAACACGTCTCAGTTTTCTAAACTGTTTTTTTTTTCTTCTCTTCTCATTATCTCGTGTGTCTTCTCTCGTCAAATTCCTGACTTCTGTACTGCTGCTTTGTCCCACCTGTTCAGCTGTAGTAATTTCAGACAAAGCTCTTATTAGTCAAATGACAGCGTTAGCTCCTTGTTTTGATTGAATCAATAGACCAATAGATACAAAAATATAATAACTAGAAAGCTCGAGTGACGCTGGTTATTAAAATATATATATATATAGAATATATATATATATATATATATATATATATATATATATATATATATATATATATATATATATATATATATATATATATATATATATATATATATATATATATATTGTATCTCTGCTGGACGATCGCGTCCTGCAAGTCCACGAAGAGAGCGGTAGAAAACTCAAACTAAAAGATATTTGACCGAATGTTAACTTGACTTCAGACAAAAGATTTGTAGGTCATGAAGTAAGTGAATTTTAGTAAGCTAGTTCCTGGGATTTTTAAAATATGTAATTGCGTTATGTGCTCTCTCTCGCTCTCTGTGCGCGTGTGTGCGTTTCTGTGTGTCTGTCACTCTCTGTGTGTCTCTGGGTATGTGTGTATGTTTGTCTATCTGTCTCTCTATGTGTGTGTGTGTCTCTGTGTGTGTGTATGTTTGTCTCTCTGTCTCTATGTATGTGTCTCTGTGTATGCGTGTCTCTGTGTGTATCTCTCTATACGTGTGTGTCTGTATGTGTCTCTGTGTGTGCGCGTGTCTCTCTCTGTGCGTATATCTCTGTCTGTGTGTGTGTCTCTTTCTCTGTGTGGTGTCTCTCTGTCCGTGTCTCTCTCTGTGTACGTGTGTGTGTTCAATTACTGAATGTAATGATAATTATTAATTACTTCTTATTGAAGTTAAGAATATTTAAATCTGAAAAGACGTTGTGAGTTGTATCATCGCAGGGCAAAAATGCAACAAGCCATCTTTCTTTCCCCTGACAAAATAAAGAAATCGTTCTCCGTACAAGGCAACTATTATGATGTTGTGTATGGGGCTGTCAACCTTATGCAATAAAACACATTGCTACATAAACAACAGCTACAAGATCACGTGACTGCTTGGTGCAGGCTTCATGCATGGCAACACGCGGCAATGTTGAAGCCATGCTCCGTAAGGTGCGCAAAGTAAAATAATAATAATAATGATATCAGATATATAATTTAGACGGGAGATCAGCTAAACTAGAGGCGATTCTATATAATTTAGACCGGAGATCAGCTAAACTAGAGGCGATTCTTAATTTAGAGGGGAGATCAGCTAAACTAGAAGCCATTCTTTGAGGACGCTCACCCTTTGTTAAACGCTGATAAACTGTTACATGAATTCCCCGGTGGTTAAGCACGACATCAATCAAGGACAACTTCAGAGGAGACAATTACATTCCGACACATCACAAAGTCAAACTTGCAACTTTGGTTGATGGCATGAACACGCGTGTACTTAACAGCACGGGGTCCACCCAGCTAAGTCCTGTGTGACCTCTGCTTTTGTAAGCTCCCGCGCCAACACACAGGCTGTCTGTCATTGTTTGTAGACAACAGAACGTAGATACCTGGGAAAGATGAAACGCAATACCTTTTCCGGAATTAAACGAGATAGATTCAGTTGCGTAACTACCGCTCGGGTGGCCCCGGAAATTAGTTGTCAGAAGGGACCCACGCCTGTATACCTTGCCTTAAAATTCCCTTTATTCCGGAGCTAAACGTCATAGTTTGTTCCAGTTTGTTCCAGTTTCTGTAGACAGACATGAAAGAGATAAACAAGACACGGAAAGATCTTGAGAGGATGGCACAGGTCAGGAAGATCTGGCACAGGTCAGGGAGATCTGGCACAGGTCAGGGAGATCTGGCACAGGTCAGGAAGATCTGGCACAGGTCAGGGAGATCTGGCACAGGTCAGGGAGATCTGGCACAGGTCAGGGAGATCTGGCACAGGTCAGGGAGATCTGGCACAGGTCAGGAAGATCTGGCACAGGTCAGGGAGATCTGGCACAGGTCAGGAAGATCTGGCACAGGTCAGGGAGATCTGGCACAGGTCAGACAGACTACACCAATATACATATTACGTATATTTCTATCACTCACAGGCACGCACATACACGTGACGACAGGTAAACACACAGACGTGGGAAAAAACTATAACAATGATATATATATTATCTAGAACGAGCTGACCAAACACGATTATTAAGTTCAAGAGCGATTTTAATATCAGGAAAAAATCGGCTCACAACATCAAAGAAAGTACATCAAGGAGAATACATATACACATAGTCATAAAAATTCAAGGAAATGTTGCAAGGATGATAGCCCCTTTATAGTGTTAACTCTAGGTTTAGCCCAGCCCCGTAAAGAGAACAGATGATGGCGCCAGAGTCACAGATACATAGGGTTTGATTCTAAGAGTTTTCGTTGTTTTATCTCGTAATTATATGCACAGAGTTTGAAAAAAAAAATCTGATTTAACCTAAGACAAAAAAAACACAAGAACTGTAGCCTTAGCAACAAATTATGCAGATTGAAAAAACAAATAGGACAGCAACAGGGTGTCAAAGATATAATAGTGAAAATATCACTCAAACCAGCGTACAATCATTCATTCCGCCATGGCCTCTCATACATGTACTCACGACTTTGCTCGCTGCCTCTTGGAACACACTGATTTTAGATTTTCACACAGACTCAAAAAAAAATGCAGTCTTCTGCCAAGAAGTCCCCAGTTCCAAAAGACGTATTTAACTCGGAGTCTCCGGGAACGACTACTTGGGTGTGCAGATTTGTTCAAATGTCTGATTAAGTCACCTAACAATTATTCCAGGCGCGGGAGTTAGCAGAGCACAGTGTCAATAGCGTAGGTTTCTAAAAATGATGAATGTCAGGTCGGTGCCTTCCCTCAGTATAGGATTCACTTTAGTCACACCACAGATTTGTCCACAAAAAAAATATATATATATATATATAGTCGGGAAATGTTAGTTAATACTTGAAGTATTTCGCGCCACCAGGCAGAAAAATTACGTAGAGTTTCTAGAAGAAATTGAGATCTGGCTCCAAGGTCCAGTATTTATCATTACAGTCTTTGAAAACCCGTTATTGGGATATAGTATTTCTGGCTAACTCGGGTTGCATATGCACTGTTTAGACCAGTGGTACTTAAGAAACCCACGTGGTTCAAAATAAGGACTGTCTATTTCTTCACAAGTATGGAAAACTACTACTAGGTGCTGGTAAAGTTAGGGTCACCCCAAAACTTTCACTGTGTGGAGGAAAAAATAACACATATAATATAATAAACAGAATCTGTACTGGTTATAACTTACATTTAAACTTGCAAGCAGAGAGCTTTGCTTATCATTTAAACTTCCCGTGACGTAAGTTATATTTAAAAATCAGCAATCCTCATGAATTAGGAACACGTGCGTATTCCGTCACCATTCATGAGGCTCGATTCTAGAGTTTATACGTTAGTTTAGAAAAAATACACTCGACTGAGTATTAGCAGTTAAATTAAATTCATAAATAGCTACAATTGCCGTTATAAGCTAGAAATTTTAATTTTATTCTGCTTTCCACTGAATGCTTCCCTAGAAAATATAATAGCCTACCACTTTATTTCTCTTCTGCGCTAAAGAAATAGATTAAAATGAATTAAGCGATTAAACACTTTAACACTCACAAAATCTATATATCTATCATATTAATTACCTCAACCACAGAATTACAGGTAGTCGCACAACTTAAGAATGAAATGCTGAAAATATTTCTGGAAGTCTAGAAGTTCGACAAATTGCCGAAACAAACTGAGATCTTCGCTAACAGCTATTCTGTTTACGAGCAACCTATCTACTGTGAGTCTATGAGCGAGAATGAAATTAAAGTTTCAAACTTGGCCAATATCTTTAAAATCGGACACAGGATCCTAATCTTATTTCGCCAAGCGAAATAGTCTCCCCTGTCCGTATAACACCTTCGTCCGCTTATCGCGTGACGTAACAGCCATCAGTGGCCGAGGGCTTGCATGAGTTGCAAATCTCAGACCACCGTCTGCAGTGCGGAGTGGATTTTCACGCTAAGCCGGGTTTTTTCTGACGAAAAACCTCATGCGTTTACTGAAATGCAGACTCTCTGTCTACTTTCCATGTCCCTCGGGTGAATTTTCACGCCCCAGGCCAGAGACCCTCAGACGAATGTCTAGCGAATGCTGTAAATTCACGCCTATCGTCCGACCAGCGCGACTGACATGTACGCAATACCACCCAAGTGCGATTCTCAGTTTTAGAGAAAGGAAAACAGGTAAAGTTTGCGAATTATATGAAAATAATATTCGCAAAACGAATGGATGAAAAATATACAGGAAAAAGGAAATACAGAGATAATAAAAGAGAGAATTCGGGTGAAAGAATAGGAAGAAGATGTAGGAAATTAAATGAATATAAACCCTACGTGACAACAAGACAACAGAAAAACAACAGAAGTGGTGGGCTTACCGGGAATACTGGGTCGTCCTTAGGTACATATCCGGGTTACGAGGAGAGATCGAGCTAATGACCTCTGTGTAAACATTTATAACACATAAGGAAGGGAAACCCGAGGCCTGTAAACAGTAAATAAATATTAGACAAACATAAAGGTATGTTTTCAGGCACTCGTAAGAAATAAAGAAGTAGAAAACTAGACAACAGAAAAACAACAGACGTCAGTGGCTTACCCAGGACTCGAACCCAGGACCTTCCGTGCGACAACAAACCCGCGCCCCGCCCCCCCCCCCCATTTATGCAAGCGAATCACACTATCCTCCCTGCCATCTAGGCATCACCAAAAATGATGCTTCGATGACGGGTCATTAGTGCGAACCGCAAGACATAACACCGGAAATTTACCATGGTAGTCCAGCCTATTAATGACGCAATCACTTCTGTTGTTCCCCTATTATACAGTATAGGTCAGTCCATACAAGACAAAGACCTTACTACTTATGTGTTATAAATGTTTATACAATACCAGAATCCTACCCTCTGTCCTGTACTTACTGTTCTTAGTCTACTATCATTTACTAGACACAGTATAAAGGTCTTTGTCTTGTAGAATTGTAAGTAATAATTGTAGAATTGTAAAAATACCGACTCCACGACTCCAACTTCGCAGCCATCCATTATGCAAAGGTAGCAATCAAGACTGATGAAGTTATTAAAATGACGAATATGAACACAGATTTTGTCATCTAATGTAGAAAGTTATGCTATTCTATATCAAAGGGATTAGCCTGCTTTACAAAAAATGTTAATGTCCTCAAAATGTGCTGGAACTCTACATCCAGCTTCCATTACTTTAAGCAGTCTGAAAGAAGGTCAATGAATGTAATTTAAGTCGACAGAAACGAAAGAACGGAACAGGTATTATGGTCATGAGTGTCACTGAAAATATATCCGCAAGTTTAGCGTTTCCCAAAGTGTGGTGCGCGTAATCCAGAGAGTACGGGGGTGATTGAAAAGTCACGTCTTATTTTCAAATTGTTATTTCTTCACCAGTGTTCAACTAATTTATACTAAACAAATGTCAAGATAAAGAAAATTCACTGTAATTTCATTACGTAAAATGCTGTTTCACATTAACATTTATAACTCGGCGTGAGATCCGGTTTGTTCAATACATGATTTCATAGTGGGCAGCAATTTGTGGCTTTTTCTTGTCTTGTGTGTGTGGTCATTTGAGATGTTATTTTATTTTTATTTTGTTTTCGAAAAAATAGACTTCATTAGTTAAAACTCCTTTGACTTGACTTAATCAATAGACACAAGTGACAATATAATAATTACAAAATAGGAAATGACATTTAAATCACCCTATATATATATATGTATATGTGTGTGTGTGTGTGTGTGTGTGTGCGTGCGTGCGTGCGTGCGTGCGTGCGTGCGTGCATGCGTGTGTGTGTGCGTGCGTGTGAATTGTATATATTTGAGCTGCATTACTGTAAAAAAATAACCTTATTAAAACCCTAAACTATCTTTGCCCGAGAGATAAAACTCACGAGTGGGGTACGTTGGTCGGGCGAAACTCTCAACAGGGGTACTCGATTACTATACGTTTGAGAAACACTGCGCTAGTTGATGAAGTTTTCGTTCTCAGATATTTAAATCACCGTGAACTTTAGGTGGGTAAGAGCCAGAAACGATTTCCGTCAGGTCCCCCCCCCCCTCCCGGGCCGTGACAGGTGAAAGTAAAAGTGTTGCCGGTAACTAAATCTGTTGTCAGCCCAATTGTCAAGGCTCCAGACCCACGGTTATTCAAACCAGTTTATTCCAGCCCTAAGGTCAAACGTTTGACTTGGTGACACTGGTACAGAATCGGTTGGGGGTGCAAATATCAGCTTTACTGAATACGATGACAAAACAAATTGGACGGTGCGGCTAAGAAGCGAACAATCACATGAAAATAGTGAATATAATAAATAAAACCTAACAAGGTAAAAGAAAAACACTGATAACATTAAAAGTAACAAAAGATAAACAGTTCAAATAATTTGCAAATCTTATTAGAATTCATTCATTCATAACCCTCCACTCCCAAAGGAGCATAGGCCTTCAACAAACACATGCCAAGTCCTCCTGTCACGTGCCATCATCTCAAGTTCTTTCCATGTTCTCCTCATCATTTTCACCTCTGTTTCCAACTCTCTTCTCCATGTACTTCTTGGTCTTCCTCTGCCTCTCTTGCCCTGGGGGTTCCAGAACAAGGACTGCCTTGTAATGCTATCAACAGGTTTCCTCAGTGTGTGTCCTATCCATCTCCATCGTCTTCTTCTCATCTCTTGTTCCACTGGCACTTGTCCAGTTCTTGTCATCAGTTCCACATTGGTAACCTTGTCATACCATTTTAATCCCTCTATTCTACGCAAGCACCCATTTATGAAAGTCTGTAGCTTTTTGGTTGTTGTCTTTGTTGTTCTCCATGTCTCCGAGCCATACAATAGGACTGACTTCACATTTGAGTTGAAGATTCTTATTTTCGTGTTGGATCCTATTTTTCTTGATCTCCATATATTTCCCAATGCAATGAAAGCTCCTCTTGCCTTTTATATTCTTATTTTGATATCGCTGTCTGTCCCTCCAACTTTATCTATATTACTGCCAAGATATGTGTATGATTCTACATCTTGTATTGGTGTTTCTTCAAGTTCAACCCTGTTTTCATTACCTGCATTTATTCGCATTATTTTTGTCTTTTCCCGTGTATTTTCAGACCCAATTGCTGTGACCTCTCATCGAGTGTTTTCAATTTGTCCTGCATCTGATTACGGTTATGGGACAGGAGAGCCAAGTCATCAGCAAAATCCAGATCATCCAACTGCTTAGTCAGAGTCCACTGGATTCCATTTCTGTTGTGTGTTGTCGATGATCTCATAACCCAATCTATTGCCAGCAAGAAAAGAAATGGAGACAAGAGGCATCCCTGAATAGTCCTGCATAATATCCTCAGAACTGGAGTAGATTCACTCAAGACATCGTCAGAATTGAAGTAGATTCCTGAAGACATCGTCAAAATTAAAGTAGATTGCCGCAAGACATCGTCCGAATTGAGGTAGATTCCTACAAGACATCGTCAAAATTGAAGTATATTCCTGCAAGGAATCGTCAGAATTGAAGTAGATTCCTGCAAGTCATCATTAGAATTGAGATAGATTACTGCAAGACATCCTCAGAATTGAAGTAGATTCATGCAAGACATCATTAGAATTGAGATTGGTTCCTACAAGACATCGTCAGAATTGAAGTAGATTCCTGTCAGACATCCTCAGAATTGAAGTAGATTCCTGCAAGACATAGTCAGAATTGAGGTAGATTCT
The DNA here is from genome assembly GCA_024509875.1 of Oreohelix idahoensis. Classification (NCBI taxonomy): domain Eukaryota; kingdom Metazoa; phylum Mollusca; class Gastropoda; order Stylommatophora; family Oreohelicidae; genus Oreohelix; species Oreohelix idahoensis. Next base: position 366,667 of record JAMPIV010000465.1, read on the forward strand.
AAGACATCATCAGAATTGGGGTAGGTTCCCACAAGACATCGTCAAAATTGAAGTAGATTTGTACAAGGCATCATTAGAATTGAGATAGATTACTGCAAGACATCGTCAGAATTTAAGAAGATTCCTGCAAGGCATCGTCAGAATTGAAGTAGATTCCTGCGAGACATCGTCAGAATAAATCACAGAAGCACGTCAAAGCCAGATGTGAGCAAAATCCTTACTTGTTATATAGGGGTATTTCCTGTACATTGCTGCCAACATTGAATCACAATTAAATCAATATTTTAGACATAAAAGTCTTTAGGTCAAAACTACCACAACCTCCTCCTCCCCCGTCCTCTTCTTCCTATTCTTCTCTTCTTATTGTTCTTCTTCTTCTTCATCGTCATCTCCTTCTTCTTCTTTCTTCTTATGTCTTCTTTGTTCTGTTTGTTTGTCCTCCCCACATGAATACGTATCTGTCTGCCCGATTTTCAGTTTGTTGAACAGATGGTTTTATTAGAGTCTGTAAAAGTCAAAACCAATCGTTATTTATTATAATATCAGATCTTCTACTTCATCCGTCTGCGGTAACAGTAGACATGACATGTTGAATGTAAAAACAAACTTTTGAACATTACAGAACTAGTTCATTCATAATTTCTCATTTCGCTCCTTACAGATCATGGGAACACCACTACAGGTGGCCTCCTTGCAGGAAACCAGCTACACATTATTTATGTGATTTTTGCAGCGGTTGTTTTTGTAGCAATTTGTTGTACATGATGTTGTTGTCAGCCTCATACATAACCTCATAATGTTGTTGTCAGCCTCATACATAACCTCATAATGTTGTTGTCAGCCTCATAATAACCTCATAATGTTTTTGTCAGCCTCATGCATAACCTCATGATGTTGTTGTCAGCCTCATATATAACCTCATAATGTTGTTGTCAGCCTCATGCATAACCTCATAATGTTGTTGTCAGCCTCATGCATAACCTCTTGATGTTGTTGTCAGCCTCATACATAACCTCATAATGTTGTTGTCAGCCTCATACATAACCTCATAATGTTGCTGTCAGCCTCATACATAACTTCATAATGTTGTTGTCAGCCTCATGTATAACCTCATAATGTTGTTGTCAGCCTCATGCATAACCTCATGATGTTGTTGTCAGCCTCATACATAACCTCATGATGTTGTTGTCAGCCTCATACATAACCTCATAATGTTGTTGTCAGCCTCATAATGTTGTTGTCAGCCTCATACATAACCTCATAATGTTGTTGTCAGCCTCATACATAACCTCATAATATTGTTGTCAGCCTCATGCATAACCTCATGATGTTGTTGTCAGCCTCATGCATAACCTCATGATGTTATTGTCAGCCTCATGCATAACCTCATAATGTTGTTGTCAGCCTCATAATGTTGTTGTCAGCCTCATACATAACCTCATAATGTTGTTGTCAGTCTCATACATAACCTCATAATGTTGTTGTCAGCCCCATGCATAACCTCATGATGTTGTTGTCAGCCTCATGCATAACCTCATAATGTTGTTCTCAGCCTCATGCATAACCTCATGATGCTGTTGTCAGCCTCATGCATAACCTCATGATGTTGTTGTCAGCCTCATACATAACCTCATAATGTTGTTGTCAGCCTCATACATAACCTCATAATGTTGCTGTCAGCCTCATACATAACCTCATAATGTTGTTGTCAGCCTCATGTATAACCTCATAATGTTGTTGTCAGCCTCATGCATAACCTCATGATGTTGTTGTCAGCCTCATACATAACCTCATGATGTTGTTGTCAGCCTCATACATAACCTCATAATGTTGTTGTCAGCCTCATAATGTTGTTGTCAGCCTCATACATAACCTCATAATGTTGTTGTCAGCCTCATACATAACCTCATAATATTGTTGTCAGCCTCATGCATAACCTCATGATGTTGTTGTCAGCCTCATGCATAACCTCATGATGTTGTTGTCAGCCTCATGCATAACCTCATAATGTTGTTGTCAGCCTCATAATGTTGTTGTCAGCCTCATACATAACCTCATAATGTTGTTGTCAGCCTCATACATAACCTCATAATGTTGTTGTCAGCCTCATGCATAACCTCATGATGTTGTTGTCAGCCTCATGCATAACCTCATAATGTTGTTGTCAGCCTCATGCATAACCTCATGATGCTGTTGTCAGCCTCATGCATAACCTCATGATGTTGTTGTCAGCCTCATACATAACCTCATAATGTTGTTGTCAGCCTCATAATGTTGTTGTCAGCCTCATAATAACCTCATAATGTTGTTGTCAGCCTCATACATAACCTCATAATGTTGTTGTCAGCCTCATACATAACCTCATAATGTTGTTGTCAGCCTCATGCATAACCTCATAATGTTGTTGTCAGCCTCATGCATAACCTCATAATGTTGTTGTCAGCCTCATATATAACCTCATAATGTTGTTGTCAGCCTCATACATAACCTCATAATGTTGTTGTCAGCCTCATACATAACCTCATGATGTTGTTGTCAGCCTCATACATAACCTCATAATGTTGTTCTCAGCCTCATGCATAACCTCATAGTCGCCTCCTGCGATATATCTTAGAGAGTATTAGGCCAATTCTTTTATTGTCTCATCAGACAGGCCAAAGAAGTACACGGAATCACATCACTAACTGATTATTAGAAAATAAATTACACCAATACCTCGCTCTTTCGACAGGTTACGGACCAGAGCTATGACGAAAGTCGAAAATCGACGAAAGTCGAAGCATATCTTTTATTTAGCTTACAAATGCATTTGGGCCGCCAAAAAACGAAAATAACTAACTATATAACACTTGCGAATGCATGCAACACCTAGATAAACAGAAATAAACATAAGAGTAAAGAAAATACAGTAATAAATAAAAAAAATACGTAAATAGCATCTTACCTTAAAATCATTCTTGAGCAAGTAGACGATGAATATATACAGTATGTACAGTTTTGAATGTTGGTAATTTAGGGGGATTCTAGACTTAGAAAACCAGATGGAGAAAATTGAGGTGGCTCATCTTCAGAACTGGAGGATTTCAATCTAATTCTTTTAGGAGAAAGGCACCTTGAAGGAGATCTAACTGGGGCTGATGTTGATGGCTCGGAATCTGAAGGGTTAGAGGGAGGGGTGACTGAAGTTGGTTGTGGCGGTTGCGTCTTGAAAAAGGAGAGCAAAGACGTTTACCTCATTGATGTCTTCTTCCTTTCCCTAAGAAGTTCTCTGCAACAGGCTATTTGGTGTTCTAGCCCACTATTTACTTTTGAACTTCTGTCGAAATTTATTCTACGTTGAAGATCTGCTGCTTTGTGTAGCCAACTTCTTCTATAATTGTTTCAAGCTTCACTTGAAAAGCTCCTGCAGCTGCGGTATCTGCGCTAGCTGATTCTCCCTTCACTGCTATATTATGCAAATTTGACCTTTTCTTAAATTTCTCAAACCAGCCCCTGCTAGCTCCAAATGTCTCTTCAGCTGATGTCTCTCCTTGTTCAGCCTTCATTGCATTAAATAAAGTTTGTGCTTTAGCCTGGATAAGATCTTGGCTTAGAGGAATGTTGTGGCTGACTTGGTCTTCAATCCACACATTTAACACTTTCTCCATCTCACCAATTAAATTGTGCCGCTTTCTAATAAGTTTGGTATGCTCTGGCGTAGCGTTTTTAATTTCCTCTAACACTTTAGCTCTGTTCTTTACAATTGTGCTAACTGTAGTGCTTGGTACACCTAGCCTGCGGCCTATTTCAGCATTTAAGATGCCTTGTTCATTAAGCTTGATTAGCTTAAGCTTTTCTTGCAAATTGAGAACCTTATGGGTTCTTTTAACTGTGTCACTACACTTAGGACCCATTATGAATATATTAAAGCAGAAAAATAAGTAGTACTGTATAAGGCCTAATCACACAAAAAAGTACAGTATGAAAACTGTACACGTATCGTATAATCACGATATGAACACTGTCATTAGACTGTTATCACTAAAATAACTATGAACTGTTTACAGTATAATCACAAAAATAATATAGTATGAATAGTTTTGTTATTTTAATCACAAAAATAAGTAGTATTAATATGTTTAATGACAAATATAAGAGATTCAATGCGGACAACTTAAAAAAAAAAACAGTGCACACCGAACGATTTCTGTTCAAAGACTGAACGACGAAAGAATCAAGATGACGCGCAGTTGTGACCAAATGCGACGAAAGAGCGAAGCGAGCGACGAAATTTGGAAACGTGGTTAGAATTGAAAACCGACGAAAGAGCGAAGCGACGAAAGTCGAAGCGACGAAAGTCGAGGTATTGGTGTATACTAAATTTCACAAGTAAACTGCTTCGATAATAATTGCAAATTTACAACACTAATTGCTTATAAGAGTAAAAAGCAGCTATCGACAGAGCACGTAATGGAAGATGATCAGAAGCACGAATTTGGCCAGTTCACCCGTGATAACCACTACCATCTCAACTTCTCAGGTAAATTTAAACGTAAAGGCAGTCCCATAGCAAATACGGCCGTATGGGAGAGAAGTGCTGGAGTCCGCTATATTAGGTCTCAGCTTTAAGAAGTGAGGTGATGGGTTCTCTTTTTCATTTCCTGAACCCTCCTTAACTCAAGAGCAGAGTTAGGTACCGTTTACAGCTGGGTATATTAGACCCTGCCGATAGCAGATTTCGAAGCCGGTTACTTTATCTCGAGAAGCAAGCGTTCTAACTGCTCTGACTTTTAACTTGCACTAGAGGTATTCTTCTTAAAGTGACGTGTGCCGACTGATATTGGACATCACAACAGTTTCCGGTTCCTAGCCATCATCATTTTCCTTTGCGCTTCATACTGAGCATAGTGCCACCCTGCAATAAGCCTGTGCCAATCATGGACACGCTCTTGTAACGGTGATTTCTGTAGCAATATGTTTGATATGGTGAAGTTGCCAGCCTAGTGCACAACCTCATATTAATCGCCTTATACGACATGCACGAGGGAACAGCATGCCTATTTGTGTGTGTGTGTGTGTCTCATCTGATACCCCTGGCGAACTACACGGGGGACAAATTATAAGATACAGAATAGGAATGTGTATCTGGGAAGCGAAATCTCATCATGTAAAACAGTTGCTTCTTGAACCACAATTACACAGTGTATATGAAGTGTTTTGATATAGCTTCAAGAGGGCCATGTGCAGTGCTGTGCTTGTGTTCCACGTGGAACCCCCCCCCCCCCCCCCCGCGTCAGGGGAGAAAGATGGAAAGTAGAATTATAAGGTTTTGAACGACTGCGCTCCGCACCGTGTTACTTTCGGGTAGGTTTGTTCAGAGATCTTCAGGTCACGTGAAAACCTGCATTATTTATGTTAGTAATCCAGTTGCTAAGAAATTAAGTTGTAGCATATTTACGCGATGAAACATTTCCATCACCAGACTTTCATTCAATCTGCCTTGATTTAGGTGTTTTTAGATCTAGAATAGATGAAATGTGGGTCGAAACTATGAGGTATCTCACATACAAAAATGTTTTGAAATGTGACCAGCATGAACGGAGACTGTCGCTGTTGTGGTGCATCCGTATAGACTACAGGAGTTCAACAGTTCGTGAAGTGAAGAGGGAACACTGAGAGCCCGCGTTCTGATTGGAGAGCCTGGCGTACACCGCATTTGAACCATACCCGTGCCTCTGTTGCTGAATACCTGTGCTGTGTGGTTTATGTGTTAGTGCGCTCTGTGCTAAGCCTTGTCGAAATTTAGGATGTGTTACATAGCCATGCTGCGAGTTCGTTCTTTGTGCCGGAAGCACAACATGGCTGGCGGAAGTGCCTTTGTTTTTGAAGTTTTGATTCATTGAGTTTTGCTCAAACGTGGATACTTCTACTACTTGTCTTTTGTTTGTTCCGTGGTGGGTGAGAGGAACTAATTTTTGATAGTTTCTAGCAGACCGTCAAAGTGGCAATCCTTACACTTTTATGACTACATGGTATGAAATGTTACAGCTCTGAACTCAAGAACTTTGGTTCACAAACACATGTTGTCCTCGATTAACTTTGTGTGTTTACAGTACTAATACTCCAGTGTAGTGAAATGCTTGGGATATTTTCCAGTATTGTGAAAAAACGTGCCTGACATTTTATTGTGACATCAACAGGACCAGGTCTTTGAACAGAGAACGAACATGGATGAGATGTCAACCACAAGATTACGGACCAAGTCAGTCTTTGCTTTCAGGGCACCTGCGTCCAGCTGTTTTCACGAGACATAAACGGCGTAGTCATTGATATCATTTACGACATGTAAATACAAGCTGTATGCGCTATATGGAATTAGAATGATACTGCTCTGCAGGTGTTGACAATTGTTCCAGCGCCTTTTCATTTTATAGCTTAAAAGCAATTTGCACATTATCACGTCGCTCGTTCGTTGGCGGTGTCATATCTTCGGCATTTGGATATCGGCGGTGGCAGATGCACGCTTATTAGGGAGCTAGATGTGCTAGCAATCATGAATTTCTTTCTGGACTTTTTCTACCCTGAAAAACGTCGTCGAGAGAAGGAGCAAAGAGAACGCTACCAGAAGGCTGTAGCTGCCCAGACCCAAGCCCAAGCTAGTGCTGAGGCGGCAGCTGCCGTCGCCGCATTTGCTGGACATCCCCTCTACCTCAGCAACAATAACCTTTATGTTCATGGCGGCCTGGATTATAGTAGTGACGGTTACATGACGTATGGAAGAAGCTACCAGCCCATCCTTCACCCGTGTGACACAGGAGTTGGGTACAACAGTGATGGATATGTGTACGGTAGCTGTAGGAGACATCCAGTACAGACTCCTTATGACGGTGGTGGAGTTGGCAGAACAGTCTTTGCCACAGGTTGGAGAGATGATACTGGAAGACGTCGAGGTGGCGGGGGCACTGTAAGTCATGCTGCCCTAGCCAGGTTGACCAGCGGTAGAGACAACCAAGCCTTCCAGCAGAGCACCCCTCAGATGGGAACAGGGGGTTTAAAGAGCGGAGGGAGCATGAAGAGTAATGGAGGGAGGCCAAGCCAGGGTAGTGGCTTTCCGGGAATGTTCGGCAGAACAAGGTCGAGGACACTAGTTTTTCCATTCCGTAGGGAACGTGGATCTTTCTGGGGGACATTTCGTCTGAAGTATGATCCCAGGTTGCTTAAAGCAAGAGAGGAAAGTGTACGACGGGAAATGTCCATGCTATATTGTTGGAACAGTGAGTATAGCTGTAATTCTTTGTATCATAATATAATCTGGCAAGTACGTATATTCTACATCTTTTGTCTAGCAAGTACATACTAAATTCTTTTGTAGCATGACCAGAAACTTTGGTTTGCATAGAAAAGATGTTTTGTTGTTGTTACTGATTCAACAGTGTTTCGGCTGTCACCCTTTAGTCCAGTGCCATGCAGTGGTATCTGCATGTGCTCGCAAGTTGTTCTTTTGCCAGGCGTTCCACTTATCTGGCCTGGGAGGAAGGAGCATTTTCCTAACATTATCAAGTGCTGGGCACTCAAATAGGTGGTGGTCAACTATTTCATAGGGGACAAGATGTTTTAAAAACAACTGTTCCTTTGTTTCATTCCAGGTAAATGTGTGTAAATATCTCTCTTAACAGTCTGTCTGTCTGTTTCTCTCTCTCTCTCTCTCTCTCTCTCTCTCTCTCTCTCTCTCTCTCTCTCTCTCTCTCTCTGTCCGATTTACCTGGAATGAAACAGAAGATGTTTTTAAAAACATATCAACGACCTGGTTGCTGAACTACCACATGGAATGAAAGTGGCAAAGTACGCTGATGACCTGGTAATATGGTGCACAGATGAGCATGCAACAGTGGCCACCAAACTGCTACAAAGAGCTATAGATGCCTTAACCTCATGGGCAAATAGATGGTGTGTCAGCATCAACACAGACAAGTGCAGCACTACGCTCTTCACCCTCTCTCCCAAACAAAAAGCTGGTGTCATCAAGATAAACGAAGAGCTCCTGAGAGAAGACAAACAACCCACCTATCTCGGAGTTACATTCGATGATAGGCTGACATGGAAGCAGCACATCAACAAGGCAGCAACAAAGGCCAGGAGGAAGCTAGCCATCCTGAGAAAACTAAGTGGAACCACATGGGGAGCCAGCGGGAAAATACTTAGTAAAGTTTACCAGCAGGGCATACGACCACACCTGTAATATGGGTCAGCTGCGTGGTGTCCAGCATCAAACACCACATTACAAGAGCTAGATAAGGTGCAAAACCAGGCGCTTAGGGTCATCACGGGGGCAATGAAATCAACGCCTATAGTGGAGATGGAGAAAATGGGGATGATACAAGCACTGAGAGAACGCAGAGACACGAAAGTGCTAACACAGGCAGAAAAGTTCCTCTGTATGCCGAGCCATCCAATGAAGGACAGATTCCAAAACCTAGCAATGGGGCGACTGAAAAGAAGCAGCTTTATCCACCAGGATAAACGATTTCGTAGACAAACCTCAGACCTGCCTGAAGTTAACAGCCCCCTAAAGTCTGTGCCAGAACAAACCCCTTGGAGAGAGGAGCATGGACTACCAGTACACATCCACACAAAAGTGAAAGGAATATTCGACAGGGATGAACAGAACAGCGTGCAACGTAGGACAGTCACTCTGAGTTTCCTGGATGATGAATACCCACAGGACCTCTGGGTCCGAGTATACACGGATGGGTCAGCACAGAATGCAGTAAAGAATGGAGGAGCAGGAGTGTACATAGAATACCAAAACAACACTAGGGATACGGTCAGAGTACCAACGGGGAAATTCTGTAACAACTATGATGCAGAAGTCCAGGCAATCAAGGTGGCAACTGAGAAACTACTGAACACCAATCTCGGTCCACAGCCTGTAGTATTCCTGACAGATGCAAGATCAGCACTCCAAGCACTTCAGTCCAGAAAATTGTCAGGTATACAAGCCCTACTTTCTGAACTGTACAACCAGCGCAGGGTCGCCATGCAGTGGATACCGTCTCATTGTGGAATACCAGGAAACGAGAGAGCAGACGGACTGGCTAAAGAAGGTGCTGCAGACGAGCAACCGGATGTACCAGTTACGTACCATCAGAAGAAAAAGATGATCAAATCTATCAGAAAGCCACCAACACCAACACAGGATGACTACCAAGCTATGAACAGATCAGAACAAATAGTCATTCTGCGCCTCAGAACAGGACACAACCGCCTCCGCAGCCACATGTATACAAAATTCAAGATTGGCAATTCAGCCATGTGTACAGGCACCCCAGACTGCGGAGCACGTACTTCAAGATTGCCCCGAATATGATATATTGAGGCAAATCCACTGGTCCAGAGAAACAACACTGGAAGCAAAACTATATGGACCTCTGTATGAACTACAAAAGACAGTGAAGTTTATACAAGAAACAACATTGCAGATATAGACAATATAGTTCAAGCGAACGAAAGAAGAAGAAGAAATTCCTTTCTTTCATTCCAGGTAAATGTTGTAGACATCTCTCTTAACATTCTCCCTGTATCTCTTTCTGTCTCTCTTTGTCTCTGTGTGTGTGTCTCTCTCTCTCTCTCTCTCTCTCTTTGTCGCTCGCTCAGTCTGGCATCTTTTTGACCAATTTAACCATGATGTATCTTGGGATAAACAAGTTTCTTTTTAAATATCAGATTATAGATATTCTGCCAACAAAAAACTGTTTGGAGATGACAGGAACCTTGAGCTGACTACTACCTTTATTAGAGTCATTAATGTGGAAGTCTGAAGGTGAACGAGGAAGATGAAGAAGATTATAGATAAGGCACCATTTTTGCGGCCCTACATGAAGCCCTACATCTATTATTTCTGTTATATTAAGCGGCAATAGTGAATGCGTGAGCTGTCAGATAGCCTGTTGGATGGTGTATCCTGTTCTAAAATCTGCTGACGTTCTCCAGATTTGTCTGCATCTTTGTCTTGTAGTGCACCGTTGTTGTTGTTATTTAACTAGGACTTCTGAACTGCTGGCTCTTTTGCAGCCAATACAAAGTTGAAGACTCCTTGGTATTATGTACACTGTAGATCTAGGCTTTTCTTGTGGCTTTTCTGTCATTCCGACACGTGTTGAGTTGAAGTCATGAGCTCCAGTTGCTCCAGCCTGGATTGCGTTTAAACGATCACCACATCAGGTCCCATACTTGGAGGAAGAAGCAAGCGTGCATGTTATTTAGCTTATACCGTGCGTGTAGCAACTTTGCAGGCAGACTGACAGACAAATAATACACGTGACGTTCTCTTGATTTGTATGTACAAGTATCTTTGCCTTGTGGCGCAATGTTATTTAGCTTATGCGGTGCTTGTAGCATGCCATAGCCAGTGAGGTTTTACCGAGGCGTGGTTATTGCTAGTTGGAAACTTTACCGAGAGACGAATGGATGAACAGATGTGATAGGCATTTGGGAGATTCCAGTCAGGAATCATCCGACGACGCATTGCCTCGCTACGCGAATGAATTGTGACAGGAAACACGATCAGCTAAACACCATACAGATGGTCCTTGGTTTGATTCCCCGGAGTGCCTTTGTGTTACTTTTTTTTTGTTTAGTGTCCTCCTCTTTTTCTAATTTTCTTACGAGAACCTCCTATTTACGTATTTTTCGTTAACTATTTACCACACTCGGAGCGTTCGATTGGCAGAGTGGTTAGATCGCTGTTCTCTCACAGCAAAGGTGCTGGGTTCGAAACATGGTAGCGTCACGCTCCAGTCTACCAAGCTGTAAATGGGTACCTGGCTCTGCTCTTGAGTTAAGGAAGAAAACGGCAGTGAGGAAGGGAACTAGTCACCTCACCTCTCGATGCTGGACCTACTATAGTGAAGTCTCTAACACTTCACTCCCCTACGGCAATATCTGCTATGGGACTACCTTGACCTTTTGTTTTAAAATGTTCCAATCAATGACCTTGGGTTTCCCTCTTTGTTAACTTTCTTTGTGTTGTAAGTTTATGCACGTGCTTTTGCTCTGTTTAATGACCACTAAATCGATTCTGATATACAGTTTAGAGCTAAAAGCATTCTGCACATTTTAGCGTGAGAGATAGACGTTACCACAGGAGTATGAGCATGTCTTTGTCATCATCATCATCTCCTTTATCACTCCACATGCAGCCAGAACTGCAGCTACCCCACTTGCAGGAACCCTGCTCCAAACCGCATGCTTGTACAGCTGTGGTTTCTCTAGCAATATGTTTTTACATATTACGGTTGTCAGTCCCATTCACAGCTTCATATTAGCCGCCTGGTACGACATGCATGGAATATTAGTCCTATTTGTTCTTTCTCTCCTGTGACACCTCCAAGAACTACACTGAGTAAATGTATGTAGGGCACCAAAACAAGAATGAAATCAAAAAATAAAACAAAAAACAAAAAAAGAGCAAGGAATCCCAGTAAATAACACTGGATATTTTTTTTTTTTCGTACGCCCGCTAATACTCGAGGCGAAATCTCAGGTTATTATTAATGTCTAACCTGACATTGATTTTACGTGAGTATCCCTTTTTTCTTGTACAGAGACAGGTGTCCCTCGCCATTCAGGCAGATTACTCGCCGATTTCGGAGGTACCCATGAGAGCTGGGTCGGCTCAGGAGCCGCCAATCCCTGGTCGACGACACTCCTTCAAATGTCCTCGTCAGGTCTCGAGTTAATCCAGTCCAAATCCTGGTCGACGAAAAATCCTCAAATGCCATCGCCCGGGTTTGATCCTGGATCACCCGGTCGCCAGAGCGGTGTGGTAACCACTACGCTAGCGCGGTTCCCACACTGGATATTATTGAGATCTTATAAGCAGGGGGCAGATTGACATTGATCAGGACCGGGGCCAAAAAAGGGTCAGTGATCCCTGATTATCAATTCCACACAGATAAGTTAGGGAAGCGCGATCCCCTCTACTGATGTGAGCCTTCGGGCATTGCCAGATATGTCCAGCGCTCAGTCCGACCATGCTTTATAAAACCCGCACAGACTTATATCATCTTGTTGAAAAGCCACAACTTGGAACTAGTGATCCACGCCTGTAAATTGTGGCCGGACACAAAGCACAAATCAACAACCAGAGTTGGGGCACCATAGGAAGGATGGCTGCCGACCGAGCAAAGTGGAAACAGTGTGTTTCTGCTCTACAAGACGCCACCGGGCATAATGGTCACAGATTGCTTTGCCAGTCAGCAACCAAGGACCAAATAAATAAAGAAGACAAAGCCCAAAAATAGCCTGTTGCCACTTGAAATACCTGCCCAGGAAAGATTGTAATGTGACAATGAAAAAATGTTGAGATGCATGCAACAAAAGACAAAATTCTTCCTGATGACGACGATGACGTCAGTTAAGAATGAAAACAAATTCTAATGAGATACCAACTACTTTACAATGGACATTGCTTTCTTTAAACTTATTCAGTGTGATGTCTGAAATTGTTCGAAAAAGAAGAGGAGACCCATTGTTAAATTTTTCTGAATTCTGCCGATTTGGCCAAGTCTTAGTTTCTATTTTTAATATTTTATATAGTGCCTGTTACATCTGAGGAGCCGCGGTAGCATAGGGGTTAGTGCACTGGCTTCCTAGCTCAGTGGTCCATGGTTCGATCCCCAGATGAGGTGGGATTTTTTTAGGCCACAAACGGCTCCTGGGTCGACCCAGCCCCAATTGGGTACCAGAGCAACCCTGGGAAGGTTAAGGCGGCCGGTGTGATGCTGACCACATCACCCCTAGTGTGCCGATGGTCGAGAAAATGTGGGCCTAACACCATATTCCCAATATGCTTCAATGGGTGTGTAACGGGATTCTTTACCTTTCCTTTTACATCTGGGGTCGCATATGTTATTATTGTGTTGTACTGATAATGTTGGTAACTACCTTTAAAAAAACCAAAAAAAACACACAAACAATTTCGGAATGTTAAGATTTAGATTTAAAAAAAAACAACAACCTGTAAACGAACCTTTTACAGGATGACCGTGACCTCTGCATTCTAGCCTAATTTAAGTACAAGGTCGCCTCTGAGTACATGATAACCTCGGTTACGGACACTTACCATTGTCTTATAAATTGTGTCCTCTAAAATGACAGGTATAGGCACAGGTATTTTCAAATTTTACGTACCGACTTTCTTCAGACTTTTGCGTCAGAACCACGCTGGGCTTCTGGTGTCATCACTACCACACACTCCCCCCGCGCCTTTTCCCCATACGTGAATAGTTTGGGGTTTAAAAAACAAGAGTAGCCCTGAAAGAAGAAAATGCACCTTCTGTCGAATGTCTGCCACACAAAACACGTATTCCCTAACAGACACGCCATAGGGGGAGTCTGGTGTTTAATACTTCACTAAACTATGTCTTCTTCTTCGTTCACCCTCAGACGTCAACTTGAATATGTTCAAAGAAATCATTGGTCAGTCTGTTGACATCTCCGTAGAGCTTTTCTAGAAATGGCACTAGTGATGGCCATATGCGCTTTCTCTATCCCCTCATATGTTAGGCACCTTGGAAGTAGATGTTCAGCAGTCATTATATCAGTGCCACAGTTACACTCATCGGTAGTTCCTATCTTTAACGTATTGAATAGATGGTATCCCAATTTGTTGTGACCAGTGGCGTATTCTCTATGTGTGCTGTGCATGCTGCGCACACCTATGCCCGAAGGAAAATAAAAATTTAATGTATTATTCTATAAAATATTTCTCTTATAATGTTCTGCTTTCGGACCGCACGCATCAGGATAACGGATTTTCCCGCATAGAATCTACGAGTATATCTAGTTTCAGTTTCCCAGACGCGTTTTATAGTGCAGTTTTTTTGGTTGGTAGCAATCGCCCGAAGTTTCTCGGGTAATTCCGTGACTATGCGTGCTGCACCATTCGGCTTTACGTTTGAAGACTGGTTTGTGTGGATCGGGGTCATGGCCAGATACGTCAATACAATACGAACATGCGTGCGGTGGTCTTGCAGCTCTCCAGTTGAAAAAATCGGCTGTGTCCGTCCAGTGTTTTTTGTGATTAATTTTTGTTAGTTGCCGGGAATGCAGATTATTACAGTGACAGTGAGTTTCAAGTTGTAAGTTAATTAGTATTTCGGAGATAATTGACATATACCCCTAATAACTATCGTTGCGTAATTGAATATAGTTGGTTTTTAAATTAAGAGGGGAAGAAGTTAAATAGTAGGCGTACATATTCATTTTAAGTAGCAGCACACCTAGCTCGCATTACCAGGATACGCCACTGGTTGTGACCTGTGCAAAGTCTGAAGATTACTACTTGTTCATAATTCAAGAGCGGAGTCAGGTACCCATTTACAGTTGGGTACTGTAGAGCGTGACACTACTAGGTTTCGAAACCGGTAACTTTGCCTGTAGAAGCAGGCGCTCTAACCACTCTGCCAATCGACGCTGTCTCTGCTACATACTCATCTAATATTTTATGTCAGTTTACAGTCTCTTCCACTTGCCATGATGGGTATATTTTTCATTTTAATGTAAGCAGTAGTTGTTACCACATTTCTGTCTGAAACACGAGTGTTATTGTTATTCAGAATCGACGCCATTGCACTCCGGGCAAACCCATGGGTGCTCAGTTTCCCGCAGCAAATGTCGAAGGGTATGAATGCTAATTGTTCCTGTTGCGCACTGGTTGTTTACACGGCGGATGCGTCCTCTCATACGTCCATCCCTGCTGGTCTTACGTTTGATGCCGAATTCCAGCAGTCTTAGCCTTGATGATTCATCGATTGCGGTGTCATTTTCTAATAGACGAACATGAATCGCCCTCAGTATCTCTTCCTTATCTACGTTGACATGTCAACACGAGTGTTCAGTGGGCTTCTGTTTCCTTTTTATTTTTTAAAGGCAAATGTAAAAAAAAAAAAAAGGTACAAAGTAACATAGAAAAAAGTAAAAATTACTTTATGTCCTATGTCTCGAAAGGAGGCGATCCCTGGCTTTACGTTGCCGCAGGCCACGGGCTCTGGTTGACCGTATCTTGAGTTCAGATGTCATTTTATGGAAAGTTGAAAGTCGTCTTTTTTTATCTTCCTTTTGGCACTTTTAAAACAACATCAACAAGGAAGGACTGAGATTTGTTTAATTTATAGTTATTGATTGCATTTACAGGACATTGGCTCCATTGTTCCACTAGAACACTCCTCGTCAGCAAAATTGAAGTTTTCTGCCTAAGAATTGTGGCACAAGCAGCCTATACTATTTTTAATACTATTTAAAAATAAAAAATAAATGTACCGGTATATATTATTGTGCTACATAATGGCATATGTACGCCCAGCTGTCGACAAACCCAAAACATGTGTAACCAGTCTGAAGAATATGAAATCACAGTTTCATTATTATTCATGATTCATAAAATTGATTTGTAACCAATAACGTAGATAGCTGATCCGCGCCTCCCTCCTGTCCTTCACGACTTGATAACCCAGGGACCGTTTCATTTTAGCTGTGAGTGAAATTATGTCTTCGACCCCAAGGGTCTGAGGCCGCTATATCTACGCTGTTGTCAAAGCAGTCTTATTAGCAATAATGACATGTTCCAAATTCTTTAAGTTGAACTTTAAATTGTGTGAAACCAGCTATGCGCTGTGTTTGATGTCCTGATTAAGATTTTAAATCACTACCTTGTTACTTTATCTGTCTAGTTCTTTTGCACAGCTTCCATCACAAACTTCTCATACTTCCTGCTTAGAAAACGCATGTGTTTAGTGAAAGTGTAGTGGAACAGGTGTTGAGAATAGATAGACCAAGAGAATTGCACAAAATAGTAAAACAGCATATAACTTTCTAGGAGGCAAAGAGTTTTATCAGAATCAGATACAGAAACAAATGGAATGTAGAACATCCAGGTCACACTCAGAATGATGCTTACTACCAGCTCAACAGAAGAGAACAATTGGTAATCTTCAGACTCCGCACTGGCCACAACAGATTGAGATACCATCTATTCAACAAGCTAAAGATAGGAACTACCGATCAGTGTAACTGTGGCACTGATAAAATGACTGCTGAACATCTGCTTCAAAGTTGCCCCTTATATGCGGTACCGCATATGGCCGACGCCAGCTACTTTCGTGGAAAAGCTTTACGGGGATTCAAATAGCCTCAAACTGACTACTGCTTTCTTTGAGAACATTCAAGTGGACGTCTAAGAGTGTACGAAGAAGAAGAAGTATATAACAAGAACTAAAATTAATATATAAGGATCAATGATGGTGTGAGGATAAGGAGTAGTCTGCTAGAGTGCTCGTGTGGATGATGGCAGATAATTAGTGGATTTGATGTAATCTCAGACACCCCCTGGCTTTCTCACCCCTTTTCACTTTGTTAACAACAGGGCAGTTATGAGAGACTTTACTTTTTTTGAAGCGTGTATTAGTTTTTTTATTTGTTTGTTTCTAGGAAAGGGGGGTTCTCTCACTCACACACACACACACGCACGCACACACACACGCACGCACACATACACACAGATAGACAGGCGCGCGCGCACGCACACTCACACACACTTTTTTGGTTTTGATTTATTCTATGTGGACTGAGTGGAGGGGGGAAGAAGATACTATATTTATATATCGGAAATCAGATTTTATTGTCTTGAATTTACTACACTATATATCCTAATTATGGCCACCGATCGAGCAAAGTGGAATCAATTTATTGTTGCCCTACAAGACGCCACTAGGCGTGATGGCCACTGACTGCTTTGACGGTCGGTGGTTAAGGATCAAAGAAGACGATATCCTAATTATAACCCATCAAGGGTTGAGCAGGATACTTTATCAAAACAAAACACACAAAAAATAGTGGAGAAAGCGAGAGATAAAGCATTTAAAAGTTATCAGCTTTGACTTAAATTGTCTTATTAGAAGTTTATATTACGTTCTCTGGTGTTGTGCAGAAAGGAAGCGGAATTTAAACTTGAAAAACGTAGGAACTCAAGGTTAAAATTAAAGCTTGCTAAAAAGGCTTTCCTGAGGGCTGTTTATTATGCACCACCATCGTTTTCACGTCAAATTAAGCTAGCAATATTGTCCATAGTATGCTTATGGTGGAGCCATAACAGCTTTAACGTGTTCTCTCGTAGAGGAGAGGGAAAAATGGGTCAAACGGTCGTCTGCCTGCCTTACAGCTGATCATTCCGTACCAGCTTATGTTTACGGAGATTTTACCCACCATCCTTTGCGAGCTAGGCTGACAACCTGGCGCTTTCGCGTGGAGAAATAATTCAGACTTCGTCGCCCGCGGTCGGGGGGATTTTTCAGCCGATGTAAAGCAGCCTTGATTTTTTACATGCACTATTTGGTATTTCAAAACAATTTAATCTCTTTGGTCCGTTCCGACTAATTTTATACACTTCGTAAATATTATGTTCACTGATTGGAGTCTGTAATAATCTGTAGCAGGGAAAGGTGTGTTGGATTTAGGCTGCTGGTTGTGTTCTACTGTTGTATTCCGAAGTGGAGGAGGAAATATTTGATATTCTAAGCAGTTCCGAATTTTTTTTCGACCTAGCGCAAGCTAGTTTGATTAATAACTTGCAAATTGGAGGTGCTATAGTAGTAATATACGTGATATGGGCAATGCAGCAACGGCGAAAAAGGGAGACCCAGCTGAAAATGGTAAGATTTTGAATGGTGAATTAGCCTAGTCATAGAAGCATCTTCGACCTGACTCAGGTCACTGTGTAGATGCAGCATCCATACAAATTCTGTGATAATTAATTTATTATACACTGTTAAAGTAGATCATTTGCTATTAGCAGCCTCAGTTAACAAAATAAAGTTCACTGATGGAACGAGTAACTCCATATCAATTCTTTTCCAACTAATAGACTTTCTAGCCTCGACAGCGGACTCGGCTTTTGTTAACCATAGCATTGTACTGATCGCAGCTTCGTTGTTACCGATAACTGACATAGTTTTTGTTTGATTGCTGAGAAATCGGAACTCAGAATGCGACTGTATTTATTATGAAGATGTATTTATTATTTGGAAAGAGACGCATGTCGTGATATTTGTAAGAAGTTTTAATTTAAACTAAAGTGGGAAACATTTTGAGTCAAATAACAAAGCGTGACGATTATAATATTAATAATTACGACTTCGCACTTTCTATTAAATCATATCTCTCTTTTGTCCTTCTCAACTCCAAGCGTTTTGTAACAATGAACCTAGGGCCTACTGCTTTGAAATGTAATTTTGTTTTTTAAAGAAAGACATTCTTGCATTTTATATTTACAATGTCAGCGTTCCAATTGACTTATCAATGACTTATCAACAGTTCTAGATATTTATGGATTGAACTTATTAATTATGCATTAGGAATGTATAATCTGGTACATAAGGGTTGAAATGAAGAACAGTGGGAAGTATATTTGATAGCCTATGGCCTTAAACAAAGAATTCAGAGGCACAGAAATAACGGATCTGTTTAGGAATCCTAACACTAAGCCTTAATCCTAAGTTCCTAACTCTAACAACGTTGGCGATTTATTTGAATGGCATTGAAGAACATGTCCCACTATTTTTCTCTTCAGTCGTATATAAGTTTAAGTATTACATGCTGATCTCCTTGTAGGCCTACAGTTGATCTTTACTTATATATGTCAAGTTCTGTAACATCAGACTAGAGCACACATAATCAGATTAAGATGGATATACATATGTGATTAAAACTGAATGTATGATCTAGTTAACAGCTATTCTGTTTTAATTATCTTAACATCCTTGAAAAATGCAGTGACAGTAATAATTAGCACATCAGGCATCCCATGAGCGTTTTTAATTGCCGTACATCTGACATATATATGTGTCTTTGGCGCACAGGCCGTTGACCACATTCCAGACTACACTGCATCTGTCACCTTGTTAGTCTGTTCCTCTTTCCACCTCTATAGATGGGTATTTTCTGTAGTTCCTCCGAGGTCTTCCAGGAAATAAGAAATAATAGGTAGGACTGCTTCTTCCTCTGGCATATCGTACCAGCTGACTGATATTAGGATGTTCTTGTTGCTGGTAAACCCCATCATGTAAAACATATTGCTACATAAACCACAGATGCAGAAGAACACAAATGCTTTGGTGCAGGTTTCTTGCACCAGCTGTAGTAGTGGCTTCATGCTCCATATAATGAGAAATGAGTAAATGAATGTAGGGGTATTCTCCATACCAAGATGAGAACTTCTATAACGTACTGTATACAGAAGAATTGCAGAAATGGGAGATATTCAGTAAAGCATCTTTTCTCATGTTCACTAATTCGTAGTCAGTAATATTCAGTAAAGTATCTTTTCTCATGTTCACTAATTCGTAGTCAGTAATATTCAGTAAAGCATCTTTTCTCATGTTCACTAATTCATAGTCAGTAATATTCAGTAAAGCATCTTTTCTCATGTTCACTAATTCGTAGTCAGTAATATTCAGTAAAGCATCTTTTCTCATGTTCACTAATTCGTAGTCAGTAATATTCAGTAAAGCATCTTTTCTCATGTTCACTAATTCGTAGTCAGTAATATTCAGTAAAGCATCTTTTCTCATGTTCACTAATTCGTAGTCAGTAATATTCAGTAAAGCATCTTTTCTCATATTTACTAATTCATGTTTGATGGTACCAGACCACCAGGGCTTCTATATCCGGACAAGCACCCTAATATTGCTGACAGAGCTTGTACCTGTGTTGAATGGGGTGTGCCTCATTAAAACGATGGAAAATTCTTATGTTTTAAAATCAAGATCGATCACTTGCCACACAACCCCCCCCCCCCCCCGTGGACTAAACCAAAGAAAGCAGACATTGATATATCTCATGTGGCTGACATCCCATCATCTCATATATTTCTGTGATATTTAAAAGGTTGCGTGTACGGTGTTGTGAAGGTTGTCTACTCATCTGATGTGACGGGACCTCAAGACGCAGCAATAGAGACCGCAGTCAGCGACTCATAGCTTGACTGCCTGCGTCAGGACCAGCGAATCAGAGCTGGTCAAGACCGCACTCCACCTCCACGTGGTGGTCCTGGAAACAGTCTGCAGCTGTGCAGGCTGGCTGAGCGAGTGTGGATCGAAATGGGAAGGCAAACCCGGTCCTAAAAAATGCCGTGCAGAAGTCGGATGTGTCGACCGAAAGGTGCAGATATCACAGCTACGTTGTAAAGAGACACAACGCAACCACCGTCCTTTTCAGGGCGAACGAAGAAGAAGAAGATCTGATGTGACCTTCCATATATTTTTTAACTAGTGAATGTTCACATATTTGAATTCTGCTGTGATTGTCAGTATGAAAAAAGCTAAAGACAGTCCCATAGCAGATACTGCCGCAGACGAGTGAAGGGGATTTCACTGTAGTAGGTCTCAGCTTTACTAGCTGGGGTGAACGATTCCCTTCCTTGCTGCATATGCCCTCCTTAATTTAAGAGCAGGTCAGGTACCCACTTGCAGCTGGGCAGACTAGCATGACCCTACTACGTTTTAAACACCAAGCGCTGTAACCACTCTCTTATTTGATGCACTTCCCTTATATTTACAATATTTCTGTAATGATGTTCTTTATATTCTGTTCCTGTAGGGATGTTCCAAATCCCATACAGTAGTAGCCACCCATACATTAGGCCTTCACTTTCTATTATTTACAATGGCCTTTTATAGATTTTATTTGTATGTGGAATGATAATGGTGTCCACAGCATTTTTGATTCTTCAGAAGCAACAGTCAGCGCCATCTGAAATATATACACGTCCTTAAGCCCTATTTAAAAACCTTGGGGTCAGGTATGTTCCAGAATGGGGAATGTTTCGGATTTCACAATAGTAGTATGGGATTTATGGCACATATTAAAATAACTCCCCATGTGGCAGCACCCTCTAAGCAAACACATTAATATTTCTAAAATTCCTGATTTATATGAAAAACAATCTTTAATTTTTTTTTTACGTTGAAGACGTAAAATATTTATATTTATTAAAACAGTTTGCATCTCTGACATTTGTAAATTTTAGAAGACTCGCAAATTTACAGTTCTCTAAAATCGATATTTAAAACATATATGTAACTTTCACAAATTTATCACCAACCATGTAGTATTGTCCAGGATATTGTATTACAGTGGTCCGTCTTTAACAGATAATAAGTATATTGTGTATGCTACTGGTGCCTCACACCTGCTTGAGTCATGTCTTGCACATGATTGATGTTCCACAAAAATACGCTTTTTATTTTAAGAACTTCATAAATTTCAGTATTTTGTAAACGGGTCTGAGAACCAGTAACATGAATGACAAATCAGAGTTACTAGAACATTTTGGATCATTCAAGTGTAGTTTCATTATTAAAAATCCAGAAAGTCATGTATAATTTAGGCATTCTGTTTATAATCCAGAAAGTCATGTATAATTTAGGCATTCTGTTTATAATCCAGAAAGTCATGTATAATTCAGACATTTTGTTTATGTTTTTTGGTAATTGAGTTTAACCAAAAAAATATAATATTGCTTAATGTAAAACTGATTTGCTGTTTAGTATGCATAGGGTAGGTCTCAGCTTGAATTACCATGATGCTAAAAATTGAGTAATAATTGAAAATGCCGTTTTTCTGCCGTTATTTGAAATTAGCTCTAGATGTGATGAGGTCAATAAATAGTGAATAAGGTGAAAGTATATGATCCTTGGTAGGATGCAAAGAATGTTTTAAAAAATTCAAAAATGAGAAATTGCAGTTAACTACCAGATGACTCATGCGCAGAGAAAGTTTAACAATCAATACCTACTTTGCCACACGTGTGTGGCGACAGGGTAGAAGAAAGGATAGATAGAAGAATAAAAAGAGAGTACCAATCTCTTCCACAGTGTCTTTTGGCTCGCTGTAAGTAATAGTCTGACACTTGTAAGAAGAAATGTTTCAGGAGACTGAAACTTAAACTCTTCTCAGTTAAGCAAAGAAGCAAATCCCATCAAGGATCCTGAGAGTATGTTAGGTCTTCAGCCACACTTCCCCTGAGGTACTGATATGGCTCTAGAGACCCCCAGCTGGTAATTAAGATAATAATTATCAAAAACAGTTAACTACCAAGCAATACAGAACATATAGTGAAAGAAAGAAACAACAGTGAACTTCGTTTCTATGAATTTATGTATATTAGACCAAGCTAAATTGGTTACAGAAAAACACAAGAAAAAAAAAAAACCAATATATATATATATATATATGTATACCGTTAATGTATACAGCACTGGGTAAATGGAGATAAAAATAGTCTACACAAAAGTTCTGTTTATATTAGGGTACCCTTTCACGATGGCTGATGTTTATGTCCTAATTTTAATCATTGACTGGTATGACCTAAGATCGATTAGTGTTTGGTCCTTTTTAAAAGTGCACTTATCATGAATGGGTTGCTGCTGTATGACGTCACACTATCACTGCAAGGTTTCTTCCCCCGGCCAAGTTGCTGGAATAATTCGTATCAAGTACTGCAAGGTTTCACTACACGACTGCGAGTTTCCCTTGCCTTTTGTCACCACCAGGGAGCTAGGAGATAATACAAAGGAACATTCTATTTAGCTCTCTGGTTAGAGGCATTAATTTGTCCTGAGTGTGGTCCATAAACCAGGCTCAGATATCATTGATATTATTATTACGTAAATGGCAAGGACCAATGTTGAGCGCCATTCTTCGAGCTGCAAACATATGATATTAATAGGGTAGGGGCATAGGCATACATATATTATCAACTGTTGTAAAGGCATTACAAAATCATACATTAAATACATGAATGCGATAATGGTTACAACCATTAACTAAAAGAAGCGGGCAGGGTAGCGCAAATGCTTTCTGTAAAACAACCTGAAGGACATCAAAGGCGTACAAAAATCATACAAAAAAAAATCATATAACAGTAAACATATGGATTCCATAATGTATATACAACCATTACATGAAAGTATGAAATTGACTGAAAAGCAGTGCAAACATTAACTAATGTTAATTGCATATAATGAAATAATAATGAAAAGCAGTTCAAACATTCAATACAAATACTTGCATATAAGAAGATAATGCATTTCGCTCACCCGCATTGATTCCAAGATTGAATTTGGCTCAAAAACGGCATATACTATATATATAGCTAATTCTTTGGTATTCTGGTTTCTGACAGATTATATGCTTAGAAGTTTCCGCCGGGGCTTGCAAAATGTGAGTAAACTATATCCGATATATTCTTCCATATATACAGGTAACAGTGGTCGCTGACCTCAGCTAAGTCGGGAATCCCTAAACTCCTGGTCACCCGGAAATCCCCGGCTACTGTGGTCTTCACCCGGTCACTGGAGATCCCCAACTATTTGGGTCATTGGGCGGAGTTCACCCCGGTCACTTGCCGGTATTCCCCGCTGATGGGCCATTCGTTGGGCGGGGTTCACCCCGGTCACTTGCCGGTATTCCCCGCTGATGGGCCATCGACAATGAACTGGAAAATCCCCGGTATCTTGGGTCATTCCTGGAGCATTAGAAAACAAGAGAGAGAGAGAGAGAGAGAGAGAGAGAGAGAGAGAGAGAGAGAGAGAGAGAGAAAGAAGAGGTCGGGCGAGGGATTTCGCGACAATAGCCCCCTGTGAAAGTTTATCGTAAGGTGAACTAGTTTCGACTGACATCTTCTTCTCGATCCCTCTCCGTCCTAGTTTGATTTCCCCCATCATCCTGGAAGTTTTTAGGAAGGTTAAGATTATTGGGTCGCTGATGACTTCCCTGGTCGTCCCCACTGCATGGGTGGCGGCTGAGAAAGTCTGCTCCGACATTGAGTTTCCCAGGTATATATTCAACCTTGAAGTTATATGGTTGCATTAACATCGACCACCTCATGAGCCTTGAATTCAGGTTTTTAGAAGCCGCCAAGAACATCAATGGTTGATGGTCGCATTGAACGGTGAAGGGCTTTCCATATAAGTATGGTTGATATTTCTGAATCCCCCATACTAAAGCTAGGCATTCCCGTTCAATAGTGGAGTAATTTCTTTCTGCAGCATCAATTTTCGGCTAGCGAAAGCTATGGGGAATAATGTAGACGCTTTGTCTTCCCCAGTTTGTAGCAAGGTGGCTCCAATCCCAATCTGACTAGCGTCGGTACGTAGTATGAATGGTCGGCTTAAGTTCGGTAGGTGCAGAATAGGTTTCTCTGTGAGTTTTTCCTTGAGGGTACTATAAGCATTCTCACACTCAGCGGTCCAGATCACCTTTTCCGGAGTATTCTTTTTCGTAAGGTTTGTCAGTGGGGCGCTTATAGTGTTGAAATCCTTAATGTAGCGTTGGTAAAATCCACATAATGCGACGAACGATCTGACATCCTTTTTAGTAATAGGGCGAGGTGCATTGCGCAGTTTGTCAACATTACGTTCCTCCGGGAACATGTACCCTTGTGAAATGGTGTGGCCGAGAAACCCCAGTTGGTCAAAACCTATCTGGCATTTAGTTGGACGGGCGGTTAAACCTGTGTCCTTAAGCCTTCGGAGTAGCATCTCTATTGCATTCAGGTGTTCCTCAAAGGTGTCTGTGGCGATGAGTATATCGTCCATAAAGTTTGTAATAGCAGGGTTATGAAGGGGTGCGAGAAGTTTTCTCATCATTCTCGTGAATGTGCTAGGCGCATTATGTAATCCGAATGGGAGGACATTAAATTCAAAGTGTCCTTCCGGGGTGCTGAATGCCAGTAGTGGTCGGATCTCTTTCTTCACAGGGATTTGATAGTATCCCTTGCTAAGGTCGATTTTAGAGAAATAACGAGCTGTATTTAGCTTAGCGAACAGCGAGTTTTGATCTGGCAGAGGCTCAGCTTGGTACTCCGACACTGCATTCAGTCTCCTATAGTCAATACATAATCTATGCTCTCCGGTAGGCTTCCGAAGGAGCACAACACTAGCACTATATGGTGATTCGGATGGAGAAATAATGCCTGCACTGAGCAATTTCTCTATTTCTTCTCTCAATGCATCCGCCTTGGCATAGGGTATAGGGTAATTTTTCACAACACGGACTGGCATTGCATCTGTCAACTTCATATCAAACTCTACTAAACTGGTTAGGCCTGGCCTGTCCGTGAGAACTTCTGCATACTTTTCCAACATTGCTTGTACCTGCTCCTGCTGTTCCAGGGTTAGAGTGGAACTTATTTGCACATCGGCCTGAGTCTCACTCAAGGACATAGGGTATTCGACTGCTACACTGGGTTCATCCTCTACTTCACTGGCTACTGCAAGGGCCATCAAATGAGCTGGCTCTACTGATGCGCGTTCATTGTACTTTTTCAGCAGATTGATGTGGTAAATTTTCTGTTTACCTTTAATTGCTATCTTGTAGTTGGTGCGGGAGATTTTCTCGACAACAGCATAGGGTCCTCTCCAACCAATCTGAAGTTTATTATGGCTGCTTGGCAAGAGCAATAAAACTTTATCCCCAATGTTCAGTTCTCGGTCCTTAGCTGTTCTGTTATAATATTGCGCATGTTTCTGACGGGCTTTGCGCAAATTTGCAGTGGCCAACTTCCAACCTGTTTGGAGGCGTTGCTTCAATTCCTCAACATAATGTGACGCGGTAATGACTGTGTCATCCGCTTTATCGTCTGTCCAGGATCTCAGAAGTGCCTCTAGAGGACCTTTTTTATTGGCGCCCAAACAGCAGTGTTGCTGGTGGAATTCCTGTCGAGTGATGAGGTACCTCTCTGTAGGCGAACAGTGCTGCTGGCAGGTAGGAATCCCATGAACTTGGGTTCTCCTGCTCCAGCTTTCGCAGTATGGTAATTAAGGTTCCATTGAACCGTTCTACTTGGCCGTTGCTCTGGGGGTGATATGGAGAGGTATGAATGTGTCGCGTTTGGAAAATCCGAAACACTTCTTCCATTAATTTCCCCCGAAATTGTGATCCATTATCCGTCAGGATCTGAAGAGGGAACCCCAACCTCGTAAATATAGTAAGGAGGGCTTCCGCTACATGAGTTGAGTCGCACGAAGGCATTGCGACTGCTTCTGCCCACATGGAGCATGTGTCGACCAACGTCAAGATGTAGCTATTCTTTTTCTTTGTCCTAATCAGGGGCCCAACAATGTCGACTGCCACCCTTTCGAACGGGGTACCTGTTACAGGCATTTCTCCTAAGGTTACCGGAGCTACCCAGTGCTTAGGAGCCACCTTTTGGCACTGTGCGCATGACTGAACATACCGTTTTATGTCTGCGTTCATTCCTGGCCAATAGTAGTGGCAAGAAATGCGCTGCATGGTTGCTCCAATTCCCATGTGTCCGCTGAAGGGTAAGGCATGGCCCATTTCTAATATTTGGGTCCTATAGGATGAGGGGACAATCAGCTGTGAGTGTTCGCTCGCTCCTTTGCCTGCTCTGCGGTACAACAGACCATTCTTCTTATAAATCTCTCCCTTGAGAGGCGGGGTATGAGCCTTAGGAAGTTTTTTAAAACAAGGCGACAAAGTGCTATCCGCTGTTTGTGCCTTCTTCAACTCTTCTGGGAAGATGTTGGTAGGAGTTCCAGACTCAGGGTTCTGCCTGCATTGATCCCTGGTCTGTACGGCCGCAACTGACAGAGGCCGGGCTGGTTCTCCTAGGAACACATATCTACAGCCCAAAATCAAGGGGTAGATGGGATCCTTTAGAACAGCGGCTCTGATTTCTCCAGTCACATACCGCGATTGAACCTGAATCTTGCACACTGGTAGAATCATGGGCGCACCAGATTTGGTGGGTCCTTGTATTTCAATCGTCTCCTCTGTAATTTGGTCAGAATTAACAAGAGAAGCTGCGACGATTGCATCATAAGATAATCCAGTGTCATACAAACAAAGAGCTCTCTCCCCATTAACCAAAACAGATTCAATGACAGCTGGTCGCTTCGAAGAATCTATGTCATCCTTTGAGGGCTCCGGGCTGTCAGATCTGGTTGTTATGCAAGCTGCATTCATGGGGAGGGGTCGGCGCTTACAATCACGAGAAACTATGTTTAGGCGACCGACAGTGTTGGCACACATCCCTCTCTGTGTTTGCTGTATAGGAAGTTTTCCTTTCCGTGTTCTTGTGGGTTTGTCCATTGTTGGGTCTGTCATGGTGAGTTTTCATGTAGGGTGGCTTGGAGCTTGTATTACTATTGGAGCTGTTAGGCGCAGTCTGCCGAGCTGGATAGTCTGTATATCTCCGTCTGGAGGTCAGAGTCTCAGCCTGTGCATTCTGAAAGCGTTCTGATAAGGTAATCATGGTATTTAACCTTTCTGCCCCGTTTTCTACCAAAAATCGTCTCATCTCAGGGCTCATCATTTCTTTCAGTTGCTCCATTAGTATTAATTCTTGCAGTCCTTCGTAAGATTTCTCGAATGACGCGAGAGTGAGCCATTTCTGCAAATAAGCTTCCAGGCGAGCAGCATACTGGGTGTACGATTCTCCATTTTCTTTACGGAAATTTCTGAACCGTTTACGGTACGCCTCAGCATTCAATTCATAGCGAGCTAAGAGGGCTTTCTTAAGACAGTCATAGTCATCCTGTTCATGAGGCGCCAGTTTTAGGAATACATCATAGCCAGCACCCCTGAGCCCTTGCGAGAGTTTCAGATTCCACCTCTTCCGGTCCAGCCCGAACGAAGAAGCGAACCTCTCGAAACGGTCCAAGAAGCTGTCCATGGAATCCTTTCCCTCCATAAATGGCTCCAGAGGGAAGGCCATCGGTCCCAGGTGTGGTGTAGAGAGAGCTGATGCACTATCAGATTGAAGGGGTGAGGGCGGAGAAGATGAAGTTTCGGAATTGCTCCCAGCTTCCTTGCTTTTTGAGAGAAGTTCCACATCCAGTTCCTTCATTTTCAGGGCATGTTGTCGTTCCTTCTCCTTCTCTTCTGCCGCTCTTATTTCACGATCCTTCTCCGCTTCTGCCGCTCTGATTTCACGATCTTTCTCCGCTTCTGCCGCTCTGATTTCCCTGTCCCTCTCCGCTTCTGCCTCTCTGATGCTCTTCATCTCTGAGGATACATAGTCTGCAAGCTCTTTTCCTGCAAGCCCCACCTCTTTTCCACTCTCAATTAACAAAGCTCTTACTTTTGCTGTCTCTGCCATTGCAATATTGGATCAAGTCGAATGAGCTTGAATAAACCTACTCACAAACCAATACAGGTAAAAGTAATACTGTCTAATATTAATAATATAGTGTATTACTGCCACAACAATAAAACAAAATTTTGCAACAACAACAATTTCAACCAATAGGATATCTCTTAGTTAAGTAGCTCAGTTAAATCTTGTATACAACTTAACTAAAAAATTGGACCATACACTAGAAGATCAGTCACCAGTTATATTTTGTGTACTATTCTATCTGTGCAATATACTGCATATAAGATCAAACCAGTTACATGCAAAGTGTACTGGGAAGCTGTATAAGATTACTTGATAACCAAACTATTAACCCAAGTTTGTTACCCAAAAGTAAAATGTATATTAGCAATAAATTTAATTGTAGTCTAGGGAACATACAGATGCTATGAGTTCATCCCGGAACGAGCAGTCCAGTTTGTGGCGACAGGGTAGAAGAAAGGATAGATAGAAGAATAAAAAGAGAGTACCAATCTCTTCCACAGTGTCTTTTGGCTCGCTGTAAGTAATAGTCTGACACTTGTAAGAAGAAATGTTTCAGGAGACTGAAACTTAAACTCTTCTCAGTTAAGCAAAGAAGCAAATCCCATCAAGGATCCTGAGAGTATGTTAGGTCTTCAGCCACACTTCCCCTGAGGTACTGATATGGCTCTAGAGACCCCCAGCTGGTAATTAAGATAATAATTATCAAAAACAGTTAACTACCAAGCAATACAGAACATATAGTGAAAGAAAGAAACAACAGTGAACTTCGTTTCTATGAATTTATGTATATTAGACCAAGCTAAATTGGTTACAGAAAAACACAAGGAAAAAAAAACCAATATATATATATATATATATGTATACCGTTAATGTATACAGCACTGGGTAAATGGAGATAAAAATAGTCTACACAAAAGTTCTGTTTATATTAGGGTACCCTTTCACGATGGCTGATGTTTATGTCCTAATTTTAATCATTGACTGGTATGACCTAAGATCGATTAGTGTTTGGTCCTTTTTAAAAGTGCACTTATCATGAATGGGTTGCTGCTGTATGACGTCACACTATCACTGCAAGGTTTCTTCCCCCGGCCAAGTTGCTGGAATAATTCGTATCAAGTACTGCAAGGTTTCACTACACGACTGCGAGTTTCCCTTGCCTTTTGTCACCACCAGGGAGCTAGGAGATAATACAAAGGAACATTCTATTTAGCTCTCTGGTTAGAGGCATTAATTTGTCCTGAGTGTGGTCCATAAACCAGGCTCAGATATCATTGATATTATTACGTAAATGGCAAGGACCAATGTTGAGCGCCATTCTTCGAGCTGCAAACATATGATATTAATAGGGTAGGGGCATAGGCATACATATATTATCAACTGTTGTAAAGGCATTACAAAATCATACATTAAATACATGAATGCGATAATGGTTACAACCATTAACTAAAAGAAGCGGGCAGGGTAGCGCAAATGCTTTCTGTAAAACAACCTGAAGGACATCAAAGGCGTACAAAAATCATACAAAAAAAAAAATCATATAACAGTAAACATATGGATTCCATAATGTATATACAACCATTACATGAAAGTATGAAATTGACTGAAAAGCAGTGCAAACATTAACTAATGTTAATTGCATATAATGAAATAATAATGAAAAGCAGTTCAAACATTCAATACAAATACTTGCATATAAGAAGATAATGCATTTCGCTCACCCGCATTGATTCCAAGATTGAATTTGGCTCAAAAACGGCATATACTATATATATATAGCTAATTCTTTGGTATTCTGGTTTCTGACAGATTATATGCTTAGAAGTTTCCGCCGGGGCTTGCAAAATGTGAGTAAAAACTATATCCGATATATTCTTCCATATATACAGGTAACAGTGGTCGCTGACCTCAGCTAAGTCGGGAATCCCTAAACTCCTGGTCACCCGGAAATCCCCGGCTACTGTGGTCTTCACCCGGTCACTGGAGATCCCCAACTATTTGGGTCATTGGGCGGAGTTCACCCCGGTCACTTGCCGGTATTCCCCGCTGATGGGCCATTCGTTGGGCGGGGTTCACCCCGGTCACTTGCCGGTATTCCCCGCTGATGGGCCATCGACAATGAACTGGAAAATCCCCGGTATCTTGGGTCATTCCTGGAGCATTAGAAAACAAGAGAGAGAGAGAGAGAGAGAGAGAGAGAGAGAGAGAGAGAGAGAGAGAGAGAGAGAGAGAGAGAGAGAGAGAGAGAAAGAAGCGGGCGGGCGTTAAGAAAACCAGTTGATAGCATTAAAAAGCAGTCCACTTTTATTGCATGGTCTGAAATATCAGGTTAAGAGAAGATAAATGAAACAGACATGGTATGGATAAAAATGATATGTTAAGACCATGAACAGATAACACAAGACAGGAAGGGACCTGTGATTGATTAATTACCCTGTCCTGTGATTGATTGATTACCTTATTTAAACTCTAATTAATTAGAATGATCTGATGAACAGAGGAAACAACAAAGTCTGTTTATATTAAATCTAATAAATGTTTTGTTTTCTTTCTGTTTTCAGTCAAAGAGTTTCTAGCCAGGGCAAAAGAAGAATTTCAACAAAAATGGGATCACCAGCCACCTGTAAGTTGTTTGTCGGTCTGTGTATTTCTGTAAATAGATTCATATGTGTGATATGTCTGTTTGTATCTATGTATGTATATGTGTGCTGCTTCATGCACATGAACCTTTGCTTACATACTTCTGTCCTTCCACCATTGTTGTGATGCGTAGTGGGGTGCTGAAGTTTGCATTCTTGAGCCAGGTGTATCACGTGTGCCCATGTTGTTGTAGGATTTCTGTGATGTTGTCTATCCATCAGTCTCTTGGTCTTCCCTTGTCCTGAAACCAGATCTTCTACTGTTGTAGGCATGTAATGGTAGTTTATCAGACCCCATTCTCATGAAATGGGCATCATCATCATCTCAACCCATAACCCGTCATGGGTCGTAGGGGTGCCATGGTGGAAACATCAGCAGACAGGGTCCTCCACTGCTCTCCATCCTCAGCAATGCGTACAAGTTTGGAAAAACCGTGCCCTGTCCATTCTTTAATGTTATCAGCCTAGGATTTTCTTTGCCTTCCTCTTCTCCATTTACCTTCGACTGTTCCCTGGGGGATCGTTTTTGAAAGGGAGTCATGACGAGTTACATGTCCAAACCAGGCAAGATTTTGACGTTTCACTACTGACAAAAGTGGTTCTTGGTGGCCTGCATACGTGTTTATTTTCTCTCTAACACAGACATTTGTTTTGTGCTCTTTATGGCAAATGCGCAAAATTCTTCTATAATATTTATCCTTTAGCACGCTGCATTCTTTTCCGGAAAATTTGCCCTGCAGCTGCATTCTATTTCACAAAACCCCCTTTTTTATAGTGGATGACTTGTAAATTCTATATTTTTTTGGTTTTTTTGGCCAATTGCTCTAATTTTTGGACTGTTTAGAGATAAATGGATGACGAATCTGATGATGTAATTTTGTTGATGTGATAGGAGAAGAAGACTGGTGAAAAAAGAAAACAATCAACAAAAAAAGAGCCTTACCTCACTCCTGGTGCAGCCCTGGAGTGCAATCTGCCTTAAAATTGAGCAGAGTGTGATAATGCTCAAAGCAGGGATATGGACAGAGAGGTATTACACACCTACGGCACACGAATTGAGTAGTGGCGCTTCTTGCCCGTGTCCCTGCTGGAACACACAACGCAGTCTGGCCTGGAAGGCCTGCCGCCAGCCAGATGTTTAGGGTTAGGAGTGATGAAGTGCTCCCCCATAACCAATCTTGCTGGTGCAATGTCAGATAACCTTCCTCTGCGGGCTGTGACCCTAGACTGGTACCCTTCAAGCAGGCCATGAGCAGTCCGCAGACGGAATGTTTCCGCCTTGATACGAGACGGATGCTTGGCCCTCCACAGGACAAGCGAATTGACAAAGCAAACTTCCAATAGATAGAAGAAAATTTTCTTCCACCATTTGCTGCTCCTGTGTAGAACCATGTAGTATGTCAACTGTTTGTCCACATGATCAATACCTCCCAAGTGACAGGAATAGGCTTGGATAGCGCATGGTTTGTCCACAATCCGCACATTGCCAGCATGATGTTTGGATCTAACCTCCTTCCTGAAGGTCTGCGCATCGTGTGCAGTTGTCATTAGATTCACTGGCCTCTTGTCAAACCATGACATATAGAGGATGTTGCCTTCTCTAACAGTGATGGGAGGGTCACCAGCTTTGGGTTTCGCCAACTTGAGTTGTGGGGGGACCCCTCGGCGGTTGGTCCGCAGTGTGCCGCAAGCCCCTGTCTGATTATCCCCAAGCTCCGTGTACAGGGCAGGCGAAGAGAAAAAGTTGTCCATGTACACAACATGGCCATGCCCATACAGGGGAGCAACAAGGGAGGTGACAACGCGGTGAGCAACCGCTCTAGTAGGGTCCACATTGTCTTCCTTCCCAAGGTAGAGCTGCCAATTCCAGAGGTAGCCTGTCTTGGAGTCATCTAGGCCCCAGGCTTTCATACCCCACTTAGAGGGTTTGTTAGGCATGTACTGCATAAGGCTGGTCCTACCTTTGAAAGCTATCATACTCTCATCAACACTTAGCTCTTTGGATGGTATGTAATGGCTTTGCCATAGAGGGAGAAGAGTGTCAACAAACGATTTGATTTTGAAGGCTTTGCTGTGGTCAGGGTGCCCTCGTGGTGCTGCAGTTGTATTGTCCACGAGGTGTAGAAAAGATAAGATGGCCAGAAACCTGTCCCAACTCATCACTTTCTTGAACCCTGGCATGTCAAGGAAACAGTCATTTGACCAATACAAATCAAATGACGATCTTTTCGCTACACCCATCAACAGAAGCAAAGCAAGAAATGCCCTCATCTCGTCATCACTGACATTGGTCCACAACCTCAAACGGGATGAAGCACCCGCCTCTTGCCCTTTCTTGTCAAAAACCTGACTGGCATAACGATTAGTTTCCGTAACTAATGTGTTCACAACATCATCTGTGATGAACAAACGAAATACATCTACCTCAGAGATGTCATCGTCAATGCCCACAGGTCCCACAACTTGGTCGAAGTTGCGGAGCCAGTCGTGGTTGTAGCCAGAAGGTGCCCTAACAACATTCACTTCTTCAAAATCATCATCAACACTTGACACATCACTATCTTCCCCTTCAACATCACCCATATTCGGAGCATAGACCGCCACACCAGCACTAGTAAACCCAGCAAACTCCTCATCATCGGAATCAGGATCCATGAAAATTTCAGCTAAAATGGCAGCTTGATCCATGCCGATTGATTTCGATTTGAAAATTGCACAGAAAATGTACGCTATCGCACCCTTTACAACTGAAAGTCAGAAAAGGAAGTGAAACCTCTTTCACAGAAGATTCAATTTTTGCATCCGGGGTTCAGATCACGTGCACACACATTATAAATCAGTTCCCCGATGATATCCGCAAGGCGACACACGTCGCCTCCAGCATGGAGAACATAGGTTACGTTCAGCAACATGTGTCGCCCGCAGCGTGCTAAAGGTTATGCTCGAAAGCCTGAATTCTTTGCTCTGTATCTGCAGTGAGTGTCCAGCCCTCACACCCATACAAGAGAATAGATAATACAAGTGATTTGTATAATTTGATCTTCACAGGAAAACTGATGTTACTTTTGCAGATCACATTCAGTGATGGTCAGACCACTTAATTTTCTGCCTCTATATAACCTTGATGCAAGATGTAGTTCCTACCATTCTTCTGTCATCATTTTTCATTCTGTCCTTTCTGGTACCATTAATGGCTTTTCTTAAACAGCTTATCTCACAGGATGTGATTTTCCTCTCCTGTGCTTGGGTCATGTTTGACACTGATAGCAAAGAGTTGGTAAGAATTTTATCAGCTGTTATTTAGTTTCCACCATCATCATTAGTTACTATTTCCACAACAAAGGTCGGCTGCAATAGATCTCCAATGTCTTCTGTCTCTTGTCTTGATGGTACACTCTGATAGACTCTTTCCTGTCCATCTCCTGATGTTATCTTCCAACTTATAGCACTGTCTTCATCTTGCACGTTTGCTTTCAACTTCTATTATGGCCTTCAGCAAGGTGTTTTACATGACCAAAATATTTTAGCTGTCTAATTTTCATCTTCGTTAATTCTCTTTTCATTCATAGGACCTCTTTATTTGTTTTCTTCTTTTTAAATGAGATGTTCCCCTACTTCTATATATCCACATCTCAGGAGCCTCAATTCCTTTCTTTCAGTTGCTTGTTCATTGTTCATATTTCTACATCATACATTATATATATATATATATATAAATTAGAATAGGTGTCAACATTTTTTTAAAAATCTATGTGGGGAAAGTACACATGTGAGGAGGAGGACTATAAATTAAATAAATGTGATGTTTAAAGTTAAGAAAAGGGAATGCATTATATCACCCAGTGTAACCTTTTTGTGATGATTGTAGCCCTTTTTTTTGTACTTTTACTGAAGGCTTCAACACCAGATCATAAAAGTCTTTTATTCATTAACCCTCAGCCCTAACAAGCCCAAGCCTTCTGTAAATTCATGCCAAGACTTTTCCAGTCTTCTTTATCCATTTCATATTTGTCTCCAGTTCTTTTATCTGTGTGTTTCTCTGTCTCGCTTTGTTTCTGTCTCGCTTTGTTTCTCTGTCTCGCTTTGTTTCTCTGTCTTGGGGATTCCTGAACAAGTACTGCCTTGCTAAGCTATCAGCTGGTTTCCTCAATGTGTGTCCTATCCAGCCCTCTTGTTCCACTGCTAATTGTCTGACTCTTTCCACCAGGTCCACATTGGGCGATCTTGTCATACCATTTTAGTCCTTGTCTGCGCTAGCACCCACTTATAAATGCCTGTAACTTCTTGATTATCATTATTTTTGCTCACCGTGTCTCAGAGCCATACACTAGTACTCTTTGATGTTGAGTTGATTCTTATTATTGTGTTGTACTGGATTTCTTTTGGTTTCCATATATTTCCTAATGCAAAAAAAAAAAAAAAAAAGGCTGCTCTTGTTTTATCTGATAGTTTGACATCAATGTTGGTCCCTTCAAATTTGTTTATGTAGCTACAATGATGTTGTATGACTGGATGGGTTTGAAAAAAAAAATCGAAAAAAGGTGATTCGTCTTACGAGGACAAAAGACAAAGAAAATAGTCTACGTTACGGCCACAAGGCCTTCATCAGGAAAGGAAAGAAAGTGAAGGCTAGATAGGACACATAAAAACTAAATAAAATAAAAACTGGGTACTTCCCTGAAGGCAAGAACCGAAATTCTATCAAAATCGCTGTCTGTTGATGACCGCGTGGCTGAACAGAAAGTGACTTCCGCCGCCGGATGTACACAATGCATACTAAGAAACTAAAACACGAAACCGGACAATAAACTACCCAACGTGATAAAAGTGGGGACTGGAAATAGAAGAGGACAGAATGAGTGGGAGATACATAAATATGAAAATAAAAAAATAAAAAAATGTATATGGCATACAAATAGAAGAATAGGATAAGAGTGGAAAGAGTAAAATAGAGCAAGAGAGGAGAGGGACCTCAGACAAAGGTGTGAAAAGTGTTGAGACCGGCTGGTTTTAGACACCCCATGCGGTGGATAAGACGGTTCTCAAGCTGTTCTCGGCTGGCAGTGTCAGAGGAGCAGGATCGGATCGCTGTGACCTGGATGTCGATGGGACCATGGTGGTCAGGACCATTGAAGTGTATAGCAACTGGTGTGGACTTTTGCTGAGCGATGTCATTTAAGTGCTGGCTGAATCTGTCCCCAAGTCGTTTGCCTGTTTGGCCAATATAGGTTTTGCAGCAACGTTTACATATGATCGTATAAATGACATTGCGCGATTCACACGTGAAGCTACTAGTGATGGTGTACGTAGCCTTAGGAAAGGACACCTTCTGGGTTGAGATGACATACTTGCACGTGTTGCATCGTGTCCGACCACAGGGTAGTGTGCCAAAGTGAGTGGCATTCTCCTTTGGGAGACGGCTGTGAACAAGAAGATCCTTCAAGTTCTTGTCACGTCTATATGCCACCAAAGGTGCTTCACTGAATACTTTTTGGGTCAGAGGCTCTGCTTGGAGGATAGGGAGGTGGCGGAAAAGGATCTGTTTGACAGTAGTACTGTGAGGGTGATGGGTCAAGATTAATTTGACTCTATCCGAAGTGGATTTATGGTGAGGTTTGAGGGCCTCCAGACGAGAGATGGGGAGCACACGTTGGAGAGCAGAGGTGAGAACATGTTCTGGATAAAGTCTGTTACGGAAGAAATCCAACATCTCATTTGCTCGTAAGTGGAAGTCATCGTCGTCTTGGCATAAACGGCGGAGGCGGAGAAGTTGTGAAAAAGGAAGGGAGTCACGACAGGCCCGAGGATGAGAAGAGGTATACAGGAGGTAGCTGTGGGCATATAATTTTTTTTTTTTTTTTTCATATTTATTTATCTCCCACTCATTCTGTCCTCTTCTATTTCCAGTCCCCACTTTTATCACGTTGGGTAGTTTATTGTCCGGTTTCGTTTTTTAGTTTCTTAGTATGCATTGTGTACATCCGGCGGCGGAAGTCACTTTCTGTTCAGCCACGCGGTCATCAACAGACAGCGATTTTGATAGAATTTCGGTTCTTGCCTTCAGGGAAGTACCCAGTTTTTATTTTATTTAGTTTTTATGTGTCCTATCTAGCCTTCACTTTCTTTCCTTTCCTGACGAAGGCCTTTTGGCCGTAACGTAGACTATTTTCTTTGTCTTTTGTCCTCGTAAGACGAATCACCTTTTTTCGATTTTTTTTCAAACCCATCCATTGTATTCCACGTCTTACCGCAGTTCCCCTCAACTTCCTCGATTATATATATGTTGTATGACTGCACTTCTTGTTGGAATGTTTTACCAAGTGCAGTCTAGCTATCACATGCTGTTTTAACGTACTTAATTAGTTGTTCCTTTTCTACCCTGGAGTGTAGAGGTTTGCCACAGAGAATGCCATACTATGCTATTGGCCATCTTCCTCCTGGCCTGGTTCCATTCTAGTGCTTGGACCATCAGAGATTGTCTAAAGTTGTCCTCCCAGCGGACTGTGGGTTGTCCCAGAGGTCTGGATCCCTGGCCGTTGCTTTCCCATATTTGTCATGGATGCCAATCTTCTCCCATTCTGCAGACATGGCAAAATGCTGTTTTAATCTCATAATAATTGTCTTTTCTTTATTTCTCTGTGTACTTTCAAACGCAACTGCAATATCCTTTCATGAAGTATTTGCATTTTGTTTTGCATCTGGTTATGATTATGGGATAGAAGAAAGCCATTGACACAATTGTGATCTTTAAGCTGTTTTGTCCATTGAATTCCATTTAATTTTGCTGATATTTTTTTGGGTCATTATCCAATCTATAGCTGGTAAGAAGAAAAATGGTCACAAGAACATGTCAGCCACTCTCCAGTTGTTATCTCAAAGGGGTCTGTAAGTTGCCCCCCGTGAAGAGATTTGCATTTCTTGGCATCATATGTCTTCTTGATTAAGTTAATCAAATAAGGAGATCTCTATAATGTGTCATCAGTTTCTAGATTTATTCTCTAATAAACCAGGGTTTCTGAACCTTTTTTTGTGCCATGGACTCCTTTGATTGTTCAATGAAGGCACTTGACCTCTAATTGACCAGTGAAGGCTATTGACCCCTTTGATTGTCCAATGAAGGCTATTGACCCCTTTGATATGCATGGAGGCATATCTGGAGTCATCTTTTTATGACCACCAGCTATGCACAATGCTACAATATACATATGTGGAAGTGAACCTCTATTTGTGAGGCTAATTACACCATCATTGGTTCTTGAAATCATCCACACACTGTCGGGGATTCCCCCTGTGATAAAACATGTTGTGAACCCAGCATTGCACACTAAGCCTGGAAGAGTCACTCGAGCCCCAAACGTAACTCTGGCTTTTACCTGCTTGGCTGCATGCAGGAGGATCTCACTATGAACCAGTGATAGCAGGGGGAGTTGAGAAGTGGCTCTGTGCAGGATGTGACAATTCCTTTGGAGAGCCCAGAACCAAAGCACAGTATTTTAGCTCTGCATAGTTGGAGAGCCCCCTTGGATGGTGGGGAATGCACAGTATGCCATACGCTTCTTACTCCTAGCTTAGGGCCAGATGCGGCTATCCTTTAAATGCAAGCCAAGCTGGAGAAACTGAAGCTCATGACTTCAACTCAACATGTTTCAGAATGGCAGAAAAGCCACATGAAAAGCCTAGATCTACAGTGTAGGTAATACCAAGGAGTCTTCAACTTGGTATTGGCTGCAAAAGAGAAGCTCAGCAGCCCTGGTTAAACAACAACACCTTTGATTGTCCAGTGAAGACTAGACTCCTTTGATTGTCCATTGAAGGCTATGGACCCATTCTTAAAAATGTGCATAATTTACAATTTTACATTTTAAATTTTCAGTTATGCACACAGACCCCCTGTAATCCATTCACGGACCTCAAAGGTGTCCATGGACGCACAGGTTAAGAAACCCTGGTCTGAACTGCTGAATGCCTTTTCATAGTCTTTAATTCCGCTGTAAAGTAGTGAGTCCAGTTTCAAGCTCTGCTTAGCTATTATACACTGGCTGGCTGTCTGGTGTGTACATAATCTACTTTAATAAAACATGCTTGTTTTTCCTCCCTTTTGTCATCTATTGGCCAATGTTAATCTCTCAATAATAATCTTTTATATTTTCCTTGGCCTGATATTAACATTTCATCATCACTATCTTTATTTTCCTCTTTGTCACATACAAAGAATGCAACCGCCACCAAAGCTGGTCGCCTTAAAGGAAGCTGGCAACAAAGCATAAATGTGCCTCCCCTTGTTACAGCCTTATATTAGTCGCCTCTAATGACATGCCAGAGCGAGCAGTTGTCATATTATTTCATTTTTTTTTTTTAGAGACCCCTGAGAACTACATGTGTATTATACTTACTTACTTATTGGTTCCTCTTCTACCGTGAGGTGTAGAGGTTTGTAAGAGAGAGCGCCATACTATTCTATTGGCTGTCTTCCTCCTGGCTTGGTTCCACTCTAGTCCTCGGTCCTTCAAAGATTGTCTAAAGTTGTCCTCCCAGTGGACTTTGGATCGTCCTGGAGGTCTGGATCCCTGGCTCTTAGTTTCCCATGCTTGTCGTGGTAGCCGATCTTCTCCCATTCTGCAGACATGGCCAAACCATCTCAGTGGGGACTGTTCTACTTGGGCCTGCAGGGGTTGGGTTTTTAGGCCTTGACGTATCATCTGGTTGTGGACCATGTCTCTTCTTGTTACTTCAACCACCTTCCTCAGATACCTCATTTCTGAGGTTTGGATCTGGCTTTTGTGGGTTGTAGTCATTGCGTGTATTATACAACAGTACTTTATGCACTCTCATAAATCTCCCTTCTTTGGCAACTTGATCAGACATCCTTCCTTCTAGTCTCCTGGTGTAACTTCGCTAGGTTCATTCTTTTTGTGTCTATTTGTTTTTGTTAAGATGAAGATGATAATGCAACAACAGCCTGTGTTGATGGATTTCATTTGCTTCAATTTTGTTCCATGTGGGGCATAGGGCATCAACTGTTCTCGCCCCAGTTTCTCTTCATTGCCATCTTCTTTAGCTCTGCTGAAGAGATCCCTATTGCTTTCCTATGGCCTCCTGTTCCACCAATCTTCTACACATTCACTTTTTGCCTCCTAGCCCATCATTCTTGTACAGGTTCACTTTTTGCTTCCTAGCCCATAATTCTTCTGCAGGTTCACTTTTTGCCTCCTATTCCATCATTCTTCTACAGGTTGTCTTTGACCTCATGCTCCATCATTCTTCTAAGGTTCTCTTTGGTTTTCACTCTTCCCTTTAGGATTCCAGTTGAGAACATATCTGGTTATACAGGTTGTCTTTGACCTCATGCTCCATCATTCTTCTAATGTTCTCTTATCTGGTTATACAGGTTGTTTCAGTCCTGAGAGTCTGTGAGATGTCTTATCCATCTCCCCAGTCTCTCTTTAATCTCCAGCTTTATTTGTTCTTGTCTGGCTCCCTTCCACATGTCTGTGTTTGTTTGTACATCTGGCCGTTTAATAGAGAGGATGTTAAAGAAACGAATGTTTCTGAATTGGTTAGTTTCTCTGTTTTTCCTCCCCCCTTTTTCCCCTCAAAGCAATGGTTGTCGGCACTAAACTGACTCCCAAATTTGGATGGCTGATTGTGCCCACTTGTTCTGGCTTCTTCTCCATAACCTGCTCTCATTGCAAGCCATTTTAATGCGGAAGCATTGAATTGATGGTGAGAAGTATACGCTGATATATGCTGAGGAAATGTATTAAATGCAGAACAGTAAAGGAAATAGATATGTGGTCTTGACAAGGTGGCAGAATAAATAAGAAACACGTGCCTTTCTTACACATAAATGAGTGTACAAGCGCATATATAACTTTACAGCCGCACATGTGATACTCCAACCGCAAACGTGACCTTACAATCGCATATTCTTCTTCCTCTTCTTCTTCCTTGTTCGTCCTGAAAAGGACGTTGGTTGCGTTGTGTCTGTTTATAGCGGAGCTGCGATATCTGCGCCTTTCGGCCGGCACATCCGACTTCAGCACGGCACTTTTTGGGACCGGGTTTGCCTTCCCTCTTCGATCCCTACTCTCTCAGCCAGACTGCAGTGATGCAGCCTGTTTCCAGGACCACCACGTGGAGGTGGAGTAGGGTCTTGGTCAGCTCCGTCGTATCACCCTTTCTGGCTTGTACACATTGTCTGAAAACATGGCCACATTTGTATATCTTTCCCGTACTTCCTGTTGTGTCGTAACATTTACACGGCTGTTTGCGAGCGACACTTTAGTTTTTCCTGACCGCGCTATTTATAGCTATCGTGACAGAGGTCACGTGGTCAACTTCCTAACGGGGGGGGGGGGGGGGGGGGGGGGGGGGGGCGGGGGGGGGGCGGGGGGGGGGGGGGGGGGGGGGGGGGGGTGTGGGGTGCGGGGGAGGAAATGTGGCGGTGTTTACTTTTGATAGGGCTTAATTAATGCTTTTAGGCTACTTTATTATTATAAATACCGGCTTTAATTTTGGGTTAAGCTAGACTAGAAATGTTAGAGTAAATTTTAGAACAAGAACAAACATTTTATCACAATTAGAACAGAAGATATAATGGTCTGAAATAGTGTAAAATTTACGTTTTTTTAAATATTTTGTTATGGCTTGTTTCTTATGCAATTTACACTTCAACGATAACAATCAACATGCATAACAAATTACAGAAATCAAAAGTAGAAAACCTGCAGAAAATGAATATCATAGTATTGTTTTGGATTCATGCGTCAAACATTAATTATTGAAACATTAAATTGCAAGTCCACATTTATTACCTTAAAATAACACACCCAATGTCCCCAAAACATGAGAGCTAACTATTATCTCAATCATACATCACGATGGTCATGTAAAAATGAGTATGACCATGAGTAAAACGAAATGTTCAATTTAATAAATAAAACATACACCTATTAAATGATTTCCACACTCTGTTAATTCTGTCACTCTCACGCAACAACTGCCATAATTTGCTCTAGCCCCAAAATTTCGCTCAATTATCATTCACACTTCCTTTTTTTTATAGGAGGAATCTGTACATTCACAGATGGAGAAATTTGTAACAAATGAGTTTCCATTATAAATTTTAATTGTGAAGTTATGTTTTTAATACCGCTGGCGCGTCTTTCAATTTTGGAAATAGTGGAATGTACAAATTCTCCTCCTTGCTCTCCATACATGCCCATTCCAAAGCCATGAGTTCTGATCCAGTCTGCGCAATGTTTTTCTAATATGTGCTGTTTAGGAATTGTCTTACTGGGGAATAGCTTTCTGAGCAAAGACATATATGTCTCTATTGATGCTGTTATTGATGATATTGATTCTTTACTAATTGGTTTACTGTGTGATATTTTGTTGTGTACTTTCTCAAATGCTTCGTTCAGTGAGTTGAATTGTTCTTGGGCAATAAAAGCTATGTCAGTTATATCTTGTTTGTCTGTAATTGTCAGTGTTTGTGTAATGATTGCTCTTGTAAGATCTTTATAAACTTTTTGTGTCAGATATCTGTGGCAGTGATTCCCTATGAATGCTCTGCTATGACAAGCCTGTGGTATGATTTTGTGTTTGGCTAGTACCTTGTCCAAGTGTGAGCAAACTGGACCAGACCTAGCACACAAATTTTGAAACTGAAGTTTGGCCAGCACATCTTGTGCATTTTCAAGTTTAACTTTAAAACTATCTGTCTCCTCCTTATCCTCACAAAGTTCAATACCTGCCTGAAAAAATTCAGTTTTAGCTTCTAATTCTTCTGCCTGTTTCCAGTTCCTACCAAATCTCTTCAAGTTCTTAATAGTACTAATGTTTGCATGTATCTCTTGCGGATTCTCAAATATCTTTGCATCTATTGTATCGGCTACCTGTTCTAGAAGTCTGTGGTGTTTCAAAACAATGCCTAATAAAATATGAAGGTAAGGAGGAGCTACATTTTCAATTTCAATCTCTAACATTGGTTTGTGTAAACAATTATGGTAACATGCCACTTGCCTTTTATTCCCTTTCCCATATTTCATATATCTATTATAATCTCTTATCAACATGGCCAAACTTCTTGGTTTGCAAGTTGTATGCTCTCTGGGTGTCTTTATTTCCTTGTTTTGCTGGAGACACCACAGACATGGGTATGTTCCTTAAGCTCCAGACAAACCAAACATTTTTTTCAAAAAGTCATAATCCCCGAATAAGAAAATAACAACTTTTTTTTACCATCCCACTCTAAATCTTTTAGTGACTCTATCTGAGCTTTCATGCCATTCATAAATATTTCTAAATTATCATATGTATCTCTGACTCTAGCCATTGATAAAAGGATGGTATTAGATTAAGAATTTGGTTTCTCTAAATTTACTACCTGCATTGTAACTTTGATGCTTCCCTTTCCATGATCACCCCCAATCTTCAGCCATACTTCATTTTCTGGAATGGAACCCTTATGCCACGTTAATAAGCCCGCCCTCTTGTAATCTTTAAGAAGCCCACGAAGAAAGCCACATAAATCTTTGATACATGCAAATGGTGTCTCTAGCCTTTGTCCATTATCCCCCACAAACTCTTTCATTTCCACATCCACCCATGCACGCGTAATCTCTCTTGTCCATTTTCTTTCTGCCCCTTCATGCTCCATGTCAACACCAACATGTTTCAATAATCTTCTCTGTTTTCTCTCCTGTGCACACGTAAGACCTACTGTTTCCTTCATGGCTATTGCTAATTCTTTGGATATTCTAACTCTACTTTCAAGCCTGCTTTCCTTCAAATTTCCTGACGAGACATTTCTGAACAGCGTTGTAGTTCATGTGCCTGCTGCAGGTCTAGTGAGTCAGTTGATGTTCCAGCAATATGTTTCCTAACAGTGTGGAGAAATTGAGATCGCTTACGTTTTGTTGGCGTTCTGGTGACTGATGTTTCTCTTCTATGTTTAATTAGTTTTTGTAGTACAATAGGCTGTCCTCTGGTTTTGCATTTTATGATATTATTTTTTGCTGTTTCTAGTTTTTTTCTAACAAAAGATGTGAATAGGGTTTCTTCCTCTTGTGTTAGTGGTTGTGAACGTGGCTTAGCAAGTAACTGTTGTACTGTGATTATTTAAGATTTGCGAGTATCAGGAATGCGTTTACAGTGATTTAAATGTTATAAAATCTGGTGACAGTATGCTTGTTCTTGTAATGCCAAACTCACAAAACTGACTAACACACATTCTCAAGATATGAAACAAAACAAAAAAAAAAAGTATGTGGAAATAATCTTTAGCTTCCCTTCGAG
Source organism: Oreohelix idahoensis (assembly GCA_024509875.1). Taxonomy (NCBI): domain Eukaryota; kingdom Metazoa; phylum Mollusca; class Gastropoda; order Stylommatophora; family Oreohelicidae; genus Oreohelix; species Oreohelix idahoensis. The sequence continues at coordinate 410,785 of JAMPIV010000465.1, forward strand.
AAGTCTATATAATTATAAACTCATAAGAATGGGCCGATTTTTAGATATTACATTAATAAATAGATTACTTCTGTTATGAATTTCCTCAAATGATGACGCTGTTTTCAAAAGTCGGTAACTCCGTCAAATATAATTTCAAACAAATAAAAATGCAATCAAAAATAGAACACAGAACAAAGTTATAGTACACAAAAGAATTTTAGCGCTGTGTTTATCCAGAACGAGTGTGTAATGATTTATATATTAACGATTTTACACACACATCAGCTGATTTTCCCCGCCGAAACTAGCAGTAGGCGTTTACGGTGCATAGGAAGATTTATTACCCGGTGTCAGAATTCCGGTCACCGAAACTAAAAGAGCGCTTTGGTATAGGGTACAAACAGCCGTGTTTAAGAAGGGATTTCGTCGTGTCACTGAACTGTAGTCATTTTGTATTTAATTTTGTCTTGTAACTATTGCATACTCCAGTGTTTCTCAAGCGGTGTGCCGCGGCACACTAGTGTGCCACCGAGCATATCAAAGTGTGTCGCAAAAATGTTGTAAATTTAGTACATGAGGTATATTTTTAGTGAACATGTAATGTAAAGCTGATCTTACAGCTTGAATTCATTCATATGGATCTATTTATTAACTGCTTTGAAAAAAAAAATAGATATACTTCAAAATTATTTTAAACTATTAGGAGAAAATCGAATTGGGACGTTTCTTTATTCTACAGAACACACAAATTAGTGTATTTAATTTAGTATATATCACTGTAATTTTTTATTTAGGCACGGGGTCAGATAGGTGTGCCGTAAATTTTTAGAAAACTGAAAAGTGTGCCGTAAACACAAAACGGTTGAGAAACACTGATGTCCCTACTCACTTGTAACATGTACATGCTATTCATTTTTTATTCCTTAACGCAATAAAAATCTGGCCAGTGATTTAAAAAATAAAAACTCCAATACAGTGGATCAGTAACGGTTAGGAGATGTCACCACATATGCTGTAACTCTTCTTCTTCTCTCTCTCCTCCAGCCTATTTTTTTTTTAGTTCAAGTTTTTCCAGTTCTTATTTGTTGGAACATTTCTCTTTGCTTTGTTCTTTCTTATTCCTTCTTTGCCTTAATAAGAAGCGATTCTTGTCGTTTAATCATCATCACCCTTCATCTCCCCAAGGAACATAGTCCTTCAACAAATGTACGCCCAAGTCTTCCTGTCCCGTGCTCTTCCCATGTCTCCTTCATGTATGTCTCCAGTTCTCTTCTGCATGTGTTCCATCGTCTTTCTCAATGTGTGTCCTATCAACAGGTTTCCTTAATGTGTGTCCTATCAACAGATTTCCTCAATGTCTGTCCTATCAACAGGTTTCCTTAATGTGTGTCCTATCAACAGGTTTTCTCAATGTGTGTCCTATCGACAGGTTTCCTCAATGTCTGTCCTATCAACAGGTTTCCTTAATGTGTGTCCTATCAACAGGTTTCCTCAATGTCTGTCCTATCAACAGGTTTCCTCAATGTGTGTCCTATCTATGTTTCCTCAATGTGTGTCCTATCTGGAATTTTAAAAAAAACAAAAATTATCGTCCTTGCCATGGCACAGTTCTGTAGGTCAGAGATGCCAACGGAGATAACCGTTAACCAGGGCTGTGTTCAAAGACCATATAAATATAATCTTGCTGGCAAACGCCGGCAGTTTAGGACGAGGAATCTGTACTTGATGCAGGGTAGGACCAAGATCAGCAACATTTACGTGATTTTGTTGTTGAACCTTTGACCTTGGCCAACTAAGATCTTCAGCTTTCATGGTAGTTGTTATTTCACTGTGGAGTATTAAGTTTTCAGTCAGGTCAAAGATCAAGATCTACTGCCCTGTGCCAACAGTTCATGTTCATTACTTGTCTTCTTAATCTCATTTATATTTGTTCTCAATCCCGTTCTTGGTTTTGGCTCTGCCTCATTTTCTTTTACCTTGGGAATGCCAAAACAAATACTGGCTTGTAATACTAGTGGCTATCTTTCTGTGGAATTGATTACAAGAACCAAACAAGTGCCAGTGGAACAAGAGTTGAGAAGAAGATGCTGGCGATGGCTAAGACACACATTGAGGAAACCTGTTGATAGCATTACAAGGCAGTCCTTGTTCTGGAATCCACAGGGAAAGAGAGGCAGAGGTAGACCAAAAAACACACGGAGAAGAGAACTGGAAACAGAGGTGAAAATGAATAGGAAAACATGGAAAGAACTTGAGCGGATGGCACAGGACAGGAAGACTTGGCATGTGTTTGTTGAAGGCCTATGCTCCTTGGGGAGTTAAAGGTTATTGATTGATCTTTCTGATTGTGTGTCTTATCCAGCGGTCATTCTGCACTGTTTTCCCTCTGGTATCTGTCTTGGTTTTTCCACCTGTTCCTCATTGATCATCGTGTTATACCCTTTTACCCCTGTTATGTCCAAGCACAAATTTATGAAAGTCTGTCACTTCTGAGTTGTTTTGTTGCTCTCCCTGCTTCAGAGTCTTACAACAGCACTGCATTGACATTTGCTTTCAAAATTCTTATTCGTTTATGTTGGAATTGATTCTTTAGATTCTTCTTCCATATCTCAGAGCAGTGAACGTCCCTCTTTGTTTGTGTATTGTTATTGTCATGTCAGTGTTCATTCTTCCAGCACTGCCTATGTTGCTGCTAATGTCCTCCTTTGTCACTCCATATAGAGTACGAAACCACTGCTGCAAGAAGCCAGCGTTACGGCGTATAGTTCTGCAGGAGTTGTTTCTGTATAATTGTTTGTTTTACATGTTGAGGTTGACCATTGCTCTATTAGTCACCTTTTATGACATACCTGAGGGATCAGTAGTCTTGTCCGTTCGCCAGTTTTTTTTTTCTCCTCATGGTAGCAGTAAGCACTGTACCTAAATCTTGTATTAAGAGGTGTATTAAAAAAGGAAAAAAATAAAACAAGAGAGAGACCAACCGATAATGATCATCATTATCACCTGGAGCATAGGCTTCCAATTAATTTATGTCATCCTGCGTCAAGTTTTGTCCATGTCTTCTTTATCCTTTATAATGTTTGTCTCCAGTTCCCATCTTTATGATTGTGGGTCACACAGTAAATCTTTTACTCTGGGTGTTCCAGAACAAGGACTGCCTTGTAACGCTATCACCTGGTTTCCTCCCGGTGTGTCCCACCCAATGCCGGTGTCTTTTCCTTGCCTCTTGTTCCACTGGTGTTTGTCTGTTTCTTTCCACCAGTTACATTGAGAATCTTTGTTACACCATATTAACCCTTGTGTTGTGTGCAAGCACCACATGTACAGTGTAACTTCTTCATCGTTGCCCTTTAGCTTCACATGGAGTATAGGATTTCAGCAGATTTATACCATCTTCATGTGCTTGGTGCAGTATTCGTACAAGGGGGACCAGTTACAATGGTGGTTCTATGCTTTGTAAGAAGCACAGAGGAAAATGATGATCATAAAGATGAATGGCATCTAGTGTCTACACAGCTGAATAAGATGTTTTTGTTTTTTTTAATATATAATTTTTTATGTTTGCAAGAACAAAAATAAGAATACGTAAGTTGTATCTTGGGCCTAAAGAACAATAACAAAATATTGGACACAAATTTTAAATAAAAATCTTGGACGCTCTGCCAGTAACAAGTTCCTGTTATAGATACACGTAGTGTTCTAATCAATATCTAGAAGAGCTGCTGCAGGTATCAGCATATAATTACATACAATTACTGTGAATAATATTGTTGCATCTATACTGAGTGATGCAAAAGTACGTGTACACTTTCATAACTTATATATATATATATATATATATATATATATATATATATATATATATATATATATATATATATATATATATATATATATGTGTGTGTGTGTGTGTATATATATTTTATCGTTTTACTTTTATTTATTATTTTATTAGCATATAGATACATACTTTCCTACCATGTGTTTCATATTTTTTTTTTTTTTTAACTTACAGTTTTTATTAGCATATTTATTTTCTCTCTGGTGCATTTCGTGCATTGGATTAAAGCAGAGAACTTAGTAACAGAGCATGTCTCAATGTGGTAGACAATACTTCAAGAATGTGTGAACAATGTCGACGGCCAATTTATGCACCTATCTGTTTAACGTTATCTGTTTGTTAGTAATGTAGACGACTTAAGGCAACTCCATGCTGTCAAAACTTAAAGCCACAAAAAAAACTTCAGCAACAGTATGGAGAAGTCAACTAAAGTAAATGGATGCTTGCGTGGAATGGGAGGATTGGTATGCCACGACAAGATCACCACTGTGGAACTGGTGGCAAGAACCAGACAAATGCCGGTGGGAACAAGAGATGAGAAGAAGATGATAGCGATGATTAGGACAAACATTGAGGAATCCTGTTGATAACATCACTAGGCAGTTTTTTTTTTTTTAAATCCCCATGGTAAGGGAAGTACAAGTAAACTGAAGAACATGGAAAAAAAAGTACTGGAGACAACAGTGAAGATGATGAGGAAGGCATGGGATGACCTTGAGCTGATAGCACGCAACACTTGGCGTCTGTTTATTGAAGGCCTATGCTCCGTAGGATGCTGAAGGGTGTTTAGTGAATTGTATTTGTACAACAATAAAAATGTGTTTAGGTCCTTTTATTTAAGACAATGCTGGACCAGATATTAGATACTTTAATATGTCTACAGTTCATGCTGAAATTAATGGATCTGTATCACACACGAGAATGTTTAAGCTTACATACTACTATGCACCATGCGTTTGACTAGAACCCACAGGGAAGGAACAAAGTGGTAATGCCGACGTGGACCAAAAATATTGCTAAAGCAGCCGAGCCTCAAGAGCAGAGCTAAAGAAATCGGTTAAGGAAATATAAATCGGTGGCCAGCAAAAGTTGCAGCTTTTGTTCCACTTGAAATTAAGGAAATAATTTATGATGATTATGACGGTGATGATACCACAGATAGTAACTGATAGCCATACACCACACACTGGATATCATTGGCCTAGCCTTCACATATAATGTATTGGCCTACCCGCTGTGAATTGGAATTTATTAAAATGAGTGGTCTACGTATCGCTAAAAATGTAGCTAGGTCCTGGTACTATTAATTGAGCATCGATTCGCAGAGTGGTTTTGGTTCTTGCTTCTGAAGGCAATGTTACCGGGTTTGAAACTGGGTATTGTCACACTCTGTCTACCCAGCTGTTGATGGGTAACGGACTCTGTTCTTTAGTTAGGGAAGGCAGAGGCAGCGAGAAAGGGAAGTTGTCACTCAACCTCATAAAAGCTGAGACATAGCACATGTATATGAAGTCTCTAACACTTCATTCCCTACAGCAGTACCTGCTAATTATTAACGTTACCGCTTGAATCCTGGGCATATTTCACATGGGGAGCCCCAAGAAACCCTCGAAGTACTTTAGCAAATTTTCATCCCCAGCATTACACATGTATCACGTTCTCTGGATGGAGATAGGTGCATTCATCCAGTAGAAGAATTACCCTTTTTTGGAATTCCATAAGTGGATCACTACTCTAGGCGGCTTCAAAGAGGAGAGCAGTGGACTTCCTTGATAATGAACGTTCAGAGAGAAAGATAAGATATCTGCTGACGATTTCATGAACTTATTAAAACATCCGGTGACATTTCACATTTGTTTTGTGTTCCCCAGGTCGTGAAATTAAAACAAGTTGAACACACCCTGAATGAGAAAAAAATATTGCAGTCAATCAATTTTCCCTTTTTGGTGAAGCTAGAATATTCCTTTAAAGTAAGTATGAGCCAACTTGTTTTGTATTCTTTCCTCTGTTTTTGTTTACTTGGAGCCATTGAATTATATTTTCTGACATATTACCTAGAAAAATGAGATGTTGAGTGTCATAGTAACGGCACAGACTTTTTATACCTGTGTGCATGTTTCCCTCTAACCACAAACAGAATGTTTTTTTCAATTTTAATTCTCCTCCCCCCTTAATACTTGCACAGTTTCACCATAGACCCACGAGATGTACACATACCACCTTGTATATCTGAGCACAGTTTCACCATAGACCCACGAGATGTACACATACACCTCGTATATCTGAGCACAGTTTCATCATAGACCCACGAGATGCACACATACACCTCATATATCTGAGCACAGTTTCATCATAGACCCACGAGATGCACACATACACCTCGTATATCTGAGCACAGTTTCATCATAGACCCACGAGATGTACACATGTACCTCATATATCTGAGCACAGTTTCATCATAGACCCATGAGATGTACACATACACCTCGTATATCTGAGCACAGTTTCATCATAGACCCACGAGATGTACACATACACCTCATATATCTGAGCAGTTTCATCATAGACCCACGAGATGTACACATACACCTCGTATATCTGAGCACAGTTTCATCATAGACCCACGAGATGTACACATACACCTCGTATATCTGAGCACAGTTTCATCATAGACCCACAAGATGTACACATAAACCTCGTCTATCTGAGCGCAGTTTCATCACAGACCCACGAGATGTACACATACACCTCATATATCTGAGCGCAGTTTCATCATAGACCCACGAGATGTACACATACACCTCGTATATCTGAGCACAGTTTCATCATAGACCCACGAGATTGTATCCTATTTTCACATACACCAAAGTTTTTTGTATATCTGAGCACAGTTTCACCATAGACCCACGAGATGTACACATACACCTCGTATATCTGAGCACAGTTTCATCATAGACCCACGAGATGTACACATACACCTCATATATCTGAGCACAGTTTCATCATAGACCCACGAGATGCACACATACACCTCATATATCTGAGCACAGTTTCATCATAGACCCACGAGATGCACACATACACCTCGTATATCTGAGCACAGTTTCATCATAGACCCACGTGATTGAACTGGTACACAATATTGAGCCTCAGACCCATAAGCGCAGGCAAACAATCTGAGCAACAGTTTCATCATACGACCATGAGATGTATATAACCAGAGTTTGCTCATAGACACCTCGTATATCTGAGATACCATCGTATACAGTTTCATCAAGACCCACGAGAATGTTACACATACACCTGTACAACATACACCTCATAAATCGTCTCATCTGAGCAGTTTCATCATAGACCCACGAGATGTACACATACACCTCGTATATCTGAGCACAGTTTCATCATAGACCCACGAGATGTACACATACACCTCGTATATCTGAGCACAGTTTCACCATAGACCCACGAGATGTACACATACACCTCATATATCTGAACGCAGTTTCATCATAGATCCACGAGATGTACACATACACCTCGTCTATCTGAGCGCAGTTTTATCATAGACCCACGAGATGTACACATACACCTCATATATCTGAGCACAGTTTCATCATAGACCCACGAGATGTACACATACACCTCGTATATCTGAGCACAGTTTCATCATAGACCCACGAGATGTACACATACACCTCGTATATCTGAGCACAGTTTCATCATAGACCCACGAGATGTACACATACACCTCGTATATCTGAGCACAGTTTCGTCATAGACTCACGAGATGTACACGAGGCCATTTCATTTTTAACTAGATTTAATTTATCTTTAATGACGTGGTGGTTTCCCTTGTTTGACGCTTTGTTTTGTGTACCCCTTCGAGTTTTCATGTAGACTTTTTATGTAGTTTAAGAGTTGGTTCTGTCCCAGTTTTTTTTTTCTTTTCAAAAGTACTGTATTGTTATATATTATTGTAAAGGAAATGGATTATACGTTGTTGTAAAGACAATCGATTATACTTTGTTGTAAAGGAAATCGATTATACGTTGTTGTAAAGGAAAAGGATTATACGTTGTTGTAAAGGAAATGGATTATACGTTGTTGTAAAGGAAATGGATTATACGTTGTTGTAAAGGAAATGGAATGAGGATTAATAAAATATAAAACTTGGGGAAAACAACAAAACAAAAATTTAATTCAAATTCACGGTGGCGTACCGCCACAAGCACCTGAGGAAAATAACCCGGAATACTGGGCTATCGTCCTGTAAGGGTTAAATTGCATACCGTTTTTAATTTAGTGTAAGCTTAAAATTTCCTCGTGTTATTCTTGTTTTTCATTTTTCTGGGTGTCTTAACTTTTTAGCTCTTTGTTTTGTTCATCATTTTTTGCCCCCTCACTTAGTTTCACAAAACATCCTGTACTGTTTCGAGAAGTTTCAATTTTTATTAGTTTTTACTTCTGTCCAACTTTGTCACCAGTTTTATTCAGACGTGGAATTCTTTTGGATAGTGATTTTTAACTTCGACCTCAGTCCAAGTAAAATTACTGCACCAGTTGTGTACTTTATTGTCAGACGTGGAATTCTAGTTCTGATGTGAAATTCAAACAGACACGTGCCCATAATCCTTACCAAGTGGGAAACAGAGCCAGGGATCCAGACCCCCAGGACGACCCAGTGTCCGCTGGGAGGACAACATTAGACTATCTTTGAAGGACCGAGGACTAGAATGGAACCAGGCCAGGAGGAAGACAGCGGATAGGATAGTCTGGCGCTCTCTCTTCCAAACCTCTACACCTCACGGTAGCAGGGGAACGACTAAGGGACATCCGGAGGCTGATAAAGGAGAACCATACTACTCATTACCAAAAAGAGATCACGTGATAATTTTCAGACTAAGAACGGGCCATTGCAGACTCAGATACCATCTATTCAACAAATTGAAAATCAGATATATGGTCACGTGGAGAGGACTAACAAACAGTAGATCACGTGCTCCAAAACTGTCGGCTGCATGAGAGGAACAGAGTGGCAGCATAGCCTTCTTCAACCCAGTTGAGGGATAAACTGTATGGCGACTACAGAAGCCTGAGACGGACTGCCAACTTTATAAGAGAGATAGATGTGGTTATTTGAGAGCTGTCGAAGAAGAAAATAAGAACATTGCCAGTACGGACAATAATATTGCTTGTACACAAAAGTTTATCAGATGTCTCAGGATCCGTAACCATTGTATGAACACCATTTAATGAGGCGTGTTTCAGCTTGTGTAGTCATGTTATGAGAAGTGTGTCTTTGTATGTGAAATTATCTTATGACAAATATGTCTATGTACATGAAATTTTCTTTGTTACAGACGTGTCTCTGTATGTGAAATTATTTTTGACAAACGTGTTTCTGTATGTGAAATTATCTTTGTGACAAAAGTGTCTCTTTCGGTGAAATTATGTTTGTGACAAAAGTGTCTCCGTATGTGAAATTAAGTTTGTGACAGACGTCTCTCTGTCGGTAAAATTATGTTTGTGACGGACGTCTCTCTTTCGGTGAAATTATGTTTGTGACAAAAGTGTCTCCGTATGTGAAATTAAGTTTGTGACAAAAGTGTCTCATCTTTGTAACAAACATGTCCTGTACTTGTGGTATAGATGGTACCTCAATCTGTTATGTGGAGTATGTAGCCGGAAAATGATGACCTGGTCTCGCCCAGGCAGTTGATCATAGGCACCATTTTTATATGGCCTGGGTGTTCTTTTTCCCATTAGGACTTAGATGTGGCTTTTATAGTTGTTTTTGCCATTTCACAAGTTGTCCCTATATCATTTTGTTGTAACGCTTCCCCTTCCTTAGCAAGTTTGTCTGCCTCCTGATTGCCTGGAATGTTGCAATGGGTTGGTATCCACTGAATTGTGCACTTGTTGAAGCTATTGACCTGGCTTTCAAGTAAGTTTTCAAATCTTTCAATCTCGTAGCCAGGTGGCTAATCAGGGCTGTTATTACTGAGAGGGCATCTGTAAAGTTTACTTTCTTTTTTTTTTTTTTTTTGCTTGTGCTTTTCATGCAGTAAGAGTTTCTGCTGCCGGTCTCATGGCTTCTGTTTCAGCATTGAAGCCATTGCAGTATTTGCCAATTGCGATTACCATAGAGTGGATTCTATTCTTTAATTTAATAATGTCTATTCTTTAATTTAATGATGATGCGTATTAATATGATACAAGTTGCCCCGTGAGATCAGAGTGTAATTGATACTATCTTATATTAGGATGTCTTAACCTGTGGACTTACGGGTCTGCGAATGGATTCTAGGGGGTTCGTGTATATAAACTAAAATTTAAAATTTTTATTATGATTTTTATAAACATTATTTTTCCAAGAATGGGCCCATAACCTTCGTCGGATGATCAAAGTGCCCCATAGCCTTCATCGGATGGTCAACGCGCCCCATAGCCTTCATCGGATGGTCAACGCGCCCCATAGCCTTCATCCGACAATCAAATCGCCCCTTAGCCATCATCGGACAAAGTAAGGTGCCCAAAGCTTTCATCGAACAATCAAAGGGCCCATAGCCGTCATCGTACAATCAAAGCGGCCCAAAGTCGACATCGGACAATCAAAGGGCCCTAACACAAAAGAAGTTAAGAAACCCCAGTCTTAGATAGATAAAGATGTTATTAATTTAGTGCAGTGCTTCCAATCGTGCCATTAAAAATCCAAGAAAGAAATACTTTGCTGCATACCACTGTTGGTATCTTAATGGGTTTTACAGAAAATGTTCAGCCAAGAATCCAACATCCGCGCCAAAAGAAACAAGTCTACGTATGAATTCTTTTACAATTAAATTGTCTTGACATTAATTTCGCATTGGCTTGAATAACGATCTTTGATGTCAACTTTTTTTTTTTTTTTTTGGCCTGTGAACGTTTTTTTTAGGCAGAGATCTACATATGGATTTCTTCACGGAAAAGCACCTTTTTTGGGGGGTGGGGGTGTGGGTGCTTTATATATAAACAAAATAGAAGAACTAGCTGCTGTATTACGTTGATGAGGGGGTGTCTCCATTCTAGTCTCTCTGACGCTAATGTGTGCCATATTCTTCTATCACTACGGGCTAACACGCCAGGAACAAAAGAAGGAAATAATTATGTCTTGCTCAATCTGTTGCATGTCTTGATGATGGCATTAATTCTCCTGTAGTTATTTCGTTTATTTCCATTACATTGAAATTTCATGGAGTCTTTGTAATTGAATCATGGAAAAAAAAAGAACATTATGCGTGCTATTTTAATGGGTGTTCAGTTTAGCTTTCACGATCCAGTGGACACCTTGTTTCGTATTGTCCTGAAAAGGTGGCGGGATTTTTTCATGGTTTTTTTTCACCCAGACGTTTCAATAAGTTGTTGTTGTTGGTCAGAATCGACATCACTGCACTCCGGGCACACCCATGGGTGCCCAGTCTCCCTCAACAAATATCGAAGGGAATGAATGCTAACTCTTCATGTAGCGCGCTGGTTGTGTACGCCTTTATGTCCATCCCTTCTAGTCTTACATTTTATGCCAAATTCGCTTGGAGAAGTCACTTGAGCCCCAGACGTGATTCTTTGGCTTTGACCTGGTTGACTGCATGAAGGAGGACTCCACTATTGACCCATCGATAGGCAGGAGGAGCTGAGAAGTGGCTCTGTGCAGGACGTGTTAATTCCTTGGGAGAGTTCAGAACCAGAGCGCAGTATTTCAGTTCTGCATCGTTGAAGAGCCCCCTTGGATGGCGGGGAATGCACAGTGTGCCACTCGCTTCAATCTCCTAGCTTGGGACCAGGTGTGATCTTTAAATGAAAATCAAGGTGGAGAAAGGCGCTCATGACTTCAACTTAACACGTTTCGGTCAGGCAGAAAAGCCACAGGAAAAACCTAGATCTACAGTGTAGATAATACCAAGGAGTTTTCAACTTGGTGTTGGCTGCAAAAGTGGAAGAAGCTCAGCAGACCTAGTTAAACAACAACACCAAATTCAATCAATCTTAGCCTTGTTGATTCATCTATCACATTGTCGTTCTCTAATGGGCGATCATCAATTTTCCTTAGTATTTCATCCATATCCAGCGCCCCCCCCCCTTTCCCCACTAAGGGCGCTCTCGACGTATCACTAAGTTTGGTTCCCAACCGCATGCGGCAGGCAAAAAAATTGCATCGTGCTGTTTAAATTTGTGAGCGCTAGAAGTTTGAATGTGATGTAGACAGTAACTGTGATCTGTGTATACACGTATCTGTTCCTTGTTGATGCCAGCTCTTTCTATGCATTTACTCTTCTAAATATGTTGCACTTGCTGTTGTCTTTTCCACACAAGCTTCGTTGTCCCTTGAGCTGCCCCAAAAAAGCATAGGCCTTCAGCAAGTGTGTACCAGATCCTCCTGTCATGTGCCATCTGCTCGAGATCTTACTTACTTACTTACTTAGTCGTTCCCCTTCTACCGTGAAGTGTAGAGGTTTGGAAGAGAGAGCGCCAGACCATTCTATCAGCTGTCTTCTTCCTGGCCTGGTTCCATTCTAGTCCTCGGTCCTTCAAAGATTGTCTAATGTTGTCCTCCCAGAAAACTCTGGGTCGTCCTGGAGGTCTGGATCCCTGGCTCTTTGTTTCCCATGCTTGTCGTGGTAGCCGATCTTCTCCCATTCTGCAGACATGGCCAAACCATCTTAGTTGGGACTGTTCTATTTGGGTCTGCAGCGGATGGGATTTCAGGCCTTGACGTATCGTCTGGTTGCGGACCATGTCTCTTCTTGTTACTTCAACCACTTTCCTCAGATACCTCATTTCTGAGGTTTGGATCTGGCTTTTGTGGGTTGTAGTCATTGCCCACGACTCGCATCCATATGTCAAAACTGGGACATAGGTGGAGCGGTATACAGCCATCTTCGTTTTCTTACCAACCTCTTTCTTGCTGAGGAATCCACGATTTATGGCCTGAAAAAGTCTCCCAGCCGCTGCTTTTCGAGTGGCCAACTCTTCTTTGATGCCTCCCTTTCGGTCTATAATAGCTCCGAGATATTTAAAGTGGTCGACCTGCTCCAGGACCTGTTCTCCCAACTTAATCTGATGTTTTCTTTCTTCTCGTGATATCACCATGGATTTTGTTTTAGAGCTGCTTATGACCATCCCTCTCTTCTCCAGCTCTTCCTTCCAGACTTGCAGGTTGGATTGGAGATGTGCCTCTGATTTAGCAATCAGGGCAACATCATCAGCAAATGCCAGCTCCGAAATATAGACCTGTCTCATCTTCCAGTACCCCACTGAATACTTTCTTGTTCTCTCCTTACATGCCTTGATGACATCGTCCATGAGGAGTATGAAAAGATAAGGTGACAGGATATCACCTTGTCTTACACCAGTGGTGGTCCTGAACTCTTCTGACTTATGGTTTGCTGTCCTCACATAATTTCTGCAAGACTTGTAGAAGCTCTGTATAGCATGAATCAGAGGTGCTGGAATATTCTTCCTTGCCAAACAGTCCCAAAGTTTGCTCCAGGGGACTCTGTCAAACGCCTTTTCCAGATCTATGAAACAAAGATGGATCTCACTCTTATACTCAAGGGCCTTTTCACTCAGCTGTCTGAGTGTGAAGATTAGGTCTTGAGTACTTCGGTTTGCTCGGAATCCGCACTGGACCTCATCCAATTGTGGCTCAGCTAGGCGTCGGAGTCTCTGCTCTAGGATTCTAGAGTAGATTTTACCAGGGACACTGAGAAGGGATATGCCTCTATGGTTTCCACATTGTCGATTGTCACCCTTTTTGAAAATTGGTGTTATGATGGCAATCTCCCAATCCTTTGGTATGGTCTTGTTGCACCATGCTGCCTGTAGGACCTTTAAGAGTAATAGGTCGCCTGATGCTCCCATGTACTTAACCATTTCTGGTGTTATACCATCCTGCCCTGCTGCTTTGCCCATCTTGATTTTCTCTAGTGCTGCCCTCAGTTCTTCCATCTTTATGTCATCTTCACCATCATTGGTTTTCTCTTCTGTGCTAGTGGTTATCATTTCTGTTGCTTCACCATGCTCACCATCCAGGAGTTCTGAGAAATATTCTTTCCATCTTTCCATTACTTCCTTCGGGGCAGTAAGCAATTTGCCTTGCTTGTCCTTTATAAATTTGAGATTGCATTGTTTTTCCTTCCTCATGTTCTTTAGGGTCTTATAGAACAATTTCTGGTTTTCTTGTGCATCTTTTTCTAGCTTTTCTCCAAATTCTTCCCAGGACTTCTGTTTTGCTGCTAGCACTTTGTTCTTTGCTTCTGTTCTGAGTATCACATATTCTCTATATTTTTCCATTTGTCCTGTTGTGTTTTTAGCTCCTAAGTATTGTTTCCATGCCATTTTCTTCTCTCTTATTTTCTCTTTGACTTCCTCTGTCCACCAAGGTGTCCTCTTTCTCTGGTTCCCAAGTCGGACTTCACCGCATGCTTCTGCAGCAGCTGTCTTTATGATATCCTTGAATTTATTCCAGAGGGTTTCCAAGTCATCAGGTCGTTCTTCTGTGTTGCTCACTGCTGTAGCAATAAGCCCCTGATATCTGGTCTTAATTTCTGGCTCTCTCAGCTTGTAGGTCCTAATGCTCATTTCTCCTGCTCGTTTACTTGGTTTCTTGCGTGATGTTAGGCAGTTCCTAGGCTGAGCAACTCTTTCAGTTGTTCGTTTGATTGTTAGCAGGTAGTGATCACTTCCAATCTCTGGCCCCCTCCAGACTCTTGCATCTCGGACATATCTGAATGAGCTTCTCCGAACAATGGCATAGTCGATCACTGACTTCTCATTCTTGGTTGGTTCACATCTAGTGTATGCATGTATGCGCTTATGGGGGAACTTTGTGTTTGTAATGATCAGATTCTGCTCACTGCAGAATCTAAGGAGTCGCTTTCCATTGTCATTGAGAGTATCTTCTCCATATCTTCCGATAACGCCACCCCATCTAGCATGGTCATTTCCAACTCTGGCATTAAAATCTCCGAGCATGATAACTTCATCTAGGCAGTCATCCACTGTCCTTTGAAGCAGCTCGAAGAATTCCTCCTTGACCTCTGCTCTCTCATCCTCATTTGGCCCATACACTATGACCAGGTTGACTATGGTTTCTCCTTCTTTTAGTTTTACAACCATAATGCGCTCCGAGACAAAGTTCCATCCCTTGATACTATCTTTTTGATTTTGGGCCACAATGCAACCCACGCCCCCTTTAGCTCTTTCAGATATGGGTACACCACTGTAGAGCAACGTGTTGCCATCGAGATCCATGACTCCTTGTCCTTTTTTCTTCGTTTCTGTTATAGCCAGGATTTCTAGTTTTGCTTTCCTCATCTCTTCCACCAGCTCCTCTTCCTTCCCATTTATACTTCTTGTGTTCCAAGTTCCATAAGTCGTAGTCCGTAGTCCGTTCCAGTTCGTCGCCTTTAGAATCAGTCCGGTTTTCTCTCTTGTATTTCTCGTAATCATAGTTTAAGACAAACAGGTGATTGGCCTGTTGTGCCTTTGCATGGTGGAGGGGCTGCCTCCTTACGGCCTCCATGCAGGCCGCCCTCCTCCTTTTTCATCTGGGCTTGGGACCGGCATGGGCGGAGTTCGAGATCTTGCCATGTCTTATTTATCCCTTCATATCTGTCTCCGTGTGTGTTTTTGTTTTGTTCTCCCTGTATCTTTCTTACCTTGTGATTCCAGAACAACGACTGTTGTTGTAATGCTTTCAACAGGTTTTATCATTATGTGCCCTATATATATGTGGTGAAGTGGGATGTTATAAATATTTATAGGGAACTTAGTGTACTGACTGAGATCAGCTGTGAAGGTATCTATATCTATTAAGAGTAGTGTATTATAGATAACCTTACTTGCTACCACATATCTATATATCTCAGTCAGAATTATTCTGGAATAGTGTGATGACTACGTTATGTGTCTAGGGTATGTGTATGATGAAGTGTAAGTCACAACAACAGACAGATAAACAATTTAATTTAATCCACTACTCTTGACAACACTGTGACACTCACATACATATAACACTCTACAAAGATATCTTAAAAGAGTCACTGATAAACTTTCAAATAACAATATGTATTCATTACTGGCATGAATGAATATGTGTCCTGATTCAACTACAAGGGAACCAGGAATCACAATCAATTTAAATTACAAGTTATGTACAGAATGTATTTAATATGAATATTGTAGTGACATATATTATTACAAATGTTCTATGTGTGTCAGTTGTGTAGTAGTAAAATGAGGTAATACTGGTTTTGTTTTGTTCAAGCTCTGTTGGTATTTGTCATCATGACTTCAATAGTTTGTCTTTAGGGACTAGTATTGGAGATGTTCACAGTTCCTGATTTTAAGACAAGTAAATTCCCCTCTTAATGTTAATTTTACAAAGTCAGTTCAAGATGAGGGGACATAATGTTGAGCTCAGCTGGCCAAGTTAGCTTATCTGGCGTGATGGCGGCAGGAAAGGACTCCTCTGCTCGAATTCTCCTCTGGGCTCTGGAGACACCTCACTGATAGCTAAAAGACCAAGGAGTATGCTGTCCGACTCTGGATTCAGCAAAGCTCTGACCAGGTGCTGCTCAGTACCATCAAGACCACTGTCCCACAATTCATACGAATAAACACAGATACGTTGATTAGCAATGAATTCTGGCACAAACTGGCACAAATTCCCATCTGCTTATCTTCCAGGCTTTTATTTAGCCAAATATAAGCTGGCTTCAACGCACTGATGCTTTATCAATCTTATTTAGACAAGTGGTTTCGAACTAACGCTCCCAAGTGTGTATATCAGCGAGTCTGACCAATGAGCCCCGTTTCGACAAGTGTTTGAAAAAATGTTACCTTTCCCCGTTTCCCCTAACAACCAAGATAGTATTTATAGCCCGACCAATCGTGGTTAGGCTTTCATTTGTTGCGCTCCAATCAATTTGGAGTTTACATGGTAGGCTATTTCTGTAACGTAAATTTTTTTCAAACACGTTAAAAAAAAATCGTATGAGCAGAAATGATTTTATGCTGTCAGGCACCCCCAATATTTTATTTTGGGTATAATTTATTAATTCCTGGACTATTTGCGTAACGTTTTACATATTATTTGTCAGCAAGCCCTAAGGAACCCAAAAATACAAATTTAAAGGAGCTACGTGGCTGCATTCAAAATATGCAATTTCTTCTACCTCCTGTTTCGAAGATGTGCTGTCTGGGTACTGTTATGTTTTCAACCGTAAACCCATCTAATGTTATCTTTTCTAATAAGAGTTTTTTTATGATTTATAAACCTAACTCTGGGAAAGGGTAGTGTATTTTATCACTGTCCGTCTGAAAAAAAATTAGTGCATGTAGACTTACACGCGTGATGGCAGCATTTGTGAACCGCGCGACGCGTGTTGCATGCGTTCCTGATTTTCAGCCCTCCCCTCTCTCTCTATCCTTTTGTCCATCTGTTCGTTCGTTTTGGTAACGCAGTATAATTAATGTTAGGATTAATTTAGGTCATTACGCAGGGCCTCTCAATGCTTTTCCAAGAAATACAGCACACGTTTCATTGAAGAAGCGGGTAATAATACAGTAAGCTTTTATATCAACGTGAAAGCATTACAATTTGCAGACGTAGCAGAAAACAAGGGGGATTTCGAGTACATTCTTTGTGACAGCACTGTTATTTTCCCATTGCTCTTCTCTTTATTAATTTTATTTGTTAGGCTTTATATTTACCTAATAATTTATATATGTGGATTAGAATATTTCATGACACCTCCCCTCTTAAAACAGACATTATATGTCAGTCCTTTATTCTATATACACATAGAGAAATTTATTATTATTTCTGGTGTTTACGGTGATTCTCATCACACGGATGGCGGCTTAAAAAATCCGCTCCCAAATTGGTTTTTCCAGATATATACTCAATGCTAAAATTATATGGAGCCAGAAGCAAAGACCATCGGAGTAACCTAGAGTTCTCATGCTTAGCCTGTGCTAAAAACGATAAAGGTTTGTGATCTGTTTGCAACTTAAATGCCTTCCCATATAGATAAATATTGAATTTCTTTATCGCCCATATTACTGCAAGACATTTCTTTTCGCTAGTTGAGTAGTTGACTTCAGCTTTATTCAATTTTCTGCTAGCATATGCCACTGGGCTTAATTCCCCATCCAATGCATCTGATTTCTGTAGTAGAGTTGCACCTAACCCAATATTACTTGCATCCGTCCTTACTATGAATTCTTGACTTAAGTCAGGTAATTTCAAAATGGGTTTACTTGTGAGCTTTTCCTTCAATTCTTGGTAAGTCATTTCACATTGTGGTGTCCATGTAATGCGATCTGGAAGTCCTTTACGTGTCAATTCAGTTAACGGTGCACATATGGAATTAAAGTTTTTGATATACTTCTGGTAGAAACCACATAATGAGACAAAGGATCTCACGTCCTTCTTGGTTTGTGGTCTCGGGGCTTTCTGTAGTTTTTCTAAATTCTTTGGGTCAGGGGTCATATTTCCCTGATAAACTGTGTGTCCCAAAAATTCCAATTCTTTACATCCAACGCAACATTTGGTTGGTCGGGCTGTTAAATTTGCCTCCCTAAGTCGATCAAACAGCATGTTCAGAGAGTCAATGTGTTCCTCAAATGTTTCTGTTGGTATAAGGATATCATCCATAAAATTTGTTATACAGGGATTATTCAGAGGATCCAATAATTTTCTCATCATTCTAGAGAAGACACTAGGCGCATTCTTCAATCCAAATGGCAATCTATTAAACTCATAGTGTCCTTCTGAGGTACTAAAAGCTAAGTATGGTCTAACCTCAGGCTTTACTGGAATCTGATAGTATCCTTTACTCAGATCCACTTTTGAGAAATATTTAGCTTTATTTAGTCTGGCAAACAGCTGATTTGTATCCGGCAATGGATCCACCTGTCCTTCTGTAATAGCATTCAGTCTCCTGTAATCTATACAGAGTCTATGTTCTCCAGAGGGCTTTCTTAAGAGTACAACACCGGAACTATACGAAGACTCACTGTACGAAATAATTCCTTCCTTCAACAGATAGTCTATCTCTTCCTTCAAAGCTTTCTCCTTAGCAAACGGAATCGAATATGGTTTCATACAGACAGGTGTGGGGTCTATCAGTTTCATATCATATTCCAATAGGTTTGTATGCCCTGGTCGGTCTGTTAACACCTCTGCATGATTATTTAGAACCTGTTGCCCTCTCTCTTTCTGAGTTTTCGTTAAATGTGTACTGATTTTCACCTGTGCTGCTGTCTCACAGGGGTGTAATGGATATTCAAATGATGAAAGTGGTTCCTTTTTCATCTCCATGGCGATGGACAAGGTCAACAAGTGTGTCTCTTCCTGATGTTCTCTTTCCAAATATTTCTTCAGGAGATTCACATGATAGATTTTTTCTTTCCCCTTCTTATCTATCTTATAATTTGTTCTAGACACCTTCTCTAAAACTGTATATGGACCCTGCCATCCAATTTGTAACTTATTCTGACTCCCAGGCAAAAGAAGCAGTACTTTCTCTCCCACAGCCAAATTTCTGTCTTTCGCCTTCCTGTTATAATAGGCAGCATGTTTCTTCCTGGCTTGTTTCAAATTTTCATTGGCAAGTTTCCAGCCAGTTTTCAACCGAGTGGTCAGCTCATTCACATATTGGTATGAAGATGTAATGTTTTCCTCTGCCTTTTCATCAGTCCACGTTCTTAACAAAGCTTCAAGTGGACCTTTTATTGTGTGGACCTATTTGTCCATGCACCGGTATGGTCTCTTCCACTCGAAGCTGTATAGTGATGATTTTTCCTCCCAGAATTATCATTCACAAAACGACCGCTACCAATTTTTCTTTTCCTGGGGTTTCCTCCCCACTTAAAATTCTTGATGAGAGATTTCCTCTCTACATCTTCTTCCTCCAGTTTGTTTAAGTCCGATTGAGGGATTTTCGGCTTATCCTGGGGTAAGACATCTTTTTGCACTCTCCGCATAGTGGCCATTGTAAAACAGTTAAGTGAAGCTTGTCCGTGAAAAGGGGCTTCCCATTCCATTTGGTCCACTTTATCAAATTTATTTTTCCTTTTATTGTTAGGCCTGATTTTGCCCCATGGCGTGTCCAGGTCCTGATCCATGTTCCCACTTGTGGGTGTTCCCTCATGTGCTATGCTACACCTTTCTACAAAGTTCTCAATGTCCCATCTTGCTTTGGGCCAATAATAATTGTGAGCCACCTTTTGAATGATGGTACCTATTTTCTCATGGTCCCCATCTGGTTTCACATGTAGACTCCTTATTAAGTCTGCCCTATATCTTTTTGGAAGAACCAGCTGTCCCTGACCTTTGGATCTAGCTCCAGTCTTCCTATACATCAACTTGTTTTTCATGTAAAAATCTCCCTTGCCTGGAGTTGTATGACAAGTTGACAATTTTCTGAAACAAGGCTTGAGTGTTTTATCCCCAGCCTGTGCCTTCCTCATCTCTTCTGGAGTGGTATCTAACATAATATCCTCCTCCTGTCTTGAGGTCGACCTGACCTGAAGGGTTGCCATATACACAGGTTTCCTTCTGCAATGGTCAGTGTCATGATTGTTCATCTTACAATTTTTACACCACCTTTTTCCTTGGTTGAAAGATTTTCTTTCATCATATTTCCTTTCATCGAATTGTGGGAATTTATTTTTATTTTCATACCGTGGCCTATCAAATTGGTGCTTACCTTTATTTTGATCCCTAGGATCAAATTTATTAAAGTTCTGTGGTGCCCTAAAGTTATCCACCTGTTTCTTTTTATTACCTGTTACCTCTGCTTGAGCTGCTTGATACCTTTCAGCAACATTTAGCAACTCACCCAGCCTCTCTGCACCTTGTTCCATGAGAAACTTTCTCAGGTCTGGAGCCATGGACTCTCTTAATTGCTCTATAAGGACCATTTCCTTAAGATCTTGGGTTTTCCCCAGAGAAGTCCATTTCTCCAAGTATGTCTCTATTCGTGCAGAGAACTGGTGATAGGTTTCACCTGACAGTAGTTTAGCATTCCTAAATTTTTTTTCCTGTAAAACTCTGCATTCTTTTCATACCTTAACAAAAGAGCCTGCTTTAGCATGTCATAATTTTCCTGATCACCTCTGCTCATTTTTGCAAAAAACTTCATAAGCTGCCCCACGAAGTCCCTGAGATAACTTTAAGCTCCACCTTTCTCTCTCTAACCCATACGTGGTAGCTAATAGTTCATACCTATTTAGGTAGCTCTCAATATCATCGTCTTTCTCAACAAAATGATCTAAATGAAAATTCATAGCTGAGGCTGAGGCTCCTTGAGTAACCGTAGCATCAGAGGCAAAGGGACTGGCACCATTTTCAGGAGCATGGCCTTGAAACTCAAACTCCCTTAGTCGTAACTCATGTTCCCTTTGTAATCTTTTATCTTCTGCTTCCCTTTCTGCAGCTAATCTCCTCTCTTCCCTTTCTGCAGCTAATTTCTTCTCTTCTCTTTCTGCAGCCTGTCTTCTTTCCTCGGCTTCCAATTTCTTAGCCTCAGCCTCAATCTGCAACCTCTTAGTCTCAGCCTCAGCTTCAAACTGTAACTTCTTAATTTCCTTGTCAGCCTCTAACTTTCTTTCGGCTTCAAACCTTCTTTCTTCACGTTCAATAAATTTGTCACATTCCGTCGTGACATAGGCAACCATAACTTGCCCATCTAATCCTAACTCTTTTGCAGTCTGAACCGCAGCAGATCGAAATTTGGCCAGGTCCGCCATTGTCTATTATGTAAATTTATACAATGTCTAACCAACAATTCAATCTCTAATGGACAACACAGGCACCGTGAGCTCAACCTTATTTAATTCCACCCAAGGATACCTTTTAATTCTTATATTCCCTGAAGTGAATTACCCCCAATATTTTTAATAGGGAAAGATTCAAAATCCCAAGAGCGAGACCCCAATATATGTGGTGAAGTGGGATGTTATAAATATTTATAGGGAACTTAGTGTACTGACTGAGATCAGCTGTGAAGGTATCTATATCTATTAAGAGTAGTGTATTATAGATAACCTTACTTGCTACCACATATCTATATATCTCAGTCAGAATTATTCTGGAATAGTGTGATGACTACGTTATGTGTCTAGGGTATGTGTATGATGAAGTGTAAGTCACAACAACAGACAGATAAACAATTTAATTTAATCCACTACTCTTGACAACACTGTGACACTCACATACATATAACACTCTACAAAGATATCTTAAAAGAGTCACTGATAAACTTTCAAATAACAATATGTATTCATTACTGGCATGAATGAATATGTGTCCTGATTCAACTACAAGGGAACCAGGAATCACAATCAATTTAAATTACAAGTTATGTACAGAATGTATTTAATATGAATATTGTAGTGACATATATTATTACAAATGTTCTATGTGTGTCAGTTGTGTAGTAGTAAAATGAGGTAATACTGGTTTTGTTTTGTTCAAGCTCTGTTGGTATTTGTCATCATGACTTCAATAGTTTGTCTTTAGGGACTAGTATTGGAGATGTTCACAGTTCCTGATTTTAAGACAAGTAAATTCCCCTCTTAATGTTAATTTTACAAAGTCAGTTCAAGATGAGGGGACATAATGTTGAGCTCAGCTGGCCAAGTTAGCTTATCTGGCGTGATGGCGGCAGGAAAGGACTCCTCTGCTCGAATTCTCCTCTGGGCTCTGGAGACACCTCACTGATAGCTAAAAAGACCAAGGAGTATGCTGTCCGACTCTGGATTCAGCAAAGCTCTGACCAGGTGCTGCTCAGTACCATCAAGACCACTGTCCCACAATTCATACGAATAAACACAGATACGTTGATTAGCAATGAATTCTGGCACAAACTGGCACAAATTCCCATCTGCTTATCTTCCAGGCTTTTATTTAGCCAAATATAAGCTGGCTTCAACGCACTGATGCTTTATCAATCTTATTTAGACAAGTGGTTTCGAACTAACGCTCCCAAGTGTGTATATCAGCGAGTCTGACCAATGAGCCCCGTTTCGACAAGTGTTTGAAAAAATGTTACCTTTCCCCGTTTCCCCTAACAACCAAGATAGTATTTATAGCCCGACCAATCGTGGTTAGGCTTTCATTTGTTGCGCTCCAATCAATTTGGAGTTTACATGGTAGGCTATTTCTGTAACGTAAATTTTTTTCAAACACGTTAACAAAAAATCTTATGAGCAGAAATGATTTTATGCTGTCAGGCACCCCCAATATTTTATTTTGGGTATAATTTATTAATTCCTGGACTATTTGCGTAACGTTTTACATATTATTTGTCAGCAAGCCCTAAGGAACCCAAAAATACAAATTTAAAGGAGCTACGTGGCTGCATTCAAAATATGCAATTTTTTCTACCTCCTGTTTCGAAGATGTGCTGTCTGGGTACTGTTATGTTTTCAACCGTAAACCCATCTAATGTTATCTTTTCTAATAAGAGTTTTTTTATGATTTATAAACCTAACTCTGGGAAAGGGTAGTGTATTTTATCACTGTCCGTCTGAAAAAAAAATTAGTGCATGTAGACTTACACGCGTGATGGCAGCATTTGTGAACCGCGCGACGCGTGTTGCATGCGTTCCTGATTTTCAGCCCTCCCCTCTCTCTCTATCCTTTTGTCCATCTGTTCGTTCGTTTTGGTAACGCAGTATAATTAATGTTAGGATTAATTTAGGTCATTACGCAGGGCCTCTCAATGCTTTTCCAAGAAATACAGCACACGTTTCATTGAAGAAAGCGGGTAATAATACAGTAAGCTTTTATATCAACGTGAAAGCATTACAATTTGCAGACGTAGCAGAAAACAAGGGGGATTTCGAGTACATTCTTTGTGACAGCACTGTTATTTTCCCATTGCTCTTCTCTTTATTAATTTTATTTGTTAGGCTTTATATTTACCTAATAATTTATATATGTGGATTAGAATATTTCATGACACCATTACCAGCGTCTCCTTCGCATCTCTTGTTTTCCGGACTGTTTCATGTCATTGGTTCCAAATTGGTGATCTTGTTATAACATTTGTCTTTCTGTCCTACAGCAGCACCCATTTATAAAAGTCTGTAGCTTCTTTCTTGTTGTTGTGGTTGTTCTCCATGTTATAGAGAACAACAAAAACAACATGAATGTACCTGCAGATCCACAAGGGATGATGTGTTAGATCACGAGATGACACAGGGAAAGGGAGGTGGAATTTTAAAGCTAGCTTTCCCACCTTTTCATAAAATTATTATACATTTTCACATATTGACTCTAACATCTCTTGACATGACATTGAGATATAGTGACTCATTGTGCGGTTTAAAAAAAAATGTTTTTAATTTAATTTTGTTGTTGTTTTTATTTTTGGGTATTTTATTTATTATTACTATTGTTTTTATGTATTTATTGGTTATTATGTTATTTATTTATTTTTGCCTTAACAAAACCAACTCGGATTTTCTATAACATGATTATACTTCGAGTTATATTGACTTAAATGGTTTTGCATACGCAATTAATGAACAAACTTTTTAATGAAAGGTTTTACGTATTCACATTACTGACTCAGTCTTATCATAAATTGGTTTTTTCATTTCTCACACATCGACGACGCACATTGGTCGTAGAATGTTTTTTTAAACAAATTTACAAACAAATAATTAAAATTTCTCATAAATGGTTATACTTATTCATACAACCACTTACACTTTTTATAAAATGGCACGTGCAGGAAATTAAAATTCTTACATTTTTTATAATATGTTGTCACGTACAGGAAATTAAAATTCTTACACTTTTTATAATATGTTGTCACGTGCAGGAAATTAAAATTCTTACACTTTTTATAATATGTTGTCACGTACAGGAAATTAAAATTCTTACACTGTTTATAAAATGTTGTCACGTGCAGGATATTAAAATTCTTACACCTGTTTTAATATGTTGTCACACGCGGGAAATTAAAATTCTTACACTTTTTATAATATGTTGTCACACGCAGGAAATTAAAATTCTTACGCTTTTTATAACATGTTGGCACGTGTAGGAAATTAAAATCATAACACTTTTTATAAAATGTTGGCACGTGCGGGAAATTAAAATTCTTTCACTTTTTATAAAATGGTGTCATATGCAGGAAATTAAAATCCCAACACTTTTTATAAAATGTTGTCACGTGGAGGAAATTAACATTCTTACACTGTTTATAAAATGGTGTCACGTGCAGGAAATTAACATTCTTACACTTTTTATAAAATGGTGTCACGTGCAGGAAATTAACATTCTTACACTTTTTATAAAATGGTGTCACAAACGGTAAATTAAAATTATAGAAATGTTACGGATTGTTACATATGTCTTGTTTTCCTTCCTACAGGACAATTCTAATTTGTACATGGTACTGGAGTTTGTCACTGGAGGCGAGATGTTTTCACATTTACGACGGATAGGCCGGTTCAGGTAAAAACCATTTTATTATTTCATCATCTTCACCATCATCGTGAGAAAACGTTAAGGGGGGCGAGGAGATGGAGTTTGTAAGAATTGAAAAGTGTATTGAGGTGTATTAGTTTAATAGTTATATAACGTGAAAGAAAGAAAAGGACTACCGATGTTGCTTATTTAGACCTGTATTCTACTTCCAGTTACTGTCTGTTTTAAATTTTTATTATCGTTATCATCATCACGTCCTTTTTTCTCACTGTGGTGCATGGAACCACAACTACAACCAAGTAAGCCTGTAACATTTGTGTTCATGTGTTCTTATATCAGTGGTGTCTATAGCAGTTTGTTTGACATGATGAGGTTGCAGCTATACACAACCTCATATTAGTCGACTCTTACAACACGCCTGTAGGAATAGTAGTTCTGTTCTTTCTTTGTCTCCTAAACGACCTTTGAAAACGACTTTGGTCCTAGTAGATAAATATTCCCAGAGACTATGGACAATAGCCTTCTGTGTGCTGGCATTGTTCTTAATTTTGACACAGGCTAAGAGTTTCTGCAGACCTCTACATTACATTGTTTCAGCTACTAACGACAACATTTGGAAAAGGGCGGATCACATGATCACGAGTTCAAGTGCTGTTTAAAAATCAAGGACGTTTGTTTAATTAAATAAATATATATATATTGTTATACAACTTTTGATGTTTGTAGATTAATTCTGCCAGAAAAAGGATTCTCAACGGATGCCCTTGTCCCTATTAATTGTAAAGAATACAGGACACTAAAGGCCATTTGTCCTGCTAGACGATGTTTTCCATTTGTCAATAGAAACAAGAGAAGTTTGAGATTACGTAGAACACTGTTCTCGTATTGATCGTAGAGAAAGGAGAAAAATTTAGATGTTTTGGTGGCCGATGTCGATGCTGCTTATTTGTCAGTGCAGTAATTACACAATCGATATCACTTTTGACTTGCAGAAAAAGCGCACTTGAGTACTAGAATCGAAAGGAACTTGAGGCTGATTGGTTGAGACAACGTTTGCAGGCGAGACTGTTTGGAAAGAATAGAGTATTGGCTCAGGTTATTTGAGACAGCATCCAATGTTCTCGATCTCCCATCACAGGCGCCAAGGCTGTTTTCATGCACGGTTTTTATGAATATAAATAGGAAAAATGAAACTTTCGGATTGATACGAGGGACGGTCAAAAAGTAATGCCTCGTAATTTTTAATTTCATTCAATAGGCAAGAAAACAGATAAAATTCACATTGAAATGTAGCCCCAAGTCTGAACTTCAAAAATTTATTTCTCAATGTAGTCTCCGTTATTTGTTACAGTTTTTGTCCATCTTCTCACAAGGGCATGTATCCCCGCACGGTAAAAATTTGTGTCCTTTTTCCTAAACCACTGGCGTACGGCGCGTTTAAGGGTCTCGGTGTCCTCAAAGTGATGTCCGCGAAGATCTTCTTTGAGTGGTCCAAACAGATGGAAGTGAGAAGGTGCAAGATCGGGACTGTAAGGGGGATGTGGTAATAATGCCCAGCCAAATTCTGCAATCGCATCAATGGTGCGTTTAGCGGTGTGTGGCGTGGCATTATCGTGCAGCAGTAGTGCAGTTCTCTGATCTTTTAATGGGTAAAGTCGCCGAAGACGACCTCTAAGCTTCTTCAAAGTTTCAATGTAATGGTCTGCATTCACCGTGTTTCCCTGTTCCAAGAAGTCGAGAAGAATCACACCCTTCTCATCCCAAAACACGGAGGCCATAACTTTCCCTACAGATGGTGAACTTTTGAACTTCTTTCTTGTCGGCGATGTTGTGTGATGCCATTCCATTGACTGCCTCTTGGATTCTGGTTTAAAAAAAATTAACCCAAGTCTCATCACCTGTCACAATATTCGATAAAAACTCTTCTCCTTCAGTTTCGTAACGGTGCAGGAGGTTGATGGCTATGGTTTTTCCTTGTTTCTTTATGTCTGTCTGTCAACATTCTGGGTACCCACCGTGCACAAACTTTTGAATAACCCAGGTCTTTAATGATGTTCTGGACACTGCCTTTACTAATGGACAACATGGAAGAAAGTTCATTCAGTGTTACCCGACGGTCACCACGAATGATGCCATCAACTCGATGAATGTTGTGTGGAGTCACTGCGGTAGACGGACGGCCAGTCCGCTTTGCATCAGCCATTGAGGATTGACCTACTTCAGCTTCGTCACAACGATGTACCCAACGTCGGACAGTGCTAACATCCACTGTTGAGTCTCCATAAACATTCTTCAAACGTTCGTGGATGCGAATTGGGGTCTCGCCTTCAGCATTGAGGAATTCTATGACATAAAGTTGTTTTAACCGAACGTCTTTGTTGGCAGCCATTTTTAAACTGTTACAGTGGTGCCACCTGTTACTGAAACAGGTTGGTAATGCTATACAGTGCAGAAGAGTGTTTGAGGAATCCTGCTAAATTTACAAATTGCACACCGATGCAGTATTTACATACATAAAACATAGGAGGCATTACTTTTTTGACCTTCCCTCGTATATATATATATTTTCTTTCGTCATGACAGAAGAGAAAAAAGTTACTTGGAAGTTTGAAGGAATTTGTAAATGATCATTTGTGAAACCTCTAGGCTAGACTTGAATTATTATGTGCATATCTATTCATTTGTGATTTTAAGGCAGATATGTAACAGATAAGAGGAGAATAGGAATAGCAAAAGTCCACATCCAACAACATGAGACAAAATACTAACATCTCAACAAACAACTAATAAATTAAAAGTGAGAGTTATCAAGTGTTATATATATATATATACACTCTTCGTTACTCAATGGTGTAGTAACATGAACAATGAACAAGCAGTTGAGAGAAAGAATTGAGGCCCTTGGGATATTGATATATAAAAGAATGGGGGGCAACTAGTGGAAAGTGATGAAAACAAATAAAAAGGTGCTAGGAATGAAAAGAGAATTAATGAAGGAGATAAAAGACAGATGACTAAAATATTTTGGCCATGTCAAAGGACGTAACACCTTAATGAAGACCATAATGGAAGGCAGAGTTGAAAGCAAACGTGCAAGAGAAAGACAGCGATATAAGTGGGTAGATAACATCAAGTAGTGGACCGGAGAGAGTCTATCCATAGTGCACCATCACACAAGAGACAGAAGACGTTGGAGATCCATTGCAGCCGACCTTCGATGAGAAGATGGTAGCTGATGATGATGAAGATTATTTGCCATTCTTGTATATTATGATTGCACTTTGCCTTTCTTTGATTGGAAGGCAAGTAATATCTCTTGGTGACAAGAACAACTTGCTGATAGAAATTTGTTCCAAAATGTCCTCGCTTAACAGTGTACACAGTATCTGGGAGCTGGCTCATTTTAACCTGACCTTGTCCTTGATACACGGAGGCACCTCTTTCTAGCTTGACCTTGTCCCTGGTGTCCCTTGTCGGTCGCACTACGCCTCCGCCCATTCAAAACTGATAGTGCATCTTTGTATTCCCTCCCTGTTAATACATTGTCTCCACTTGAAGGAGCCCTTTTGTTTCCAGATCTTACGGTAGCTGTTTAATTCTGTTGAAATTTTGTGTGTGGAGGAAATGACAAGAATATCATCATCATCACCATCATCATCACCACCACCATCATCATCACCATCATCATCACCACCATCATCATCACCATAATCATAACCATCATCATCACCATCATCATAACCATCATCACCATCATCATCCATCATCATCATCATGACCATCATCACCATCATCATCATCACTGTCATTGCCTTTCAATTCCCCATTGATCACAGGTCTTCAATAATTAAAAAAAATATAGCAAGCCTTTCTGTATCTTGTGCCATTCCTTCAGTGTCTGTCCACCTGGTCATTATCCCTGTAATGTCTATCTCCAGCTCTCATCTTCACGTGTTTCTTATTGTCTCCCATTTCTCATACCCTGGGGGATTCCAGACAGGATTATATTTACACAGTATTAATAAAATAATTTTGACTAAAGGCCAGGAAAATGTTAAAAATATGAATTGATTTGTTTTTCGAGTGATATCTAATTTTAGATGTGCTGTGCTGAAAACTAGATGATATGCCTTATCCATAAATATTGCTAAGAGAGACCGGGTTGGAATTCATTAAACACTTAAATTTATGACCTGTCAACACGAAGTTAATTAACGCTGAGTTAAACAAGCACGAAAGACAGCTTAACATTGACCTATAACCCCGACAAAGACCGAATGAATAACCTAAATATAGAGTTGAATTACTGTAATGCTCTCAATGTTACGTTACTATGTTTAAAAAAAAAAAGAAAAAGAACGATCACACACAAGTTGTCTTTTTCTGTTTTCCCGCTCTTTATGAAGCACATGGACACCACTGCAGCTGGCCGCCTTGCAGGAAGCCGGCGCCGGCGCCAAATCACATCATTATGCTCTTACGGTGGTGGTTTGTGTATCAATTTGTTTCACGCCATGCACACCCAGGCATAAGTTGTCTCTTACGACATGACTAAGTCAACGGTGGTTTATCTCCTAATTTTGTTCCCTTGCACAAACCACTCTGCGCTATTTTATATATCATCATTTCCTTTATCCGCTCCCCGTAGAGCATTGAACCACTACTGTTACCGTCGCAGAAAGCATGCACGAAAACATACATGGGCGTTAGGTATGGTTTCTGAAAGCATGCACACGTTTAATACAAACATAAAACGCACATACATGGGCGTTTAAGCACAGTATGGAAACATTAATAAAAGCAGGAAAGTTTTACATGATGATGGTACACCCTCGTTTAAGCAGTAGCAAAACACCAGATCGGGTTGGCGCGATAATATTCGCATAAGAGTAACACGCCACGATCTGCGTCAGCAATTCAAAAGAGTTGTGACACAGTCGACCCCATCTCACTGCAGCATCCCCGGAAATGAGGAGGCTGACAGATTGGCAAAGGAAGATGGAAAGCTACCTCAACTTGACACAAGCATAACTTATGAAGAGGCCAAGAGTTTTATCAAGAGCAGACACAGGAGCAAGTGGGAAATAGAGCACCCAGGCCACCAAAAAATGATGCATATTACCAGCTCAGCAGAAGTGAACAAGTAGTAATCTTCAGACTTCGCACATGCCACAGCGGATTGGGATATCATCCATTCAACAAGTTAAAGATAGGAACTACTGATGAGTGTAACTGTGGTACCGATAAAATGGCTGTTGACCATATGTTTCAAAAGTGCCCAACATATGAGGAACAGAGAAAGTGCCTATGGCCATCACTAGGACCATTCCTGGAGAAAACTCTACAGAGACACCAACAGCCTCAAGCTAACCGATGCTTTCTTTGAACATATTCAAGCTGACGTCAGAGAACGAACAAAGAAAAAGAAATAATAATAATTATGACTTTAGCAATGTTATCTACATATGATCATCAGTGTAGGTTACTTTTTATTTTTTGCCATATTCCTGTCAGAAGTAAACGACCTAAAACTTGTTCTTTATGAATTCCAAGAGCGTTTGAAATAATTGATCTTTCGGATAATTAACGTCGGAGAATAAAACTGATAAGCGTACTGTATTTTCAAAGCATGCATAATTTCAGCTATCTTGAAGATAATTAAAAATACAACAACAATACACCTCATGACGCATTGTCAAACCAGAATAAATTTGTATAGTTGTGTTTTAAGACTTAGGCAAAATAGGCAACACTTCCATCGCTCCGTTTACGTTTTCTAAGCAAGATGGGGGGATAGTGGCATGCTCCTATAGCGATATTGGGAATCGAAAAGAGATCTTCATTGGAGCATACTAATGGCATATTCTGCCTCGTGCTTCCAGTCAACTGTCAGCATATTTCAGGTCAAATCATACTTCAGTGCAGGGACGGACTGTGCGATCAGCCAGTGCCTGAAGGCTCACAGCAGTAGGGGGACAACTCTCCCCAAGCCTCCACCTAGCTTAATCAACTGTCGTCAACAATAGGGGAGCATACTAATGGCATATTCTGCCTCTGAGTTTCAAAACGTTGTTCGAGATTAACATTGAATGAAATTATTCAGTTTCAGCAGGCGGCGCAAGATTTCTTTTAAACCTTCCATGATTTTTTTCTTACTTCATTGAGTCACCTTTGTTTTTCTGATACAAACATCTGTACTGTAGATTAGATTTGTATCTATCAGCAGTTCATTTCTCTGTCTGTGTGGCATGTTGAAGCTTTAATCACATGCACATGTGTGCAGGTGTACTTGTAATGATCAAAGAAGCATCGGCGATCAAATCTTAGTTAACTTCAACAACAACAAAAAGAGGGGGGGGGGTGTTATCAAATCTAAAATCTGCTTTCTCAAAGAAATTGCGTAATTTTTATTTAAGATTTTTTAAATGAGAAATCTTAGAAACTAGTCAGACGAATGTGCACCCTTGTTTAATGTTGTCGTCTGTAGTCCCAGGGATCTGCGAGGAAATAAAAACAGTAGGGTTCCTATCCCCTCAGATTATGCCTCAGAGTTCGCAGCCTCATCATATAAAACAAATTGTTAGATAAACTACCACTGTATTAGCACATACATGATTTTTTTGGTGCAGGCTTTTTGTATGGGAATCTACTGTAGTGGTTGGTCCAAGTGGTGGTTCCATACTATATAGGGAATGAAAAGGATGTTGTTGATGATGATGATTATGATGAAGTGTACATTCTTAATGTCAAATATCATTTTTTTTTTCTGTGCTTTTATTCACTCATAATCATTTCATCATTTTAAAACTTTGGTATATCCCAGAAAATTTCACCTGCCTATCACTCAGGTGTTCAGGTGAACCTGTTGTCTTAATTCGCCTCTGTTTTTCCTGCATCGTTACAGTGAGAGCCACGCACGGTTCTATGCAGCTCAAATAATATTGAGCTTCGAGTACCTACATTATCTGGATCTCGTTTATCGGGATCTGAAGCCGGAAAATTTGCTCATAGATCCTCAAGGGTACTGCAAAGTAAGTGCTCAGCAAGCCCAGATTATTCCACGTGTACAGTCTCACATGTGGCGTGAATGTGTGAAACAGATTTTTTGGTTCCATCTCGTTTGTTGTTTCATGACCTGTATATATATATATATATATATATATATATATATATATATATATATATATATATATTATATATATATATATTATATATATATATATATATATATATATATATATATATATATATATATATATATATATATACCCGGCACTGTAAGCAGTTGGCCTAGATGTATATCTGTGATATATAAATGTATATCTATAAATGTGATATCTTTCACTTCTATTTAACAGTGAGCCGCATTCCCGTTTTTACGCTGCACAAATTGTGTTGGTCTTGGAATACTTGCATCACTTGGATATTATGTACAGAGACTTAAAACCCGAGAATTTACTCATAGATACCTATGGTTACTTAAAGGTATGACACGCAGAGGCGGAACTCAGATCTCTCTTCTGTGGCCTGGGTTGCTTTGTTTTAGTGCTGACCTCGTATATTTCTTGCATTATTATTTTATGCCCTACTCATTAACTTATGCCCACTCTAACCCCCGAAATATTTTCCACGCTTTCTTGAAATTTGGAGCTTGTTTGGTTGTGGGAATAATTACAAATGTACTAACGTAACAGAACTAGTAATGTTTAACACAACTATTGCAGATATGGGGGGGGGGGGGGGGAGTTATAGAAAGCGATTATTGTGCTTGGCGATGGTGCTTACACATTATACCTGTGTTTTGATTTGCTTGGCATAATTTACATTTGTATCATAAATATTCAAAGTTTACATTAATGTGCTTTATTTATTAATTTTGTTTAACCTTTGCTTATTAGTAGATTATTAATTTTTGACTGGGGTTCAGAGTGACTAAGAGGTATGGCGCCTGCCTCTAATTCTAAAGGTACATGGTTCGCTCACAGTAAAGGGAATATATATTGATGGATTTTTAAAAAATAACCAGTGGTTTATAATGGTGCCATACTCCATGATCTCCTGCGTAGTGAGATCGGATGCATAGTCTTCTCGGATAAGGGCGAAAAAAAAGTAGGCCCCTCAAGTGCGCACGTTAAAAATTCCTCGGCAGTTGGTTAAATCCCTCAGCAGTTGGAAATCGTAAAGAGTAGGCCATTTGGCCGCTGCCCTGGCAAAATTTAAAAATTAGGAAACCTTTCCACTACAGAAGTATTTATAGAATGTGTGATTCCTGTATACACACATTGAGATCCTCGCTGGCGCTACGGAGTTCGTGCACTGTGCTGAGATCCTCCTTGTGTGATCTAAGGGAGGAGATCGGTGCACTGACGGAGTTGTCCATATGCAATGAGGATGGTCCTTAAAACCAGATCAAACTAATATTTAACTAGTGGTAATTCAGTGCCGCACAACGGGCTGATCACCCGTTTGCCAGTCACTTCGATTACGGAAACAACAGCAAATGGGTTGATTTGTCGTTGCCCTAAAGACGCCACTAGGCGTGATGGGAAACAATGGCAAAGAAAACCTATCTGCTGTTGCCCTAAGACGCCACTAGGCGTAATGGCCTCTGACTGCTTTGAGGGTCGGTGGCTAAGGACGGAAGAAGAAGAAGAAGAATTCAGTGCATTGTACGTAGATTTCTGTATTGCCTCTTATAGGACGTGGCTGTTCTATTATGTTTAGCCCAAGGAATTTGCTGTCCCTTTACGTTTTCGGATACAGTAGATCGTCGATTATCCGAATTAATTGTGACCAAGTTGGTTCGGTTAATCAGATAGTTCGGATAATCAAACATACATGAGAATACCCAGTTTATACGAAACAAAATGTAATTAGGCCTACATTTAAATTAACTACGCAAAGTTATTACACCTGTGTTTTGAAATATGAAGTCTTATAAATAATAATTGAGGCACGAGAGACTGTCCTGAGTTCACTCTGTATCTAAAACCAAAATTTGATTTCTTTACTCCTGCATTGACAAATTAAGAATATTTCTATGCAATACTGCACATATCTTCAAATAAATAATCGGAAAAGAATGCATTAAGCGGCAGGAGTAATACTTCAGAATAACAATTAGTGTACTTTAAACGTAAATAGTGTAATTTTTTAATTTTTTTTTTGGGCGGGGGCAGCGATCGAAGTTCGGATAACTGACGTTCGGATAATCACCGTGCTACAGCAGGTTTAAGGTTCGGTTCGATTCAACTGAAACAAAAATAATACTGTGGCCATGTTATGCAATGGTGTACATGACACTGAATGAGGATATATAAAATTTGAACTAAAAAAATAATTTATTTTAAATATACCGACCCTGATAACCGGCCTCCTCTCATGAGCACCCAGAAAAATCGACCCCCTACTACCGGACTCTCGCCCTATAAAAGTTAACTAAGGTTAAGCTTATAGCTAGGCGTTCTATAAGGGGGGAACTGGGTTATTAATCCGTTATGTTTTCTTTGATAAGGAGTTTCATAAGCAGAACCAAACACAACTAGTTGTAAATAACGCTCTGACATAAGTATAACGCAAAATGAAGTTTACTCTCAATACCGTAATTATAACGGAAAAGTAGACTGTACGTGAGCGGAGGCAAATGAAGCTCATGTGACGCTATTCCACTCTCCTCCCGTTTCTTTAACATTAAATTTTTTTTCTTTAATTTTACTTTCCAAAACAGTAACACAACGATGTGTCAGTTTTTATGTAATGGTGTGAGTATTGCTGACTAATCTGCTTGTAGTAAATTTTATTTGTACTAACTATCCGGCTTGTATTAGCCGTATTGAAAAGAGATGTGAGTTGCGTCGTAAGGTTAGTGTCATAACGACTGGGCCCGTCACCAGTATCATTCCTGGAAAAGCTCTACGGAGATACCAACAGCCTCAAGCTGACCACTGCTTTCATTGAGCGTATTCAAGTGGACGTCTGAAAGTCCACGAAGACAATGAAGGATAGTATTATGATTAGCAATAGCTGAGAAGGCGAGAGAGCGTGAGATAGAAAGATTCACAGATTGTTATGGTGATTAATGGAAACGTGGCAGCGAATTGCAGGGAATATGTTGGATACTAGTAACAACCCGCCAAAATTGGCAGGTTTTTAATTATAGTGTGTTGTTTCTGTTATACGTATTACATTGCTGTTTCTTCTATAGTCTCGCTTGCTCGCTGTGAATGACGCGATCGTCTCTTCCTTTTAGCATCTGCAGCTCGTTTTGCAGCCATCTTATCATTTTAATCCATAATAATAAGTATGTAATTCTTACATTTCTGGACAGAAGAGTATCTTGATTGTCTATTGATTTAATCTGCATCTCCGCACATTCCTGTCTCCAGGTCATGTACTGTTTATCAATTGTGTTGTTGGCTTCTTTTCATAATCAAACTGTTCATGTACACCTTCATTTGCACACTTTTTTCTATTTTTGCGAGAGTATATATAAGGGGAAACAATACAATTATTGTCTAACTTTCAACCATAGTTGCATCCCCTTAGCTGTGGTTGAAAGTTAATGTACTCTCTCGAAAATAGAAAAAGTGCACAAATGACGGTGTGCAAAATGTGACCGACCGACCGAAGTACTTAGGCGGGAATTATGGTATTGGATGTGCGAGAGCAGGAACAGTTTTCGACTAATTTCAGAACTCAGGCTTGCTTTAGAATTGCGTATACTGTTGCAACCTTAGCTGGCTTGATCTGTTGCACCAGTAATGAGTTCATAGAACAATTAATTTTTTTTTTTTTTTAGTTGTAGTTTGTGGTGAAGTGGGATGTTATAAATACTTATAGGGAACTTAGTGTACTGACTGAGATCAGCTGTGAAGGTATCTATATCTATTAAGAGTAGTGTATTATAGATAACCTTACTTGCTACCACATATCTCTTTATCTCAGTCAGAATTATTCTGGAATAGTGTGATGCTACGTTATGTGTCTAGGGTATGAGTATGGTGAAGTGTAAGTCACAACAACAGACAGATAAACAATTTAATTTAATCCACTACTCTTGACAACACTGTGACACTCACATACATATAACACTCTATGAGAATATCTTAAAGAAGTCACTAGTAACGTTTCAAATAACAATATGTATTCATTACTGGCATGAATGAATATGTGTCCTGATTCAACTACAAGGGAACCAGGAATCACAATCAATTTAAATTACAAGTTATGTACAGAATGTATTTAATATGAATATTGTAGTGACATATATTATTACCAATGTTCTATGTGTGTCAATTGTGTAGTGGTAAAATGAGGTAATACTGGTTTTGTTTTGTTCAAGCTCTGTTGGTATTTGTCATCATGACTTCAATAGTTTGTCTTTAGGGACCATTATTGTAGATGTTCACAGTTCCTGATTTTAAGACAAGTAAATTCCCCTCTTAATGTTAATTTTTGAAAAATCAGTTCAAGATGAGGGGACATAATGTTGAGCTCAGCTGGCCAATTCGCTTATCTGGCGTGATGGCGGCAGGAAAGGACTCCTCTGCTCGAATTCTCCTCTGGGCTCAGGAGACACCTCACTGATAGCTAAAAAGACCAAGGAGTATGCTGTCCGACTCTGGATTCAGCAAATCTCTGATCAGATGCTGCTCACTACCATCAAGACCACTGTCCCTGAAATCAAGAAGGATGTACCTTCTACTTCATAACTAATTTATATTCTCTTTTACACTGATCACAATACAGCACAAACATTGCGTTCAGAGCGTTAGGCCAACAGTCAGCTTCATTTGAAATACTTTATTCCAGTATTACCCTTCTTAATGGTTACTACGCCTCTGCACTTCCAGCATTATTTCTTTCTAGTCAATCATCCAGGTGTCAGTGTACTATTTGGCCATTCCATGCCGTCTTACTTCTCTCCGACACCCTCTGTTCAGGCTGGAGCATTATAGGCTTTACCTCACGTTTGCCACTGAACTACACATATATATACAGGCATAAATCAACAATTCACATTCAATTTTTCATTAAAAGATACTGAATGGTTCAAGCTTACCACAATTTCATGGAAATAAACACAGATACGTTGATTAGCAATGAATTCTGGCACAAACTGGCACAAATTCCGTTCTGCCTATGTTCCAGGCTTTTATTTTAGCAAAAATGTGAGCTGGCTTCAACGTACTGTCGCTTTATCAAGCTTATTTGAATTAGTGGTCTCGAACTAACGCTCCCAAGTGTGTATATCAGCGAGACTGGCCAATGAGCCACGTTTCGACAAGTGTTTGAAAAAATGTTATCTTTTCCCGTCTCCCCCAACAACCAAGATAGTATTTATAGCCCGACCAATCGTGGTTAGGCTTTCATTTGTTGCGCTCCAAACAATTTGGAGTTTACATGGTAGGCTATTTATGTAACGTAAGGTTTTTTCAAACACGTTATAAAAAAAATTTTATGAGCAGAAATGATTTTATGCTGTCAGGCACCCCCAATATTTTATTTTGGGTATAATTTATTAATTCCTGGACTATTTGCGTAAAGTTTTACATATTATTTGTCAGCAAACCCTAAGGAACCCAAAAATACTAATTTAAAGGAGCTACGTGGCTGCGTTCAAAATATGCAATTTCTTCTATCTCCTGTTTAGAAGATGTGCTGTCTGGGTACTGTTATGTGTTCAAACGTAAACCCATATAATGTTGTCTTTTCTAATAAGAGTCTGTTATGATTTATAAACCTAACTCTGGGAAAGGGTAGTGTATTTTATCACTGTCCGTCTGAAAAAAAAAATTAGTGCATGTAGACTTACACGCGTGATGGTGGTAATTGTGTATCGCGCGAAGCGGGTTTAGTGTTCGGCTTTCTGCCTCTCCCTTCTCTTTTTATACCTTTAGTCCATCTGTTCGTTCGTTTTGGTAACGCAGTATAATTAATGTTAGGATTAATTTAGGTCATTACGCAGTACGTCTCAATGTTTTTCTTAGAAATGCAGCACACGTTTCATTGAAGAAGGCGGGTAATAATACAGTAAGCTTTTATATCAACGTGAAAGCGTTACAATTTGCAGACGAAGCAGAAAACAAGGGGGATTTCGAGTACATTCTTTGTGACAGCCCTGTCATTTTACCATTGCTCTTCTCTTTATTAATTTTATTTGTTAGGCTTCATATTTACCTAATAATTTATATATGTGGATTAGAATATTTCATGACACTTCCCCTCTTAAAACAGACATTATATGTCAGTCCTTTATTCTATATACACATAGAGAAATTTATTATTATTTCTGGGGTTTACGGTGATTCTCATCACACCGATGGCGGCTTAAAAAATCCGCTCCCAGATTGGTTTTTCCAGATATATATTCAATGCTAAAATTATATGGAGCCAGAAGCAAAGACCATCGGAGTAACCTAGAGTTCTCATGCTTAGCCTGTGCTAAAAAACGATAAAGGTTTGTGGTCAGTTTGCAACTTAAATGCCTTCCCATATAGATAAATATTGAATTTCTTTATTGCCCATATACTGCAAGACATTCTTTTTCGCTAGTTGAGTAGTTGATTTCAGCTTTATTCAACTTTCTGCTAGCATATGCCACTGGGCTTAATTCCCCATCCAATGCATCTGATTTCTGTAGTAAAGTTGCACCTAGCCCAATATTACTTGCATCCGTCCTTACTATGAATTCTTGACTTAAGTCAGGTAATTTCAAAATGGGTTTACTTGTGAGCTTTTCCTTCAATTCTTGGTAAGTCATTTCACATTGTGGTGTCCATGTAATGCGATCTGGAAGTCCTTTACGTGTCAATTCCGTTAAGGTGCACATATGGAATTAAAGTTTTTGATATACTTCTGGTAGAAACCACATAATGAGACAAAGGATCTCACGTCCTTCTTGGTTTGTGGTCTCGGGGCTTTCTGTAGTTTCTCTAAATTCTTTGGGTCAGGGGTCATGTTTCCCTGATAAACTGTGTGTCCCAAAAATTCCAATTCTTTAACATCCAACGCAACATTTGGTTGGTCGGGCTGTTAAATTTGCCTCCCTAAGTCGATCAAACAGCATGTTCAGAGAGTCAATGTGTTCCTCGAATGTTTCTGTTGCTATAAGGATATCATCCATAAAATTTGTTATACAGGGATTATTCAGAGGATCCAATAATTTTCTCATCATTCTAGAGAAGACACTAGGCGCATTCTTCAATCCAAATGGCAATCTATTAAACTCATAGTGTCCTTCTGAGGTACTAAAAGCTAGGTATGGTCTAACCTCAGGCTTTACTGGAATCTGATAGTATCCTTTACTCAGATTCCACTTTTGAGAAATATTTAGCTTTATTTAGTCTGGCAAACAGCTGATTTGTATCCGGCAATGGATCCACCTGTCCTTCTGTAATAGCATTCAGTCTCCGGTAATCTATACAGAGTCTATGTTCTCCAGAGGGCTTCCTTAAGAGTACAACACCGGAACTATACGAAGACTCACTGTGCGAAATAATTCATTCCTTCAACAGATAGTCTATCTCTTCCTTCAAAGCTTTTTCCTTAGCAAACGGAATCGAATATGGTTTCATACAGACAGGTGTGGAGTCTATGAGTTTCATATCATATTCCAATAGGTTTGTATGCCCTGGTCGGTCTGTTAACACCTCTGCATGATTATTTAGAACCTGTTGCACTCTCTCTTTCTGAGTTTTCGTTAAATGTGTACTGATTTTCACCTGTGCTGCTGTCTCACCGGGGTGTAATGGATATTCAAATGATGAAAGTGGTTCCTTTTTCATCTCCATGGCGATGGACAAGGTCAACAAGTGTGTCTCTTCCTGATGTTCTCTTTCCAAATATTTCTTCAGGAGATTCACATGATAGATTTTTTCTTTCCCCTTCTTATCTATCTTATAATTTGTTCTAGACACCTTCTCTAGAAATGTATATGGACCCTGCCATCCAATTTGTAACTTATTCTGACTCCCGGGCAAAAGAAGCAGTACCTTCTCTCCCACAGCCAAATTTCTGTCTTTCGCCTTCCTGTTATAATAGGCAGCATGTTTCTTCCTGGCTTGTTTCAAATTTTCATTGGCAAGTTTCCAGCCAGTTTTTAACCGAGTGGTCAGCTCATTCACATATTGGTATGAAGATGTAATGTTTTCCTCTGCCTTTTCATCAGTCCACGTTCTTAACAAAGCTACATATGGACCTTTAATTGTGTGGACCTATTTGTCCATGCACCGGTATGGTCTCTTCCACTCGAAGCTTTATAGTGATGATTTTTCCTCCCAGAATTATCATTCACAAAACGACCGCTACCAATTCTTTTGGGGCTTTCTCCCCTCTTAAAATTCTTGATGAGAGATTTCCTCTCTACATATTCTTCCTCCAGTTTGTTTAAGTCCGATTGAGGGATTGTCGGCTTATCCTGGGGTAAGACATCTTTTTGCACTCTCCGCATAGTGGCCATTGTAAAACAGTTAAGTGAAGCTTGTCCGTGAAAAGGGGCTTCCCATTTCATTTGGTCCACTTTATCAAATTTATTTTTCCTTTTATTGTCAGGCCTGATTTTGCCCCGTGGCGTGTCCAGGTCCTGATCCATGTTCCCACTTGTGGGTGTTCCCTCATGTGCTATGCTACACCTTTCTACAAAATTCTCAATGTCCCATCTTGCTTTGGGCCAATAATAATTGTGAGCCACCTTTTGAATGATGGTACCTATCTTCTCATGGTCCCCAACTGGTTTCACATGTAGGCTCCTTATTAAGTCTGCCCTATATCTTTTAGGAAGTACCAGCTGTCCCTGACCTTTGGATCTAGCTCCAGTCTTCCTATACATCAACTTGTTTTTCATGTAAAAATCTCCCTTGCCTGGAGTTGTATGACAAGTTGACAATTTTCTGAAACAAGGCTTGAGTGTTTTATCCCCAGCCTGTGCCTTCCTCATCTCTTCTGGAGTGGTATCTAATATAATATCCTCCTCCTGTCTTGAGGTCGACCTGACCTGAAGGGTTGCCATATACACAGGTTTCCTTCTGCAACGGTCAGTGTCATGATTGTCCATCTGACAATTTTTACACCACCTTTTTCCTTGGTTGAAAGATTTTCTTTCATCATATTTCCTTTCATCGAATTGTGGGAATTTATTTTTATTTTCATACCGTGGCCTATCAAATTGGTGCTTACCTTTATTTTGATCCCTAGGATCAAATTTATTAAAGTTCTGTGGTGCCCTAAAGTTGTCCACCTGTTTCTTTTTATTACCTGTTACCTCTGCTTGAGCTGCTTGATACCTTTCAGCAACATTTAGCAACTCACCCAGCCTCTCTGCACCTTGTTCCATGAGAAACTTTCTCAGGTCTGGAGCCAGGGACTCTCTTAGTTGCTCTATAAGGACCATTTCCTTAAGATCTTGGGTTTTCCCCAGAGAAGTCCATTTCTCCAAGTATGTCTCTATTCGTGCAGAGAACTGGTGATAGGTTTCACCTGACAGTAGTTTAGCATTCCTAAATTTTTTCCTGTAAAACTCTGCATTCTTTTCATACCTTAACAAAAGAGCCTGCTTTAGCATGTCATAATTTTCCTGATCACCTCTGCTCATTTTTGCAAAAACTTCATAAGCTGCCCCACGAAGTCCCTGAGATAACTTTAAGCTCCACCTTTCTCTCTCTAACCCATACGTGGTAGCTAATAGTTCGTACCTATTTATATAGCTCTCAATATCATCGTCTTTCTCAACAAAATGATCTAAATGAAAATTCATAGCTGAGATTGAGGCTCCTTGAGTAACCGTAGCATCAGAGGCAAAGGGACTGGCACCATTTTCAGGAGCATGGCCTTGAAACTCAAACTACCTTAGTCGTAACTCATGTTCCCTTTGTAATCTCTTCTCCTCCTTTTCTGCTTACCTCTCTGCAGTCAATCTTCTTTCTTCTGCAGCTACTTTCTTCTCTTCTCTTTCTGCTTCCCTTTCTGCAGCCTGTCTTCTTTCTTCTGCCTCCAATTTCTTAGCCTCAGCCTCAATCTGCAACCTCTTAGTCTCAGCCTCAGCTTGCAACCTCTTAGTCTCAGCCTCAGCTTGCAACCTCTTAGTCTCAGCCTCAGCTTCAAATTGTAACTTCTTAATTTCCCTGTCAGCCTCTAACTTTCTTTCGGCTTCAAACCTTCTTTCTTCGCGTTCAATAAATTTGTCGCATTCCGTTGTGACATAGGCAACCATAACTTGCCCATCTAATCCTAACTCTTTTGCAGTCTGAACCGCAGCAGATCGAAATTTGGCCAGGTCCGCCATTGTCTATTATGTAAATTTATACAATGTCTAACCAACAATTCAATCTCTAATGGACAACACAGGCACCGTGAGCTCAACCTTATTTAATTCCACCCAAGGATACCTTTTAATTCTTATATTCCCTGAAGTGAATTACCCCCAATATTTTTAATAGTTACAGATTCAAAATCCCAAGAGCGAGACCCCAATATATGTGGTGAAGTGGGATGTTATAAATACTTATAGGGAACTTTGTGTACTGACTGAGATCAGCTGTGAAGGTATCTATATCTATTAAGAGTAGTGTATTATAGATAACCTTACTTGCTACCACATATCTATATATCTCAGTCAGAATTATTCTGGAATAGTGTGATGCTACGTTATGTGTCTAGGGTATGAGTATGGTGAAGTGTAAGTCACAACAACAGACAGATAAACAATTTAATTTAATCCACTACTCTTGACAACACGGTGACACTCACATACATATAACACTCTATGAGAATATCTTAAAGAAGTCACTAGTAACGTTTCAAATAACAATATGTATTCATTACTGGCATGAATGAATATGTGTCCTGATTCAACTACAAGGGAACCAGGAATCACAATCAATTTAAATTACAAGTTATGTACAGAATGTATTTAATATGAATATTGTAGTGACATATATTATTACCAATGTTCTATGTGTGTCAATTGTGTAGTGGTAAAATGAGGTAATACTGGTTTTGTTTTGTTCAAGCTCTGTTGGTATTTGTCATCATGACTTCAATAGTTTGTCTTTAGGGACCATTATTGTAGAT
The DNA here is from genome assembly GCA_024509875.1 of Oreohelix idahoensis. NCBI lineage: Eukaryota > Metazoa > Mollusca > Gastropoda > Stylommatophora > Oreohelicidae > Oreohelix > Oreohelix idahoensis. The sequence continues at coordinate 454,164 of JAMPIV010000465.1, forward strand.
GTTCACAGTTCCTGATTTTAAGACAAGTAAATTCCCCTCTTAATGTTAATTTTTATAAAGTTATTTCAAGATGAGGGGACATAATGTTGAGCTCAGCTGGCCAAGTTAGCTTATCTGGCGTGATGGCGGCAGGAAAGGACTCCTCTGCTCGAATTCTCCTCTGGGCTCAGGAGACACCTCACTGATAGCTAAAAAGACCAAGGAGTATGCTGTCCGACTCTGGATTCAGCAAATCTCTGACCAGATGCTGCTCACTACCATCAAGACCACTGTCCCTGAAATCAAGAAGGATGTACCTTCTACTTCATAACTAATTTATATTCTCTTTTACACTGATCACAATACAGCACAAACATTGCGTTCAGAGCGTTAGGCCAACAGTCAGCTTCATTTGAAATACTTTATTCCAGTATTACCCTTCTTAATGGTTACTACGCCTCTGCACTTCCAGCATTATTTCTTTCTAGTCCATCATCCAGGTGTCAGTGTACTACTTGGCCATTCCATGCCGTTTTACTTCTCTCCGACACCCTCTGTTCAGGCTGGAGCATTATAGGCTTTACCTCACGTTTGCCACTGAACTACACATATATATACAGGCATAAATCAACAATTCACATTCAATTTTTCATTAAAAGATACTGAATGGTTCAAGCTTACCACAATTTCATGGAAATAAACACAGATACGTTGATTAGCAATGAATTCTGGCACAAACTGGCACAAATTCCGTTCTGCCTATGTTCCAGGCTTTTATTTTAGCAAAAATGTGAGCTGGCTTCAACGTACTGTCGCTTTATCAAGCTTATTTGAATTAGTGGTCTCGAACTAACGCTCCCAAGTGTGTATATCAGCGAGACTGGCCAATGAGCCACGTTTCGACAAGTGTTTGAAAAAATGTTATCTTTTCCCGTCTCCCCCAACAACCAAGATAGTATTTATAGCCCGACCAATCGTGGTTAGGCTTTCATTTGTTGCGCTCCAATCAATTTGGAGTTTACATGGTAGGCTATTTATGTAACGTAAGGTTTTTTCAAACACGTTATAAAAAAAATTTTATGAGCAGAAATGATTTTATGCTGTCAGGCACCCCCAATATTTTATTTTGGGTATAATTTATTAATTCCTGGACTATTTGCGTAACGTTTTACATATTATTTGTCAGCAAACCCTAAGGAACCCAAAAATACTAATTTAAAGGAGCTACGTGGCTGCGTTCAAAATATGCAATTTCTTCTATCTCCTGTTTAGAAGATGTGCTGTCTGGGTACTGTTATGTGTTCAAACGTAAACCCATATAATGTTGTCTTTTCTAATAAGAGTCTGTTATGATTTATAAACCTAACTCTGGGAAAGGGTAGTGTATTTTATCACTGTCCGTCTGAAAAAAAAAATTAGTGCATGTAGACTTACACGCGTGATGGTGGTAATTGTGTATCGCGCGAAGCGGGTTTAGTGTTCGGCTTTCTGCCTCTCCCTTCTCTTTTTATCCCTTTAGTCCATCTGTTTGTTCGTTTTGGTAACGCAGTATAATTAATGTTAGGGTTAATTTAGGTCATTACGCAGTACGTCTCAATGTTTTTCCAAGAATTACAGCACACGTTTCATTGAAGAAGGCGGGTAATAATACAGTAAGCTTTACTATCAACGTGAAAGCGTTACAATTTGCAGACGAAGCAGAAAACAAGGGGGATTTCGAGTACATTCTTTGTGACAGCACTGTCATTTTCCCATTGCTCTTCTCTTTATTAATTTTATTTGTTAGGCTTCATATTTACCTAATAATTTATATATGTGGATTAGAATATTTCATGACATAGTTATTGTTTGTTAAGTAACTGAAAAATACACTGTAGTGCACCAAAATTAAAATGGTTCCTGGTATAAAACGCTATGCTAGATTGTTGCCAGAGATTTGAGGAAACACAAGCCAAAGCAAACTGTGACGCAAACCAAGTTATTATTTCTCTGAACTTATCCCATTCCTTTAATTTAGTCACCATTTATGCATCAGCTGTGATGAAATAACTTTCCGTATCAACCGCTTGCTAATATGAAAAGGTGTTTTCTAAAATTAGGTTTTTTCACCATCGTCGTAGTTGAAATATGTAACCTTTCATGTTGTGTTGCTTCTTACACCGCTTCCCCGCCATCTGTGTTTTTAACCCAACAACCCCCATTCCTCGATTATTCCACTGCCTTCTTATTCTTATTCAGGTGTTCCCTGTTTCCGTTCCAGTATTCCCCTAACCCAGTGAAAACAGACGCCTGTTTTATTTACTAGATGTACGAATTGGAAGCCTTTTTTAAAAAAAAATTTATATACACTTTTTTGTTAGAGCGTCGGGTGTTTAGAAGGCTTGCTTCTCGAGGTAAAATTTACAGCGTTCGAAACTAGGTAGCGTCACGCTCTAGTCTACCCACATGTAAATGGGTACCTGAGTCTGCTCGTGAATTAGGGGAAGGCAAAGACAGACATTATAGCAGGTAGATGCTGGAATTGGGATGGCCACATTCTTAGAAGAGACCCTGCCATCATCACCTGAACTGCCATGCTATGGACTCCAGAAGGAAAGCGAAGGCAAGGACGGTAGAAAGCCACGTGATGGAGAACAGTGGAGGCGGAGATGCTAAGCATAAACCAGAGCTAGGGCACAACACGAAGGATGGCTTTCGATCGAACAAAGTAGAGACAGTTTGGCGCTACTCTACAAGACGCCATTAGGCGTGATGATCACTGATTGCTTTGTCAGTCAGCGACGAAAGATCAAAGAAGAAGAAAGACAGCGATGAAGGAAACTGGTCTCCCTTCCCCCCAATAAAGCTGAGACCTGATGTAGGACTACCTTTGCCTGATACATTGTTCAGTATATATACCTGACTGTTTCTTCACATAAACACTAAAACCTATCAAGTTATCTATAACAGAGCCCTATTACTTTGTTTATACCTTCCAACATTAACTGATACGACTGATCCTATATTCATCTGCGAATCTTATTTATAAGATTTGTGCTATAACATCCGCTAACCAAGAACCTATATTCATCTGCGAATCTTATTTATAAGATTTGTGCTATAACATCCGCTAACCAAGAACCTATATTCATCTGCGAATCTTATTTATAAGATTTGTGCTATAACATCCGCTAACCAAGAACTTCTTAAGATGTGGAAACAGATAGAAACTGCTTGTGGTGAGGTCTGATCTTTTGGGAGATTGCTGAAAAAAAATCATTCCCATGTTGAGATTGTGTAAAAATGTAAAGGCAGTCCCAAAACAGGTATTGCAGTAGGGGAATGAAGTGTTAGAGACTTCATTCTGGGTTCAGCTTTTTTATGAGGTTCCCTTCCTCACTACCTGTTGCCTTCCCTAACTCATGAGCAGAATCTGGTACCCATTTACAGCTGGGTAGACTGAAGTGACCCAGGAACTCGGTAACTTCGCCAAAAAAAGCAAAGCGCCGAATCAGCTTAGCCAATTGCGTGGATTTGTTTAAACTTTAGAATCATACCTGAACTAGTTCGGTGATTGTTTCTAGATGTGGTCAGCTGAAAATTCCAAAAAGTGCGTGATAAAACGTGTTACCGCGTGTATTTTGAATTAACATAAAACGCTAAACGTTTCATGTGTCCCCCACCTCGGGGAAATATTAAGTCATTCCGCTTCACGCGCCTTAATGTCTTTTTAATTCAGGTTTTAATGGTTTTACATCCACTTCCTTTCTTATTATTCATTTAGTCCTTCATCTAATGTCCTTGACTCCCTTGCGCACAGCAGGTTAGTGATCACATGCTTACATTCGTCTGGCCTGTTTGTTGTTTTTCCCTTGTATATCCTGTGTCCTTGATATGTCATATTGTTTCACAGATTTCTCAGCGATCACTATGCCTGTGCTATGCTTCTCGCTTTTATTTGTTTATTTACTGTCTCTTAAATAGTCTTCTACATCGTGAAATGAATGACTTACCGAACAGTAATAAGTACATGGTGCGTTAGAGACGGCTTTGCTTTAAGGAGTGTTGTAACCCCTTCTTAATTTTCGTTTTTTCCCCCCCGCCTTTTATTCTTATTGGATTATAGTCGAGGAACAATTATGTCAATATTTATTACAGTAAATATGGTTTCTCAATCAGAGATCGAGCTTTGTTTAGAGCGCCAATAGCTTAGCCTGTAAATGAGCCTCACGTGTCGTTTTGGTTCTGCATGTTTCATTGTGTTATATCAGTGTTTCCCTAACTTGGCTCCCAGAGTACTTCCCCAGCTGCCCCCTCCATATCTCTTCCATGCATCATTGATGTGGTCTATCTAATCCACATCATCTTTTTTTTTTTTTCGCAAACACTACTACGCAATATTTGAATATGATAGTGTAGTTCTTCTCTTCTTCCGTCCTTAGCCACCGACCGTCAAAGCAGTCAGTGGCCATTACGCCTAGTGGCGTCTTAGGGCAACAGCAGATAGGTTTTCTTTGCCATTGTTTCCCATCACGCCTATTGGCGTCGCAAACAAATCAATATACGTTTCCAATAGTTGGCAAACGGGTGATCAGCCCGTTGGTATGATAGTGTAGTTAATTACCGAATATTACCAGTGCCACAACCCCAGGTACCCAAATTGGGAACCTCTGCTATATAGGGTGTATATGAAACTGGGACGAACGACGATAGGGAGTAGCTGTGGATAAGGGTTTTTAGGCTACATTCTCCTTTTAAGCGCCCACGTAGGGCCCTATATAATTAAACCGCTTTTATATGTAAGTGTTATATTAAGTGATATTGTTGAATTTAGCTTGACAAGTCCTTAACCACTCCCTTTCTACTGAAACGCCCCCTTAGGTATTCCGAACGCCCCCAGTGGTCGGCACACCCACTTAGGGAACCTATGTGTTATATGGTCAACATTCATTGTTGACCTGCGTCAGTTAATGTACATTAATGCTTATTAGCTCTGGTCTCAAACTTAATTTACAGTTTAATGGGAATGTAAAGGTCAAGGTAGGCCTGTCGCTGATACTGCCTTAGGGGAGAGAAGTGTTAGAGAATTCACTATACTAGGTCCAGATTTTTGTAGGGGTGCAACCGGTTCCCTTCCTCGCCGCCTTTGCCATCAATCAGTCTCAGAGTAAAGTACCCATTTATAGCTAGACCCATTTACACCTAGGTAGATTGAAGCGTGTCGCTATCAGATTTTTGACCTGGAACCGGTTAACTTAGCCGTAAAAAAAGGCAAAGGCTCTATCTAACCACTGTTCCAATCAAGCGCTCCGTGGGAATGTAGATGCGGTTATAATTTCATAATTTAAAAATTTTAAGATTCGGGGGGACGTGCGACTGTATGTGCTTCAGCTGTAAGTTAAATTAAGAATACCGCGATATTTTAATGAAAACCACTATTGATAATCATTAACTAGTTTTGAATTCGTTAAAATCAAATGCTGTCGTGACACAGAATTAGTTAAATAACGCATCATTTTCAGAAGTGGATTTTCTGCGAACTTTGAGACCGTAAACAAACATTTTGTTCACTGATAGTTCCGGTGTTATGTGCCTCTTGAATGGTAAAGGTAGTCCCATATGAGATAAGGGAGTGAAGTGTTATGGACTTTTACCATACTAGGTGCAGTTTTGTTATGAGAAAGGGGGAACAATTCCTTTCCTCGCTGCATTTGTCTTTCCGAACTCAAGAGCAGAGCTTTGCGCCCACTTACAGCTGGGTAGACTAAAATGTGACGCTACCATGCTTCGATCCCTAAACCTGGTGATTGTGCCGCGTGAGTAAAGCGCTCCAGCCGCTTTGCCAAGCGGACGGTCATTTGCTACTTGACATAATATTAATAACAAAACCATTCTTATAATTATGTTGTAGAATACCTTGAAGTAATTGACCAAATAAAAAGTAATGTTCTATTGTAGGTTTTACGGTTGATTGTTCGTGTATGGCACCATGTAGTTCCTGCGGGACACAAAGAAAGAAAAAAACACTACTGCTCCATCGGGCAGATCCGAAAAGGCGACTAATGTGAAGTGTATAGGGCTGGCAATTTCACGAGGTAAATGAATTACTACATAAACTACTGCTGCAAGTGTTTTTTGGTTGGCGTAGGCTTCCTCAATGGACCTTCTGTAGTGGTGGCTCATTACTCGACACGAGCGAAAAACATGATGATGACGAAGTGCTTGTTTGCTTCTATCAGTTGGCATTTGAGTCAGTCTTGGCATACCATGAAGAAGTTTTGTGCTTAAAGTCTGTGTATGAAAAGTCCCCCTACGTATGTTGGAACTAGCATTCGCATTATGAAAAAAAAATAGTTGCAGTGAACATGCTGTGCACTGGCTGTAGGTAAAAGTGTAGTTTGGAGCTCTGGAATTTCGGGACACGCGTTTTTGACATGTGGCATGTTTGTTGGATTTTCCGGCTTCCGGGCATGGCATGGATATATGTTGCCTGCATGTTTTATAGCTGCACAATGACTTTACTAACCCTTAGTTTGTGCCCCTCTACGTGTGTTTTTATCATCATCACCACACCTCAGCTCCCCAAGGAGCATAGGCCTTCAACACACTTATGCCAAGTCTTCCTGTCACATGACATAGGCCTTCAACACACTTATGCCAAGTTTCCCTGTCACGTGACATAGGCCTTCAACACACTTATGCCAAGTCTTCATGTTCCCCCCTGCCATTAGCTCAAGGTGTTTCCATGTCTTCTTTATACCCTTCAAGTCTGTGTCCATCTTTTCCTCCTTGTGTTTCTTCATCTCCCTATGCCTCTCTTACCCTGATAATTCCACAACAAAGGCTGCCTTGTAATGCTACAAGATTGTTGATGTTTGCTGCTGTTGTTTTGATTAGTCAATGCGAGGTCTGTCGTTAAACGCATTCATTTCTTCTTCTTTGAACATTTTGGAGTAGATTTTCCGCATCGCCTCCGTCCATTTTATGTTTACCATTTCGTCTGTTACCCGATTAGCAGGTGAAAGTTTTCCACTACCATCTTAATTTTCTAGCTACACGCAAACAGTAATGGAAACTCATTATGTAGAATTAACATATCCATTCAGCCCACCATTTTCTTTCCGCCTCAGAGCTTTACCATTGTGCTGCCTTCACTGATCGGAAGATATATTCCAAGTATAGATTGTGGTCGCCAAACGTGCTTTTAAGAGTTTAAAAACTAGAAGAAAAAAACAACAATTTACACCTGAGAGATTCCCGAAAAAAATAATAGCAACATAGTAGAAAAGATAGCAATGAATAATATGAATTTTGAAGGCTGTTGCCGCACAAGACTGCACAAGGATGACATAGACCGAAAAAAATGAATAAAAGTATTCTTGAAGTTCAAACTAGCTAAAGACAACATATTATTATGCATATATGTTTGAGGTTAACACAAAAGTGTGACCGGGGTGTTTTGTATCATTCCCATTGTGTAACATCTTTATGGATGGATAATCTCAGGAGTGAATATTGAATCATACATCAAAGCGAATTGCTGTTTACTGATGATCAAAGGTTGCTGTTTCATCATCATCATTAATCTTCAGCTCCATAAGGAGTACAGGCGTGCAGTAAATTCACTCAGGGCACTCATGTCCTGTGCCATCCGCTGGAACATTTTCCATGTCTTCCTTATCTGTTTCATTTCTGTATGCAGTTCTGTTCTCCATTTTTGTCTTCCCTTACCTATCACACCCTGAGGGTTCCAGAACAAAGACTCCCTGTAATGCTAACAACAAGTGCCCTTTCAAACGCCATCGTGTTATTCTCATCTTCTTTTCCACCGGCACCTGTCTAGTACCTGTCATCAGTTCCACATTAGTTTTTTGTCACGCCATTTCAATCTTTCTATTTATACTAAACAGCGTTTATTAAAGATATCCCACAACATACAGACATAAAAACACGGCAGTAACGAACAATGCAGAACTGAACCCTGTCGTAAGTCGAGGAGCACTTGAACATCTAAAAAGAACCAACAAATGTCATCAGAGATCTAATCCCACTGAGTATCCATATAAAAAATTATCTGATAAAAGCAGTCAGAGAATTAAGTTACCTTTTATCATTTCACACGAGTATTTCACAAGGGATGATAAAAGGGCCAGCTACACAGAAATACATTATCAAAAGTCGAACCCATTAGCTTACTGAGTCAGTCCACCGCCCAGACTCCTACACATCTCCGGGGAGACACATCGGCAGTTGATAAATAGCATATTCACACTAGCTTTTGCTGTCGGACATGGTCACAATGTAAAGGGCGGGACATGGAGATCACACCACGTCACACCATAAGAGGCAGACGGAGAAAGAAATAAATTATCATATTTTTGAGGACAGTTCTGTTTATCATCTGCTTAAAGACGGACTAGTCACAAAGCAGTCACCGCGAGAACGAAACATGACATCTCCCCACGGAACTCGGAAACAAATAGAATGAAGAAAATTACGGAAAAATATTCCTTTAAAATAATGAAGCATAAAACAGTCCTGCTAACAATAATTAATGACATCATTAATGCAACAAACGCGTCATAAACAGAGATAACATTCAGGCATATTCCATTTCGCTTCATACGGAGAATGGATCCGTCACTTCAGCTGATGCCCTTGTATGAAGCCTGCGTCACAGCACTTATGGGCACTTGCAGATGTCGTTTTTATAGCCATTTGTTTTACAACTTTAGTTTATCAGCACCATGTTTAGAGAGAGCATTATTATACCAATTATTTCATCAGCTAAACACGATGAGGTAAAACTACTCCCAAGTCTTCGCGTTTTATCTCCCCATGGAACATAGGCGTTTAGCCACATCTATTTATGCCATTCTATCAAAGATAATCTTACTTATTCATTCCGCCTCTACGCTGAGGTGTCGAGGTTTGCCAGAGATAGAGAGAGAGGGAGAGCGAGCGCGCCATACTATCCTATCGGCTATCTTCCTCAAGGTCTGGTTCCAATCTAGTCCTCGGTTTTGAGATTGTCTCATGTTGTCCTCCCAGCGAACTCTGGATCGTCCTGGCGGTCTGGATCCTTGGCTTGTAGTTTCCCATATTTGTCGTGGTAGCCGATCTTCTCCCATTCTGCATACGTGGCAAGGATAATCAATTCCAGTTATTTTCCTGTCTTGTCTGTCCTTATTTGTATACCCATTTCTCATCACCACGCTGTTTATTTGTTTGGGGTTTTTTTTTTTTTGGGGGGGGGGGGGTCTTCCTTATTTATCAGTCCTGATGTAAACATAATGACTGTCACGTGATGCTTTCACATGACTTCCCCTGTGTGTATTTTATCCACGACCAACATATTTTCATCACCCCTTGCTTGGTTCACTGATAGATGTGTGTGTACCTTTCCACCTAAGGCAGAGGTTTTCAAACTGTGCGTCGCGGCCCCGGCTAAGGGCGTAGCGGTGGCTTGGGAAAAGTGTTGGGCTCGATATTATGAGCCAAGGTTCATCAATAAATATAGATCTTCGTAGGATGACATGTTTGCGCCGAGGTATAATTATATGTACCAATACGTGTGATTAGGTACTAGAAGTTATTGACAAATGCACCATAAAACTCCAGAGCAGGTCTATGTTACGAACAGCTGATCACTAATAAAAAATATGCACATTCAGAGGTCATTAATATCTTTTTGGGTACTATTGCTTATGTATAATATAAAGTATAGAGAGGAGCCGCAGTGATTTATGCACAGGTCAAACCAAAAAAGTTTGAAAACCTCTGCCCTAAGGGCTTCACATTGATCGTCTATTACTTCTCCCATTCCGCGAAACACTCATTAAGGCACGTTTGTAATTTATTGGTTATTGCTGGTATTGTTCTCCGTGTTTCTGAATCTACTTAACTAACTCGTCAACAGTGTATTTTACGGGCGTTCTGGGACCCCGCCCCCCCCCCCCCCCGCCTCCCCCTCCCCTCCCCCCCCCCCCCCCCCCCCCCCCCCCCCCCCCCCCCCCCCCCCCACCCCACCCCCCCCCCCCCCCCCCCACCCCCCCCCCCATATTCTTCTTTTCTTACTCCTCCGTATTATGGTCTGTAATGTTCTCTTCTATTTCTTCCTCTTTTTTCATAGTTTCAAAAATAAATAAATAACAAAATAAAAAAAAAGCAAATATATACATAAAGAATAAATTAAGACCTCTGCTCCAAATACAGTTATTCAGCATTCTTGATCGCCTTCTCCCTTCCTCCTGTCTTATCTTGTACGTCATACTGTCTGCTCGTGAATCACGTCCCCTTTATCTGACAAAGTGAAATCTAAAGAGAAAAAAAAATCCAGGCAAAATAATTAATATCGCAGAATATGTTGCTAATATTGATTTCGTGAAAGATATCCAAACTTAATGACCCAGCTCATGGTTTAAAATGAAATTATGGTTTCCACTAAATTGTGTAACATTTTCTTGCATTTCTAAGGGGGAATAATCTGTAGAACGATCGAAAACCACGCCAAGAACGGATGATAATAGTGGAAAAACTCGAGGTTGTATAATCGGATATTAATAGAAGTAACGATAGCTTACACATGAAGATTGTTAACATTCATAAAGAAATAGTTCAGAGCCCGAAAGAAAAACCTACACGGACACTTCGAAGGAACCGGCCGGATTTCAGCACTTTGCAGTTGCAAAGAAGTGACGATAGAAATCAGCAGTTTGGAATAAAGTGTTGCTGCGGCGAAACTGATATAGCTACTAATTTTTGTCCCCGGCTCAGGCTTTGTGACCGTAACGTGCGCAGTTTGTTCGTTTACTTAGTAAGGCACATCACCTGCTAGATACTAGTAGTCATTTTCAATCAATCAATCAGTCAGTACCCTCTAGATCCCCAAGGAGCATAGACCTTCAACAAACACCTGCCCAGTCTTCCTGTCACGTGCCATCAGCTCATTTTCTTTCCATATCTTCCGTATCATCTTCATTTATGTCTCTAGTTCTCTTCTCCGTGTGTGTTTGTTTCTTTGTGTGTATGTGTACCAAGCCACAAATGAAAAATTTACCTCTGCAGAGAGCAAGATCTCTTACCCTGGGATTCCAGAACAAGATGAAGACCCTGAACTTGAAGACATTTTGAGATCGTTACAACAGATGCAGGAAAGAAGAGAGGAGCTTATAGCTATGAGGCCACCACCACACGTACCCGAATCGACAGCAGAAACCGTGTCTACCTCAGAGAAGCTGCACCAAACCCCGATGACCGTCCAGAATATAGAAAAATGTCAGAAGACTACAACATCTACGACCCAGAAAACATTCCCGAAGCCACCACCACACGATGCCGAGTCGACAGCTGTGGCTACTCCAGGGAAGTTGCCCAAAACTCCGATGACGGCAAAATCACCACCAAACCAAGACGTCGTAGTAGAGGCTCCATTGTGTAGTGATCAGGCAACAACTACAGAACGTGATCAGAAGCAGTCAACAAACCAGAACGTGAGACCGTACCACACGCTCTAACGCAGACGGAAATCAGAGCGTGTCACCTGCGCAAACCAAGCAATGCCGGTTCTAACAAGGCACCACAGGAGAGGATTGTTAAGATCACCCAGGTGTCAGCAGGTGAGGCCTCGCTCAGGGCCCTACCCGACGATAAAGTGATCGGTATCTTCAAAGCGATAACAGGCAGGAGAGGCATCGCTAAAGTAGGGAGACGCGAAAAGGGAATCGTGCTTTCTCTCAAAAGCACGGATAAAACAAATTCACTGATGACAGAACTGGAGTCCGGACCGAAAGAATTCATGCTGCCCCACCAGATAAAAGTAGTGATGGAGACCGGCAAGACAACAAAGAAGTTGGTGCTAAGAGGGGTCGATACCAGATGGTCCACAAACGAAGTCCAAAGTTGCCTACAAACTGAAAACACAAATGCCCAAATCATACAAGTCGAAAGATTAAAGACATGGAATAAAAAAGATACCAATCTGGTGATAGTAACTATTGAAGGAGCGACAAGACCTGAAAGACTGACACTCAAAGATACACCTGTCACATGGTTAACCCGAGGATTAACCAGGGAGAGTTCTCGTTGTGGTGCAGGCATTGTCAGTGGCTCAGATTTGCCTTGCAACCGGTTGAAGATAGGCAGCAGGAGTGGGAGAAGGTGAATTTGAGACTTTGTGATAAGTTCCCAGCAGATAGTCCCAGTGATTCTGAATCTCGTGATACTGTCACTCCTACCAATCTATCTACCCTCTCTTTATAAGCTCGTGAGCCCCCACCCTCTCTCTCACTCTGAATGAACAGAAGAGGAAGAAAAGGAAGAACTGTATGTCTCTCTCGCACACTTTCTTTCCTTCTCTATGTACGAGGGGCGTTCAGAAAGTAATGCACCACATCGTTTTTCTCAGCTAATAATGAAGATAGAAGCATGACATTTTGCACACTTCAAATATGGCATGTGCCAATTGTGTGCACCAAATTGCACCGCAACCGGCCAAATTATGCGGCTGTCCTAAACCGTTGAAATGGAGCATGTTAGCAACTTGCGTTATAAGCAGCGAATTGTGATAGAATTTCTCGTTGCAGAGAAGGAAACTTGTGAACATTCACAAGCGTCTATGTGATGTGTATGGAAGTTTTGCAGTCGACTGGAGTACAGTCAGTCGCTGGGTTCAAAGAATCAGGAAGTGGAGATACGGAGCTCCTTGATCGGCCGCGCTATGGACGTCCTGCAACAGCCACCAACGCAGAAATGTTGAAATGCGCTGAGGGCATTATTCTTACTGATAGGCGAATCACTACTCAACAATTGGTCTTACAGCTGTCAGTCAGGATTGGTAGTGCAAATGCAGTTATAAAAACTCTCGGATTTTCTAAGGTTTGCGCAAGATGGGTTCCTCGAAGTCTCACAAATGACCACCGATTGCAAAGGAAAGCAATTTCTTCTGAATTGTTGGAATGTTTCAATGCTGATGGAGAGAAATTTTTGGCTAAGATCGTTACAGGTGACGAAACCTGGGCACATCATTTTGAAACTGAGACAAAAAGACAGTCAGTGGAGTGGCATCATCCGCAATCACCACGAAGAAAGAAATTCAAGACAATTCCTTCAGCTGGAAAAGTCATAATCACTGTCTTTTGGGACATTGAAGGTGTGATTATTGTGGACGTTATGCCAAGAGGAGAGACAATCAATTCGCAAGCTTACATTAAGACATTGAAAAAACTCAATCAACGTTTCCGCAAAGTTCGGCCGCACAAGAATCCAGTAGATCTGCTTCTCCTTCACGACAATGCGCGACCTCACACAAGTCTGCAACACGGGAAGCAATCACCAAATTGGGTTGGACTGTACTACCCCATCCACCATATAGTCCCGATTTGGCATCCTCTGATTTTCATCTATTTGGTCCACTTAAAGATGCACTCCGTGTGACAAGGTTTGAAGATGATGGAGTGATTCATGCAGCGAAGAAATGGCTATATGATCAAGACAAAATCTGGTACGGGCTAGGAATACATGCACTTGTTTCGCGCTGGCATAAAGCCGTACAAGTTGATGGGGATTATGTTGAATAATACCGATGTTTACATGACATATCCATGTATATTGTTTATAAATTTCATGCTTTTTGAATAAACAGTTCCTGAGAAAAACGATGTGATGCATTACTTTCTGAACGCCCCTCGTATGTAAGTAACGTGTGTTGGTAACGCAAACACAATTACAACATTTATTGAATTACTTATAGTTAACACAACATTCAAATACAAATGCAATGACGACTAACTAACTATACCTGGAAAAGAAGGTAGTATTTAATACATAAAATACACAATCTAATCTTAAGTCTATACTAAGTGATGATGATGATGAATTTAATCTACTCTTAACTCCTAAAAAAAGGATATCTTGTTTCTTGGTCTCTGACTGACTGTCAATAAAACTCTGGGTGTTTGTACGCCAGGGACATGTCTTTGTCTGCATTCAATAACATTGTCCGGCTCACTGACTTTTCTTCAGGTGTCGATGGCCTGGTCTTTTGTTCTTCACAATGCGAGTGTTGACAATGAAATGAGCGGCTGAGTTGGCATGTTCATAGGTTGTGGTGAACGCAATGTTAGGCGGTAGAGACTTCATCTGGTATGCAGATGTTCCCTTGTTGTGATGAGATTTTGCTCATGTGGTGATGGTGGTGGAAATGTTATATATTTGTATTGAGTGGTGCAGCAGGTATACTTGGAGAATCTGTCCATTACTGTCGGTAATTTAGGATCTCAATATTTTTCGTAGGCATTGGGTGTACAAGATCGTCCGTGTGCTCCTGCAACTTCTGATCAATCTTTCTCGAAGGCACTTGTTGTAAAAGATCGTCCGTATGCTACTGCTACTTCTGATCAATAATTCTCGTGGGCAGCTATTTGTAATTCATCCATTACTATAGGTAATTTCTGAGGTATCTGTATCTAATAAGTGTGGTGTATTACAGATAACCTTACTTGCTACCACATTTATACCTCAGTCAGGCTTATTCTGGAATATTGTGATGACTACGTTGAATGTCTAGGGTTATGATAATGATGAAGTGTATGTTCACAACAACCAACAGACAGATAAACAATTAAATTTAATCCACAACACTTTACAACACTGTGACACTCACATACATATAACACTCTATAAGACTATCTTAATAAGTCAAGGGTAACTTTTAAAAATATGTATTAATTCCTTTCAATAATAGATATCCTGATTCAACTACAAAGTGAATCAGGAATCACAATCAAATGTAATCATAAGTTGTATGTACACAATTTATAGATAGGATCTTTGTATTGACATATATTATTATTGCACTATGTGTGTAAGTTGTGCTGTAGTACTATGAGGTAATACTGGCTTTTCAAGCTAAGTTGTTGTTTGTCATCATGACTTCAAATGTTTGTTTCTGGTGGAACTAATATTGGCAAGGTTCACAGTTTCTTTTTATTTGAAACAAATAAATGTCCCTCTAGATTTAAGGTAAATTCACTATTAGAGGGGGTATACACAAGATTGAGCTGCTCTGGCCACGAATCTTAACTTCTGTGTGGGCGGCAGGAAACAGTCTCCACTGCTCGCTTGCTTCACCGTTTCCGTGAGAAACCACCCTGGTCGATATCTTTACCAAGGAGTATGCTACCAGCCTATGGATTCAGCAAAACTCAGACCATGTGCTGCTTTAATACGTTAGTACCACGGTCCCTGAAACAAGAAGGTTGTACCTCCTACTTCAGAACTAATTTATAATCTATTTCCACACTGAAGCACAATACATAACAAACACCGAGTTCAGCGCGGTAGGCCAACTGTTAGCTTCTCATGTAACACATTCACCAGTATTCCTCTCCCTAATGGTTACAACGCCTCTGCAATTTCAGCATTATTTCCTTATATTCAATAAGATAGGTGTCATAGTACTATTTGGCAATCCCATATAGGCCTATGCAGTTATACTCCTCTCCGACAAGTTTTGTTCCTGGTGGAGCAATATCTAGGCTTTTCCTCATGGTTGCTACTGAACTACACACAGACAGACATAATTTATCAATTCACATTCAATTTTTCATCTAAAAGATATCAAATATGTCAAGCTTACCACAATTCATGAAATATTAAACAAATACGTTGACTGGCGATGAATTATGGCACAATTCCGATCTGCCTCTGTCCCAGGCTTTCATTAGAAAAATATGAGCTGGATCTCAACGCACTTGCTTCTCAGTAAGTTTATTTTCAAAATGTGGCACTGAACAGACGCTCCTAATTGACTATATTAAATGGTCTAGCCAATAAGACCATGTTTACAAAAGTATTTGAAAAAAAAGTACCCTTCCTACCGTTTCCCGTAACAACCAAAAATAGTATTTGCAATCGACTAATCATGTTTAGGCTTACATATTCTTCTAGCCAATCAAATCGGATTTAACCTGTTGGCCTATTTCCCGTAAAATAGTGGTTTTAAAATATGCCACTGAGCAAATATGGTCTGGTGCTGTCAGACAACCTCACTATTTTATGTTGGCTATAATTTGTTAATTCCTAGACTATTTGCTTAACACCTAACATATTCTTTGTCAGCAGGTCCTAAGGCACCCAAATATATAAGTTTTAATGGAGCTAAGTGGCTGCGTTCAAAATATGTATTTTCTTCTAGGATAGTCGTGCTGTTACCACCTCCTCACTTCCAAACTATGGGGTGTCTTCTGTACTGTCAGGATTTCAGACGTAAAACAGTAGAATGTCATGTTTCCTAATAAGCATTAAACATGTTTTTTAAAACCTAACCGTGTATTGGTAGTGTTTTTTTTTCCACTGTTTATTTGAAAAAAAGTTAGTGCTTCATGCCTTACGCGTGGGGTGGCATTAATATTAATCGCGAGACTGTGGTAGTATTGCATGCGTTCCTCCGTCTCTCTCTCTATCTCTCTCTTCTAAGTTCGTCTGTCTTTTCATTACGCAGTGTATAAAATGAAATTAATGCTAGTATTTTATCTAGGTCATTAAGCAGTGTGCGTATCTCAAGGTTTTCTAAGAAACACAGTACCAGTTTTAGTTTTAGAAACGCGTGTATGCTGCTGTAGGCTTTACTATCAAACGTGAAAGCGTTACAATTATGCAGACGAAGTAGAAAAAGGGAATTTTTGTACGCCATTGTGACAGCACGGGTCTTTTACCATTCTTCTTTCCTTTTATTGAATTAATTCGTTAGGCTTTACCTTTACTTTTTAATTTAGATATGTGGATTTAGAATGTTTCACGACACTAGTGTACTGGATGAGGTCAGTTGTGAAGGCTCCTGAAGATAAAAGATTATGTGAGTTACAGAATGCCTTTCTGCTACCACTTACGACCTCAAACAGACTTATTCTACTATTATGTATGTTAGCTACGTTTAATGTCTAGGGTAATGAAATGTGTGGTGTAGGTAATTAAATACACAGACACCCACATGAAAACACTAAGTCTAATAATAATAATAAGCTCTATGATCAAATTAACTAACACTGGCTTTAGAAGTTTAGATTTTACAATTTTTTGAATTTATTTAGTCCTGAACCAAATGTTTCTTCTGGTCAGGACGTATGAAACAACATGTATTTATCAATAAAAGTGCATATATATATTGAATAATCAAATGAAAATTTTATACATAAATATATTATTACATTGGTTAATATTAATACTAACTACAGAGTCTTTGGAAAACTAGCACTGGATGTCTAGTCGGGGTGGTGTCATCATGCCCAATCTCTGTTTATAATGTGCATTGTCTTTGAAATATGGACTGAAGTATAGTGTTTGTACAACAGGATTTTATTAATTAATTTATTTTATTTGTGGAATAGGATTGATGAATCCTCAGCAGGCCAGGTTTTCACTTATCTGGCCTGTGACGATGCAGTAAAGAATTCTAGTGGCCCACTCCTCACAGTAGCTGGAGTAAAATGATAGGCTGCTTAGGCATTCACTCTTGTACTTCTACACAGCATCTGGCACTAGCACAGTGCCAGACCAGAAACTCACAATTCAAAATTGAGAACACAGCTAAGTTGTACTAGCAAAACTCAGCTGAGCTGCTGGCTAGATTAAGGCGTCCCACTGATAATATTTAATATTTCCTGGAAATCACACCTCTAGCATTTACGTACTGTGTCAATGGACAGTCTTCTATAAAATAGCACTAGCGGGCGTCTTTCTTTCTACAATATAAAAGCTTCTGTCCAGTCAGCGGACTTCCCCTCTACCTTTCAAATATTCAAACTACAAATGTCCAAATTCGGTCCAGTCTCAGTCTAGTGTGTAGTATTTTTCTGTCGGTCTGTCCGTCCCAACTTGGTTTTTCCCAAAATTACACTTGTTTTTGGACGAAACTACAAGAAAAAACTACACAAATTTTTGTCTCCCCCTACTTCTAAGATTCTATGCTAAGTTATTTTTAGCTACTATCCTCCTACCCTGCCCCTAGTCCACCTGCAGTTGGTTTTTGCATTTTTAGTCTCAAGGACGTCAAAATGTAACTTTAGTGAAAATATGCACAAAAAACTGTCTGCTAGTCTGCATTGAACAATACAGTCTTTCGTCAATATCTTCCGTGTTATCTGTCCGTCTGCGTAATTAAAAGTATATTATTTCTCAGATTAAGATGGGCTATCAAACTAGCTAGTTTTTATTCTCCTAAACTTATTATTAAGAAAAAATCTACTTTTTTCAAGGTTAGTTTTGAAATTTGTTTTTGATCCTTCGTGTACGGCGTTTGCCGCTATATTCAAACTAAAAACGACTAATTACCGTAAACCGTCCAAGATACGTCTGTTTCTAACAAGAGCTAAGGTCGTTTTTGTCCATTTCCTTACATTGTGTCAACTAGTGGCGTAATTTTTTCTTTAAAAAACTACAAATTGCGTCTTTTAGACTTTAGATTCAAACACGTGTTCAGACCGTCATAATTTTTTTCTTTTATCTCCATTTCTACCCCGTCTAAAAGGATAGGTCGTTTAGTCTGCATGTTCTAACTAGTTAGTTTCAATGGCGCTAGAAAACGCTGGCGTGGGCGAGAATGTTTCATCGTATCTTACCAATATTTTTATCCCTACATGTTATTTTACCTGTTATCTTTATAACTGGAGGAATTTTAACGTTGCATCACTGTAATTTCACCACACTATTATTAGCTTATCCCCGTCGCCAGCCAGGATAGTAAGACGAAGGCTGAGTTATCTCAAAGGGCCCCTGTTTCTACCACTGTGATGGATAAAATGATAAAGCATCGTAAGTACCCCGTAACCTATGCTACGCATGTGGTGTGTTCTTGTCTGTGAAATCTTATCACTATAATGAATGACTGCGCGGTGTTTACTGCACTGTTTACCGGATAATGTAAGAAGTAATAGAAAAGTGTCTTGTATTTACCTCGTTGTAGTTACTGGAAACTGCAATCTTATAAATATAATAATTCTCTGCACGGTGTTTATTGCAACCTGTACTTAATAGTGTAAAATATAGTAGTATGGTAAAAAGTGACTGGTATTTACAGTGTTATAATTATGGAATGTATGTGTATATATATATATATATATATATATATATATATATATATATATATATATATATATAAATATATATATATATAATATATATATATATATATTATATAGATATATATATATATTATATATATATATATATATATAATATATATATATTTATATCTGGAAAAAAAAATGGATGTATATTAATAATTTACAAACTATAGTACACTAACCTTGGTTTCCTTATAAAGAATCACCGACTACAGGTCCTGACTCTTCCTCGTGAAATATAGAAACAAGTGGGCTGGCGGAATGCTTTCTATTAGCAATCCTGAAAGATGAATTTCTCTGGTTTATATGATGCCCGAATGGCCGCTGGCGATTCCCGTGTTCTGTTTGTCTTTACTTTAGTTCAGACCACCAGTCCCCATTACTCTGTAAAATTTCTGTAATATTTTGCTATTTTCGCATTCGTGTTATGCTGAGCCCAGACAATCCGTCTCCTGTCCGTCTGATGTCTGTGCAGCGTTTATAGTCTCTCTGTAATGACTTATTCTTTACTCCTTTCATGTTTATCTTCGTTCAGACTTTCGGTCTTCGTTAATCCAATATTTCTTTGCTTGTTCCATGAGATCCGGCTGAACACAATACTCATTGTAACGTTTCCTCGCCGATCTGTCTCTGGTCTTTCATTATGCTCTATTACTAGCCACAATAATACTTGTGTATTACTGCCGTTGTGTAAACACAACCGAGCCGTTGTTGCGACTACGTCTAATTATTCCTGGACGGTATGTCTCCTTGTTATGAAAACATTCCGTGCAAAATTGGTTGCTTTCCCATGACTTACGAAGAACGCTGTCTATTGTGGACAATGGATTTTCACCCTCGACTGCTTTCTCATGCCTTGTGAAATTTATCGGCAACTATTCGGCAATAGGTTTTAAGAATCTAAATGCAGCCTTAGTCGCGTCCCGTGACAACACCAAATAGAACAGAAGCCTATATCCCTCCGGTGAGACAGTGCTCCAACTGCCAGCAATTTTTCCACACCAAGAAAACACGCAGGAGAGATACAGTCTGCCGGTATTGTGCGGGAAGCCACCAATATGGCGACTGCCCCAGGGCGAAGAAGGACCACAATTACAAAGCCATTAACACAAACCGTACCTGTGCAAACTGCCTCGGAAACCATGGCGCAAGGTACTGAGGCTGCCCTGTTTTCCAGGAAACTAAGAGCATACTGAAGGAAGCGGTATCCAAAAACATCCCCTTCAGAGAGGCAAAACACAGAGTGGCTGCGGATGTCGCGAACAGACAGCGCACAACAGATAGAAGACAGCTGCATCAGCTGACCGCGGAAGTCAAAGAAATAAAACTAAAACTCCAGGTCGAGAACAGAAGCAGGCAGACTCCGAAGATCAAACTGACAGTGGTGAAGACGTGATAGACCCACAGAGCGTTAGAAGATATGATGGAAGACATGAAAAGAATTCAGCAGCAGGTAGAAGCAGATGTCAAGAAGCTAACAGAGCTGAAAGAGGGAAACGAAGAACTCAAAAGAATAGAAGCAGAAAGAATAGCCATTGAGGAAACTACATCTAACAAAACACGAGAAACAGATGAACGAACAATCAAATGAAGTCATCGATGAAATGCTAGAAAAGCTACTCCCCACAATAATAGAAAAAGCGTTAAATCAGGTACAGGAGAAAAGGAAGACACAAGCAACAGAAACGAGGAGGTTAAAACACACAAAACCACACAAGCCAGCTAGTAGTCCTTTGTCGTAGATTTCATCAGATAGGTAATAGATGTTTATAGTCCTGTCTGAGCAGAGGTGATAGTGATAACTATGTGAGAGTAAGGTGAAAGAAATAGTTTTTTCTCACGGGGTGATCGTGTAAGAGAAAGGACAGTCTCTGGGTTGAGTAATTTCTCTAATCCAGCCTATCTGGACGACTAAAGTTAAATCAGACGCACTTTCTCTCCTTGTACAAAATACAAGTTACACTGCACCCACATGCACACAATTATGTGACAAATACGCACAAACGTGAAAACAAACTATGGATAACATATATGGACAGGGGTTGACCAACACAATAACTTAAGGTTTATTAAGTTTATTTATCACTAGAACTTTACAACATAAATCATATACATCAATAGATCATGGTTTACAGACAAAATGAAAATTAATCAAATAGGTTTTCCCCTCTGGTAAAGGAAAAGAAAAAGAAGATCCCAACAGAGGTTAATTAACCCGAAAGATCAAAAGTTAACAGTAAGTGTATGGAATAGTCATTAAAAAACAAAGAACAAGTTCCTAATTAATCTATCCAGTAAATACTCAGGCTAATGAGAACAAAAGAAAAGATTTGTATGATAGGGGTAACAACAGAAAATTATGTTACTCTCTTACGGTTCATTCAATCCCTCATACTTGTGGCCACATTCATATTCGCTTACCCAATAGTTGTCTCAGGCACTCCGTGGAAATAAACAGTAATAAGACTGACTACTCAGTGTCATATTAAGTTTTGCCAAATCCAGCCCCAGACTCGCCGTAGTTTCGGATTGTAAATTGCACGGGGGTCGCTGGAGTTGGTGATTTAATTTTTCCTGGATAAAATACGGCATCTCTGCCTTCAGTTGGTTGGAGTAAGGTTCATACGTGGTGATCGCCGACATAGGATGAATAATACATATATATTCTGGGTTGTCTAGCCTCTGGTTGCTGAGACACTATGTTAAGTTACACAAATGTTGCTGACAGTATCTGTTGCCACACAGCTGGCTGATGAGATTGATATAAATGAAATCTGGTAATAGTTCTGGTCCAGTTAATATTATAATTTAAATGTTCTATTCTGGTTTCTCTCATGAAATGAGGAAAAATGGACCGCACAGGCCACAGCAAGAAGCTCATCAATATTAAATATCCCTGGATGCTTATAGATTATAAGACTCTAAGAACATAAGTTCATATGGCCATAAGACCGTTAGACCACTAGTTCGCAGGTTTTGACCAGCCTATATTTTAGGAAAGAAATATAAACATTTAACCATAATAACAATAATAGATCTAACACGTGTTAAGGTAAGACCTCTTCACCATTCCGTTATAAATTAGATTTAAAACACAAATGTCTAGCTTATCCTATCGTTTTTAACGCATGATATGAACACTAGTCATTTATAAAATTACATGAAAATGGATAGAAGTAAATAATATATACCGTCAGTAGACAGTTATTTAATATATGTACTAATCAATTTAAAACATCTCTTACTGGGAAGTAGCGAGTAATTAAATTTACTTTACAGCTGGAAAAATTTGCTATAAGTTATTTAATTATGCTATTCATTTAACACAGAAAATCCCAGTGAAATATAAATGAAAACTTTAAACACACTAAATCACTTAAAGGCTAGTATATAAATTACCGCAACAGAAAAATGAAACACTCCACGAAATCTAATAATTCACTCTTGTACGAGAGATCTAGGATAACGAGCTAGTGAATTCAGAAAAATATGAGAGCAACTGATAAAGACTATAGGAAAGACAAGGTATATATTCATAGATTCCGTTCTTTTCGCTTCTTAATGCGAAAGTCACACCTACGTCCAGGGCCGGGCGAATTTGCCGTTCGATTCCTGAATGAAAGGATATTTCGTCACCTCTGCCGATCGACGATCTCTGGCTTGTCTTTGATTATCTCCGCCTTGCCGAATATCAGCTACGTAAGTTAATTCCCCTGAAAATGTAACAATTCAACGTACGTCTCAGACTGATCGCTCCTTGATTCTTCAAAGAAACTGTTAACGCCTGGCCTCTTGTTAACGCCTGGCCTGGCCCGCGTGTTTCCCTGATCAAAGAACGATTTCACCATATGCGCACTACGCTCTGTTCCACCTTGTTTAATTGCCAAACGGCTCAAGTGTTAAGTGAATCAGGCGTTCGTGTAGCAAAAAAATATAAACTTGATTTGGGGGAGGGGGGGGGGGGCAAAAGTGGACGATCACTGCTGCGACTATTTCCATATGTGACATCCTTTTTAGGACTAGCCCTCCGCAGGGCTGCCACCGAACGAGCGAGACTGGAGACGAAATACACTATTGAACACCCCAAGATACCACAAACAGACAACAACGAGAGGAATCAAGACAGTCAGTTAGTGGTCATTCTTAGGACCAGTCCTGTTCAGGACTAGCAGCTGGCTAGCAACGAATAACCCAACGCACAATATACCCCAATTATAACCGCTTTGGTTGAACAGGGTATAACAGCAATATGGTCGACGAAAGTAAAGAAGAAGAAGATTTCTCCATGTTTCAGAGCCATACAATAGGATAGGACTGACTTGACATTTGAGTTGAAGATTCTTATTTTGGTGTTCAACTTGATTTCCTTTGACCTCTGTAAATTTCCCAGTGCAATTAAAGCTCCTTTTGCTTTTTTATTTTCTTATTTTGAGATTATTATCTGTCCCTCCAACTTTGTCAATATGGCTGCCAAGATATGTGTACAATTCTGCATCTTGTAGTGGTCTTTCTTCAAGTTCAATCTTGTTATAATTTCTTGCATATATTGCATTCGATATTTCAGCAGAGGTTATAATATTAACATAAGTCGTCTACGAGGGAGTTTGTTAACTATGGCGGTTAAAAGTAGACAAAGGGGATGAAGCGCGTGCGATTGGTAGAGCGGTTGGAGCGTTGGCCTCTCGCTGCATATGCACCGGGTTGAGTTAGAGAAGGTAAAGGCAGGAAACTGGTCACCTCACCTCTGGAAGCTGCACCTAGTGTAGTGAAGTCTCTAACACTTCATTCTTCTGCAGCAGTATCTGCTATGAGACTATCTTGAATTTTTTATGAGGATCGAGGTTGCAGTATCTATCTTCTTCCTACATCTTTTATGAAAAAAAGCGACCCAAACTAGCATTGTATGGGTGACGTCACATTTCTTAAAACCCCCTCCACCCTATTGTCACACGTCGTCACACAATTTTAGATTCCCCCTTACTGCCAGACGTCATACGTGGACGACCCAAAAGATGTATTACATGATAGATACTAGTAGTCATAGTAATTATCAGTGCTGCACTAGAGTTCAGAGAGTTCTCTCTCTCGTGCGCTCTCTCTCTCTCTCTCGCTCTCGCACACACATTTACTCAACTTTGAACTGGCACTTGCGCTGCAATATAACCAGAGGACTTTTACCTAAATTGAAAGAAGCATGCCTTGCCACAAGAAGGCAGGCACCATAGTGATGAAAATGGTGAAAAATATACTGATGTCAGTTTTACATGTCAACTAAATATTTATAATTAAGTTTCTAAAAGAAGCCAGATAGCCGAACGCCCAATCCGTAACCCAGGGTTTCTTAACATGTGGTCCCTTGGGGGTTCATGAATGAATTATAGGGGTGCGTATCCGTGTGCATAACCTTCTAGGGGTGCGTATCCGTGTGCATAACGTAACATTTTAAAATGTACAATTTCCAATTATGCTTTTATGTACATTTTTTTCAAGTAGGGGTTCATTGCCATCACTGGACAATATGTGAGGTCCATATACATCGGACATTCAAAGGGGTCAATAAATTTCATCGGACAATCAAAGCTATGACCATAGCCATCACTGGACAATCAAAATGGGTCAGTGGCACAGAAAAGATTAGGAAACCCTGCCGTAACCCGTCTCATTTCCCAGATAAGAGGGGGGGGGGGGGGGGAAATCATTGGTGTCTTCTTGTACTTTAGTAGCCGCAGAATGTAGGCCGACATTCGCGAAGGTCCAATAACTCGCGCAACAATCGATCTGACCTTCACCCATCCCATGGCTAACCGCAACATTTTAAAGGATAACACTCTGCATGCATGCATAGAAGAAGACAGGTTTAAGGGAAGCTATCCTGTTGCGACACCTGTCGCCATTGATCCTGATTGAAGGCAGCTGAGGATATCGGGGGAAAACCCAGCCTTAGGCGGAAACGGAAAGGTCGAACAATGTCAGGACTGTACGTCCGTGCGTGAGCGCAAAAATAGAAGGTGGAGATGTGGGATCGATTTACGCGACCGTTTGCACACTTATGCAGGCTGGCCGGCCTCTGTTGACATTATTATTTGGGTCGCGGTGGTGGCAGTAATGTTGGTTAATACGTCATACTCGAGCACATACAACATGTTAGCCAGCGGCAGACAGTTAAAGGTACTACCGTAGAGGATTGGAGTATTCGAAACTGTAGTTTAGTATGTACCAGCTTTGTGAGGCGGGGTGACTGGTTCCTTTCCTTACTGCCTTTGCCTTGCTTAACTCGCAAGCAGATCCGGTACTCATTTCCAGCTGGGTAGACGGGGTGTGATGCAACACAGTAGCTTTGCCTGGAGAAGCAAGCGCTGTAACCAATCTGCCACGCGATATCAAATAATAATAAAACAATCGGGAATGTTTCTCATCAGCCTTTTTTATTATGGCGGTCACAGAAATGATTGCTAGTTACCTCCCGTGGAGTGCCAAGGCCTTGACCGCCATAATTAAACAACAAAAAAAAAAGCTAATGAGAAACATTACCAAACAATCTAGTTATTGCTGAATTTTACTGCAGTCAAGAAACCATACTAGCTGAAGAAAACAAACGTAGTGGAAGTGTTGGAGTGGAGAGACCTTACCGTATCTTCTGCATGTCGTTAAGTTAAATGGTTTTCTAGGTTGATGTTGAGTATTCAATTGGCACAGTTGTTAGAGCGCTGGCCTCTCGCGGCACAGATAACGGGTTCGAAACAGCTGTGAATGGGTACCTGACTCTGCTCTTTGAATTAGGGAAGGAAAATACAGCAAGGAAGTTAAATGGTCACCTCACCTCTCGAAGCTGGACCTAGTTTAGTGAAGTCTCTTACATTTCAACTCCTACGGTGGTATCTGCTACGGGACTAATTTTACCTTTTAGGTTGATGTTACAGTAGTTAGTAGACTATACAAACATATATAATAGACTATACAAACACATATAATAGACTGTATAAACACATATATTAGACTATACAAACACATATAGTAGACTATACAAACACATATAATAGACTATACAAACACATATAATAGACTATATAAACACATATAGTAGACTATACAAACACATATAATAGACTATATAAACACATAATAGACATTGTAAGAACCTGTCGATAATCAGCTTGCTGAAAGAAAAAAATAAGATCAGGCCATGTCGAATGATTTCTGGCTCATAAAGAGACAATAACAAAATTGTCACGTTGGTGGAGGGGTGGGAGAGAGACAGGCTAATGTAAAAGACTAGGATGCGCGCCTCTCTCCTCCCACGAAAAAGAAAGAAAGAGAGCCATGCCAAAGATTATGGGACGTGCTGAAAAGATGGAAATTCGAAAACGTAGCGACAACGGGAAAGGTGGAAGAAGCGGAAAGGGGAAGATATGGGGAAAATAATAGATAGATTGTCAGCATAGCATGGGAGAAAGTCTCCAACAGAGCCTATGTCACCCTTTACGACACGATATGGGATGAACCATACAGGGTGAACAAAATAGGTAATGCATCTTACGAGGATGGCCTACTTTACGATCACAAGAACTTCGTTAGCTACAAAAGAATGAAGTCACAGATAAGACAGAAATAAGGAACTAACTTAAATTTAAAAAAATTTTAAATAAATAACAATAATACGACCCGTTAATGGAAGTAGTTGATGTCGCTTTCATGAGTTCCAATAGGAACCAAAAGGCCACACATATCCGTATAAGAAATGGCGCGCGTGCATTCAACTCAAAACTAGGAATGAAATAAAAATGGAACGGCTAGTTGGGAGAGAGTTGAGCGGCAAAGAAATAAAACGGCAGTAGAAATCGAAAAACAAATAATACATGCGTAAAGAAGATCACCTCCGACATAATGTCTGAAGCGGCGGCACGATCAGTAAGCAGTCGCTCGGACAAAACGTTTTAAATATGGGGCCACCCATAAAAGACACCCACAGAATTCTGGAATTTTCTTCCCCTCCCCCCATGTCCACTTTTGATTGACACCTCCCTTGTGGACGTCCACTCCATATGGTCTTGATTAATCACATAAGCTTAAATTTTTAATCACGTACCTATACTTAAAAATCTAATTATAAAATCTCAATAATTGTGATGTCGGTTCCCAGAGAGTTAATATACTAAGGGTGTTTGTTCCAGAGAGCAGGAGCATCGAAGTGAAAACCTCTTCGTATTATAGATTTTGAGCTCTAGAAGAATTGGAAGGCCTGGCAAGAGGGACAACATCTTATGAACATTTATTTTGGTTTAGCTGGACAGTAAGAAGCTTTCGAAGATAAGAGAGTTTGTTACTATTGATAGATTTGTATGCGAGTGAGAGTTGCCACGTGGTTTGTGAATTGGACGTCCCCTTTCAACTTAAATACCATTTTCCTCCCTCCCCCCCCCCCATATGTCCACAGTTGTCCACTTTTCACATACCCCTCCCTTCCTCCTCTCCCGTGGACGTCTTTTATGGATAGCCCCTAAACAGTATAGTGCATCGCCATTTTTGCGTTCTCAATTTACGTGAATTCGAAATAACGCGAGCTGAGGGAAATGCGAAAAATATCGCCACTGCTAATAAAATAATAATTTCATGTTTGTATTTTATGCTTCTTGTGTTTTGTTTGTTTTCCTGTGCTTATTACGAAATATATATATATATGATTAAAATAAAATCTTAACCCACTCTATAAGCATCCTCCAATTGTAACATTGATTTTGTATGGAGAAAATTATTTCAGTTTAAGCGAATCTCAAGATACGCACTCGCATCTGGACCGTAACCCTATATATATATATATATATATATATATATATATATATATATATATATATATATATATATATATATATATATATATATATATATATATATATTATATATATATATATATATATATATATATATATATTGTGGTGAAGTGGGATGTTATAAATATTTATAGGGGACTTAGTGTACTGACTGAGATCAGCTGTGAAGGTATCTATATCTAATAAGAGTAGTGTATTATAGATAACCTTACTTGCTGCCACATATATATATATCTCAGTCAGAATTATTCTGGAATAGTGTGATGACTACGTTGTATGTCTAGGGTATGTGTATGATGAAGTGTAAGTCATAACAACAACAGACAGATAAACAATTTAATTTATTCCACCACACTTGACAACACTGTGACACTCACATACATAAAACACTCTACAAGGATATCTTAAAGGAGTCACTGATAACTTTTCAAATAACAATATGTATTCATTGCTGTCATGAATGAATATGTGTCCTGATTCAAATACAAAGGGAACCAGGAATCACAATCAATTTTAATTACAAGTTATATGTACAGAATTTATCAATATGAATATTGTAGTGACATATATTATTAAAAGTATCCTATGTGTGTCAGTTGTGTAGTAGTAATATGAGGTAATACTGGTTTTGTTTTGTTCAAGCTCTGTTGGTATTTGTCATCATGACTTCAATAGTTTGTCTTTATTGGAACTAGTATTGGAGATGTTCTCAGTTCCTGATATTAAAACAATTTACTTCCCCTCTTAAGTTTATGTTACAATGTTATTTTAAGATGGGGGTACATAATTTTGAGCTCAGCTGGCCACATCAGCTTATCTTGCGTGATGGCGGCAGGAAAAGACTCCTCTGCTCGATTTCTCCCCTGGGCTCTGGAGACACCTCACTGATAGCTAAAAGGACCAAGGAGTATGCTGTCCGACTCTGGATTCAGCAAAGCTCTGACCAGGTGCTGCTCAATACCATCAAGACCACGGTCCCTGAAAACAAGAAGGATGTACCTTCTACGTCATAACTAATTTATACTCTCTTTTTACACTGAGCACAATACATCACAAACATTGAGTTCAGAGCGTTAGGCCAACTGTCAGCTTCATCTGAAATACTTTATACCAGTATTAACCTCCTTAATGGTTACTACGCCTCTGCACTTCCAGCATTATTTCTTTCTAGTCAATCATCTAGGTGTCAGTGTACTGTTTGGCCGTTCCATGCCGTTTTACTTTCCTCCGACACCTTCTGTTCAGGCTGGAGCATTATAGGCTTTACATCATGTTTGCTACTGAACTACACATATATACAGGCATAAATTAACAATTCACATTCAATTTTCATTAAAAGATACTGAATGTTTCAAGCTTACCACAATTCATAGAATAAACACAGATACGTTGACTAGCAATGAATTCTGGCACAAATTCCCATCTGCTTATGTTCCAGGCTTTATTTAGCAAAAATATGAGCTGGCTTCAACGCACTGTTGCTTTATCAAGCTTATTTGAACTAGTGGTCTCGAACTAACGCTCCTAAGTGATTATATCAGCGAGTCTGGCCAATGGAGCCACGTTTCGACAAGTGTTTGAAAAAATTTTACCTTCCTACGTCTCCCCTAACAACCAAAGATAGTATTTATAGTCCGACCAATCGTGTTTAGTCTTATATTTGTTGCGCTCCAATCAATTTGGAGTTTACATGGTAGGCTATTTCCGTACGCACGGTTTTTTTTAAACACGTTATAAAAAAATTTTATGAGCAGAAATGATTTCATGCTGTCAGGCATCCCCACTATTTTATTTTGGTTATAACTTGTTAATTCCTAGACTATTTGCGTAACGTTTTACATATTCTTTGTCAGCAAGCCCTAAGGAACCCAAATATACAAATTTAATAGAGCTAATATGCTGCGTTCAAAATATGCAATTCCTTCTACCTCCTGTTTCGAAGATGTGCTGTCTGGGTACTGTAATGTTTTCAAACGTAAACCCATCTAATGTTATCTTTTCTAATAAGAGTTTTTCAGGATTTAAAAACCTAACTCTGGGAAGGGTAGTGTTTTTATCACTGTCCGTCCGAAAAAGTTAGTGCATGTGGCCTTACACGCGTGATAGTAGTAATTGTGTATCGCGCGACGCGTGTTTAGTGTTGCACGTGTTCGGCTTTATGCCTCTCCCTTCTCTCTATCCTTTAGTCCATCTGTCTTTCGTTTTGGTAACGTAATATAATTAATGTTAGGATTAATTTAGGTCATTACGCAGTGTGCCTCTCAATGTTTTTCTCAGAAATGCAATACCCGTTTTAATGTGTTGTGGAAACGCTTGTATTTATGCAGTGGCTTATATTTAACGTGGAAACGTTACGATTTGCAGACGAAGCATAAAACAAAGGGGATTTCGAGTACATTCTTTGTGACAGCACTGTTATTTTACCATTGCTCTTTTCTTTATTAGAATTTATTTGTTAGGCTTTATATTTACCTGATAATTTATATATGTGGATTAGAATATTTCACGACACCTCCCCTCTTAAAACAGACATTCCATGTCAGTCCTTTATTCTATATACACATAGATAAATGTAAGCCAACTTGACTTTACTCTGCTGTGGTGCTATCATGGTTTTATGTAGTTGGGTCCATTCAGAGTAGGCACTACTCATGAAATCTGCCTCAGACTTCTACAACCAATAATATATTTCGGTTATGTTACTGAACAGCCGCAAGTGTGAGTGCTTGTCTTAATGCTGCTTCGCAACCCGTATTCACCATTTCTCTTCTCTGAGTCTGCGCAATGACATGTCCAGAGAACATTATATTTTCCTCAAAATGTACGTTATGAGGAGATAACATATACCTGGTGATAGCAGAGTTTTCGTAGTGGGTCCCATAATCTTCTTATTATCCTGTATGAAACATTCGGAATATCCTCAATCAAAGAGGCAACTCAGGGATTCATTACGTTCCTCCGAAATGTTTACATCCAACAATTTTCTCATCATTCTAGAGAAGACACTAGGCGCATTCTTCAATCCAAATGGCAATCTATTAAACTCATAGTGTCCTTCTGAGGTACTAAAAGCTAGGTATGGTCTAACCTCAGGCTTTACTGGAATCTGATAGTATCCTTTACTCAGATCCACTTTTGAGAAATATTTAGCTTTATTAGTCTGGCAAACAGCTGATTTGTATCCGGCAATGGATCCACCTGTCCTTCTGTAATAGCATTCAGTCTCCTGTAATCTATACAGAGTCTATGTTCTCCAGAGGGCTTCCTTAAGAGTACAACACCGGAACTATATGAGGATTCACTGTGTGAAATAATTCCCTCCTTCAATAGATAGTCTATCTCTTCCTTCAAAGCTTTCTCCTTAGCAAACGGAATCGAATATGGTTTCATACAGACAGGTGTGGGGTCTATCAGTTTCATATCATATTCCAATAGGTTTGTATGCCCTGGTCGGTCTGTTAACACCTCTGCATGATTATTTAGAACCTGTTGCACTCTCTCTTTCTGAGTTTTCGTTAAATGTGTACTGATTTTTCACCTGTGCTGCTGTCTCACAGGGGTGTAATGGATACTCAAATGATGAAAGTGGTTCCTTTTTCATCTCCATGGCGATGGACAAGGTCAACAAGTGTGTCTCCTCCTGATGTTCTCTTTCCAAATATTTCTTCAGGAGATTCACATGATAGATTTTTTCTTTCCCCTTCTTATCTATCTTATAATTTGTTCTAGATACCTTCTCTAGAACTGTATATGGACCCTGCCATCCAATTTGTAACTTATTCTGACTCCCGGGCAAAAGAAGCAGTACTTTCTCTCCCACAGCCAAATTTCTGTCTTTCGCCTTCCTGTTATAATAGGCAGCATGTTTCTTCCTGGCTTGTTTCAAATTTTCATTGGCAAGTTTCCAGCCAGTTTTTAAACGAGTGGTCAGCTCATTCACATATTGGTATGAAGATGTAATGTTTTCCTCTGCCTTTTCATCAGTCCACGTTCTTAACAAAGCTACATATGGACCTTTAATTGTGTGGACCTATTTGTCCATGCACCGGTATGGTCTCTTCCACTCGAAGCTTTATAGTGATGATTTTTCCTCCCAGAATTATCATGCACAAAACGACCGCTACCAATTCTTCTTTTGGGGCTTTCTCCCCACTTAAAATTCTTGATGAGAGATTTCCTCTCTACATCCTCTTCCTCCAGTTTGTTTAAGTCCGATTGAGGGATTTTCGGCTTATCCTGGGGTAAGACATCTTTTTGCACTCTCCGCATAGTGGCCATTGTAAAACAGTTAAGTGAAGCTTGTCCGTGAAAAGGGGCTTCCCATTCTATTTGGTCCACTTTATCAAATTTATATCTCTTTTTATTATCAGGCCTAATTTTGCCCCGTGGCGTGTCCAGGTCCTGATCCATGTTCCCACTTGTGGGTGTTCCCTCATGTGCTATGCTACACCTTTCTACAAAATTCTCAATGTCCCATCTTGCTTTGGGCCAATAATAATTGTGAGCCACCTTTTGAATGATGGTACCTATCTTCTCATGGTCCCCATCTGGTTTCACATGTAGGTTCCTTATTAATTCTGTCCTATATCTCTTTGGAAGAACCAGCTGTCCGTGACCATGGGATCTAGTTCCGGCCTTCCTATACATCAACTTGTTTTTCATGTAAAAATCTCCCTTGCCTGGAGTTGTATGACAAGTTGACAATTTTCTGAAACAAGGCTTGAGTGTTTTATCCCCAGCCTGTGCCTTCCTCATCTCTTCTGGAGTGGTATCCAACATAATATCCTCCTCCTGTCTTGAGGTCGACCTGACCTGAAGGGTTGCCATATACACAGGTTTCCTTCTGCAACGGTCAGTGTCATGATTGTCCATCTGACAATTCTTACACCACCTTTTTCCTTGGTTGAAAGATTTTCTTTCATCATATTTCCTTTCATCGAATTGTGGGAATTTATTTTTATTTTCATACCGTGGCCTATCAAACTGGTGCTTACTTTTGTTTTGATCTCTAGGATCAAATTGATTAAAGTTCTGTGGTGCCCTAAAGTTATCCACTTGTTTCTTTTTATTACCTGTTACCTCTGCTTGAGCTGCTTGATACCTTTCAGCAACATTTAGCAACTCACCCAGCCTCTCTGCACCTTGTTCCATGAGAAACTTTCTCAGGTCTGGAGCCATGGACTCTCTTAATTGCTCTATAAGGACCATTTCCTTAAGATCTTGGGTTTTCCCCAGAGAAGTCCATTTCTCCAAGTATGTCTCTATTCGTGCAGAGAACTGGTGATAGGTTTCACCTGACAGTAGTTTAGCATTCCTAAATTTTTTCCTATAAAATTCTGCATTCTTTTCATACCTTAACAAAAGAGCCTGCTTTAGCATGTCATAATTTTCCTGATCACCTCTGCTCATTTTTGCAAAAACTTCATAAGCTGCCCCACGAAGTCCCTGAGATAACTTTAAGCTCCACCTTTCTCTCTCTAACCCATAAGTGGTAGCTAATAGTTCATACCTATTTAGGTAGCTCTCTATATCATCGTCTTTCTCAACAAAATGATCTAAATGAAAATTCATAGCTGAGGTTGAGGCTCCCTGGCTAGCAGTGGCATCAGAGGCAAAGGGACTGGCACCATTTTCAGGAGCATGGCCCTGAAACTCAAACTCCCTTAGTCGTAACTCATGTTCCCTTTGTAATCTCTTCTCCTCCTTTTCTGCTTCCCTCTCTGCAGTCAATCTTCTTTCTTCTGCTTCCCTTTCTGCAGCCAATCTTTTGTCTTCTCTTTCTGCCTCCAATTTCTTAGCCTCAGCCTCAATCTGCAACCTCTTAGTCTCAGCCTCAGCCTCAAATTGTAACTTCTTAATTTCCCTTTCAGCCTCTAACTTTCTTTCGGCTTCAAACCTTCTTTCTTCGCGTTCAATAAATTTGTCACATTCCGTAGTGACATAGGCAACCATAACTTGCCCATCTAATCCTAACTCTTTTGCAGTCTGAACAGCAGCAGATCGAAACTTGGCCAGGTCCGCCATTGTCTATCAGGTAAGTTTATACAATGTCTAACCAACAATTCAATCTCTAAATATATCTAATGGACAACACAGGCACCGTGAGCTCAACCTTATTTAATTCCACCCAAGGATACCTTTTAATTCTTATATTCCCTGAAGTGAATTACCCCCAATATTTATAATAGGGAAAGATTCAAAATCCCAAGAGCGAGACCCCAATATATGTGGTGAAGTGGGATGTTATAAATATTTATAGGGGACTTAGTGTACTGACTGAGATCAGCTGTGAAGGTATCTATATCTAATAAGAGTAGTGTATTATAGATAACCTTACTTGCTGCCACATATATATATATATCTCAGTCAGAATTATTCTGGAATAGTGTGATGACTACGTTGTATGTCTAGGGTATGTGTATGATGAAGTGTAAGTCATAACAACAACAGACAGATAAACAATTTAATTTATTCCACCACACTTGACAACA
The DNA here is from genome assembly GCA_024509875.1 of Oreohelix idahoensis. Taxonomy (NCBI): domain Eukaryota; kingdom Metazoa; phylum Mollusca; class Gastropoda; order Stylommatophora; family Oreohelicidae; genus Oreohelix; species Oreohelix idahoensis. The sequence goes on from JAMPIV010000465.1 coordinate 488,562, forward strand.
CTGTGACACTCACATACATAAAACACTCTACAAGGATATCTTAAAGGAGTCACTGATAACTTTTCAAATAACAATATGTATTCATTGCTGTCATGAATGAATATGTGTCCTGATTCAAATACAAAGGGAACCAGGAATCACAATCAATTTTAATTACAAGTTATATGTACAGAATTTATCAATATGAATATTGTAGTGACATATATTATTAAAAGTATCCTATGTGTGTCAGTTGTGTAGTAGTAATATGAGGTAATACTGGTTTTGTTTTGTTCAAGCTCTGTTGGTATTTGTCATCATGACTTCAATAGTTTGTCTTTATTGGAACTAGTATTGGAGATGTTCTCAGTTCCTGATATTAAAACAATTTACTTCCCCTCTTAAGTTTATGTTACAATGTTATTTTAAGATGGGGGTACATAATTTTGAGCTCAGCTGGCCACATCAGCTTATCTTGCGTGATGGCGGCAGGAAAAGACTCCTCTGCTCGATTTCTCCCCTGGGCTCTGGAGACACCTCACTGATAGCTAAAAGGACCAAGGAGTATGCTGTCCGACTCTGGATTCAGCAAAGCTCTGACCAGGTGCTGCTCAATACCATCAAGACCACGGTCCCTGAAAACAAGAAGGATGTACCTTCTACGTCATAACTAATTTATACTCTCTTTTTACACTGAGCACAATACATCACAAACATTGAGTTCAGAGCGTTAGGCCAACTGTCAGCTTCATCTGAAATACTTTATACCAGTATTAACCTCCTTAATGGTTACTACGCCTCTGCACTTCCAGCATTATTTCTTTCTAGTCAATCATCTAGGTGTCAGTGTACTGTTTGGCCGTTCCATGCCGTTTTACTTTCCTCCGACACCTTCTGTTCAGGCTGGAGCATTATAGGCTTTACATCATGTTTGCTACTGAACTACACATATATACAGGCATAAATTAACAATTCACATGGGAGCCGCGCTAGCGTAGTGGTTACAACACCGCTCTGGCGACCGGGTGATACAGGATCAAACCCGGGCGACGGCATTTGAGGATTTTTCGTCGACCGGGATTTGGACTGGATTAACTCGAGACCTGGCGAGGACATTTGAAGGAGTGTCGTCGACCAGGACTGGCGGCTCCTGAGCCTACCCAGCTGCAATGGGTACCTCCGAAATCGGCGAGTATTTGCCTGAATGGCGAGGGACACCTGTCTCTGTACAAGAAATAAAGGGATACTCACGTAAAATCAATGTCAGGTTAGACATAAATAATAACCTGAGATTTCGCCTCGAGTATTAGCGGGCGTACGAAAAAAAAAAAAAAAAAAAAAAAAAAAAAAAATTCACATTCAATTTTCATTAAAAGATACTGAATGTTTCAAGCTTACCACAATTCATAGAATAAACACAGATACGTTGACTAGCAATGAATTCTGGCACAAATTCCCATCTGCTTATGTTCCAGGCTTTATTTAGCAAAAATATGAGCTGGCTTCAACGCACTGTTGCTTTATCAAGCTTATTTGAACTAGTGGTCTCGAACTAACGCTCCTAAGTGATTATATCAGCGAGTCTGGCCAATGGAGCCACGTTTCGACAAGTGTTTGAAAAAAATTTACCTTCCTACGTCTCCCCTAACAACCAAAGATAGTATTTATAGTCCGACCAATCGTGTTTAGTCTTATATTTGTTGCGCTCCAATCAATTTGGAGTTTACATGGTAGGCTATTTCCGTACGCACGGTTTTTTTTTAAACACGTTATAAAAAAAATTTTATGAGCAGAAATGATTTCATGCTGTCAGGCATCCCCACTATTTTATTTTGGTTATAACTTGTTAATTCCTAGACTATTTGCGTAACGTTTTACATATTCTTTGTCAGCAAGCCCTAAGGAACCCAAATATACAAATTTAATAGAGCTAATATGCTGCGTTCAAAATATGCAATTCCTTCTACCTCCTGTTTCGAAGATGTGCTGTCTGGGTACTGTAATGTTTTCAAACGTAAACCCATCTAATGTTATCTTTTCTAATAAGAGTTTTTCAGGATTTAAAAACCTAACTCTGGGAAGGGTAGTGTTTTTATCACTGTCCGTCCGAAAAAGTTAGTGCATGTGGCCTTACACGCGTGATAGTAGTAATTGTGTATCGCGCGACGCGTGTTTAGTGTTGCACGTGTTCGGCTTTATGCCTCTCCCTTCTCTCTATCCTTTAGTCCATCTGTCTTTCGTTTTGGTAACGTAATATAATTAATGTTAGGATTAATTTAGGTCATTACGCAGTGTGCCTCTCAATGTTTTTCTCAGAAATGCAATACCCGTTTTAATGTGTTGTGGAAACGCTTGTATTTATGCAGTGGCTTATATTTAACGTGGAAACGTTACGATTTGCAGACGAAGCATAAAACAAAGGGGATTTCGAGTACATCTTTGTGACAGCACTGTTATTTTACCATTGCTCTTTTCTTTATTAGAATTTATTTGTTAGGCTTTATATTTACCTGATAATTTATATATGTGGATTAGAATATTTCACGACACCTCCCCTCTTAAAACAGACATTCCATGTCAGTCCTTTATTCTATATACACATAGATAAATGTAAGTCAACTTGACTTTACTCTGCTGTGGTGCTATCATGGTTTTATGTAGTTGGGTCCATTCAGAGTAGGCACTACTCATGAAATCTGCCTCAGACTTCTACAACCAATAATATATTTCGGTTATGTTACTGAACAGCCGCAAGTGTGAGTGCTTGTCTTAATGCTGCTTCGCAACCCGTATTCACCATTTCTCTTCTCTGAGTCTGCGCAATGACATGTCCAGAGAACATTATATTTTCCTCAAAATGTACGTTATGAGGAGATAACATATACCTGGTGATAGCAGAGTTTTCGTAGTGGGTCCCATAATCTTCTTATTATCTGTATGAAACATTCGGAATATCCTCAATCAAAGAGGCAACTCAGGGATTCATTACGTTCCTCCGAAATGTTTACATCCAACAATTTTCTCATCATTCTAGAGAAGACACTAGGCGCATTCTTCAATCCAAATGGCAATCTATTAAACTCATAGTGTCCTTCTGAGGTACTAAAAGCTAGGTATGGTCTAACCTCAGGCTTTACTGGAATCTGATAGTATCCTTTACTCAGATCCACTTTTGAGAAATATTTAGCTTTATTTAGTCTGGCAAACAGCTGATTTGTATCCGGCAATGGATCCACCTGTCCTTCTGTAATAGCATTCAGTCTCCTGTAATCTATACAGAGTCTATGTTCTCCAGAGGGCTTCCTTAAGAGTACAACACCGGAACTATATGAGGATTCACTGTGTGAAATAATTCCCTCCTTCAATAGATAGTCTATCTCTTCCTTCAAAGCTTTCTCCTTAGCAAACGGAATCGAATATGGTTTCATACAGACAGGTGTGGGGTCTATCAGTTTCATATCATATTCCAATAGGTTTGTATGCCCTGGTCGGTCTGTTAACACCTCTGCATGATTATTTAGAACCTGTTGCACTCTCTCTTTCTGAGTTTTCGTTAAATGTGTACTGATTTTCACCTGTGCTGCTGTCTCACAGGGGTGTAATGGATACTCAAATGATGAAAGTGGTTCCTTTTTCATCTCCATGGCGATGGACAAGGTCAACAAGTGTGTCTCCTCCTGATGTTCTCTTTCCAAATATTTCTTCAGGAGATTCACATGATAGATTTTTTCTTTCCCCTTCTTATCTATCTTATAATTTGTTCTAGATACCTTCTCTAGAACTGTATATGGACCCTGCCATCCAATTTGTAACTTATTCTGACTCCCGGGCAAAAGAAGCAGTACTTTCTCTCCCACAGCCAAATTTCTGTCTTTCGCCTTCCTGTTATAACAGGCAGCATGTTTCTTCCTGGCTTGTTTCAAATTTTCATTGGCAAGTTTCCAGCCAGTTTTTAAACGAGTGGTCAGCTCATTCACATATTGGTATGAAGATGTAATGTTTTCCTCTGCCTTTTCATCAGTCCACGTTCTTAACAAAGCTACATATGGACCTTTAATTGTGTGGACCTATTTGTCCATGCACCGGTATGGTCTCTTCCACTCGAAGCTTTATAGTGATGATTTTTCCTCCCAGAATTATCATGCACAAAACGACCGCTACCAATTCTTCTTTTGGGGCTTTCTCCCCACTTAAAATTCTTGATGAGAGATTTCCTCTCTACATCCTCTTCCTCCAGTTTGTTTAAGTCCGATTGAGGGATTTTCGGCTTATCCTGGGGTAAGACATCTTTTTGCACTCTCCGCATAGTGGCCATTGTAAAACAGTTAAGTGAAGCTTGTCCGTGAAAAGGGGCTTCCCATTCTATTTGGTCCACTTTATCAAATTTATATCTCTTTTTATTATCAGGCCTAATTTTGCCCCGTGGCGTGTCCAGGTCCTGATCCATGTTCCCACTTGTGGGTGTTCCCTCATGTGCTATGCTACACCTTTCTACAAAATTCTCAATGTCCCATCTTGCTTTGGGCCAATAATAATTGTGAGCCACCTTTTGAATGATGGTACCTATCTTCTCATGGTCCCCATCTGGTTTCACATGTAGGTTCCTTATTAATTCTGTCCTATATCTCTTTGGAAGAACCAGCTGTCCGTGACCATGGGATCTAGTTCCGGCCTTCCTATACATCAACTTGTTTTTCATGTAAAAATCTCCCTTGCCTGGAGTTGTATGACAAGTTGACAATTTTCTGAAACAAGGCTTGAGTGTTTTATCCCCAGCCTGTGCCTTCCTCATCTCTTCTGGAGTGGTATCCAACATAATATCCTCCTCCTGTCTTGAGGTCGACCTGACCTGAAGGGTTGCCATATACACAGGTTTCCTTCTGCAACGGTCAGTGTCATGATTGTCCATCTGACAATTCTTACACCACCTTTTTCCTTGGTTGAAAGATTTTCTTTCATCATATTTCCTTTCATCGAATTGTGGGAATTTATTTTTATTTTCATACCGTGGCCTATCAAACTGGTGCTTACTTTTGTTTTGATCTCTAGGATCAAATTGATTAAAGTTCTGTGGTGCCCTAAAGTTATCCACTTGTTTCTTTTTATTACCTGTTACCTCTGCTTGAGCTGCTTGATACCTTTCAGCAACATTTAGCAACTCACCCAGCCTCTCTGCACCTTGTTCCATGAGAAACTTTCTCAGGTCTGGAGCCATGGACTCTCTTAATTGCTCTATAAGGACCATTTCCTTAAGATCTTGGGTTTTCCCCAGAGAAGTCCATTTCTCCAAGTATGTCTCTATTCGTGCAGAGAACTGGTGATAGGTTTCACCTGACAGTAGTTTAGCATTCCTAAATTTTTTCCTATAAAATTCTGCATTCTTTTCATACCTTAACAAAAGAGCCTGCTTTAGCATGTCATAATTTTCCTGATCACCTCTGCTCATTTTTGCAAAAACTTCATAAGCTGCCCCACGAAGTCCCTGAGATAACTTTAAGCTCCACCTTTCTCTCTCTAACCCATAAGTGGTAGCTAATAGTTCATACCTATTTAGGTAGCTCTCTATATCATCGTCTTTCTCAACAAAATGATCTAAATGAAAATTCATAGCTGAGGTTGAGGCTCCCTGGCTAGCAGTGGCATCAGAGGCAAAGGGACTGGCACCATTTTCAGGAGCATGGCCCTGAAACTCAAACTCCCTTAGTCGTAACTCATGTTCCCTTTGTAATCTCTTCTCCTCCTTTTCTGCTTCCCTCTCTGCAGTCAATCTTCTTTCTTCTGCTTCCCTTTCTGCAGCCAATCTTTTGTCTTCTCTTTCTGCCTCCAATTTCTTAGCCTCAGCCTCAATCTGCAACCTCTTAGTCTCAGCCTCAGCCTCAAATTGTAACTTCTTAATTTCCCTTTCAGCCTCTAACTTTCTTTCGGCTTCAAACCTTCTTTCTTCGCGTTCAATAAATTTGTCACATTCCGTAGTGACATAGGCAACCATAACTTGCCCATCTAATCCTAACTCTTTTGCAGTCTGAACAGCAGCAGATCGAAACTTGGCCAGGTCCGCCATTGTCTATCAGGTAAGTTTATACAATGTCTAACCAACAATTCAATCTCTAAATATATCTAATGGACAACACAGGCACCGTGAGCTCAACCTTATTTAATTCCACCCAAGGATACCTTTTAATTCTTATATTCCCTGAAGTGAATTACCCCCAATATTTATAATAGGGAAAGATTCAAAATCCCAAGAGCGAGACCCCAATATATGTGGTGAAGTGGGATGTTATAAATATTTATAGGGGACTTAGTGTACTGACTGAGATCAGCTGTGAAGGTATCTATATCTAATAAGAGTAGTGTATTATAGATAACCTTACTTGCTGCCACATATATATATATATCTCAGTCAGAATTATTCTGGAATAGTGTGATGACTACGTTGTATGTCTAGGGTATGTGTATGATGAAGTGTAAGTCATAACAACAACAGACAGATAAACAATTTAATTTATTCCACCACACTTGACAACACTGTGACACTCACATACATAAAACACTCTACAAGGATATCTTAAAGGAGTCACTGATAACTTTTCAAATAACAATATGTATTCATTGCTGTCATGAATGAATATGTGTCCTGATTCAAATACAAAGGGAACCAGGAATCACAATCAATTTTAATTACAAGTTATATGTACAGAATTTATCAATATGAATATTGTAGTGACATATATTATTAAACGTATCCTATGTGTGTCAGTTGTGTAGTAGTAATATGAGGTAATACTGGTTTTGTTTTGTTCAAGCTCTGTTGGTATTTGTCATCATGACTTCAATAGTTTGTCTTTATTGGAACTAGTATTGGAGATGTTCTCAGTTCCTGATATTAAAACAATTTACTTCCCCTCTTAAGTTTATGTTACAATGTTATTTTAAGATGGGGGTACATAATTTTGAGCTCAGCTGGCCACATCAGCTTATCTTGCGTGATGGCGGCAGGAAAAGACTCCTCTGCTCGATTTCTCCCCTGGGCTCTGGAGACACCTCACTGATAGCTAAAAGGACCAAGGAGTATGCTGTCCGACTCTGGATTCAGCAAAGCTCTGACCAGGTGCTGCTCAATACCATCAAGACCACGGTCCCTGAAAACAAGAAGGATGTACCTTCTACGTCATAACTAATTTATACTCTCTTTTTACACTGAGCACAATACATCACAAACATTGAGTTCAGAGCGTTAGGCCAACTGTCAGCTTCATCTGAAATACTTTATACCAGTATTAACCTCCTTAATGGTTACTACGCCTCTGCACTTCCAGCATTATTTCTTTCTAGTCAATCATCTAGGTGTCAGTGTACTGTTTGGCCGTTCCATGCCGTTTTACTTTCCTCCGACACCTTCTGTTCAGGCTGGAGCATTATAGGCTTTACATCATGTTTGCTACTGAACTACACATATATACAGGCATAAATTAACAATTCACATGGGAGCCGCGCTAGCGTAGTGGTTACAACACCGCTCTGGCGACCGGGTGATACAGGATCAAACCCGGGCGACGGCATTTGAGGATTTTTCGTCGACCGGGATTTGGACTGGATTAACTCGAGACCTGGCGAGGACATTTGAAGGAGTGTCGTCGACCAGGACTGGCGGCTCCTGAGCCTACCCAGCTGCAATGGGTACCTCCGAAATCGGCGAGTATTTGCCTGAATGGCGAGGGACACCTGTCTCTGTACAAGAAATAAAGGGATACTCACGTAAAATCAATGTCAGGTTAGACATAAATAATAACCTGAGATTTCGCCTCGAGTATTAGCGGGCGTACGAAAAAAAAAAAAAAAACAATTCACATTCAATTTTCATTAAAAGATACTGAATGTTTCAAGCTTACCACAATTCATAGAATAAACACAGATACGTTGACTAGCAATGAATTCTGGCACAAATTCCCATCTGCTTATGTTCCAGGCTTTATTTAGCAAAAATATGAGCTGGCTTCAACGCACTGTTGCTTTATCAAGCTTATTTGAACTAGTGGTCTCGAACTAACGCTCCTAAGTGATTATATCAGCGAGTCTGGCCAATGGAGCCACGTTTCGACAAGTGTTTGAAAAAAATTTACCTTCCTACGTCTCCCCTAACAACCAAAGATAGTATTTATAGTCCGACCAATCGTGTTTAGTCTTATATTTGTTGCGCTCCAATCAATTTGGAGTTTACATGGTAGGCTATTTCCGTACGCACGGTTTTTTTTTAAACACGTTATAAAAAAATTTTATGAGCAGAAATGATTTCATGCTGTCAGGCATCCCCACTATTTTATTTTGGTTATAACTTGTTAATTCCTAGACTATTTGCGTAACGTTTTACATATTCTTTGTCAGCAAGCCCTAAGGAACCCAAATATACAAATTTAATAGAGCTAATATGCTGCGTTCAAAATATGCAATTCCTTCTACCTCCTGTTTCGAAGATGTGCTGTCTGGGTACTGTAATGTTTTCAAACGTAAACCCATCTAATGTTATCTTTTCTAATAAGAGTTTTTCAGGATTTAAAAACCTAACTCTGGGAAGGGTAGTGTTTTTATCACTGTCCGTCCGAAAAAGTTAGTGCATGTGGCCTTACACGCGTGATAGTAGTAATTGTGTATCGCGCGACGCGTGTTTAGTGTTGCACGTGTTCGGCTTTATGCCTCTCCCTTCTCTCTATCCTTTAGTCCATCTGTCTTTCGTTTTGGTAACGTAATATAATTAATGTTAGGATTAATTTAGGTCATTACGCAGTGTGCCTCTCAATGTTTTTCTCAGAAATGCAATACCCGTTTTAATGTGTTGTGGAAACGCTTGTATTTATGCAGTGGCTTATATTTAACGTGGAAACGTTACGATTTGCAGACGAAGCATAAAACAAAGGGGATTTCGAGTACATTCTTTGTGACAGCACTGTTATTTTACCATTGCTCTTTTCTTTATTAGAATTTATTTGTTAGGCTTTATATTTACCTGATAATTTATATATGTGGATTAGAATATTTCACGACACCTCCCCTCTTAAAACAGACATTCCATGTCAGTCCTTTATTCTATATACACATAGATAAATGTAAGTCAACTTGACTTTACTCTGCTGTGGTGCTATCATGGTTTTATGTAGTTGGGTCCATTCAGAGTAGGCACTACTCATGAAATCTGCCTCAGACTTCTACAACCAATAATATATTTCGGTTATGTTACTGAACAGCCGCAAGTGTGAGTGCTTGTCTTAATGCTGCTTCGCAACCCGTATTCACCATTTCTCTTCTCTGAGTCTGCGCAATGACATGTCCAGAGAACATTATATTTTCCTCAAAATGTACGTTATGAGGAGATAACATATACCTGGTGATAGCAGAGTTTTCGTAGTGGGTCCCATAATCTTCTTATTATCCTGTATGAAACATTCGGAATATCCTCAATCAAAGAGGCAACTCAGGGATTCATTACGTTCCTCCGAAATGTTTACATCCAACAATTTTCTCATCATTCTAGAGAAGACACTAGGCGCATTCTTCAATCCAAATGGCAATCTATTAAACTCATAGTGTCCTTCTGAGGTACTAAAAGCTAGGTATGGTCTAACCTCAGGCTTTACTGGAATCTGATAGTATCCTTTACTCAGATCCACTTTTGAGAAATATTTAGCTTTATTTAGTCTGGCAAACAGCTGATTTGTATCCGGCAATGGATCCACCTGTCCTTCTGTAATAGCATTCAGTCTCCTGTAATCTATACAGAGTCTATGTTCTCCAGAGGGCTTCCTTAAGAGTACAACACCGGAACTATATGAGGATTCACTGTGTGAAATAATTCCCTCCTTCAATAGATAGTCTATCTCTTCCTTCAAAGCTTTCTCCTTAGCAAACGGAATCGAATATGGTTTCATACAGACAGGTGTGGGGTCTATCAGTTTCATATCATATTCCAATAGGTTTGTATGCCCTGGTCGGTCTGTTAACACCTCTGCATGATTATTTAGAACCTGTTGCACTCTCTCTTTCTGAGTTTTCGTTAAATGTGTACTGATTTTCACCTGTGCTGCTGTCTCACAGGGGTGTAATGGATACTCAAATGATGAAAGTGGTTCCTTTTTCATCTCCATGGCGATGGACAAGGTCAACAAGTGTGTCTCCTCCTGATGTTCTCTTTCCAAATATTTCTTCAGGAGATTCACATGATAGATTTTTTCTTTCCCCTTCTTATCTATCTTATAATTTGTTCTAGATACCTTCTCTAGAACTGTATATGGACCCTGCCATCCAATTTGTAACTTATTCTGACTCCCGGGCAAAAGAAGCAGTACTTTCTCTCCCACAGCCAAATTTCTGTCTTTCGCCTTCCTGTTATAACAGGCAGCATGTTTCTTCCTGGCTTGTTTCAAATTTTCATTGGCAAGTTTCCAGCCAGTTTTTAAACGAGTGGTCAGCTCATTCACATATTGGTATGAAGATGTAATGTTTTCCTCTGCCTTTTCATCAGTCCACGTTCTTAACAAAGCTACATATGGACCTTTAATTGTGTGGACCTATTTGTCCATGCACCGGTATGGTCTCTTCCACTCGAAGCTTTATAGTGATGATTTTTCCTCCCAGAATTATCATGCACAAAACGACCGCTACCAATTCTTCTTTTGGGGCTTTCTCCCCACTTAAAATTCTTGATGAGAGATTTCCTCTCTACATCCTCTTCCTCCAGTTTGTTTAAGTCCGATTGAGGGATTTTCGGCTTATCCTGGGGTAAGACATCTTTTTGCACTCTCCGCATAGTGGCCATTGTAAAACAGTTAAGTGAAGCTTGTCCGTGAAAAGGGGCTTCCCATTCTATTTGGTCCACTTTATCAAATTTATATCTCTTTTTATTATCAGGCCTAATTTTGCCCCGTGGCGTGTCCAGGTCCTGATCCATGTTCCCACTTGTGGGTGTTCCCTCATGTGCTATGCTACACCTTTCTACATAATTCTCAATGTCCCATCTTGCTTTGGGCCAATAATAATTGTGAGCCACCTTTTGAATGATGGTACCTATCTTCTCATGGTCCCCATCTGGTTTCACATGTAGGTTCCTTATTAATTCTGTCCTATATCTCTTTGGAAGAACCAGCTGTCCGTGACCATGGGATCTAGTTCCGGCCTTCCTATACATCAACTTGTTTTTCATGTAAAAATCTCCCTTGCCTGGAGTTGTATGACAAGTTGACAATTTTCTGAAACAAGGCTTGAGTGTTTTATCCCCAGCCTGTGCCTTCCTCATCTCTTCTGGAGTGGTATCCAACATAATATCCTCCTCCTGTCTTGAGGTCGACCTGACCTGAAGGGTTGCCATATACACAGGTTTCCTTCTGCAACGGTCAGTGTCATGATTGTCCATCTGACAATTCTTACACCACCTTTTTCCTTGGTTGAAAGATTTTCTTTCATCATATTTCCTTTCATCGAATTGTGGGAATTTATTTTTATTTTCATACCGTGGCCTATCAAACTGGTGCTTACTTTTGTTTTGATCTCTAGGATCAAATTGATTAAAGTTCTGTGGTGCCCTAAAGTTATCCACTTGTTTCTTTTTATTACCTGTTACCTCTGCTTGAGCTGCTTGATACCTTTCAGCAACATTTAGCAACTCACCCAGCCTCTCTGCACCTTGTTCCATGAGAAACTTTCTCAGGTCTGGAGCCATGGACTCTCTTAATTGCTCTATAAGGACCATTTCCTTAAGATCTTGGGTTTTCCCCAGAGAAGTCCATTTCTCCAAGTATGTCTCTATTCGTGCAGAGAACTGGTGATAGGTTTCACCTGACAGTAGTTTAGCATTCCTAAATTTTTTCCTATAAAATTCTGCATTCTTTTCATATCTTAACAAAAGAGCCTGCTTTAGCATGTCATAATTTTCCTGATCACCTCTGCTCATTTTTGCAAAAACTTCATAAGCTGCCCCACGAAGTCCCTGAGATAACTTTAAGCTCCACCTTTCTCTCTCTAACCCATAAGTGGTAGCTAATAGTTCATACCTATTTAGGTAGCTCTCTATATCATCGTCTTTCTCAACAAAATGATCTAAATGAAAATTCATAGCTGAGGTTGAGGCTCCCTGGCTAGCAGTGGCATCAGAGGCAAAGGGACTGGCACCATTTTCAGGAGCATGGCCCTGAAACTCAAACTCCCTTAGTCGTAACTCATGTTCCCTTTGTAATCTCTTCTCCTCCTTTTCTGCTTCCCTCTCTGCAGTCAATCTTCTTTCTTCTGCTTCCCTTTCTGCAGCTAATTTCTTCTCTTCCCTTTCTGCAGCTAATTTCTTCTCTTCCCTTTCTGCAGCCAATCTTTTGTCTTCTCTTTCTGCCTCCAATTTCTTAGCCTCAGCCTCAATCTGCAACCTCTTAGTCTCAGCCTCAGCCTCAAATTGTAACTTCTTAATTTCCCTTTCAGCCTCTAACTTTCTTTCGGCTTCAAACCTTCTTTCTTCGCGTTCAATAAATTTGTCACATTCCGTAGTGACATAGGCAACCATAACTTGCCCATCTAATCCTAACTCTTTTGCAGTCTGAACAGCAGCAGATCGAAACTTGGCCAGGTCCGCCATTGTCTATCAGGTAAGTTTATACAATGTCTAACCAACAATTCAATCTCTAAATATATCTAATGGACAACACAGGCACCGTGAGCTCAACCTTATTTAATTCCACCCAAGGATACCTTTTAATTCTTATATTCCCTGAAGTGAATTACCCCCAATATTTATAATAGGGAAAGATTCAAAATCCCAAGAGCGAGACCCCAATATATGTGGTGAAGTGGGATGTTATAAATATTTATAGGGGACTTAGTGTACTGACTGAGATCAGCTGTGAAGGTATCTATATCTAATAAGAGTAGTGTATTATAGATAACCTTACTTGCTGCCACATATATATATATATCTCAGTCAGAATTATTCTGGAATAGTGTGATGACTACGTTGTATGTCTAGGGTATGTGTATGATGAAGTGTAAGTCATAACAACAACAGACAGATAAACAATTTAATTTATTCCACCACACTTGACAACACTGTGACACTCACATACATAAAACACTCTACAAGGATATCTTAAAGGAGTCACTGATAACTTTTCAAATAACAATATGTATTCATTGCTGTCATGAATGAATATGTGTCCTGATTCAAATACAAAGGGAACCAGGAATCACAATCAATTTTAATTACAAGTTATATGTACAGAATTTATCAATATGAATATTGTAGTGACATATATTATTAAAAGTATCCTATGTGTGTCAGTTGTGTAGTAGTAATATGAGGTAATACTGGTTTTGTTTTGTTCAAGCTCTGTTGGTATTTGTCATCATGACTTCAATAGTTTGTCTTTATTGGAACTAGTATTGGAGATGTTCTCAGTTCCTGATATTAAAACAATTTACTTCCCCTCTTAAGTTTATGTTACAATGTTATTTTAAGATGGGGGTACATAATTTTGAGCTCAGCTGGCCACATCAGCTTATCTTGCGTGATGGCGGCAGGAAAAGACTCCTCTGCTCGATTTCTCCCCTGGGCTCTGGAGACACCTCACTGATAGCTAAAAGGACCAAGGAGTATGCTGTCCGACTCTGGATTCAGCAAAGCTCTGACCAGGTGCTGCTCAATACCATCAAGACCACGGTCCCTGAAAACAAGAAGGATGTACCTTCTACGTCATAACTAATTTATACTCTCTTTTTACACTGAGCACAATACATCACAAACATTGAGTTCAGAGCGTTAGGCCAACTGTCAGCTTCATCTGAAATACTTTATACCAGTATTAACCTCCTTAATGGTTACTACGCCTCTGCACTTCCAGCATTATTTCTTTCTAGTCAATCATCTAGGTGTCAGTGTACTGTTTGGCCGTTCCATGCCGTTTTACTTTCCTCCGACACCTTCTGTTCAGGCTGGAGCATTATAGGCTTTACATCATGTTTGCTACTGAACTACACATATATACAGGCATAAATTAACAATTCACATTCAATTTTCATTAAAAGATACTGAATGTTTCAAGCTTACCACAATTCATAGAATAAACACAGATACGTTGACTAGCAATGAATTCTGGCACAAATTCCCATCTGCTTATGTTCCAGGCTTTATTTAGCAAAAATATGAGCTGGCTTCAACGCACTGTTGCTTTATCAAGCTTATTTGAACTAGTGGTCTCGAACTAACGCTCCTAAGTGATTATATCAGCGAGTCTGGCCAATGGAGCCACGTTTCGACAAGTGTTTGAAAAAATTTTACCTTCCTACGTCTCCCCTAACAACCAAAGATAGTATTTATAGTCCGACCAATCGTGTTTAGTCTTATATTTGTTGCGCTCCAATCAATTTGGAGTTTACATGGTAGGCTATTTCCGTACGCACGGTTTTTTTTAAACACGTTATAAAAAAATTTTATGAGCAGAAATGATTTCATGCTGTCAGGCATCCCCACTATTTTATTTTGGTTATAACTTGTTAATTCCTAGACTATTTGCGTAACGTTTTACATATTCTTTGTCAGCAAGCCCTAAGGAACCCAAATATACAAATTTAATAGAGCTAATATGCTGCGTTCAAAATATGCAATTCCTTCTACCTCCTGTTTCGAAGATGTGCTGTCTGGGTACTGTAATGTTTTCAAACGTAAACCCATCTAATGTTATCTTTTCTAATAAGAGTTTTTCAGGATTTAAAAACCTAACTCTGGGAAGGGTAGTGTTTTTATCACTGTCCGTCCGAAAAAGTTAGTGCATGTGGCCTTACACGCGTGATAGTAGTAATTGTGTATCGCGCGACGCGTGTGTTTAGTGTTGCACGTGTTCGGCTTTATGCCTCTCCCTTCTCTCTATCCTTTAGTCCATCTGTCTTTCGTTTTGGTAACGTAATATAATTAATGTTAGGATTAATTTAGGTCATTACGCAGTGTGCCTCTCAATGTTTTTCTCAGAAATGCAATACCCGTTTTAATGTGTTGTGGAAACGCTTGTATTTATGCAGTGGCTTATATTTAACGTGGAAACGTTACGATTTGCAGACGAAGCATAAAACAAAGGGGATTTCGAGTACATTCTTTGTGACAGCACTGTTATTTTACCATTGCTCTTTTCTTTATTAGAATTTATTTGTTAGGCTTTATATTTACCTGATAATTTATATATGTGGATTAGAATATTTCACGACATATATATATATATATATATATATATATATATATATATATATATATATATATATATATATATATATATATATATATATATATATATATATGGCGACTGTACGAAATGAGAATTAAAAATATAGAACACGCTTGTCGTGAACAGCCAGAGATAAAGAGCTTGTAACATTACAAAAGTTCAGAGTAGTAGACAAATGCCCAAAGGGAAGGTAGCAAATAGATTGGAGGATAACATTTACCCGAAAACAAAAACTGCACAGGTTACAGTGTGTCGGATGCACAACCAAGGGACAAAATCGAACACGTTCAAGATGTATATCAGCACGTCTTTGCTAATAATGAAATAGCGTAAGAAAAACTGGTTGATGCTGTGACGTAAGATTCTGGTGACTTTGACAAATGTTTCCCGGTGACCTTGAAATATTGATTCTGAAGACTTGCCATATCAGAGCTTTCTATCTTCTCTGCGTCCTATTCCATATTCTGGTTTGTTTGGTTTTTTTTTTTTTGTAAGCGAGGATTGTGTGTGATATTCATTTTCTGAATTAAAAAAAAATTTTTTTTTTAACAATAATAGTTATCTTACCGTACTTCTGCACTTTCAGCAAGTGTTTGGAATCGTTATAAAAATTATTTTAATAAAGGTAAAGACAATTATCGCCAGTCCATCATGGGCGTAGTCACATAAATTGATGCACCCGATAGACAAGACGTAAATGAAAGATAGTGGGGTAAGACGCAAGAAAGCTAAAATTATTTTACACGATTCACACCTTCACGGCTGGAATGAAAATCTTGGATTTATCTATTTACATGGAGGCGTATTATTGGACCATCGGGTTAGAAACAATGATATTCATTATCTTTTAAGCTCCCAATGGGACATAAGACTTTCAGCAATTTCACACCAAGCCTACATTTGACTGGCCAAGTTAAAACGTGAGAATGTATCATTGTATATATTTTTTAAAATCCAAAACTTTGTTGTATTTTAAAATGTAGTGCACTGACCTTTACCCTTCTTTTGCCCTGCACACCATAGGATTTCCTGTGCTTCCAACGGTTTATTATCCAGGCGGGGAAATGTGTTTTTCTGTAACCATGGCAAGTTGTAACCGTGTAGTTCCCGCAGGTCTCTGAAGAGACAAAGATAGAATAGGAATGTTGCATTCTCTGGCGTGTCGTAAGGTAAAGGTTGGTCCCATAACAGATACTACCATAGGGGAGGGAAGTTTTACATACTTATAATATACTAGGTCCTGCATCGAGAGGTGGGGTGACCAATTCCGTTCCTTGCTTTCTGTACCTTCCCGAACTCAAGACCAAAGTCAGGTACCCATTTACGGCTGGGCAAACAAGAGCGTGACGATTCCGTGAATCGAACCCGGCGCCTTTGCCGCGAAAGACCCTCGCTCTAACCACTCTGTCAAATGGACGCTCCAGGCGTGTCGTATAAGGTGAATAATGTGAGGTTGGGGGCGTGGGGATGGCAAGCGCATCGTGTAAAACGAATGGCAAGAGAAATTATCGCTGTAAAAGCATATGGCTCGACTGCTTGGTGCAGGCTTCCTGCAAGAGGACCACCTGCAGTGGGGGTTCAGTGCTTCGTATGGAGCGCGAAGGAAAATAATAATGATGATATGTAGTACTGGACGTTGAGAGTGTCTTGTGTCATGCTAAACTTGTAGTGATATGTAGTACTGGACGTTCAGAGTGTCTTCTGTCATGCTAAACTTGTAGTGATATGTAGTACTGGACGTTCAGGGTGTCTTCTGTCATGCTAAACTTGTAGTGATATGTAGTACTGGACGTTCAGAGTGTCTTCTGTCATGCTAAACTTGTAGTGATATGTAGTACTGGACGTTCAGAGTGTCTTCTGTCATGCTAAACTTGTAGTGATATGTAGTACTGGACGTTCAGAGTGTCTTCTGTCATGCTAAACTTGTAGTGATATGTAGTACTGGACGTTCAGAGTGTCTTCTGTCATGCTAAACTTGTAGTGATATGTAGTACTGGACGTTCAGAGTGTCTTCTGTCATGCTAAACTTGTAGCATCGTTACGCTTGAGCGCTCCATGGAGCACGAGCCTTCAGCAAACGTATGCCTTATCTTCCTGTCACGTGGCATCAGCTCAAGATGTTTCCGTATCTTCCAATACCTTTTATCTATGTCTCCAATTCTCTTCTCTGCGTGATCTTCGGTCTACCTTGGCCATTTTTACCCTGTGGATTCCAGAACAAGGACTGTCTTGTGATGATATCAGCATGTTTCCTCAGTGTGTTCTATTCGTCTCTTGTTCCACTGGCACGTGTCTGGTTCTTATCATCAGTTCCGCATTGGTGATCTTGTCATACTTCATCAATCCTTCTGTCCTTCGCAAGCATTCATTTATGAAAGTCCGTAACTTCTCGGTAAATGTAACAGATATGTCTTATTTATTTCTCTTTCGTTTCCTATGGAGTATAAAGTTGCCACTGCAGCAGACCTCCTTGCAACGGCGGTTGTTCTCAGACAGTTTGGTTTACCAGACAAGGTTGCGAGGACCTTGCACAACTTAATATTAATCGCCTCTCACGACAGACCTTTTTTCTGTGTCCCATCTGAGGGCCGCTGGAACTACACGGGGCAACAGTTATGTGCCCATCGTTATAGATAGCAACAACAACAAAACATGACACATTTTAAGTGCACGGATTGTAATGTTCGCATTTTTTTTTACAAAATCCAACAAAGTGCGTGATTTAAAGAAACCTATTTAATTAGTGCCAACATCAAACACAATTAAATTAGACTATTTCTCTCCATCTTTCCCCCCCCCCCCCCCCCCTTCCCATTGATGCGCCATTTTGTCAAAACAGTGTTCGTTATTTGTATATTTGTATTCGGCCCTCAACATGTCCTCCCGTAGTTCATGAAAAGGTAATAATCGGTTAAGCCATCAGCTATATTTAGCTCATGTGAATTTCATAGTTCCCCAGAGAGTCCGCGCCATGGGAAGAGAACCAGCCTGTTTGTGTGAGTAGGTCAGCACAAGCAGATATTTCTCTTATTCTGGCGAAATTCATACTGTACTACAAACGGGAATGTCAGTTAGCCATTGGAAAATCGCGGACGGGTATCGGGAGAGATGGTATTATATTTATGAGAGATCAGAATTATAAAAGATAGGTCTAGAGCAGTGCTTCTTAACAAAGGGTGCATGCGCCCTCTGGGGGTGCAAGACGTGTCAGATCATTTATAAGGTGATTCATCATTAACATTATATAATACACAGAACTCAGATATATTGCAAAAAATAGCAGATTGACAACGGACTTCAGTACTGAAGCTTAGTTACACTTTGTAAACAACATTTTCCCAAATATTACTTGTATCTGTTTTTATTATTTTTTGGCACATTTTGTGAGCTAGAAAATAATGACGTGCAAAGCTTCTTAAGATAATGTTAAAGGGGTGCGAGACTTCTTAAGATGATGTAAAGGGGTGCGAGGCTTCTTAAGATGATGTAAAGGGGTGCGAGGCTTCTTAAGATGATTTAAAGGGGTACAAGGCTTCTTAAGATATGTAAAGGGGTACGAGGCTTCTTAAGATGATTTAAAGGGGTATGAGGCTTCTTAAGATGATGTAAAGGGTATGAGGCTTCTTAAGATGATTTAAAGTTGTACAAGGCTTCTTAAGATATGTAAAGGGGTACGAGGCTGCTTAAGATGATATAAAGGGGTATGAGGCTTCTTAAGATGATTTAAAGGGGTACGAGGCTTCTTAAGATGATTTAAAGGGGTATGAGGCTTCTTAAGATGATGTAAAGGGTACAAGGCTTCTTAAGATGATATAAAGGGGTACAAGGCTTCTTAAGATGATATAAAGGGGTACGAGCTTTTTAAGATGATTTAAAGGGGTACATGTGGTATGAGGCTTCTTAAGATGATGTAAAGGGGTACAAGGCTTCTTAAGATGATGTAAAGGGGTACAAGGCTTTTTTTTTTTTTTTTTTATAACCAGCGGCACTCGAGCTTTCCAGCTCTTTCGGCCCAATGACATGTCATTGCGAGGCTGGGGGGTCAGTGGACTTTCCTTCCAACCCGGTCAGGAGCTTCGCTCCTTCCCATCCACACGGGATTTATGTGCAGGAGCCGTTCAGGTTATTCAGTCAAATTTCCGGTCGTAAACATTTCTTCAAACGCCGACGGCCGGGTTTGAACCATGAACACCTGGTCGCCAGTACAACGTCGTAGCCATTACACCAGCGCGGCTCCCTACGAGGCTTCTTAAGATGATGTAAAGGGTTACGAGGCTTCTTAAGATGATGTAAAGGGGTACAAGGCTTCTTAAGATGATATAAAGGGGTACAACACTTCTTAAGAGGATTTAAAGGGGTACGGGCTTCTTAAGATGATGTAAAGTGGTACGGGGCTTATTAAGATGATGTAAAGGGGTACGAGGCTTCTTAAGATGATGTAAAGGGGTACGAGGCTTCTTAAAATGATTTAAAGGGGTACGAGGCTTCTTAAGATGATGTAAAGGGGTACAGGGCTTCTTAAGATGATGTAAAGGGTACGATGCTTCTTAAGATGATGTAAAGGGGTATGAGGCTTCTTAAGATGATGTAAAGTGGTACGAGGCTTCTTAAGATGATGTAAAGGGGTACGAGGCTTCTTAAGATGATGTAAAGGGGTACGAGCCTTCTTAAGATGATGTGAATGGGTGGGAGGCATCTTTAGGTGCTGTGAAGTGGTGCGGGACCTCTAAAACGTTAAGAAACACTGTTCTATAGGTGGTGAGTATATTACACTATATTAGTAATTTACTGAAGGACGTAGCAAAAACTTTCTGATTTATCCACAAACAGTCAGATCTAGATTACAGAAGTCGGCTTCCTGTGAAAGATAATAAGACGCTGATATAGGTTGCTGATGTAGGTTAATTATAGAGGAAACACGTCGGGGTAGAACCTGGGGGATGATTAACTTTACAAATCAAAAGGAGTTTAAAATTACAAACAAAGATATAAGAGGCAGTTTAAATCTCAGCCACAGAAATAAAACTGCAAAAGTATTGACCTGACCTTCCTCAGGCCAAAATAAACATGAAAACGATGTAAATTAATTTTTTTTTAAATTAAATATAATATTTCATTTATTGGGGTGGAGGTGTAGTGAAACTATTCCAGAATCTGTATATCCCAGATAACCCTGACCTATATTTTGAATGGTCGTGTAAAACTGTTCGGTTGCTAGACATGTAACTTCATGAAGAAAGCGCCTTAGACGACAAGAATGGATAAATAATAATTGATTGGGATACCTGGAAAAATGTATTGAAATCTGCCATAGGCAGAAATTATTTGTTGAATCCAGTTTCCCTTCATTTTCGGTATGAAGGAAATACAGATGCTGATATTCATTCACCTGTAGCTGTGTTTTTAATGAGGAGAAGAAAGAACATGACTATTACTTCCTCAGACATGTCGTACAAGATGACTAATATGAGGTTGTGTATGAGGCTGGCAACCTCATCATGTAAAACATATTGCAGCAGAAACCACCACTGCAAGCACATTTTAGTGCGTGGTGCAGGATTCCTGCAGGGGGGACCAGGTGCAGCAGTGGCTTCATAAGGATAGCCAGTGAAAATTATGATTGTGTGATTGTGAGTGGTACTGCTGGTCCCAAAAAAAGTGGGGGGTGTTTGTATTTAACAAAGAGGACATTGCATGTTTTATTAACATTAACAACTGACTTGATATATCTGGGGCTGGCAACCTCAATAAGTCAAATAAACTTCTATAGAATATGTAGAGGCAAGAGCATGAGCTTCCTTGGGTGGCTGTCTGAAGTAGTGGCTGTCTGCAGTAGTGGCTGTCTGAAGTAGTGGCTGTCTGCAGTAGTGGCTGTCTGAAGTAGTGGCTGTCTGCAGTAGTGGCTGTCTGAAGTAGTGGCTGTCAGAAGTAGTGGCTGTCTGAAGTAGTGGCTGTCTGCAGTAGTGGCTGTCTGAAGTAGTGGCTGTCTGAAGTAGTGGCTGTCTGAAGTAGTGGCTGTCTGAAGTAGTGGCTGTCTGAAGTAGTGGCTGTCTGCAGTAGTGGCTGTCTGCAGTAGTGGCTGTCTGCAGTAGTGGCTGTCTGCAGTAGTGGCTGTCTGAAGTAGTGGCCGTCTGAAGTAGTGGCCGTCTGCAGTAGTGGCTGTCTGAAGTAGTGGCTGTCAGAAGTAGTGGCTGTCAGAAGTAGTGGCTGTCTGAAGTAGTGGCTGTCTGCAGTAGTGGCTGTCTGCAGTAGTGGCTGTCTGCTGCAGTGGCTGTCTGAAGTAGTGGCTGTCTGCAGTAGTGGCTGTCTGAAGTAGTGGCCGTCTGTAGTGGCTGTCTGCAGTAGTGGCTGTCTGAAGTAGTGGCTGTCAGAAGTAGTGGCTGTCTGAAGTAGTGGCTGTCTGAAGTAGTGGCTGTCAGAAGTAGTGGCTGTCTGAAGTAGTGGCTGTCTGCAGTAGTGGCTGTCAGAAGTAGTGGCTGTCTGAAGTAGTGGCTGTCTGAAGTAGTGGCTGTCTGAAGTAGTGGCTGTCAGAAGTAGTGGCTGTCTAGAGTAGTGGCTGTCTGCAGTAGTGGCTGTCTGAAGTAGTGGCTGTCTGAAGTAGTGGCTGTCTGAAGTAGTGGCAGTCTGAAGCAGTGGCTGTCTGCAGCAGTGGCTGTCTGCAGCAGTGGCTGTCTGCAGCATTGTCTGTCTGCAGTAGTGGCTGTCTGCAGTAGTGGCTGAGTGGCTGTCTGCAGTAGTGGCTGTCTGCAGTAGTGGCTGTCTGCAGTAGTGGCTGTCTGCAGCAGTGGCTGTCTGCAGCAGTGGCTGTCTGCAGTAGTGGCTGTCTGCAGTAGTGGCTGTCTGCAGCATTGACTGTCTGCAGTAGTGGCTGTCTGCAGTAGTGGATGTCTGCAGCATTGACTGTCTGCAGTAGTGGCTGTCTGCAGTAGTGGATGCGTGTAGAGGAAAAAAAAATCGATGTTGATATATCTAGTTAAAGTGGTGACTTTTGACAAATATAAAATGTATATATATTTTTTTAAAACAGCATGCATAATGAGTCTTATTGGCAGAGTGATTAAAGCACTTGGCTCTCATGGGAAATTTACCTGGTTCCAGGTTAAAAGCTGGTAGTGACACCCTCCCAGTCTACCATCTGTAAATGGGTACATGACTCTCCTCTTGAGTTAGGGACGGCAAAGATGGTGAGAAAGGGAACTGTTCACGCCACCTCATAAAGCTGAACCTAGTATAGTGAAGTCTGTAACACTTCACTCCCTTGCAGCAGTATCTGCTATGGGGTTACCTTTTATGTCAAGGTTATGTTTAGAGCAGCACAAAGATTGGATTTGGTGTTATTTCATAATACAGGTGTCTATTCTTTTATGCAAAATCCTC
Organism: Oreohelix idahoensis; assembly: GCA_024509875.1. NCBI lineage: Eukaryota > Metazoa > Mollusca > Gastropoda > Stylommatophora > Oreohelicidae > Oreohelix > Oreohelix idahoensis. The sequence continues at coordinate 511,160 of JAMPIV010000465.1, forward strand.
TGGGACAGTTTCATTTTTTGGAATCCTGATTATTTTGGTTTCCAGATGTCACCCAAATAGTGTTTGAGAAGTAACCCAAAGTCTCCCAAAACGTGTTTGAAAATCGCGCGAAGCTGGGGTCAGAATGTGTTCAGAATCTCACAAAGTCACCCAATTGTGATTGCAAAGTAGCCCAAAGAATCTTTTGATTTTCAGAATATTTCGGGCATTCGGATCAAAGGATACGGACCTGTATATTCTCAGAACACATCAAGCTGTTCTTCATCTTCACATTTCAGCTGCCTGTGAAGCACGCGCCTTCAGTTAGAGATTGTCCACTACCGTCATGTCTTCTGCTGTCTGTTTTACTTCTATCCACATCATTTACAGCTTTTTTTTTTTTTTTTTTTTTGTTCTGCCTCATTTTCTCTTTCTCCGTGTGTTTGTTTTAGTTTTCCTCTATTTTCACTACCTCTGGGGTTCCAGAGCAAGCACTCTCTTGTGATGCTAACGGATTTTACTTTTTCTGCGTTTGTCATATATTCGTCTCTGGTATCTCTTCCGGACACTTTGTTTCACAAGTATTTTATTTATTTCTCATTTTCCACATAGGTGATCCTGTTGTGTTATTTACTCCATTTATTCTGCTCAGACACATTAATGACCCTTTGTGAACTCATGGTTTTTTAGTTTAATTTTATTATTATTATTTTTAAAGTTATTATTCAGCAAGCAGTATCCAGGTTGAAGTTGTTCATCTGTTTCTCTTATATTCCAGTACCAAAAAAAAAAAAATTTATGTCTTAGAGAAATGTAGCGAACATATGGCCCCTGCCCTGGCAACATTTACAAAATTAGTAAAACTTAACCGCCACAAAATATTTATAGAAGGTGTGATTCCTGTTACACAGATGAATTCGTGCACTGTGCTAAGATCCTCCTCGTATGATCTAAGGGAGAGGAGATCACAACACTAATGGAGTTGTTCGTGTGCAATGAAGATGGTTCTTAAAAAACCACACCAAAAATGAAACAAACAAATATGGGAATTACATTTAGTGGTACGGGTCTGTTTTTTATTTTTCCTTAGTATTTTTCCTAAAAAAATTTTAACAACTTAAGAATGTGGGAGAAACATATTTTTCAGAAAGTCTGCTTTTCTTTTCAAATATCGGAATTAAATTTAGTGGTACAAAATAAAATGGTTGAAGTAACAAGGAAAGACATCCTCGGCAAAAAAAACAATACTTCATGGCCTCAAAACCCAGCCTTTGCAGGCCTGAGTAGAACAGTCCCAATTACGATGGTTTGGCAATGTCTGTAGAATAAAAGAAGATTGGCTACCACCAAGAAAAATATGAGAAACCATGAGCCAGGGACCCAGACCTCCATAACGGCCCAGGGAGGGCAACAATAGGTAATCTCTAAAGTACTGAGGGCTAAATTGGAACCAGGACAAGAAGAATACAGTCGATAGGATAGCAGAGTGCTTTCTGTGATAAACCTCTATACCCCAAGGTATGCTTTCTGTGTTAAACCTCTATACCCCAAGGTATGCTTTCTGTGATAAACCTCTATACCCCAAGGTAAAAGATAAATGACTATAGTAAGAAAGATACAATTCTTTTATTTATTTAAAAAAAAAAAAAAAAGTATTTTACCTAACCTTTTTAACAACTTAAAACATAAATGTGGAAGAAATATTTATTCCAGAAAAAGTCTGCCTTTGTTAGTGAGTTATTCAAACTTACAGAGCTCTTATAAAAAAAAACCAAAATATTGTAGCTGTCTGGTATCGTGATGAAGTAACAGGAGTATAATTCTTGATGCATGGCACAGATATTCAGGTAGACATGGTGTTACACTGACAACTTACCGTTAACATTTCTGCAAGTTCTTAGTGCACTGCTGTGCACTACCCTCACCTGGTTATTGTCCTGAGATAGGATTTGGGAATGCATGACTCAGCGATAGCTGTACATGCATATGTTTGGGCTTTCTTTTGTTGTTTAAATGCATGCTAGTTTGCAGCTTATGTAGAACTAAGCTAAAAAATTTTTTTTTAGTTCAGTGATTCCCAAACTGTTGACTTCATCTCTCAGGGGCTTGGCAGAATTACATTAGATGGTCTCATAAAAGTAGAGAGGGGGTTACAAAAATGTCCAAAAAAAGTAATTAAAAATTTCAGTTTGATTCATGAGGAGAGAAGTTACCTTCATTACAACTGCAGTCTGTGGAAAAGGGGTTATGTGGGTTTCATTTATTGTAACAAGATGGCTTTCTGAACATTTATTTTGTGTGTGTGTGTGTGTTTTTTTTTTTTTAATAACTAACGTTTTTTTCACTAACAAATTCAGCTCTTGAAATTTGTATATTTCTTAACAGTTAATCTAGTTTTTCTAACACATTACTTGTTAACATTTTTTAAAGATGAAGGGGATCGTGAACTAACAACTTTTCAGAACCCCCGGCTTAGTTCATTGCTCACGTGCATGCCAACTGTTTTTATAGATAAACTAAATGTTTACTAGGATTTTATTCATTATTTTAATGCATGCTAGCTCACACCTGTTTTAGAATAAAATTATAACTGTTTATTTTGTTTTATTTATTATTTAAATTTGTATTTTCACTTTGGTTTAGTTTGCTCTTTTTTTTATTTATACTTCGTCTTTATTGTCTTTGGTTTGTTGCAAGAACACATCCAAAATTCCTGCTTGTTTTTCCTTTGATTTTGGGGCACTCTGTGTTGGTGTTGCATTTTTATTGTATTGTTGTTGTTGTTGTAAGTGGTGCCAAATGTGTGTGAGTTTTTTATTTTTGTGTTTACGTTAATGTGAACATGTGTGAATGATGGTGAGTGTAAACAGCAGTGAAATTATATTGATTCTGGTAACATTACTTGGTACACTTAAATTTGTGAAACTATGTGCTTTTGAAATAAATAACCATTAAGCAAAAATAAATATCAAGGTGCTAACATGATATGGCATGTGTGTTTTCATTATATATATATATATATATATATATATATATATATATATATATATATATATATATATATATATATATATATATATATATATATATATATATATATATATATATATATATATAGACTTGTAGTAGTGAGATAAAAAAAACCTGTCTACTAAAATGTGTTGAAATGCACATATAGTAGACAAAGTGAGAAAAACCCCATCAAGGTAAAAAATAAAAAAAGTAAAAATTACACGATAACAGAAACCATGCCATGTAATTTTAAGAACCAGTTACGTTTTATATATGTTTTGTAGCATAATTCTTTTTAGAGATTTTATATTGCAATTCTAGCAAAGAAATTATCAAAAATGCTTGAGACATTTGCTAAACACAGTTTCAGATTAAATATTAATTTGCAGGCCTAAGATAAAAATGCTTGTGCATTGCCTGTTTGTCTGTTTCAAACTGTCATCCAGCTTGACATGGAAAAATTCACTACTCTGTGTATAGGTGACAGATTTTGGTTTTGCCAAGCGGGTCAAAGGAAGAACCTGGACACTTTGTGGCACACCTGAGTATCTAGCACCAGAGATTATTCTCAGCAAGGTAGGTTTTTGCACTTTTGCATTTTAGTTTTGACCTTTTATAGGCACAGCAGCAGTCATGTAAGACTGAAGTCATGTAGTGGTTACAAACTGCATTAATTTTTTAGTTCTAAAACCAGATGATGATAGGAAACTCTATACAGAGCGATACAACAGGAGGCAATCTGTTCATCAGAAGTAGTTTCTCTCCCCCCCCCCCTCCCCGTCGAACAAGTGTTTCGACCATTTAGTCTCCTTTACACTCCAAGTGTCTCTGCCTCCTGTTGTCTTATATTGAAAATGAACCCACTCCACCATGGTTGCAGCTTTAAAATCCACAATTCTGCCAGACGGAAGCAGTTGTGAAAGTAACCCTTATGTTGAAAACAAATTATTGTGCCACGACTAGGGACAGACACTCACCCACCTGCGTAAAACTAATGAGGTTTGAAGCCACTGCACTCTAGCAACTGAAATCGACTTGTGCCCAACACCTCATGTAATATATGCCGCGTGTTGCCTGTAAGCCACTGTCCTTTCACCAATACAATGAAAAACTCAGTGTATTGCGCACTTATAAAAATGTTCCACTTTCTGGATGTTTCCTGTAACGCAGGAGGGGATAAAGTTTACTGTCCCGAGTTCCATAGCCCATTGCGGTTGTTCCACAACCAGCATGATGCCTTTTCTGCAGTTTCACTAAGCCTCTTCAGTGCCCTTGTTCTTGACTGTCCCCTCAGATCACTATACTTGGCCGCTTTGAACAAATGTTCCTCTTCCAATCTGGATTCAAATGGCACGGTCAGTTCAATCAATATAACATGGTGCGACGATGAAGAATGCAGCATTATATCCGGCCGTCTTCGAGATTTCCTAATACTCTCTGGATATGCCCCTCGTCCAGGTAGGTCTACCGCCATCTCCCAGTCATTTGCACGGTCAAGGAGAGAAGGTACACTGCTGCCTGATTTACTCGGTTTGGGATGTGCTGACTTTCCTGCTCTCATTGCTATTCGCCTTCATCCTTGCCAGATCTAAAGTCGCAGCCAGCTCATTTAGCACTTTGTTGTAGCGCCATGTGTTTTGCCCTTGCCCTAATGACACCATGCAAGCTGAGAGCAGTGTTCAAGTGTCTGCCTCTCATGGCACAGGGGGCACTGCTCATCATCCAACTTTCCCCATCTCACAAGGTTTGTGGCCGATGGCAGGAGATCATACATTGATCTAATAATGAAGCTGAGCCTAAGAGGTGCCATATGCCATATATCATTCCATGTCAAGGACCTTTGCAGGGCTCCTTCCCATGTAGTCCATTGGCCTTGTTGGGCCTGCTGCACTGCTTTTTGCAACCTCTTATCATTCTCATCTCCTCGTATCTCCTGAACTACCATGTCTCTGCGCTCCCTGCTTGATGCCTTGGACCAACAGCGGATGTCTCCATGACCAAATCACTGTCTATTCGTTTGTGTGTATCTGATTACCTCCCTCAGTTTGAGCGACTCTTGGGCTGCATCAACAGCTTCTTCCACTCTCCACTTCCTTCCCGTTTTCAGTGTGGGTTGAATGGACTTAACCACGTCATCTGCTGACTCGCGTAGCATCATTGCAAGCCTTGTCTTTCCAACTTTGTACTCTTCAACAACTGACTTGAAAGGAAGCAGAAGTTTTGACTTTTTGCAGTACACTGCTACGTCTGACAGACCTGGTGGAACCCCTAGCCATTTCCTCATGAACTTGTTGACCTTCTGCTCTATAGCTTCCACTGTACTTGTGCTTATTTCATATATAAGCAGTGGCCACAGTAACTTAGGTATCAACATGAATTGGAGGCACCGCAGTTTGAATTTTCCTAGGAGTCTGCTTTGGTCTATGATCTGTAGCCCTCTATCTGCCATTTCTATTGTCTGTTGCACTGCCTTTGAGTTTTTAATGAGGCATCGTACATCCTGCCAAGACTTTTAACAGGTTCCTCAGTGACAGTAGGAATTCTTTAGTTGGAAACCATGAATATGACCTCAGCTATCTTCCCTTTCCTGACTGATAGACTTCTCGACTTCTTGGGTTTGAAGCTCATTCTGCACCAGCTGACTAGTTCATCCAGGTGTGCTAACATCCTCCGGGCCTGATGTTCATCTGATGTCAGAATTGTTGTGTCATGCATGAATGTGACACATTCGACTGAGCTTTGGACCTATAGCCATTCCTTCGGCCGCATTGAGGATTACCTGCATAGCCATCATGAATAGTATCGGAGAGATGGTACATCCCATCGCAATTCCAACTTCAAGGCCAATCCAATTTGTTGTGTACTCTCAGGTTGAAAATATGACAGAGAACCCTGCGAAAAACAAACTGCAGTCATTTCTTAGTTACAGCTGTAGTAATTTCTGTGTATTTTCAAAGTAATTTCAAAGAACGTATATACTGCTTAGACAGTGCAGACTACACTTTCTTTGCCATGTGGAAAATGGTCACATCCCAAAAGATATCTTCTACAGACAACTGGCAGATGGCAAAAGAACAGTTGAGTGACAGCAGCTGAGGTTCAGAGATGTGTGCAAGAGAGATATGAGGGCACTGGACATAAATTCAACAACCTGGGAGGATGAAGCTGCCAATACGCACCAAGTAGCGATGCTCTCTGCGGCGACACCTCAGATTGGGTGAAAAGAAGCTCCCATGGGAAGCAGAAGAGAGGAGAAAATGTCGAAAGGAATACCAGGAAAAAAAGAAGCTTAGGGCTGTCACCTTGGGAGTGCATTCCTGTAGTCAATCATAACTGAAGGAGCCATTATTATTATTATTCCTTTGTAACAGGCTGTGATAATTTTTAAGTAACAGGCTTGATTCATTTCTTTTCCATAAACTCAGTTGTTAGTTTCTTTCATAGCAACAAAGATCCGCCTGAAACTTCTGATGTACAAACTGATTTAATTTGGCTGATTTATTACAAGTATTTGTTCGAGCACACAAAACTAATGTTATTATCCTGGTTTTGTAAATGTATTTAGATCTCTTCTTTCATGGAAACTAATTTCATTAGACTGATTCATGAAGGTAATTTTTGGTAATTGCAGTCTCTAAAAGTTGGATGCTGTGTATAAAATAGTTTGCAGTGGCATTAATTCAATGCCATTGAAGTAAATAAATTATCTCTTTTGAAATCTGAAGATACTCTGTTTTTATAGAAAATCCTGTCGGCATCATTCTTGCTTTTAGTCAGCACGAGGTTGACAAAAGTAGGTAGTTGGGAATCTTACTAACATAAAAGTCACAGAGTAGTTCACATTATGACCATTAAGGTTTTTGTCAGGGACAGTTCATGTGAGAACAGAACAAAAAGAAAGTGAGAACTAAGCTGAATGTATATGTACAAATCATAGAAAATGATCTCTGTGCTCGCTCTGGTACATACAGATCTGAAATCCCACATAAGAAAACAGAGTAACTTAACCAGAAGAGTGAAGAAAAAAAGTAGAAATGAGGATCAAAAGGAGACAAGTAGGAAAATAGAGATATGGTGAAAAATAATAAATGAATTAAAATTGCTAGAGCTTTTCAAATTATCAGGTTGGGACACCAAGATGCAACAATAGTGAATGCAGTCAGCGACTCATAGCTTGACTGCCTGCGTCAGGACCAGCGAATCAGAGCTGGTCAAGACCGCACTCCACCTCCACGTGGTGGTCCTGGAAACAGTCTGCAGCAGTGCAGTCTGGCTGAGCGAGTGTGGGTCGCAATGGGAAGGCAAACCCGGTCCCTAAAAAATGCTGTGCTGAAGTCGGATGTGTCGATCGAAAGGTGCAGATATCACAGCTTAGGCGTAAACAGACACAACGAAACCACCGTCCTTTTCAGGGCGAACGAAGAAGAAGAAGAAAATTATCAGGTTGCAGAATGATTTAGTTGTCTTTCTTCTGGTGGTGTACCACAGTAGCTGTTTGGATTCAGGAGATCAGGCTCCTGGAATTTGTCTTCTACTTTTAAATAATTGTTGTTTTATCTTTCAAGTGCAAATAATCTGTGGGCCTTAAAAATTATGATTGCTTAATTTCTTCACATTCATACTGCTGAAGACATGAATTTGTAATGCATATTTAGGACTTATTTTATTTATTTATTTTATTATTTTCAAATAAATATGCATACATTTTAACCATAGATTTCATCTTCCACACTTTTTCCCCTCAGGGCTACAACAAAGCTGTAGACTGGTGGGCATTGGGTGTCCTTGTTTATGAAATGGCGGCTGGCTACCCACCCTTCTTTGCGGATCAGCCTATTCAGATTTATGAGAAGATTGTATCAGGGAAGGTTGGTGAATATTTTTGAAAGTTTCTTGCAGGTTAAACGAAAATTGGTGATTTGTCTTACTAGGACAAAAGACAAAAGACAAATTGCCTATGTTATGACCACATGGCCGCCTCCATGGATAGACAAATGAAAACAGGATAGAAATAAAGCGAGAACTAAGTAAAATATTGGAGCAACAGTAGTGCAGTGGTTAGTGCACTGGCTTCCTAGCTCGGTGGTCCATGGTTCAATTCCCAGTTGAGGTGGGATTTTTTAGACCACAAACAGCTTTGGGGTTGACCCAGCCTCATGAATTAGGTAGCAGAGTAACTCTGGGGAAGGTTAAGGTGGCCGGCGTGATGCTGACCACATCACCCTAGTCTGCCGATGGTTAAGAAAATATGGGCCTAACACCATATTCCCAATATGCCTCGATGGGCATGAAACGGAATCCTTTACCCCTCCTTTAAGTAAAGTACACACACAAAATTAAAGAAAATAATATGACCCATTAATGGAAGTAGCTAGTGTCGATGTCATAAACTCTTAGCAAGTTTTGTTAAGTCTAACAAGTGCTGAACTCCTAAGTAGCTTGCAACGTTATCATCTTGTGTGATGCTTTGCTGGAAGTAAGATACCAAGGGTCTGCATTCATGATGTTAATAAGCAGTCAGGATTATCATCAGTCTTTGTCATACAGGTCAGGTGGGCACAATCAGAGACAGAAACTCTAAGCAGCCAGGTCCAGTGCTTCACACTGAGTCACCTTCTTTGCCTTTATTTCATTTAGGAGTTTTACGTCAGAATTGTGTCACCATATGCCAGGCTCCCTCTTTCTGTCTGTTCTTCTATTGCCAGAGTGGTCACAGCATGGCTAACAAGCTGCATGCTCGCTCATGTGAGCTTGTGGTGCAGCTCTCATTAGGCACCCACAATTATATAAAAAGTTTGCTGAATAACACTGAAAAATGTTCAAAAAAGATTATTTAATATTTTTACCAGAGAGATAGTACTTAAACAATACAGGGAGGAATGTGACATAGAAACTACGCAGCTTTGCTAACTCGCGAAAGAAATATGAATGGTGCACCATTGACAGAATCTACCTATCGCACGCATTTACTGATTGCAAACATATATGGATGGCTGTTTCCAAAAGGTCACCTAGTTGGCCACGCCTGGTATATAGACTTTTTTTCATGCATAATGATTTTTACCTCCATTTTTTAAAATTTAATTGTGAGATTAGCATCCTTTATTTTTGTCCTTATATTTGATTTCTGTGTTTCTTAATCTGCCTTCTCAAATTATAACCAGATGTGCTTCATGAAGCGTTGCCTTCAGATCCTCTCAGATGGTTTTCACCAAATGAGAACTTAGTAAATTTTCCATTGTTTTAATCTTGTAATGTCATTTCTTTTATTTTTTCAGATTATGTCTTTTTCTGTTAAACATTCTTACTCTCATGCTCCCTGAAGATTTGTGGAACTCTCTTTTGTCAAAGGTGTGCAGTTTTCTGTTGTTTTTTTTTTTTTTTTAAATCTACATTACTTGTTAATTTTTTACCATTACCTTAATATATGTGTTGGTTTTCTTGTATGTCCTTGAAATTCAACGTTAACAATTTTCAGGTCTACAGCTATAACCATAGCCCAGGGAAGCCACAAAATTACTTTTAACACTAGTGTTATGTTTTATCAAAAGGAATTTCTGAAATTCGATATATTTTTATTCACCAGTTGGTAATAAAGCTGATGCAAAGATGAGACAGGCCATTATTTCTGGATATGATTGTTTAAAAAAAAAAAGTAATTATAACTGAGTGCAAGCATGGCAGCTTTACACCATTCAAAGATAACTGGCTTCAGACACCATTTTAAAGAACAGGAATAAAATACATTAAACTCAAGATCAGACTAATGGCATTGAAGCTGAATCAGCTGCATACTAGGCATGAAAAAAAAAAAAGAAGAAAGAAAGAAACAACAAGATGGATGGCCAAAAGAAGCAGTGGTTTGGACTCTGCATGGGCATTGAAGAAAAAGGTGGTGCAAGGGGAAATTGAGACTAAAACATTGAGTCAGAACTCCAAAAGAAAGAAAGAAAAAACGAATTGAGAATGCCAGGACTACATTGCATTGAAAGATTTGATTTTATCTTTGTCGTATGTACTCTTTAGCATTGAGATGAATGCTTCAATGGAGTGCAATTACTAGAAAATTTGTAATGATTTTCTTATTGATGTGCCTTCTGCTGTGTAGGTACGATTCCCTTCCCACTTCAGTTCTGATCTGAAGGATTTACTACGCAGCTTGCTGCAGGTGGATCTAACTAAACGATTTGGAAACCTCAAGAATGGTGTTAATGACATAAAAAATCACAAATGGTTCGCCACGACAGACTGGATTGCAATCTACCAGAGGAAGGTATGTAACTTTCTTTACTTTCATCCACAGGGCCTTTTTTGGACACTAATTTTTTTTTTTTTTTTTCTTTTCGTACGCCCGCTAATACTCGAGGCGAAATCTCAGGTTATTATTTATGTCTAACCTGACATTGATTTTACGTGAGTATCCCTTTATTTCTTGTACAGAGACAGGTGTCCCTCGCCATTCAGGCAAATACTCGCCGATTTCGGAGGTACCCATTGCAGCTGGGTCGGCTCAGGAGCCGCCAGTCCCTGGTCGACGACACTCCTTCAAATGTCCTCGCCAGGTCTCGAGTTAATCCAGTCCAAATCCCAGTCGACGAATAATCCTCAAATGCCGTCGCCCGGGTTTGATCCTGTATCACCCGGTCGCCAGAGCGGTGTTGTAACCACTACGCTAGCGCGGCTCCCTGGGACACTAATGATTGCTGAAAATAAATAATTTCTGTTGTTGCTGTAAACAAAAAAAATTATAGAATTGCCAGTTTGTAATAATAAATTGTGTGTTTCAGGTGTACTAATAATGAACATTTCATTGATCTTATGTTCATTTCATTCATCTAATATTCATTTCATTCATCTAGTACAGGTCCATATCCCAGAATACGAAAACCAAAATATTCTGAAAATCAGAAGTTTTTTGGCCGACTTTTTGGGTGAATTTTGAACACATTTTTGGGCTACTATTTTGAGACTTTTGGGCAATATCAGAAAACTTAAAAAATTCAATTTTGTATACACAGCTGTCCCCAGGCATTTCTGCGATACGGGCCTGTATTCATTTTATTACTCCCCATGCAGTATAGGCCTCTCTACAAATTCATGCCAAGTTCTCCTGTCCTGTGCCATCTGCTCGAGGTTCTTCCATTTTTTCTTTATTCCTTTCATCTGTCTCAAGTTCTCTTCTCCTTGTGTACTTTTTAGCTCTGTCTACCTCACATACCCTGGGGATTACAGAACAATGACTCCCCTAATAATGCTGTAGACAGGCTTTCCTCATTGTTTGTCCAATCCATTGCCAGCATCTTCACCTTGGCGAGGTAGAGGAGCTTTTGTGTCCCCATGACCCTAAGAGCTACGCCGGTGGTAGCATGGTAGCACAGCTACCAGCAGGGTCTCCCAAGCCGGACAGGTCGAAGAGTAGGGACCAGACCAAGAGAGACACACACTTTGCAGGCCGGCTGGGGACAGTCAAGGGCCAAGGAAGGCAACCTGACATAAATGTCTGTTTAAATCTGATGCATTGGGCCGCAGGCTTAACGAAACAGTGCAGTGTACCTCGCTTAATGATGGACATCAAGAATAAAAAGAAAGCAGAATGGTACTCATTCTGTGGAGTCCAAAAAAGGTGGTGAGAGTGCCCGGTGCCTCGCCTCGAAGGGTCCACCCTATGCTACTGGTGGTCACATTTCCCTGTACTGTGGAGTCAAGGCACAGAGGGAAAGGGTAAGAGTTATTGACCAAACACAAAAAACAATCAACATCCTGCAGTGGAATGCAGAAGGAGTCTTTAACAAAAAAGTCCCCCTTAGAAATCATTTGCATGAAGACCAAATAGATGTGGCATGCATTCAAAAGACACACCTAAACAGCAACCACAGATTTTCAGTCAGAGGATACCAGACCTTCAGACTTGATCAAGAAGGACACAAAGGAGGTGTACTGATACTTAACGCCAAACTCAGTACCAAGCAGCGAAGTATCAGTGAACTTCAACAATCAAGCAGAAATCATACGGGTGGACATGACAGTAAAGGAAACAAACATCCATATTTACAATCTGTATGGCCCACCAAACAAAGACCTGTCACTTTCAAGCATGGAAATCGAGAGCTCCAATTGCGTAGTGGTCGGAGATTTCAACAGCCACTTTGAAAGCTGGGGATACCCAGATGCAGACAGCAGTGGAGGACTGGGAGATAGATAGGAATCTCCACATTATCAACAAGCCAGATGACAAACCCAGTTTTTACTCCAGAAGATGGCATACCACTTCTACTCCTGGTTAGCCTTTTCAACAGGGGACATCTTCCACAAAATTGATAGACAGGTGCTTGATCAGCTAGCAGGTAGCGACCACAAACCAATAAAGCTGGTCATAAATATGAAATACATTCCCAAGAACTAAAATTACTGCCTCGGTGGAACTACAAACGAGCTGACTGGGACAGCTTTTCAAAGTTGACAGATAGGTTTTGTGAGATCATTAACGTGTGGAACAGCAATATGAAAACAGTGGTTGAATGCCTTAACAAAGCAATATTTCAAGCAGCCACTAAGTCCATTCCCAGAGGGGCAAGAAAAAAATTACAAACCTTAATGGACTGGGCTTCCGAGCTCAGTGGTCCATGGTTTGATTCCCAGTTGAGGTTGAATTTTTTTAGACCGCAAACAGCTCCAGGGTCGACCCAGCCTCATGAATTGGGTACTAGAGCAACTCTTGGGAAGGTTAAAGGTGGCCGGCGTGATACTGTCCATATCACCACTAGTGTGCAGATGGTCAAGAAAATATGGGTCGATGGTTTAGAAAATATGGACCTAACACCATATTCCCAATATGCCTCAATGGGCGTGTAATGGGATCCCTTACTGGACTGAAAGCTTGCAAAAAGCTTGAAGATGAAGTAACAGAGACCAGAAACACAGCAGAGAGAAAACAAACAACTGAAGCAAATATTCTGCTCAAAGTCACCACTGCAAAATACAAAAGAACACTAAATCAAACAACTGGAGACTGCTGGAAGAAAAAAACAGAAAATCTCAACTTAGGTAAAGAAGGAAACAAACTATGGAAACTAGTTGAACAACAAATGATCATATAACAAAAAAATCACAGTCAAACAAGGTGACAACATGTTCACAGGCAAAAAAGCTGCAAATGTGCTTATAGAATATGCTAGTGCAAATCACATTGATGTCCCTACAGACAGGAAGAAAGTCATCATATATGAACAGTTGGGTCATGAAAACAGAAATATTGCACCAGAAGAGCACATGATGGCAAAGTTGACAATGGAACGAACGAACGAACGAACGAACGAACTTTATTTTCAAAGGGTTAAGAATTGGGCACGCAGGCCCGTCTGACATTCTGCCCATCCTCTCTCTCTCATCATGTATACTGTATCCTTTCATCCTCACATTTACTTTAAGCATTATTAAGGCATTTATCATTATAAAAGTAATATAACATCAAACATTTGCAATAATCATCATAATTAAAGTATGTTTTTAAAATAAATAAAGATAGATAGATAGATAGATAGATAGATAGATAGACAGACAGACAGACAGACAGACAGACAGACAGACAGACAGACAGACAGACAGACAGACAGACAGACAGACAGACAGACAGACAGACAGACAGACAGACAGACAGACAGACAGACAGATAGATAGATAACGAACGAACGAACGAACGAACAAACTATATTTTCAAAGGATTAAGAATTGGGCACGCAGGCCTGTCTTACATTCTGCCCTTCTTCTCTCTGTCATCTTACATACCGTATCCTTTCAATAGCACATGTATTTTTAGCATTATTTAAGCGTACAAAATTATTGAGGTAAAATAATAACATACATTTGTAACATCCAGACATAATCAAATTTAAGGGGGGGTGGGGGGGGGGTGGGGGAAAGAATTAGAAGAGGCAATGAGGTCACTAAAGAAAAAGAAGCCACTGGGAAAAGATGGGATAACCAATGAAATGTTAATAGATCTAGGCACAAAGGCAAACAAGAAGCTTCTTCTCATCTTATGTTCCACTGGCATCTGTATAGTTATTGTCATCAGTTCAACTCTGATAATCTTGCCATATTATTTCATTTCTCCTGTTCTTCTACATGAGCACCCATTTATGAAAGTCTGTAAATTCTTGGTTGTTGTTTGTTTTTTTTGCATGTGGAACATTCTGTTCATTATAGACTGTAAGAATTAGTAATTTTTGAGTCTGTAGTGAAACCAAGTTTCATTTAGTGTTCATCACTTTCCCTTCAGTGTAATAATGAATGCTTATTAATTCCAGAGCTTATAAATCATATTTATAACAATGAAGTCTGCATTCATCTGATGCTAACATTGAGTTTAAAAATACAAAATTACACATATCTTAATGTGATGCAAAGGTTCTGACATGGCAAAATAGCTTATTGCTAGAGTACATGTTATGTTTACGGTGATAACTTTTAGTGTGAAATTTTCAAACATTGTCAAGTGAGTAAATGTACCTATTATTTCAAGAATACACTGAAGACATTTTAAAAATATGTTTTCCCGAGTTTGATCTTATTATGCTCTGGTATAGGGACAGTGCGCATCTGTTTGGGAGAGGGTTTAAAGCACTGGCCCCTCGCGAAAAAGATGCTGGGTTTGAAACCAGGTAGTGTCACACTCCAATACACCCTGCTGTAAATGAGTATTTGACTCTGCCAGAGTTAGGGAAGGCAAAGGTAGCAAGGAAAGGAAGGGAACTAATCGCCCCTCCTTGAAGCTGTACCTAGGATTGTGAAGTCTCTAACATTTCACTCCCCTATGGCAGTATCTGTTGTGGAACTACTTTTACCAGTAATCCCCGTTAGCCATAACTGACTATGGAAATTTGCTCCTGAAGTGATAGCCCTCAGCTGTTTTTTTTTGCTTGGTTTTTCTTTCAGCATGTTTATCTCACTGCTGCTTGTTGTGAGAGCTTCTTTTCGCACCTTTACCTTTATTGTTCATAGTAATGGTTTAACTATTTCTAACACATGAGCTGTATGGCGCAACTGTTATGGTACATTATTCTCCCAAGAGCTGTGTGGTATGCCTGTGTTGTTTAAGTCAGATTTCTTCTTGTCTGTGCTTAAAACAATATTAAATAATCTTATTTGTTGGATACAAAATGTAAAACACTTTAAAAGAATATACTTATGTGTATATATATATATTTTTTTCTCATAAATCAGTCAATACCCTTTAGCTCCCCAAGGAGTATAGGCCTTCATCAAACACATGCCAAGTCCTCCTGTCACATGCCAAGTCCTCCTGTCACATGCCAAGTCCTCCTGTCATATGCCAAGTCCTCCTGTCACATGCCATCAGCTTAAACTGTTTCCATGTCTTCCTCATCATTTTCACTTCTGTCTCCAGTTATCTTCATCATGTGTTTCTTGGTCGACCTCTGCCTCTCTTACGCTGGGGTTCCAGAACAAGGACTACTTTGTAATGCTGTCCATAGGTTTTTATCAATGTGTGTCCTATTCATTGCCATCGTCTTCTCCTCTCTGGTTCCACTGCTTCTTGTCTGGTTCTTGTTTCTTATAAATACACAGATGTTTACTGAGGATACCCAGATACAGATAGCAGAGGAGACACAAGTGGAGGACTGGGATATAGATATGAATCTCCACCTTATCAACAAGCCACATGACAAACCCAGTTTTTACTCCAGAAGATGGCATACCACTTCTACTCCTTATCTAGCATTTTTAACAGGGGACTTCCCCTGAAATGTGGTGTATTAGGCCCATACAGTTAGCACATCAATCTTAACTTCCTGGTTTAAAGAAAATTAGCATCCATTTTGATACCTGGGTAAAACATTAAACTGGCAAGAGACAGAATGGGCTAATATATTTGTTTTTCTGCTTTTACAGGTTGAAGCACCATTTGTGCCAAAAACAAAGGGAGCTGGTGACACTGCAAATTTTGATGACTATGAAGAAGAGCCTCTTCGCATCTCATCAACCGAGAAGTGTGCCAAGGAGTTTGCAGACTTTTGATGTCAACACTTCCAGTTAAATTTAGTTGGACATTGCTGTGTTTTTGTAACACTGACGCCACCACTAACACCGTTTCATCAGCAGCAGTTAGCACATCATGGCTGAGCAAGGAAGAGAATTGTTCGTTGGGTTGTGTATGTTCTTTGCATTAGTGGTAAAATCTTGGATTGGAACTAGATGCCACATTTAGAGCATGGTAGCTCATCTGCACTTGCTTGTACAATCTTTCCGACCGCTGACTTTTTAAATGCTCCACTTCATAGAAGAGAACAAAAATGAAGATTCAAAACCTTCCATTACTTTGGTGAAATATTCAATGGAATGGACAATTTTATGGATAACATTTATTTTCTTTTCTAATTGTGTGAATGGTTTAGCAACGTTAGCTGTTCTCATTGACGTTCTGTTGGCGATCAGTTTTTATTGCCTCTGGAAGCAAAAAATATAATTTTTTTGTGCCGACTTTCACTCATTGTTTTTACATATATGATGGAATGAAATTTGTGTTTTGCATTGTGAGCAGGCTTGTCAGTTACTGAGGTTGCAGACTGCTTGTGGCACCCAACATACTGTAATTCTATTTCTCAGCTCAGTGGAGCAAATATATTCTTTAATGAGAATTGCAGCCTTTTTTTTTAAATACATGAATAGATACCATTTCAAATGAAGTTTTTTATTTAATAATTGACATAAGAAACTGATAAATATTTGACATTCACGTGTGTGAAACTGTTAGTCAGAATTTGTAAATGTGCGTGAATATAATACAAGAATATATTATAATTAACACACTAGAGGATCATTGCCCTTGCATACGCAACAGTTTGGATGTACAGATTTTTGTAAGAGTGTGACAGATTTTTAAATAAGTGTGGAGACTGTAGGAATTATTTCAGCGTGCAACAGATCTAATGGATGAATACAGTAAATATTATTCCTGCGTGCAACAGATTTTTAAAAATATTTTAGTGTAACCGTTTTTTAATGTCTGGACACAGTTGATATAAACTGTATTGTTTAGGTAACAGATTCCTCACATTGCCATGCAACAAGTTTACATGGTTGGGTATATGTTGCTTCTGGTTGCAACAAATTTTTATGTCTGGGTGTACCAGATTTTAACGTCTGTGTGGAAGAGAATTTTACGTCGGTAATAACTTTTTTATGCCTAGTTATAACAGATTTTTATTGTCTGAGTGTAAAAAATGTTAACATTTATGTGGAAACAAATTTTAACGTCTGTGTGGAAATAAATTTTAACGTGTGTGGAGCAGACTTTCACGTCTGCTGCAGTAACTTTTTATGCCTTGTTATAACTTATTTCTAACGTCTGAGTGCAACAAATTTTAACATCTGAGTGGAGCAGACATTCATGTCTGCTGCAATAACTTTTTATGCATAGTTATAACATATTTTTATCATCTGAGTGTAAACAATTTTAACATCTGTGTGGAACGGACTTTCATGTCTGCTGCAATAACTTTTTATGCCTAGTTATTACAGATTTTTATTGTCTGAATATAAAACATTTTCATATTACAAGAGGTGACGGATTTTTGGGTCTGATTTTACCAGTTGTAGGAGCGATAACAGAATTTTATTGGCATTTAATAGCTTTTTATGTTAGTGCATGACATATTTTTTTGTCCAGGTCTCAAAGATGTAAGTAAGTCTAACAGGTTCTCACATCTATTTGCAAAGGATTTTCTTGTCTTTGTGCATCAACAAACTTTTTGTGCAAAGGTTCAACAGATTTCCTTGCCTGGGCCTGAGAGATGTTAACATCAAAGTGCAGCAGGGTCTGACATCTGCGTGTAAAGAATTTTCTTTTCTTTGTACATCAGAGTTTCTTTCTGCATGGGTGCAACATATTTTCTTGCCTGGTTTTGAAAGATATTAGTATCAAAGTGCAGCAAGTTCTCATTTCTGTGTGCAAAGGATTTTCTTTTCTTTGTGCATGGTTGCAGCAGATTTTCATGTCAAGATGTAAGAGGTTTTATTTTTAATGCCTACGTTTATAGGTCACTGATTTTGTAAAGAAGAAATCTGGATTTTGTTGTGAACTATAGATTGTACATAATGAAACTGTAAATTGTGAGGTAATGTAAAGTGGAAATGTAACAATTTTGTTACTGTTATTTCTACTACAGCTACTACTAGTTGTGATGTAAAGTGGAAATTTAACAATTTTACTTCTGTTATTTCTACTAAAACTACTACTAGTTGTGATGTAAAGTGGAAATTTAACAATTTTACTTCTGTTATTTCTACTAAAACTACTACTAGTTGTGATGTAAAGTGGAAATTTAACTACTGTTATTTCTACTGCTCCTATTTTTATTTGTGATGTAAAGTGGAAATTATTAAACATAATTTTTCTGCCCCTACTTCTGCAGCTGCTTCTACTTCGACTATTACAACTATCACTTCTGCTACCACTACCAGCACCACATCTGCTACTACCACCACTACTACCACTTCTTTATTTTACTTGTACTACTTCTCCTACTACTAGTAGAGCTACTATAGCTTATCTAATAAAGAGGATACTTTCAGTAAAACTGAATATTGATGATGATAAAATATTGCACCATACATTTTTGTTTGTATAGTTTTACATCTCTGCCACAACAGCTATTAAAACTATCACTACCACCGCCACCATTATCACAAGTATCTATTCCTAGCTAATACTACTAATAATGATGTTGGTGACTTGAATATTGAAGTTGACCCTAGTGCCCTACAGCAAATGTATTTAATATAACAGTTTAGTTATGCACTTCTCATATTTTTATCATCAAAATCCACATTTGAGCTTGGATATGTGAGTGTAGTCCTTATAACGATTTTTTAATTTTTTTGTAAACCTGCATGACGTATTGGTTTATATTTATGGTATGAACAGGCAAAGGGGTGGGGAACATTCTCATCAAACAGGCTTTTATTCTCATGTTTGCTTCATGATGACCCACAGAAAGACTTTGTATATATATAGATAGAACGGATAAGGCAAATATAATTTTAAAAAACTATATAATAGTGGGGAAGTTAACATAAAATTAAAAGGAACAGTTTACTCAATTACAAGAACAAGGCGGAAGCTGATGTGTCAGCCAGCAAGGCCTTTCTCTGGGCAAAACAAACATGGAAACATATAAATTAGTCAGAGTTTGAGAAATGTAGCATTTTTTCTTTTGCAGGTTTTGTCTGACAATGCTGAGCCTGGTCATGGACTGTGTGTAGTGTTTGTTACTGTTGTATAACAAGGGCTCTTGACCCTGTCACACTTTTGTAGACAATGCCATGTATTATAGATCTAGTTTTTCCTATGGCTGTTCTGCCATTATGAAACTATCCTGGGCTCCAGTTTATTTCCTCTGTATTCTATCCTGGCATTGCATGCATTTAAAGGGCACTCACATCTGGTTCCAAGCTAGAAGGGGGAGGAAGGTAGCACATAGTGCATTCTCCTCCCACACTCCTTTCATGGGGGCCCTTCAGATATGCAGACATAAAATGCTGTTCTCTGGTTCTGGGCTGTCCCAAGGAGTCGTCATGTCCTGCACAGAGCCACTTCCCATTCCTCTCATCTGTCATCTACCCTTTGTGAGATAAATTACATTCTCCATATTTCACTGATCTCAGCTTTGTGCTTGTAATTTCTTAAAACTTCCTTTTTCTTTAGCATTATTTCACTATTGTATATACCCCAATTCACTGATCTCAGATACAACCTCATTTGGTCCCACCAAGTATGAGTAAGGGGGAAAAAATTATAGGTGGTTAATGTTTGCTCCATGTATCAACGAATGCAATAACAACAACAAAGTGATACTTAGGAGTTGTAAATCAATCCCCTTCCCAGATTCCCTTTGAGCTATTAAACAAATAAGGGTTAAGAAAAAACACAAAAAGGTGCCTTTTTCTGATGATCAGATAACATCCAGTTGTTCTTCTCTTTTAATTACAAAGTGTTTGATTTATGTATTTAGGCACCCATTATTATTAATGACTATGTGAATGCATTATCACCTTGGAGCATTTTAAAGTTCTTCGTGTCCCAGGTCTGAATAAACTGACATGAGAACATTTTTTCATAGTCATTGTTTTTTGTTTTCTTTACCGATTTCCCTTGTGTAAGGCAAACTTGTAAGTAAGTGTAATAAAAGGGTAGTGTGAAATAAAAGTGTTGTGAATTAGATGACTGCAGATACAGAAAAAAAACTTTAAAGAGAACTAGTCTATGATGCCATTTCAGGTTTATATGTAGCATATTGGGAGCCGCGCTAGCGTAGTGGTTACCACACCGCTCTAGCAACCGGGTGATCCAGGATCAAACCTGGGTGACGGCATTTGAGGATTTTTCGTCGACCGGGATTTGGACTGGATTAACTCGAGACCTTGCGAGAACATTTGAAGGAGTGTCGTCGACCAGGGACTGGCGGCTCCTGAGCTGACCCAGCTGTAATGGGTACCTCCGAAATCGGCGAGTATCTGCCTGAATGGCGAGGGACACCTGTCTCTGTACAAGAAAAAAGGGATACTCACGTAAAATCAATGTCAAGTTAGACATTAATAATAAATAACCTGAGATTTCGCCTCGAGTATTAGCGGGCGTACAAAAAAAAAAAAAAAAAAAAGTAGCATATTGTCATTTCATTTTTATTTTAAGGGGAACAATTTAAAGGTGGAGGTAACTATCGAATGAAGGCTTTAAAAAAAGAAAACAAAACAAACTGACAGGTGAAGTAAATATATATATTAACAAATAAAACGGTATTGAATCAGTTTTACAAATTAACGGTACACAGGAAACACGGGATGTTTCGGGTTTTACCCTTCGTTAGCCACAGTTACAAACAGGCAACAAGGACAAGAAATATAGACATTTTAAAGAAAAATACTATAAACATTACAAACACGTTATATATATATATATATATGAAATATAACAACACCGGTGAAGAGCTGTAATAAACAAGGAAAGTACAAAACCGTAAACAAATTTATAAAGGCAGTTAATTCAACAATCAATGACAATGAAAAGCAGAAAATGGAATAACAAAACAAGAAGTCTTGCTATGACACTCTTGCTATGACACTCTTTGTTACAAAATACGATTAATACAAAGGCATCCGGGAGCAATAATGAAAGTGACGTCATAAAAATACACAAAAAGGACACGAAACGAAACACAAACTTCATAAAAGAAAGATCGTGAAAAAGTGATGGATGAAATAAAGAAGTCTGAAAGAGAGGAAAGCCAATGAACAACAGAGTTAAGTAAAATGATGTTGAACATTTAGACCATGAGGAGAAAGGCAACTCATTTCGAAAATGAGACGATTCTCTAGAGAAAAGAGCTAACGGTCATCAGAAAAGCAGGAGCATATACCGGTTACCTGGAAATCAAAGAAACCAGAATGGTCAGGGCTATTGAAATGAAGGGCCACAGGTTTGGGTTCCCTGTGATAAATGTCATTTAAGTGCTCGCGTAATCTATCTGCCAAACGTCTGCCAGTTTCACCAATAAAAGTAATGTTGCATCTTTTACAGACAATGGCATAAATAAGATTCCTAGATTGACATGTAACTGACTCTTTAATAATAAAATTGCCCTTCGGAAATGAAACAGTCTGAGTCTGGAGCACATGCTCACACATACGACATCTGGGGCGGTGGCAAGACTATGTACCAAAATATGGAGGGCTAGTATTTAACAAGCGACTGTACAAGAATGTCCTTGAAATTTTTATCCCTACGATATGCCACCAGAGGGGGATCCTGGAACAACTCACTGGTAAGAGGATCAGAGTTGAGAATAAGCAGATGATGAAATAGCATTCTTTTCACCGCCAATCACTGAGGATGGAAAGTTAGAACAAGTTTCTTCTTCGTTCGCCCTGAAAAGGACGGTGGTTGCGTTGTGTCTGTTTACGCCTAAGCTGTGATATCTGCACCTTTCGGTCGACACATCCAACTTCTGCACGGCACTTTTTAGGACCGGGTTTGCCTTCCCATTTCGATCCACACTCGCTCAGCCAGACTGCACAGCTGCAGACTGTTTCCAGGACCACCACGTGGAGGTGGAGTGCGGTCTTGACCAGCTCTGGTTCGCTGGTCCTGACGCAGGCAGTCAAGCTATGAGTCGCTGACTGCGGTCTCTATTGCTGCGTCTTGAGGTCCCAGAACAAGTTTGAGTCTTGTCAGATTTAGCAGAAGATTTAGTAGTGAGTGCCATCTGACGAGTGACGTGTGTGATGCGATTAAGAGCATCAGATAAAACACGTTCAGGATAAAGACGTAGGTGAAAAACTCAAGCATCTCTTGAGCTCGCTCATGAAAATCATCGTCATCATGACACAACCGACGCATGCGTAGAAGTTGAGAAAAGGGAATGGAATTTTTACAACTAAGGGTGAGATGAAGTATAGAGAAGGAAACCGTCAGTAGGCTTATAATAGACATAAGTTTTAAGACCAGTAGGGCTAATTGTCACAGTGAGGTCAAGAAAGTTCATTGAAGTCGTAGAAATTTGAGAAGTGAATTTTATGGCAGGAATGAAATTACCAACATAGTCAATAAATCAATGAAGGTCAACCTGAAACATGTCTGTAATGCCAATCCCATCATCAATATAGTGGCGGTAAAACTCAGGTACCGGTCCATCGTAACTTTGAAAGACCAAATACTCAAAGTGGCCCATAAACAAGCAAACGTAACTAGGGCCCATTTTAGTACCCATAGCTACACTACTGATTTGGTTAAAGAATTGGCCATTAAACTCAGATAAGATAAGATTAAGAACTAACTCAGCAAGGCGAAGAAGAGGACCTGTACTAATAGTAAGATCAGTATGCTGGTCGAAAATAAAATTGGAGGGCCTTGAGCCCATCAGAATGTGGAATAAAGTGAAAAAAAATTTAGAAGGAAAAGATGTAAAAGGTAAGTATGGTCAGGCGTGAATCTTCTTCTTCCTCGTTCATCCTGAAAAGGCGTGAATCTGATCGAATCAAAGGTAATAATAGCAAGAGTAGTGTCCTTAAATAAGAAGGTAGATTGGCGACTAAGGGCTGAAAAATACTATCAAGGAATTCAGAGATACTTTCAGAAGGAAGAAGATCACATGGACAAGGCCACGGATAGTCTTATAAACAGTAAGATTATTCCAGACTGTGGCACCAGCTAACTTGTACCATCTTAGTAATATTTCATTTTACTAATTTCTGAAAACTTAAAAGGCATGGCGGTACCAGTTCTGATGATCTGATTTCTTCCTGTTGTATCACTGTTGGACCCCATCTTGTTGTTGCTACTGTTGGTGGTGGATATGTAATTGTTGGGACTGTTTATGTTCTTGAGTCAATCGTGCAAATTTCGCGAATATATAAATTCTGGATGCAGTAAGATGCAAACTCAACGTAGGCACATCAACAAGTGCCAATACTGTGATAGTCCAAACTCGTTAATTGAAAGTTCATACATTGTTTATTGACATCACATCATACGGGATGAAAACACTCAACGTTGACGGTTAATAGATAATTCGACATGATGATTATGGACGCATGTCCTCAATAATAATTCAAATAAATAGTCTCAGAAGAATCCTCCAGCAAATTCTGACTAGGTCTCTGAGTGAATATATCAATAGTCATAAAGGTCATGAAGTAGTCAGTACAAGGTTATTTTGATCACGGTTGACCTTTCCTCAAGGACAAGAGATTCTCACTATACTTGGTAGTGTCTAAGATCCCGATCTAAAGAAGTCCTCATCAACAAAACATATTAGAACGTAGGTGCAGGTTCCTACTAAATACCTTCCAGGCATGTAAAGTTACTAAGGCATAGATACTTGAATTACCTCTTGTATTAGCCGTGACTGACCCCAACGGCTTCCTAATATTATATAGATAACGTAGATCCACGGTAGTTACCGCCAATCCCCTTGATAGGCATTTACTGGCATACAAAATTATATCTTCAGCTGTGAATCCATTTCGGTACAGGCTAGTCACCTGTTATCGACTAGATACTCACGACTGTGGAGAACGATCATTATTATCACAATAAGTATATACTTGGCTCTTCCAACGACTCAGCACTTACGTGGATGACCACCGGCTACAACTGCTAATCCGCAGGACCGGGTCTCAATATAAAATACTTTACCCAAAACACGGGTCTCGAACTCCCAAAGCTTCGTTATTGGAACTTGGGATTCTTGCTTCTCAAACCCATTCATGACGTCAACCGACTGTCTAGATCCACGTGCGGACAGGATAACCCCCTATACGCCTTCGTGCACAACCGTGCGCTAATGAAATCAAACTCACCAATAAGACTTACTCTCATGTAAGTCGGTGCGTAAAGTTTATTACAGAGGTAGGACCATGTATTAATAATATAAGACTACCTTCATCAGTAAAGGAGTGCAGAGGTCTACGAAAAGGGCTCTACAGATTCCTTACCAATCCCCCCAAAAAAATTAATTATATTAATTTTTTTCTTTAATACCGACACTAGAGGTAAGTCAAGTTTACATATTCCTATTTTACCAATATATCATGATAAAAATAATAAAATATGAAATTCCAGTTAACTCAAACAACAAAAGGTATGCATAAAAGCATACATCCACAATTGCACACCTTTGGTACAATCATCTCATCTCCTCTCAGCCCGTAACCCGTCATGGGTCGTAGGGGTGCCATGGTGGAAGCATCAGCAGACAGGGTCCTCCACTGCTCTCTATCCTCAGCAATGCGTACAAGTGTGGAAAAACCGTGTCCTGCCCATTCTTTGATGTTATCAGCCCAGGATTTTCTCTGCCTTCCTCTTCTCCGTTTACCTTCGACTGTTCCCTGAAGGATCGTTTTCGAAAGGGAGTCATGACGAGTTACATGCCCAAACCAGGCAAGCTTTCGACGTTTCACTATTGACAAAAGTGGTTCTTGGTGGCCTGCATAGGTGTTTATCTTCTCTCTAACATAGACATTTGTTTTGTGCTCTTTATAGCAAATGCGCAAAATTCTTCTATAACATTTATGCTCGAAAGCCTGAATCCTTCGCTCCGTATCTGCAGTGAGTGTCCAGCCCTCACACCCATACAAGAGAATAGATAATACAAGTGATTTGTATAATTTGATCTTCACAGGAAAACTGATGTTACTTTTCCAGATCACATTCAACCTTGTCATGGCAGCTGAGGCCATCTCAAGTCTTGTCTTGATTTCTTTAATTGATCTTCCATCACTACATATAGTGGACCCGAGATATTTAAAGGTGTTAACTTCTTCTAACGTTTGCCCATTTAACGTAATGTTGGTCGGAACATGTTTCTTATGGCTATTCACCAATATCTTGCTTTTTTCTATATTAATTTCCATCCCATACGTTCTTGTTACTTTCTCCAGTCTAGAGGTAAGGTCTTGAAGTTGGTACAATGTGGTCAATGAAATGAAATATCATATTAGAGATATTGAATTAAAACAAATGTAAACGCAAATACAAAGAAATGATGAGAAACCAATGAATAAACAGAAAAGTGATGGATATGCATTTAAAATGACAAGTGAAAAAATGAATAAAAATGAAAGAATACAATTTAAACACGTATAAGAACAACGCACTTAACTGTGTGCCTAAGTCCTTTTGAGGTACTAATGAAAGTACTAATGTTAAATTAATGTGCTTAAATACAACTATTGATAAATCCACTTAAATATTGTATAGTTAATTACATTAATCATTATTTTAACTAACTAAGTATCTAAGTTTAATAATCTAATTAATTCATTTATTTCACCCTAATAATGTTATTAATTACTTAAATACAGAAAGTTCCATTTTCCTGTTAGGGAACAGTTTATAATATAACAAATTCAGTTCCACGAAGAAATCAGAGTGGTAGAAATGTTATTTCGGTGAGAAAATATAATCCTTTTCCAACGTTATTATCTTTTCAATGTCATAATTACGTGAATGTTATTCTCACAAGGATAGTCATATACCTTAAAGTTCCATGTTATTTTGATACATAAGCATTGTAGATTTCACTTGAATGAATGTTAATGACTCTTATAATCGAGGTATCACACGTAAAAAGTTACACTCGACGAACTGTCAGTGTCCAAGTTCAGTTGTCTTTAGTGCGTAGCTGTTAACTCGATTCATTCAGACATCTTGACAAGATGTCAGCGAGAACATTCTGTGTGCCAGGTATGGATCGAATCGTGAAATTAAATGGTTGTAACGCGATCGCATACCTAGTAGATTTGGCAGATTTTACGTCCTTTGTGTTGAGTGCAGTAAGAGCTTTTTGGTCTGATTCCACAATAAAGTGTGATCCAAGC
The DNA here is from genome assembly GCA_024509875.1 of Oreohelix idahoensis. Taxonomy (NCBI): domain Eukaryota; kingdom Metazoa; phylum Mollusca; class Gastropoda; order Stylommatophora; family Oreohelicidae; genus Oreohelix; species Oreohelix idahoensis. Next base: position 537,548 of record JAMPIV010000465.1, read on the forward strand.
AGATATCTTTGAAGTTTATTTATTGACCAAACAAGCCCGAGAAGTTCTTTATCTAAAACTGAATAATTCTGTTCAGTTGGAGTTAACTTCCGTGACACATAGAGAACGGGATGCAAGGTGCCATTATATTCTTGTAGTAAGACACTTCCCACGCCGTAATTAGAAGCATCGCTGCGTAATACAAATGGCAAATTCTCGTTAGGTAACCTTAAAACAGGATGATTAGAAAAAAAATTTCTTTATGATATCCAACGCGATTTGATGTTCGTTAGACCACCGAATCACATTAGCTGCACCTTTCCTAAGTAATGAAGAGAAAGGAGCAGTAATGGACGAAAGATGTGGTATGAATTTCCCATAGTATTGTACTAGTCCTAATAGAGATCGCACTTGTTTCTTTGTTTTAGGTGTGGAAATGTTAAGGATTTTGGAAACATTACTGTCCTCTGTGTATAACATACCGCGACCAATACGGTGTCCCAAAAAAGAAATCTCGTGGAAACCCACAAATGCCTTTGATGGCTTAGCAGTTAAATTATGATCTTGAAACGTGGACAGTAATGAGTTTAATCCTTCTAAATGCTCTTCCCATGAGTCACTGAAAAGACAAATGTCGTCTATGTACGCAATGACGTTGGGATGATGAGATAGGATTCGACGCATCATGCGTACGAACGTGGCAGGAGCGTTAACTAACCCAAAAGGCATAAAATTCCATTGGAATAGTTCATGAGAACTAGAAAAAGAACAAGTAACTATTACAAGAAAGAGATGATGACTGCATAGGCTGAGTCATCAAAGAATGTGAAATCAAAATTGAATATCCGTAGGTTACTATCTGCGTGACGCAGAATCGGGAACCAATTGTAATCGGAGAGAATGGTGGTGGAAATACACACCATTGTCCCGCTCGATAGCCATGCGAGCATCTCTATTGGTCCTAAAAGTAACCACGGCGTCACCATACCTGTTATTGGTATGAGGTAACAGACGCACGAACCTAACGTCTGCCGTGTGGTTGAGAAAATCTCCTAGTGCTTGCCAACTAGTTCGCTGTGGCAGATTTTGCACAAGGATGGTGCGAGAAGATGCACCTCTACCAATATAAGTGGTACCATAGTCACAAGAATGTGAACAAGGTTGATGGGTAACATTAGCTCTCTTAAGTATATTATAATATTTATTATTTATACCTTTAGGATTATTCTGAAATGTACCATACTTTTGTACTTGATTATTATTACTTATGCCAGACAAAGGTGTAGGTGTACGGCATGTCGTAGACACCTGCTTGCTGGGCAAAGTTAAAACTTTACTGACAACCTTATTGGTATTAATTTTCCCAACGGAGTTACAACTACTCTTATTTTTATTAGGAACATCATTTTCCTTTTTCACAAACGTAACTTTTTTCTTACGATCAGTTGCCTGCTGATCAAGTCGAGGGAAGGTATATGTCCCCCGGAATGACTTATTAGTCTTCACAGGTTGCGTTGAAACTTTAATATCCTTCTTAAGAATGGACGCATGTCATAAAGGCTGTAATGCATTAGCAACAGTGGCGTAATGAACAATGGAATCATTTTCGTTGCTAGATTCCAAGATCTTATCATTACATAGCAATTTAGTAATATGTGTATGTGAAACAAATGTAGGAATAGTCGTAAATGCACGGGTATCATGTATATTTCGCTCTTCCCAATCAGCAATCTGCTGTGGGGTACACTCTTTAACCTCATGTATGCGACCAAGTATAATATCACTTATAGGTGCAGGAAGAAGGCATGCGTGAATTTTTCCTGAAAAAAATGGTGTATGAAGGTTAACTATAGCTGTAGGAAAAATCTCCACAGTCCCTCCAAAAGTCACGCACTGCACGGTCTGGCCAGTAGCACATGATGGGTCGACCAGCGAAGTCCGTACACCGATTGTGCTACAACCTGAGTCAAATAAAAGAGAGCATGGAGTGGAATTTAAAAAACCCTTATTTAATTTAAGGCTTCCTGTTCCATAGTCAGTAGCTGACGTGGCCGTACAAGCCGCTGGTAGGCTTGGTATAATTTGCCCGCATCGCAGCGTTGTGATCGCCTTGGGCTGGAATGGGGTATTACTCTCATCACAAGACTTGACCTGTTCTAAATCCAGAGAACATGACATAGCACCATGTGCATTAACATTATTATCCTGTTCCTTGTTTGAATGTGTATCACTCAAAGCAACATTAGAATGTCTACGTGTATTACTCGACGATCCACCTATTCGACGCGATCGATTCTGATTATTATCCCCAAAATTGCTAGTATTTGCATTTTTGTTTACGTTAAAATCACGGTTAGTATGACCATTACCATTGTGCCATTGACCATACTGTCTATTTTGATAACCTTGTCTGTTATTGAAAGATTGTGATCTTAATTTCCCATTATGATAATAATTATTGCTTTGATTATTTCCAAAATTATTCTGATGAAAATCTCGTGATCTGTGAGATTGGCTAGAAGATACATTATATAGAGAAGTTTGACAAAATTGTTTCCCTTTAAAAGAATTGCAATTCTTGTTATTTCCCTTTCTGACTTTTCTATCTCTAAGATTCATTATCAATTTTTTCTGTTTTTCAGCTTCTATTTTCAACTCTACATAATCTGACTTCCACTTCTCATAATTCATTTTGACTTGTTCTAGCTCTCTAGCAATCCCATTCATAATATTTAAATCTTTAACTTCGAGTTCTGCAGCAGCAGTTTGAGTTAGATGTTCAACATCGATAGTGTGTTTCCTGACATGTTCTTTATTAATGGCCTTTTCTTTTTCAAGTGCCTCAATGGCATTTTGATGGCTATTCGTAAGTTCCTCAACCCTTAATTTCAAAAGAGGAATCTCAGATGTCAGTTCTTGAATCTGAGCCAAATGAGCATGACAGTCTGTCTTTATAGCCATATTTAACTTATCAAATTCTCCAATGACCTTATTCTCCTTGTCAAGTAATATTTTTACTGAGCGTACTTCATTCTCTAACTCATTTTTCTCCATGAGTAATTTTTCAATATTTATCTGTTTTTCCTGAGACACTTTCTCCTGATGACATAGCAGATTCCTGAGTTCTTGATTTGCCAAGGTAAGATCTGCTACCTTCTTATCCAAAACTTTCATGTTTTGTTCCATCGTTTTTTCCATATTACACTTTTCTCTCAAAAGAGTTACCTCAGATGTCAGGCTCTGAATTTGAGCCACGTGTGTATTGCAATCTATCTGCAAAGTAGTATTAATAGCAATAGGTTTATTTTCATCGTCACTTTCTTCTTCGAAAAGTATGTTCATTAAGGAGGTCACCTCATTATCTAACTCTCTTTTCTGCCTAAAAGAAGAGTCGTGAAATTTCTTATTATCCTCTATCAACACCGTCACTTTATTCTTCAACTCAGCATTTTCAAAATCTATAGCCAACAACTTCTTCTCATATTCTCCTTTTTGCTGTAGCAGCTCATTCGTAAGGGCAATCTCCCTACCCTTGTGCTTCGTTATGGTTTTCTTCAACTCATCCACCTCAACAACACTACTGTCGTGAGTAGTTATTTTTCCCTCATCATAAAAAATGGTTGATAATAATTTAGCAAGTCTCACTGCTTTCTCTTGTGAAAAGCCATATTTGCACCTAAGAAAAGCAAAATTCTTGTGATCCTGGGTAATTTGAAGTAAGAAATGTTCAATGGCATATTCCTCACAACTTGAACCCCATTTACCTATTCTATCTCCCTCCCGGAGAAAATGATCCAAAATATCCATTATGTCTAATAATTTTTTTCACTCTAATAAGTGTTACTTAAAAAAATATTCACTTTTTTACCATCTAATCAGAGGTACCAGTTCCTGTCCAAGAACTGTACATTAAAGTCATCATATAATAGTCAAATATATATATAATTAATAAAGTAATCTATGCAATGAAATGTTATGAGCAATAACTTGACAGACAATAGCACAATACTGACAAAACACGATAATCAAAGACGAGTGAACACAATCGTAGAAATCAAATAAATTAAAAATGTGGAACTAAAATAGGATGTCGTAAAAAATTACGATGACATCTACGATCAGATAACACACAAGACAGTTGACAACACAGTGTATAGACATCAATGTTGTAAGAAACTGAACGACAGTCAGGTTAGAAGGACGCATAATACTAACAAAATACATCATAAAACTAAGTACGAGTAAAATAACTATGAAAACAACAATTAAAACTTGACGGAACAGCTAAACAAATACTATCATAAGAAGCAAGTAGCGATCGGAACTACAGCAAGGTTTCTAGCCTTGAACCGGAATTATCGCTCAATTGAAACTTATAAATCAAAACCTACAGAACATCTGACAAAGAGCCCGAATCGGCTTCGAGATGAACCTCGTTTGTCAGATCGACCTCCCTACCTCCCACGAGAAACATCAAACATAGAACATGCAACATGAAACATGAATAAAAAGTAGTGGACATATTACCAAGCCAAGGCACAGCTAAACGTAAAACGGTGTAATGACAACACGACGTTTTTACTTATCTCAACCGGCTAAAAAAAAAATATCCCTCGCATTCAGGACTGCATGTATGAGACATCTATTTGACGAAATATAAAGCCAGAGTCCAATGTCGAAACTTGACAGTTGAAGTCCCTGGGTTGTCCTTGACTTGGGATGACCGTTAGAAGTGCTGCAAGGTCCAGGATGTTGTCGCCTTGAAAGATACCATATTTCTTTTCAACCGAGTTTGAATGTAGGCTTGAGTTCGATTCCGCTAATGAAAACTGGATATTTTCAGAGCACACTGCGCCACCATACTGTTGGACCCCATCTTGTTGTTGCTACTGTTGGTGGTGGATATGTAATTGTTGGGACTGTTTATGTTCTTGAGTCAATCGTGCAAATTTCGCGAATATATAAATTCTGGATGCAGTAAGATGCAAACTCAACGTAGGCACATCAACAAGTGCCAATACTGTGATATTCCAAACTCGTTAATTGAAAGTTCATACATTGTTTATTGACATCACATCATACGGGACGAAAACACTCAACGTTGACGGTTAATAGATAATTCGACATGATGATTATGGACGCATGTCCTCAATAATAATTCAAATAAATAGTCTCAGAAGAATCCTCCAGCAAATTCTGACTAGGTCTCTGAGTGAATATATCAATAGTCATAAAGGTCATGAAGTAGTCAGTACAAGGTTATTTTGATCACGGTTGACCTTTCCTCAAGGACAAGAGATTCTCACTATACTTGGTAGTGTCTAAGATCCCGATCTAAAGAAGTCCTCATCAACAAAACATATTAGAACGTAGGTGCAGGTTCCTACTAAATACCTTCCAGGCATGTAAAGTTACTAAGGCATAGATACTTGAATTACCTCTTGTATTAGCCGTGACTGACCCCAACAGCAACAACAAAAGTGGTTCAACAATCACTCTGTATAGAATTTCCTATCATGGCTTGTCAGAAGACAAGTGTTGCCTGAGTAATATTTCTCTATGTATTTCTCATTGCGACTTTTCTTTTTCTGTTAGTCTGGCTCTTCTTTCTCTCAATTCCAGGAATGTTTTCTATCATTTCAGGGAAACTATATCATTTCCAAACTGGAAGCATGCGTGCAGTGTAGATGGGTTTAATTGTTGATACTTCATTTATAGGAACTGCTCTCATCTTTGTTGTGGTTAATTCTACAAAGTTGGTTCACTTGAGTCTTCCCCTTCCAACAGCATTTATTTTTTGGTACATTGGATGGTCTGGTAGTCTCCTGAATTTTTCAGCTTGTTGCTGTGCCCTGCTATCTCTTCAATCCTCCATTGGCTGGAGGTATGAAATCTTGTCCAGTTCTTTTATATGTGCTGTCTTCATGCCTTTTGTTAAAATTATGAATAGTAGAAACCCACAGATTTCTTTCCTCTTTATCCAATTCCAATTTGAAGTCACAATCTTCTGAAGAATGCATCATCATCATCATCATTCCCACTGCAAACATTGTAAAGCATGGGAACTTGACATTTTTTCAGCCCTTGCTTCACTAGTATATAAGCTACATGGTTTGAGCTCACCATTCACTTCTTTCTACATCCTGCACTTCGCTGATTTCTTCTTTGCTTTTTTGGGCCTTTCAAATTCAAACATAAAGACATTATTCAGATCTATTGATGTTAATCTGTTATAAGTCATGTAGGCAAATTTGTTGTTGATGGCATGGCTAAATTTGCTTGTACTGCTACCGCGACCAAATATTTATTGTTAAAATTACATATTTTTTCATAATTCCCCAGCTTGTAATATGCTAGTGATAATACTTAAGACTTAGCACTTAAGCCATAAGATTAATTAATGACTTTTTTTTTAAACTAAATAGCATATGTAAACTTGATAGAAAGAAATTGGTTTGTCTTTAACCAAATTTGACATGTTTTTCATAACAAAATGACATTTCTAATTGACAAAATACCAGTGCTGCAAAAATTTAAAAAAACCTAATGTGTTATTATTTTATGTATAGACCAACTGATATTTCATACTGGTGCACTATTTGGGATTTTAAATTAACAAATGTATGAGAAAAACAGTAAAAGTAATTCAAATTTCTTATAAAACATACCTATTAAATATTTTATTTCATTTCATTACTTCTAGTGTAATATAATTCATGTTTGATTGAAAAGGAAAAAAGGAAACTGTAGCAGTTAAGATTTTATGTGCTCTGGCTCTGCTCCAGCTCTGGGCAAAATCCTACTGCTCCAAGCTTCAGCTCTGCCTGGTTCCATTCTATGTTCTTGTTGTGGTAGCCGTTCTTCTCCCATTCTGCAGACATGGCCAAACCATCTTAGTTGGGACTGTTCTACTTGGGTCTGCAGGGGGTGGGATTTTAGGCCTTGGCGTATCGTATGGTTGCAGACCATGTCTCTTCTTGTTACTTCAACCACCTTCCTCAGATACCTCATTTCTGAGGTTTGGATCTGGCTTTTATGGGTTGTAGTCATTGCCCATGACTCGCATCCATATGTCAAGACTGGGACATAGGTGGAGCGGTATACAGCCATCTTCGTTTTCTTACCAACCTCTCTCTTGCCGAGGAATCCTCGATTTATGGCCTGAAAAAGTCTCCTAGCTGCTGCTTTTCGAGTGGTCAACATCTCACCAATCACAAACATCCTATACAGCACCATCAAATAGCTACAGGACACATATTTTCTTCAACTGGGCATTGGCTGTGAAAGAGTGACAAGTTAAGTAATAACAACAACATATACATAATTTCTAAGTAGTCGACTAAACCCACTATACTGTATACTTTCTTCAAGAAAAAATAGTGCTCCTTCAATTATAAAACTGACTATAGCAATCCCCTGCTTAGCGCTGCTAATTCGTTCTTGAAAAATCTGCCTTCGTATTTCCTGACTCAAGAGCAGCGTCAGGTACCCATTTACAGCTGGCTAGATTGGATCATGATGCTGTCAGGTTTTGAACCAGGTAACTGTGCTTCAAGAAGTAAAAATTCTAACCACTCAGCCAAAAGTTAATATTAAAAGTATATGAGTCTTTTTTTTTTTTATTCAATGCGATATATATGTACTTACAGATATTGATGTTTCTCTGCTCTGAATACATTATTCCCCAGGCTATTATCCATCATTGAAATATGTACGATAGCTAGTGCCAGATGAATGCCTTCCAGGGTCCTAAACACAGAAAATATGGTACTCTCCCAGCCCAGTCCCCCGCCCCCACACACACACACAATGTGGAACTCAAATAAATTTCTTTTTTTAAATACAATATTAGGACAGAAAACATGTTATTATTTCAACTCAAATAAGAATTGTTTTAAATATTTGCTTTAAGATACGAGGGGCGTTCAGAAAGTAATGCACCACATCGTTTTTCTCAGGAGCTGTTTATTCAAAAAGCATGATATTTATACACAATATACATGGATATGTCATGTAAACATCGGTATTATTCAACATAATCCCCATCAACTTGTACGGCTTTATGCCAGCGCGAAACAAGTGCATGTATTCCTAGCCCGTACCAGATTTTGTCTTGATCATGTAGCCATTTCTTCGCTGCATGAATCACTCCTTCATCATCTTCAAACCTTGTCCCATGGAGTGCATCTTTAAGTGGACCAAATAGATGAAAATCAGAGGGTGCCAAAACGGGACTATAGGGTGGATGGGGTAGCACAGTCCAACCCAATTTGGTGATTGCTTCCCGTGTTGCCAGACTTGTGTGAGGGCGCGCATTGTCGTGAAGGAGAAGCAGGTCTGCTGGAATCTTGTGCGGCCGAACTCTGCGAAAACGTTGATTGAGTTTTTTCAATGTCTTAATGTAAGCTTGCGAATTGATTGTCTCTCCTCTTGGCATAACGTCCACAAGAATCACACCTTCAATGTCCCAAAAGACAGTGATCATGACCTTTCCAGCTGAAGGAATTGTCTTTAATTTCTTTCTTCTTGGTGATTGCGGATGATGCCACTCCATTGACTGTCTTTTTGTCTCAGGTTCAAAATGATGTGCCCAGGTTTCGTCACCTGTAACGATCTTAGCCAAAAAGTTATCTCCATCAGCATTGAAACGCTCCAACAATTCAGAAGAAATTGCTTTCCTTTGCAATCGGTGGTCATTTGTGAGACTTCGAGGAACCCATCTTGCGCAAACCTTAGAAAATCCGAGTTTTTTTAAACTGCATTTGCACTACCAATGCTGACTGACAGCTGTAAGGCCAATTGTTGAGTAGTGATTCGCCTATCAGTAAGAATAATGCCCTCAGCGCATTTCAACATTTCTGCATTGGTGGCTGTTGCAGGACGTCCACAGCGCGGCCGATCAAGCAGCTCCGTATCTCCACTTCCTGATTCTTTGATTCTCTGAACCCAGCGACTGACTGTACTCCTGTCAACTGCAAAACTTCCATACACGTCACATAGACGCTTGTGAATATTCACAACAGTTTCCTTCTCTGCAACGAGAAATTCTATCACAATTCGCTGTTTATAATGCAAGTTGCTAACACGCTCCATTTCAACGGTTTAGGGCAGCCGTATTATTTGGCCGGTTGCGGTACAATTTGGTGCACACAATTGGCACATGCCATATTTGGAGTGTGCAAAATTTCATGCTTCTATCTTCATTATTAGCTGAGAAAAACGATGTGGTGCATTACTTTCTGAACGCCCCTCATAACTTATCTGATTAAGAAATCCATGATTAGATCAAACTCTTTAACAAACAGTAACAGATTTTACATTTTTATTGAACTGTAGGAAAATTCAGTAATTTGCAAGACAAAATTTTAAAACTTGATGAGAGATCACAGCTACAGGGTCTGAAAATACTTACTTAGTCGTTCCTCTTCTACCTGGGGTGTGGAGATTTGCTAGAGAGAGTGCCATACTATCCTATCGGCTGTCTTCCTCCTGGCTTGTTTCCAATCTAGTCCCCAGTACTTCAGATATTGTCTAATGTTGTCCTCCCAGCAGACTCTGGGTCGTCCTGGAGGTCTGGATTCCTGGCTTTTAGTTTCCCATACTTGTCGTTGTAGCCGATCTTCTCCCGTATCACAGACATGACCAAACAATTGTAGTTGGGACTGTTCTACTTGGGTCTGCAGGGGCTGAGTTTTGAGGCCTTGCTATTCCGTCTGGTTGTGGACCATGCCCCTTGTTACTTCAACCATCTTCCTCAGATATCTCATTTCTGGGGTTTGGAGTTGGCTTTTGTGGGTTGGTAGTTATTGTCCATGACTCGCATCCATACGTCAAGACTGGAACATAGACTGAGTGGTATACAGCCATCTTCCATTTTCTTGCCAACTTCTTTTTTGCTAAAGAATCTTCGATTTATGGCTTGAAAAAGTCTCCCAGTTGCTGCTCTTCTGGTAGCCACCTCTTCTTTGATGCCTCCCTTCCAGTCTATGACAGCTCCAATATATTTAAAGTGATAGACCTGCTCCAGGACCTGTTCTCCCAGCATAATATGAATTCTTCTGCCCTCTCATGATATTACCATGGTTTTTGTTTTGGAGCTGCTGATGATAATCCCTCTCTTCTCCAACTCTTCCCTCCAGTCTTGCAGGCTGGATTGAAGATGTGCTTCTGATTTAGCAATCAGGGCAACATCATCGGCAAATGCCAGCTCTGAAGTACAAACCTGTCTCATCTTCCAGTACCCCGCTGAATGCTTTCTGGTCTTCTTACATGCTTTGATGACATCGTCCATGAGGAGTGTGACAAGATAAGGTGAAAATACACAGGGAGAAAACTAAGAATGTTTGTAAGAGATGATAACAAGATTCTACTGGAAGAAGCACCCCTACAAGATGTAGAATCATACATATACAAGTACCTTGGCAGCACTATAGGCACAGTTGGAGGGACAGACAATGATATATAAATAAGAATACAAAAGGCTAGAGAAGCTTTCATTGCATTGGAAAATATATGGAGGTCAAAAAAAGTTAGGTCCAACTCAAAAATGAGAATTTTCAATTAAAATGTCAAGTCAGTCCTTTTTTATGGATGTGAATCTTGGAGAAGAATGAACAAGGTGAGAACAGCCTTTGCTAATCTAAACTACATCTGGAAGTCCTCTCTGTACAGCACAAACACCAATTTAAGATTATATGAGAGCTGTGTACTTTCTGTACTTCTCTATAGTGCGGAATGCCGGAGAGTAACAGAGAAGGAAATGTTGAAACTGTCCTCCTTCCACACAATTTGCCAAAGGAAAATTCTCCGAATCTTTTGGCCGAATACCATCACCAACCATGAACTACTTACTCGGAGTAACCAAGAGGACATGCACACCATCATAGCTGGCAGACGCAGGAGTTTGGTTGGTCACGTCCTCAGAAGAGACCCCGATGCCATCACAAGAACAGCTGTGCTATGGACCCCTGAAGGAAAGCGAAAGAGAGGCGAACCAAAAACAACTTGGCGGAGGACTGTGGAGGCGGAGATGCAAAGAATGAACCAGAGCTGGGGCACTGTATAAAGGATGGCCGCTGACAGAACAAAGTGGAATCAGTTTGTTGTTGCCCTACAAGACGCCAACAGGCGTGATGACCACTGACTGCTTTGACAGATCAAAGAAGAAGAATAATCACGAAGAACAACAACCAAAAAGCTACAGACTTTCATAAATGGATGCTAGCATAGAAGGATTAAAACGGCATGACAAGATCACTTATGTGGACCTAGTGGCAAGAACTAGACAAGCGCCAGTGGAACAAAAGATGAGAAGAAGACGTTGGAGATGGACAGAACACACTTTGAGAAAACTGTTGAAAGTACTACCTGACAGTCCTTGTTCTGAAATCCCTAGAGTAAGAGAAGTAGGTCAAGAGTAAAGAACACATGGAGAAGTGAGCTCGAGACAGACATGAAGGCGATGAAGAAGCTGCGGAAAGACATTGAGCTGATGGCACGAGACAGGAAGACTTGGATACAAGTTTGTTGAAGGCCTATGTTCCTCGGGGAGCTGAAAGAGAAAAGAAGAAAATTTCCAAAATTCACATTTCCTGACTCAGCACTGTTGTTCTTATCAATAGCCAGTGCCGTCTTCAGACATGGGGACACGGCAGTGCCCAGGGGCCCCACGATTCTAGGGGCCCCATGCTGAGATGCTGCCATATTGTTCATAATACATCTCATGGCAGAGTGGATAATTACTCCATCTCTCGCTGGAAAGGCCTGGGATTAAAATCAAACATGAGGTGGGTAAGTTGATGAATTTTTTGTTGAAAGTACCATTAAATTATAAATCTATAGGTTTAATTTTATTGACCGTTTACATTTTTATTCCCATGAGTGGGTAGGGCTGGTAGGGACCCAGTGCATTGCTTTACCCAGGTCCTACAATGCTGTTAAGACGGCCCTGTCAATAGCAGACGCCACTAGACTGGACCATGTACACCTAAGAAAGTGAGAAGACATATTTGCCACTATCATCACACATCAAAATACTCGAACATTCAGATCAAAATTGTCACATTTCATTCATTCAATGTTATCATCAACAATTAAGTTGAATTTTTATTTTCTTTCTGTATTTCTTTCTTTCACTCTTTCTTTCTCTCTATTTTTTTTTACTGTACCCCTGCAGCCTAGATTAAAACAAAATCCAGCCCTCAAGATATTCGCACTGTGTCTGTAATTAAGTATTTACACCTATATGCTTTGTGTTAAAATCTAATATAAATAGCTGATTACTTACTGAAAACATACATCTAAACACAGAGCTGTGGTTTTAAAAAAAAAAGCAAGAGAAAGTAATGTGAGTTCAAAAGAAGAGTAGTAAAGGGCAAGTGTGATGACACAAATTTAGATCTAAGTATAGTCAGGAAATATTCTTTTGTCTCACCAACATTCAACTTAATGACGAGTGACTCATTATCCGATTAGATCAAAATGTAAGTAGTGTTACTCAACATTTTAGTGTCACAAGACGGTTACTCAGTCACAAATAGTGAATGACTTGCTGTCTAGTTAGTCAAGGAGAAAAACAGTCATATTGGTAACATCTTAACAAGAATTTTTCAAAACAACTGTAGGAGTTCGCCAGGGATGTATCCTGTCACCAGTGCTCTTTAACATTTATCTAGAACATATTATGCAGGAGGCTCTCTACGATTATAAATCAACCATATCGATTGGAGGCCGACCTCTGTGTAATCTACGTTTTGCTGATGATATTGATCTGATAGCTGGAACAGAATCAGAACTTCAAGACCTTACCTCTAGACTGGAGAAAGTAACAAGAACATATGGGATGGAAATTAATATAGAAAAAAGCAAGATATTGGTGAATAGCCATAAGAAACATGTTCCGACCAACATTACGTTAAATGGGCAAACGTTAGAAGAAGTTAACACCTTTAAATATCTCGGGTCCACTATATGTAGTGATGGAAGATCAAATAAAGAAATCAAGACAAGACTTGAGATGGCCTCAGCTGCCATGACAAGGTTGAATGTGATCTGGAAAAGTAACATCAGTTTTCCTGTGAAGATCAAATTATACAAATCACTTGTATTATCTATTCTCTTGTATGGGTGTGAGGGCTGGACACTCACTGCAGATACGGAGCGAAGGATTCAGGCTTTCGAGCATAAATGTTACAGAAGAATTTTGCGCATTTGCTATAAAGAGCACAAAACAAATGTCTATGTTAGAGAGAAGATAAACACCTATGCAGGCCATCAAGAACCACTTTTGTCAATAGTGAAACGTCGAAAGCTTGCCTGGTTTGGGCATGTAACTCGTCATGACTCCCTTTCGAAAACGATCCTCCAGGGAACAGTCGAAGGTAAACGGAGAAGAGGAAGGCAAAGAAAATCCTGGGCTGATAACATCAAGGAATGGGCAGGACACGGTTTCTCCACACTTGTACGCATTGCTGAGAATAGAGAGCAGTGGAGGACCCTGTCTGCTGATGCTTCCACCATGGCACCCCTACGACCCATTCACTTTAACCACATGAAACTATGTAAATGTAAATACATTTAGGCTGTGCGTATAATATTGTAATTTAAAGATGTAATTTTAATTTTGCTAGTTGTGTATGTCACTACTATTGCCATTACATACAGTGATATACGGGAATTACGATTTACGAGTAACATTAGTACAAAAAACATTACTAAGGATTCTGTATGGTCTGGTACGGGAGGAGGTCCATGGGGGTGACACCATGAGCTACCGAAATGGGTGACACGAACCCTAGTGACGCCACTGATGTTACCAGTCCCTCGCATAACCTTATATGTCCACTCTCTCTTCGGCATGCGTGCTAAGTAAATAAATATTAGACAAACATAAAGGTATGTTTTCAGGCACTCGTAAGAAAATAAAGAAGTAGAAAAGTAGACAACAGAAAAACAACAGACGTGAGTGGCTTACCCAGGACTCGAACCCAGGACCTTCCGTGCGACGACCCCGCCTAGCTGTGCAAGCGAATCACACTATCCTCCCTGCCATCTAGGACCCATGTTTTATTTTTATATTTAATTAGATTCTTATGTGTCCAATCTAGCCCTCACTTTCTTTCTTTCCTTTCCCTGACGAAGGCCTTGTGGCCGCAACGTTGGCTATTTTCTTTGTCTTTTGTCCTCGTAAAACGAATCACCTTTTTTCGTTTTTTTTTTTTCATACTCATCCATATAAGTCGCCATATCTTGAAGTAGCAGTAAAGTTATTTTTCTTTCTCCATCTCCTCCGAAACACCCGAGAACTTTGAGGGGCTGAATCCACAGTACCTATATGTAGCCTCTCTTCTTCCTTCTGGAGACTACCAACTGTTGTGATGGTTATATTTTGGTTCGGTTAGCGAATGTTCTGATTAGTGCTGATTTAATTATTATCAGCTTTGGTCGGGCTTACAGGTAGCCGACAACTTCAATAACGCGAACGAATATTGATGTGGTTCGAGAGCTGATATGTCAATGGTGATGACGACAACAACACTGACAAGATGTGTCATCAACTCGACCAACAGTTAGTAATGTACGCTGGACTCGTGGATCAACGTAGACGACACAATTTATTTGTACACGTAACAACTTCAATCATGGTCACACCAGGCATCATCAATCATGTATCAAATCACATTGGGACATCATGGTGCATAGCATTGATATATATTGATCATGTACTTGACTGACATACTAGATAACGGCTGACCTCTCAAGGGCGGCAATAAACGTTATGGCCAATGGTACTAAATACGTGGAACGTTAATATCAATTAATGTCCCATTTTTGGTTGGCTTCATAAACAATATATTTGAGACATCCATAGTAAATCAAAAGGAAGGCATCATATTAAAAAAAAACAGTGCATATTCATAATCCGTAGTAATAAACTTGATTGACTTCCCACAACCTGCCGTAGTCCGTTTGACGGCAAGGGTATTTTATATATATTTCTTACGTACGTGAACTTCCTCTTTCCAAGACACGTATTCAAGACTGTCAGGTTATCAATAAAAACTTCAATAACAAAATCATCAATTTAGTCCTCACTAGCAGCGGAATCTCACATCGCCGAAGCCCTGACTAAACTATACTGGCATTATACTGCACCACAATGCATCCAGCATTCACTTACGGTAGAAGAGAAGCTGCCAACGCTTCCTCCTGGAAGGTAATTAATACAATATAAACGTATGCCCATAGACTGGGGCTATGAAACAATACAGACCAATCTCTGACAGGTCTGGCTGACATCTTGAATCTCTCCTCACTACGTCATCAAAAATCATTAGCAACTCCTTCAATTTAATACCGCACCAAATATGTGCTCTTTCGTGCTCAACTAATTTAAACATTATTAACCATACTTAATTACGCTGATGCGTATCCTTTTAATAACAGTTAGACTTGTGTCAACACACAATACTGTTAAGTCCTACACCCTTAAAATACCCAGGGTGAAAAAGAACGTAACACTATACTATTTTTTATAACAAGTGTCATGGTAATATGTTAATACACAGTCATCAAAGCCATCTGCTGTATAAGTCATATCACTATCTAAACGTAGAACAGTACTCCAATTCAATGCACTAGCCCCTGTCAGGTAATACATGATTATCTTTTAACTAGGGGCTGGGATTGATTTAAAATAATCTTAATATATTAATCAGATTTTAAAAACAGAAGATTAATCGATCAATTTAGAACAGTTTGATCATTTTAAAAAAAAAATCAAAAATAACATGTTTTTTTTTAAATCACTAAGGACTTCGTTGATTTTACTTGTTTTAAGGCAACATCGTCGTGAAAAGGTAATGAAAATACTGAAAAGTTACAACCAAACAATTTATTATTATTGGCCATACTTCCCATATTCCATATCTCAAACCTCTAGCTTAGCACATGCTCTCGCATTTAAGAAAAAACATAAATATTAAAAAAAGAAACAGAAAATAAAATTTGTTATATCAGTTACTTACTTACTTACTTAGTCGTTCCTCTTCTACCGTGAGGTGTAGAAATTGGAAGATAGAGCGCCATACTATCCTATCGGCTGTCTTCCTCCTGGCCTGGTTCCATTCTAGTCCTCGGTCCTTCAGAGATTGTCTAATGTTGTCCTCCCAGCGGAGTTGTATAAATTAAACGATTTTAAAAATTTGAATCTAATAATTAATCTATACAGATCTCAGCCCTACTTACCTTAGCCTCATGATTAACAACCAAAATAATATCTCATGGCGTAACGACAGAACTTAGCTCATTGCTTAAACTCATCACTCACTCCTAAGTGCAAAACTCGTTTATTAACCGCAGCAACAACTTCTAATAAAAGTCACAGTGATGTACAACTATCAGGCACCAAAACTTCTGGGCCATACAAAATTACATCAGCCACAGAGAAAACGTCAAACAGCACAGCTTTTGTACAGCCATCATATCTTCTCACAAAAAAACAAAAAACAAACAAACAAAGAATAAAAAACAAACCACCTGGTCTCTGCAACATTACATTTGCGAAAGAGAAAAACTTCTAACAAACATCATAAGCAAAACAATCATTTCGCTCATCAAAAAAAAAAAAAAAAAAAAACCATATGGGCACTATAACTTTCAGTCACCGTCGACCTTTTGCCGTATTCAATCACCAAATACGCTCTTAAATCTAACGACCTTTTTCCACCACTCAGAGCGTGCTCATCACTCTTAACACTTGTTCACATCACGCAAAGATCATAAGACTCACTAAATATGTACTCAAAATCTCCACGTTAACCTAAAACTTGACCCAAACTCAGGGGTCACCACAACCTCATTGACATTCAACTAAAACAGCCACTCAATACTTCACCCAACACACACATATACATCTGTGACTGTGCACTTATGTGTTTAACTAGAGTGCAGTGATGGTCAATGATGAACAACAATAACAATAACACATGGACGAATATCCAGATGGTGTTTTTTTTTCTATGTTTTAAATATATTTTGTACAGATTAGTTTAGCTCAAACTGCTTCCCATGTAATCAAATAATGTGGTCTCCGAAGCAGCGGTGTAACTATCGCACTGGACTGAGCATGTCTCAGGGGGGCCCAACACCGGAAAGTAATGGCCGGAAGGGGTCCTTGATACAGGTTGATCCAGGGTTTGATTATGTATGTCCATGGTCTATTTATAAATAATATAATTGTGGGTCATTGAGTAATTGGTTCATCGGTTAGCAATGATATTTAACCACCGTTCTAGTTCCTTTCGAACTTCGTTGGAAGTATTGTAGATAAATAACTTCTATCTGTAAGAGTTCATCGTGCTGAATAACAATTAATACTATAACGTGATTGTTGCGTGCATATTTTGACGCACATATTACAAAAATCGATATGGCTATTTAATATGGGAAAAATATAGACATTCATTCATTTGTGTATGAAAATGCTGTCTATGGTAAAAGCGAGAGAATCCATGTTTGATTCACACTTTTGATTATAGGAGTAATCGTTCTGGATATTGATCCGGCGCAAGGATATTGCGCTTACGTTTGTACTTATTTTTTAGGGCCAGAAAATATATTAATTTGCTTATTGTGTTTATGGCCTGAATTCATATGTATTACATATTATTAGTACAAGTAGAATCAGTCCTATATTGTATATTTTGGATGGGTAGGAGGGACTAGATTCTTGTTATTCCGGTCTAGCGGAAGTATGAGTTGTCTTGACAAGTCGTGATGAGTTCCGATGTACCGTGATAATGGCGGGTACGCACTTTTCAAAGGGCTGGTAGATTCTTAAGGAAATATGATTCATGAAGTGGTTTTCTTCTAAAGGAGATGGTATCTCTACTATAGTTTATGTTAGAGACTCTCCTAAGGTACGGTACAATGTATAATTCGGACTCCATGTATTGCCAGACCCTATTTTGATGATCTCATGTCGATTCGACCTAGATGGAACATTGTGCTTCGTATCGCTAGGGTCGTGTTTTGTATCGACAAAGATGACAGACTTTCCTACAGCGGTTATGGCTACGTGAATTAACCTGATCACCGTAGAGCTGTATGGAAACATTTATGAAATCATTTATATACCCATTATAAATTAACTCTGGCTTATATTCACCTTCCTATGAATGAGTGAACGACAACTCAGGGAGGCGGCCATGTTAGATTTCAGTCATCATATGTTTTGATCACTGCCAAGAGAACAGATTATTTATCCTATTATCGGACAGTGACAGGGAGATCTCAATCTTGCTAGGAACCCCCTCTTTCGTGGTTTCATAATATATGCTACAAACTATGGACGTCAAGTAACTTTAGTTATTTACCGATCTGCCTTCACTGACGCGTTTAGTCAGATAGGGGGATGCGGCCATAATGTATCATGACAATTGAACTTTTGATGTACTGCCCATTATTTCTGAATGTGTCATGACTTCAGATCTGCTATGTATACCTACAAATTGATATGTCAACATACCATGATGTACTCGTATGTCCCAGTGTGTACGTCTGAATAAATTGAGTAAACAAAGATTCCAGCAGTCTGCATTGGTGCCTTGTAGACACAAGTGTATGAGTGGTTATATTGGTCAGCACACGAACGGTACACCATTCGCGGTAATCACACTCTACACTTCTACTTCATACATACACCATCCTGCGTCGGTTGGAGTGACCAAGTTTAGGGCCTGCTTCCCCTGGAGCCTTTGCCTTCCCTAACTCAGGACTAGGGTGAGTTACCCATTTACAGCTGGGTAGACTGGAGCATGCCTGATCTCAACAACACACCACTCTTCCTTACAGAGCATACCGACTGACACTTTACAGAGTGGAAAGAAGAAAAGAAACTTTACAGTGGCGAGCCAGATTCCTGGGTCCAGCTTACGCAGTTTTGTGTTGAGAATCACAGTTTACAGCTAAAAGAACATTTGTTTGACCACATCAACACCAGTAGGACAGCTATACAGTCGATGTCAGCTTGACCTGTATTACCGATAGGATGCTGTATCTAGGTCAGCGCTTGTTGACAGTTTTTCGCTGTACAGACAGTATTACACAGGACAGTGGTATCAAGTGTAGAAAATATCTGGAGCAGTATTGTTGACATTTCTCAACGTACAGAAGAATCACAGTGTTGTTGAACATAAAGTGCATAGTTCATCGTTGGATCTTCATATGCTCAACAGAGAAAAATTGACAGTGTAATAGTTTAAAATTAAATCTATTACTGAATAAAGTGGCAAGTTATTAGTATTAAAATAAACTGTGCCTGCTTTACAACACTATACCTGCAACACATTCCATTCATGACATAAATTATATTGTATGCTATATGCTATTTATGCTTACATGTTATTTGTTATGTATTAAATTAGTTTATGTTCTGTGTGACTAGTACAAGGTATGCCGAGTGACATTGGTCTGGTACTAGTATTCTATAGGTACACATTTTCTTAATTGGAAATTTGTTAGCAACAATTTGCTGCTATTTCTGTTAGTTGTGATGAGGTGTTCTTTTCTTCGTTGTTTTTGGTAATAATTTTGTGTTCCTTAGTTTTGTTTGATTTGTTTGTATAATTGTAGGTCTCATCTTTTCTTTCATTTCAGTTTTTTACACCCTTATGTTTATACACTGTGGCGTTATTTGTCTTGTTATATTATGGCAGTTATCATCACGGTTTCTGTGATCATTTTTTTTTCATTTCTCCTATTTAATTTAATTTGATCTCTGCAAATGTGTTCATATTGTCTTTTCTTGTTTGTCCTTTGTAATGTCTTTAGTTGACATAAACGTATAGTGGTATACACTGATAGTATAGTACAGATCAGTACTTTATGATTGTTATTGTTATAAAACAAAATGTACAAGACCTTTGTAAGGCTTGTCTCCCAAAGTGATTGGTAAAGGGAAATATTTTTTCCACAGGTACTCAAGTGATCTTTGATTACATTGAGGTATACAAGACCTTTGTAAGGCTTGTCCCCACAGTATTTGAGATACAGTTATTGTTGTCCACAGGTACTCAAGTTATCATTGGTTATTATAAACCATACAAGTTTGGACTAAGACTAAGTCTATGGTATAGACTTGTCTCCCATTAAAGTGAAATAGGGTAATTTATTTACTTTTTCAGGTTTCTGATTTAAGAAGACAATATGTCTACATTAGATTATTTCATTGCACAAGGAAAATCTCTTGATAAGACTGGAAAAGACTTAGAACAATGGGCTGTTGCTCAATATGACAAAGCATTAGCTGCAGAAGAGAAAAAAACTGCTGCTGCTGTTGAAGAAAGAAAAGCTGCTGCTGAGGAAAAAAGCTGCTGCGGCTGAGGAGAGAAAACTTCAAATAGAAGAAAAAAAAGCTCTGGCTGAAGAAAAAAGATTAGAAAGAGAAGCTGCTGCTGAAGAAAAAAAAGCTGCTGCTGAAGAAAAAAAAGCTCTGGCTGAAGAAAAAAGATTAGAAAAAGAAGCTGATACTGCTGCTGAACTTAAGAAATTGCAGATGCAAATGGAGGAAAGGAGATTTGAGGCAGAACAGAAGAAATTAGAAGCTGATGCAGAACAGAAAAAACTAGAAGTTGCTGCTGCTGCAGAACAGAAGAAATTAGAAGCTGCAGCTGAACAAAAAAAATTAGAAGTTGCTGCAGAACAGAAGAAATTAGAAGCTGCTGCAGAACAGAAAAAATTAGCAGCTGCTGCTGCTGCAGAACAAAAAAAATTAGAGAAGCTGAAGAGAGAAAAGCAATAAGAGAACATGAGTTTGAATTAGAGAAATTAAAATTGACATGTATGAGTAATGTTAATCAGGCATCTGGTGGTAATGGTAAACCCTTTGTGTACAAGGTCAAGGTACCAGCGTTTAACCCTACCAGTGATGACATAACATTTTGGCTTTCTAGATTTGAACGGGCTTGTCGATCTCATAATGTTGACAAATCACAGTATGTGAATCAGTTGTCTGAAAATCTAAAAGGGGAGTCCCTAAGTAAGTTATATTTTGTTGAAGAGGCCGACAAAGATAATTATGATGCTGTTAGGGCAGCTTTGATAAAGAGATATCAGCTGTCTGAGGAAGGTTACCGTCTTTTGTTTAAAACAATGAGACCTGAGGTAGGTGTAGAATTCTCAGATTTCATCTCAAAAGCACGAATTACACTTTCACGATGGATTGAATTATCCAAAACAGAGAAAACATTTGATGGTCTTACGGATTTATTGCTAAGAGACAAGGTCATGTCTTCTGTAAATAAATCATTCCTAGAGTTCTTACATGAGCGTAAACCTGGTACAATAAAGCAAATGGAAGAATATTGTGACCAGTATGCCACGGCACACCCTGACATGATTCTTAGTAACTCTAACATTAAAGAGAGTATGCCAGTTGCTTCGGCAACAGAATATAATCAGAATTACTCACACAAATTCCAAGGAGCTAAAAATAAATTTGATAAAAAGGTTAATTGGAATAGGTATCAAAACCAAGATAACCGCTCAAATCAGAGTTCTTCTTTGAAGAACTGGAATCGGGCTGATAGTCCTCGACACGCGAGGGGTACCCATAATGTTAGAAATTCTCGGAAAGGGAGTAGCTATAGGAACTACCCAAGTGCTTCATGGAGACAAAAGAAACAATATTACAGGGATACTCAATATAATGAGCATGATGATTATGATCATGAATGTTATGATTCAAACCCAAATAGGGGTTATAACAGAGGCAATAATAATTATAGAGACAATTATAACCGAGGTAGATCACAACACAAAAGACATGGTAAATCGTATTACCAGGCTAACTCTGCACAACAGGAGTTCCACGACACCGATAATCAGAATAATGATAAAAAAGACTCCAACAGTGTAGCAAATTCCGCTTTCGATTTTGCTAGAGCATCTGAGTGTTCGCAATGCAAAACATTATTCGATCCAACCACAGTGTCTACTTTAAGCTGCGGTCACCCGCTTCCCGCTCTCCATGCGTCAATTGCGCATAATGGAAGGGGTGCTCTTGTCTTTAATAGGGGCCTAATAGATGGTACTCCGGTATCAATTCTTTTCGATTCGGGGTGCACTACCATTGGAGTGAGGCAATCACTCGTAAATCCTTCTCGAGCTACAGGCAATATAGTCAAATGTGTAACATTTGGTGGCACATTGGAGAAGTACTCCACTGCCATTATCAATATTGCTACGCCTTTCTTTACAGGAGAGGTGCAAGCATGTCTCTTGCCGAATCCGATCGCTGATCTTATCATCGGTCGCATTCACGGGGTGAAAGAATGCACTCCACAGCAAATTTCTAATTGGGAAAATGTTAATATGCAATCGGCTAATGCAGTAATCACTAGGGCTCAAGCTCTTAATATGCCACAATCTTCACATTCTGAAGATAATGATGCGCAGATCCAAGATGATCCCTTGGAGATTTCCCACGATTCCTTTATCAAACAGCAGGAAGATGATCCTACTCTAAAGAAATTCTTTACTCTGGCAACAAAAGGTGATCCGAATAAGGATACTAATCGTAAATCTTGGATTACGATGAAGAATGGCGTACTTGTACGTATGGTACAAGACTCCGCTAAGTCCATTCATTCTCAAATCCTTGTGCCTAAAAATATGAGAGTTAAAATCTTACAGCACGCTCATGATTCGCAGTGTGCTGGACATATGGGTTTTTCCCGTACTAAAGCTAGAGTTCTTCAATCTTTCTTTTGGCCTGCTGTGAATAAGGACATACGAATCTATTGTCGATCTTGTAAAGTATGTCAAGAGATTAAATCCAGAGGTCCACGCCATGATGCACCTATTCAGGCTGCAGACATTCCCATTCGGCCATTTCAAAAAATGGCGATAGACATCATTGGTCCATTTAAGATAAAGTCTGCTAGAGGACACCAATTTATTTTGACGTGTGTTGATATGTGCACACGTTGGCCGGAGGCTGTTCCTCTAAAGAGCATAACTACTGCTGATGTCGCAGATGCTCTTTGGTTAATATTTTCTCGTCTGGGGTTTCCAGCAGAAATATTATCCGACCATGGTACCCAACTCATATCGGATACCATGTCTCAAGTAATGTCGACTCTGAAGATAGAGAGATCGCTGAGTAGTATTTATCATCCTATGTCCAATGGGATGGTGGAACGTTTGAATAGAACTCTGAAAAACCTACTAGGTAAGATAACGGAAGATCATCCTCAGGATTGGGATAGGGTTTTACCCGCGGCTCTCTTTGCATATAGAGAGGTCGCCAACGAACATACAGGATTTTCTCCCTTTGAACTTGTCTTTGGCGCGAAACCGCGAGGTCCTATGTCCTTACTTCATGATCTTATAACTGCTGATAATATTGTCGATGACACAAAATCCTCTTATGAATATGTCATCGCACTTAGACACAAGATTATTGAAGCATGCAAATTGGCAACTGCTTCTTCTGAATTTGCGAAACAGAAGGCAAGGGAATTTGCCAATAAAAAGAGATGTTTGCGACAACTTTGTCCAGGTGACAAAGCATTTGTCTTGCTACCTTGTAGGGAAAATAGACTTCTCATTTCTTGGAAAGGTCCGTACGATATAATATCAAAAGTTTGAGATGTTGACTATATCGTCGATATTGACGGGAAGCGTAAAACCTTCCACATCAACATGCTCACGGAATTCCATGAACGTCCTGATTATTTACAACCTGTTTTCCAGGCAACGGACGATTTTCCAGTCCAACATGGACAGTACTCATCTCTGTCAGTAATACAGGATGAGGAAACGAGTTTCTCGGATGTAAATTTACCTTTTCCATGATTCCTCTTCACTCTAATGAATCATGGAAAGATGTTGCAATTTCTCCAGAATTATCTCCAGGAGAGCAGAAACAAGTTTCTACTATGTTAGAACAATTTCAGGATGTCCTTACTGACATTCCTGGTCAAACGGATGTCATTCAACATGACATTATTCTTACTGACCATAGTCCTATAAGAGTCAGACCGTATCCTATCCCGATACATTTTCAAGCACAGGTAGAGAAAGAGTTAGATGAGATGATAGAGTTAAAAATTATTGAACCATCCACATCAGCATATTCTTCGCCGATGGTTATAGTACGGAAAAAAGACAATAACATACGTCTGTGCGTGGATTATCGCAAATTGAATCAAGTGACTAAATTCGATGCTGAACCTATGCCTTTACTAGAAGAGCTACTTACGAGACTATCGAATTCTCACTTCTTTACTAAACTCGATTTGTCTAAGGGATATTGGCAAGTTCCACTATCCGAACACGCCAAACCGTTTACTGCTTTTTCGACGCCTAGGGGTCTATTCCAATGGAATTTCATGCCTTTCGGTCTTATGAACGCCCCTGCTACATTTGTACGCATGATGCGTCGAATCCTATCTCATCGCTCAGATGTCATTGCGTATCTTGATGACATCTGTCTTTTCAGTGATACTTGGAACGATCACTATAATGGTATAAATGAACTATTGTCTATCTTACGCGAGCATAACCTGACAGCGAAACCATCGAAAGCATGTATTGGTTTTAGCGAAATATCTTTCTTAGGACACCGTGTTGGTCATGGGTTCCTAAAAACAGAAGACCATAATACAAGTAAGATACTTAACATTTCTATTCCTAAGACTAAAAAGCAAGTACGAAGTCTCTTAGGTCTAATACAATTTTATGGACGATTCATCCCGAATCTGTCCTCCATTATGTCACCTCTTTCTTCCTTGCTAAAGAAAGGGTCTCCTAATGTAGTCCATTGGACTCAAGAATGTCAATCCTCTTTGGATAAGGTTAAAACTATGTTTTCTACTTCACCTATCCTAGTATTGCCTTCTAAGGATAAGACATTTATTCTTCGTAGTGACGCTTCATCCACCGGGATTGGAGCTGCACTAATGCAAGAGTACTCTGGAACTCTGCATCCTGTGATGTATATTTCTCGGAAATTAAATGCCGCAGAGAAGAATTACTCGGTCATAGACCGTGAATTATTGGCTATGGTTTGGTCAATCCTTAAACTGCAAAGATTTCTTCTGGGCGCGCATTTCATTGTGGAAACTGACCAGAAAGCTCTTACGGCTATTCAGAGTAAAAATCTGAAGAGCGCGAGATCAACGCGATACGCGATTGCTCTACAGCCATTTCATTTTTCGGTGCGAGCTATCCGTGGGTCAGAAAATGTGATGGCAGATATTTTGTCTAGATGCCCACATGATTCATAACTGTTATACAACTTTGATACAGTTGTTTCTATGTTGAAATGTGTACACATATGTAATATATCATATATTGATTGTAACACTACTTAGCGGTTCATTAATATTTATTCACCGCTGATCTTTCAATGTTTTTCGTCTTTGATGATCATGATGTTAAGATATCTTAGATGAAATTTATGTATAAACTAAGGTGGAAATTGTGTCATTGCTATTATTGTAGTATGCGTTGGTGACACCTCTCTGGAAATATTTATACTTAGAGAAGTACTTTCTCTAAGGTCATAAAACTTATGCTTATCATCTGCGCATTGTATTGGTGCGTTGTGAGCCTATTGTATGTTGCTCCTAGATGTATTTCAAAAAAAAAAAAAAATGTACCATTTTTTTTTCCCGAGGGGTGTGGTAATCTGTTGCGTGCATATTTTGACGCACATATTACAAAAATCGATATGGCTATTTAATATGGGAAAAATATAGACATTCATTCATTTGTGTATGAAAATGCTGTCTATGGTAAAAGCGAGAGAATCCATGTTTGATTCACACTTTTGATTATAGGAGTAATCGTTCTGGATATTGATCCGGCGCAAGGATATTGCGCTTACGTTTGTACTTATTTTTTAGGGCCAGAAAATATATTAATTTGCTTATTGTGTTTATGGCCTGAATTCATATGTATTACATATTATTAGTACAAGTAGAATCAGTCCTATATTGTATATTTTGGATGGGTAGGAGGGACTAGATTCTTGTTATTCCGGTCTAGAGGAAGTATGAGTTGTCTTGACAAGTCGTGATGAGTTCCGATGTACCGTGATAATGGCGGGTACGCACTTTTCAAAGGGCTGGTAGATTCTTAAGGAAATATGATTCATGAAGTGGTTTTCTTCTAAAGGAGATGGTATCTCTACTATAGTTTATGTTAGAGACTCTCCTAAGGTACGGTACAATGTATAATTCGGACTCCATGTATTGCCAGACCCTATTTTGATGATCTCATGTCGATTCGACCTAGATGGAACATTGTGCTTCGTATCGCTAGGGTCGTGTTTTGTATCGACAAAGATGACAGACTTTCCTACAGCGGTTATGGCTACGTGAATTAACCTGATCACCGTAGAGCTGTATGGAAACATTTATGAAATCATTTATATACCCATTATAAATTAACTCTGGCTTATATTCACCTTCCTATGAATGGGTGAACGACAACTCAGGGAGGCGGCCATGTTAGATTTCAGTCATCATATGTTTTGATCACTGCCAAGAGAACAGATTATTTATCCTATTATCGGACAGTGACAGGGAGATCTCAATCTTGCTAGGAACCCCCTCTTTCGTGGTTTCATAATATATGCTACAAACTATGGACGTCAAGTAACTTTAGTTATTTACCGATCTGCCTTCACTGACGCGTTTAGTCAGATAGGGGGATGCGGCCATAATGTATCATGACAATTGAACTTTTGATGTACTGCCCATTATTTCTGAATGTGTCATGACTTCAGATCTGCTATGTATACCTACAAATTGATATGTCAACATACCATGATGTACTCGTATGTCCCAGTGTGTACGTCTGAATAAATTGAGTAAACAAAGATTCCAGCAGTCTGCATTGGTGCCTTGTAGACACAAGTGTATGAGTGGTTATATTGGTCAGCACACGAACGGTACACCATTCGCGGTAATCACACTCTACACTTCTACTTCATACATACACCATCCTGCGTCGGTTGGAGTGACCAAGTTTAGGGCCTGCTTCCCCTGGAGCCTTTGTCTTCCCTAACTCAGGACTAGGGTGAGTTACCCATTTACAGCTGGGTAGACTGGAGCATGCCTGATCTCAACAACACACCACTCTTCCTTACAGAGCATACCGACTGACACTTTACAGAGTGGAAAGAAGAAAAGAAACTTTACAGTGATGAATCAACCTGAACAAAATTAACGTGGTAAGTCCGTGGGTTTGAGTCTAACATTTATTGACAATATAACATATGACGACATCCCAAGCATTGGTCATAGTACACATACATTGCATCTGAATTCCAATTGAATATATATTATTATCAGTCCGTGTCCTAACGAATTAATGTCAACAGAACATCATGGCTATATGTGCGCGCTGCTGTGGTTCAGACAGCCGGTAGTGAGCGCATGTGTCTTGACGAATATATATAAGACTGATTAACGATCCTTCCATAATTCAGGTTATCTACTAACCTTATAATTCCATCCTTTATAATATCAATCTGGACTGACCCTGTGTCCTTATATAAAATTCTGTATTTGCGGCAATTTTGAAGCCTAACATTGGAAGGATGTGAGACTTTTTTTTTTTTTTTTTTTTTTTTTTTTTATAAAAAAAAAAACCTGTATTGGGTTCTGATTGTAACAACATTTGTATCCAAACACAAAGTTTACAACAGTATGGCAATAAAGGTAAAAAAGGATGTACAAATGTGCCAATAGGGGCATTTATGACGGTGTATCTATATATATATATACACACACACCCATACCCACCCACGCACACACGCATGCACGCACACACATCCCACTCACCCACACACACATACACACCCACACACCCACTCACCCATACTAGCACACACACACACATAACGGATGTCAAAATTGTACATTGTTCATAAAGCAACGATATCAGGAATTCTAAACAATATCATAGTGTGGTGAAGTGGGATGTTATAAATATTTATAGGGGACTTAGTGTACTGACTGAGATCAGCTGTGAAGGTATATATATATCTAATAAGAGTAGTGTATTATATATAACCTTACTTGCTGCCACATATGTATACCTCAGTCAGAATTATTCTGGAATAGTGTGATGACTACGTTATATGTCTAGGGTATGTGTATGATAAAGTGTAAGTCAAAACAACAACAGACAGATCAACAATTTAATTTATTCCACTACACTTGACAACACTGTGACACTCACATACATAAAACACTCTACAAGGATATCTTAAAGGAGTCACTGATAACTTTTCAAATAACAATATGTATTCATTGCTGTCATGAATGAATATGTGTCCTGATTCAAATACAAAGGGAACCAGGAATCACAATCAATTTTAATTACAAGTTATAAGTACAGAATTTATCAATATGAATATTGTAGTGATATATATTATTAAAAGTATCCTATGTGTGTCAGTTGTGTAGTAGTAATATGAGGTAATACTGGTTTTGTTTTGTTCAAGCTCTGTTGGTATTTGTCATCATGACTTCAATAGTTTGTCTTTATTGGAACTAGTATTGGAGATGTTCTCAGTTCCTGATATTAAAACAATTTAATTCCCCTCTTAATGTTATTTTTACAATGTCATTTTAAGATGGGGGTACATAATGTTGAGCTCAGCTGGCCAGATCAGCTTATCTTGCGTGATGGCGGCAGGAAAAGACTCCTCTGCTCGATTTCTCCCCTGTGCTCTGGAGACACCTCACTGATAGCTAAATGGACCAAGGAGTATGCTGTCCGACTCTGGATTCAGCAAAACTCTGACCAGGTGCTGCTCAATAACGTCAAGACCACGGTCCCACAATTCATGGAAATAAACACAGATACGTTGACTAGCAATGAATTCTGGCACAAATACTGGCACAAATTCCCATCTGCTTATGTTCCAGGCTTTTATTTAGCAAAAATATGAGCTGGCTTCAACGCACTGTTGCTTCATCAAGCTTATTTGAACTAGTGGTCTCGAACTAACGCTCCTAAGTGATTATATCAGCGAGTCTGGCCAATGGAGCCACGTTTCGACAAGTGTTTGAAAAAATTTTACCTTCCTACGTCTCCCCTAACAACCAAGGATAGCATTTATAGTCCGACTAATCGTGTTTAGCCTTACATATCATTCCAGCCAATCAGTTCAAATGTAACTTGTGGCCCATTTCCCGTACAATGGTGGTTTAAAAAATCTACCACTGAGCGATTCTGATTTTGGGTGTTGTCTGACAGCACCATCATTTTATTTTGGCTATAACTTGTTAATTCCTAGACTATTTGCGTAACGTTTTACATATTCTTTGTCAGCAAGCCCTAAGGAACCCAAATATACAAATTTAAAAGAGCTAAGTGGCTGCGTTCAAAATATGCAATTTCTTCTACCTCCTGTTTCGAAGATGTGCTGTCTGGGTACTGTAATGTTTTCAAACGTAAACCCATCTAATGTCATCTTTTCTAATAAGCGTTTTTCCAGGTTTTTTAAAACCTAACTCTGGGAAGGTTAGTGTTTTTATCACTGTCCGTCCGAAAAAAAGTTAGTGCATGTGGCCTTACACGCGTGATGGCAGCAATTGTGTATCGCGCGACGCGTGTTTAGTGTTGCACGTGTTCGGCTTTATGCCTCTCCCTTCTCTCTATCCTTTAGTCCATCTGTCTGTTCGTTTTGGTAACGTAGTATAATTAATGTTAGGATTAATTTAGGTCATTACGCAGTGTGCCTCTCAATGTTTTTCTTAGAAATGCAATATCCGTTTTAATGTGTTGTGGAAACGCTTGTATTTATGCAGTGGCTTATATTTAACGTGGAAACGTTACAATTTGCAGACGAAGCATAAAACAAAGGGGGATTTCGAGTACATTCTTTGTGACAGCACTGTTATTTTACCATTGCTCTTTTCTTTATTAGAATTTATTTGTTAGGCTTTATATTTACCTGATAATTTATATATGTGGATTAGAATATTTCACGACACATAGAATGATGTGAAGTATTTACAAACAAAGCTACCTTACTTTGCATGACGACCAAAAGGTCAATAAAAGCTTAATTAAGTATTAAACTACAAAAAGGTTTTAAATCTGTTCTAAAAAATATGTAAATATTCTACTGTCGTAATGTCTACCGTCATAAACAGCCCTATTCCTACATGTCCATACAAGATATCTAAAGCTAGCTAGTAAAGTCAGTAGTTTAAGTTCTGTCTGTCTCGACATCTGTGGTAGTGTGTTAAGCATGACTGTTCTGTACAAATTTAATGTGTGTTGTGAGTTTGAGGCTATTACTTTCCTTAATTTGTTTAATGTAGGGACCACTGTCCTACATGTGTAAAACAAGTGATCTTCTGTCTCTATAATGTTATCACTGCATAGTTTACATGTTGGTGCTGATCTGCCTGCGTTTGTTGATGATTTGTTAGCAAGCGGTGTTGAACTGTGTAGTAATCTGAAAGTGACTTCTTTTGCTTGTGGTTTGATGTCTATTGCATGAATGTTTGTGAAACTCTGTGTGTAGTCGGTTATAAAAAGGTTGTACCCTCTTCGTGTGTTCAGAGGTGTTTCTTGTGCTGCAACTAGAAGTTTGTATATAAGTTTGGTGTCCTGTTTTATTAAATGTTTGTTCCCTTCTAGATTTTGCAGACATATTGCATAAAAGGGTGACGGTGTACACAAAAAATGAGGTTGGTTATTATTTAGTTTACAAAAATTTGATAATCTTAACCCAATATAATAGTGTGCCAGTGGGTATAGACTCGGGCTTTTTGTAACTTCCCCTATGTATTTAATTCTTAAAGCTTTAATTTTGGTGTTGATATCTTGTAAGGCTATCCCCCCTTTATTTTTAGGTTGTATTAGAGTTGCGTGTTTAATACTGTACCAAGTGTTCCTAAAAATGAAGGCCCTAATTAGTTTATTTATTTCTGTTATAATCTTTTTAGGTACAATCTGTATGTTTGCTATATAAATTATTTTTGGCATAATAAAACAATTGATTATAACGCTTCTTCCGAAAATGGTGGCTGTTTTGTATTTGTAAATTTCCAGCATACTTTGAATTTTCCCTAACAATTTTGTCCATGTTTCTTTATTGGGGTCTTGTGGATTGAAAGAAAAATGTATCCCATAAATTTTGATTTTATTTACTTGCGTTAGTTGGAATGGGAAATCTGATCTATTGCCCCATCTACCTATTCCCATTATACTAGATTTTTGAATATTTAATTTGGATTCGCTAGCGTATCCAAACTCTGTAAAATCTTCTAATATATTTTTTATAGAATCTTTTGTTGTTGGAAAGAATATCGCATCATCGGCGTAGGCCAACAACTTCTTTTCCCCTGTGCCGGGAACGAAAGTTCCCGTGATATTTGTATCTTGTCTTATTCTTTCCAAAACTGGTTCTAATGTTATTACATATAACAAGGGCGATAATGGACAGCCCTGCCTGACAGATCTCGTTAATTTGAAAGATTTGGTTAAACTGTGGTTAATCAATATTTTACTTTCGGGTTTTGCGTATAAGATTTTAATCAATTTTCTAAAATATTTCCCTATGTTATTTGCTTTAAGACTTTTATGCAGAAAGGCATGTGATAATCTATCAAATGCCTTTTCCTGGTCTAAAGATAATATGGCGCTCTGGTACTGCCTATCATGCGTGTATGTGATTAAATCTCTAATGAAGTGTGTGTGTCTACAAATGTTCCTACCTTGTACACTACACTGCTGATCATCATGTATCAAGCTGTGCATGTGTGTTTTAAGCTTCAGAGTGAGTGCTTTAGCTAGAATTTTATAATCGACATTTAAAAGGGAGATGGGTCTAAAATTCTTAATTGACTTTTTGTCATTACTGTCCTTAGGTATTAATGTAATATAGGACTGATTTAAACTATCCGGGAGTTCCCCCTTTTGGAATGCTTCTTCAAGCATTTTAATTAGGATGGGGCCTAAACAGGGGAAGAAAGCAATGTAAAATTCTGCAGTTAACCCATCTGGCCCGGGTGCTTTATCTTGTTGAAAGGTTCTAAGGGCCTCTTGTAAATTGTCTAAAGTTAAAGGTTGGTCTAGCTTCTCACTTTCCTCATCACTTAAACATTTTGTGTATTGTAAAAACTTATCTTGTATATTTGGTTCAGTTCTTTCTTTAGTATATAATTGTTTATAATATTCAAAGAAAGCGTGACTAATGCTGGTGTTGTCTGTTTTCTGTTGTCCTTTCATGTCAATTATTTCGTGTATCTGTCTACTGTGTTGAACGTTCTGTTCTATTGCTAAATATTGCCTACTAGAGATTTCTTGCGTTATAGTGTTTAGTTTTGTCCTAAGTAGTGCTCCCTGGTAGGTATACTGTCTATATTGATCTAACTGTTCTTCTAAGGTATGGATGTGAGGGTTCGTGTTGTCTAAACTTTTGGCTAAACTAATTGCTTCTTCTAAAATCCCCTCTTCTTTTTTAAACTTCCTGTGTATAAGTGTGGCCAAAATCTGTGTTCTATCTCTTATTGTGTTTTTAACATATCCCAGTATTGTGCGATGTTATTATTGGGAATGTCCTGCGCATAACCTTGTATTAGTTGTGTTATTTGCTCTGTGTAGTTAGTGTTTTTAAGTAGATTATTGTTAAATTTCCAGTGCGGGAATCTCTTTACTTGTTTGTGCGTGTGTCCCGTGCTTAAAGATATGTATACTGCATGGTGGTCTGTAAATTTAAGAGTATTTTTTATGTGGTATGTTTTATATATAAATATTGTTACTAGTGGTATAAATTCTATCTAGTCTTGAGGCCAGTCTGAGATATGGGATTGTCTTGTCATAGTATGTAAAGGTTTGTTTGTTGGGTTCTATTTTCCTGTATGCGTCTGAAAGGTCGTGTTCGTCTAACATAGCCTGAACTTGTAGTACAAGTGAAGACTTTTCTCGTGTCTGTGCTCTCGTGAAGCCGCTAGACCGGTCTAGGTCAGACAGACACAATTAAAGTCCCCCCCCCGCCCTTAAATTTTCTTAGTCCCTTTAAAATGTTCCGTTAGGATGTCGTGTAATCCGTCATAAAACCTAGGTCGGTCAATTTTCGTCGCTGGTGCGTAAATATTGATGAGTGTGTGCAAGTCATGTTTGTTGTGTTTGTTTTTTATTTGTATAATGACAGTTCTGCCACAATTGTCAGTTCTATAATGTACTGCTTCCCAATCTTCATTAATTTGCAGTATGGCTACACCACTACCACGGTTGGTGCCTAGGGCGAACCAGCCATGTTTAAGTCCTAATTTAGTTACTATTTGATTGGCATGAAACTCAAAAGTAACGCCGGTCTGCTGTAAAAACAAGAAATCCGGTTTATCTTTTTTAATCAGTTTAATTACATGGTCTAGTTTATTTCTCAAACCATTAATATTTAGAGATATTATCACTAGACTGCATGACGAAGTGGTAACTGAAGGTTGGCCACCCGTTATAAACTGTCTACCTGGCAAAGTGGCAGATTGGTCACTTCCCGTATCTAAACTATTTAACGAATCGGGGACTGAGTGCAGGCCGTTCGTCTTACTTAAGTTGCCAGACAAAGTAGTGATCTGGGGCTGGCTACTTGTCCCAGATGAACTACTCAATAAAGTGCTAGTTGGCCATTTGCCACATGTTATAATAGATGTCCCTGGCAAAGTGGTAGGTTGGTCACCTGTTACACATAGCCTACACGGCAGGGCAGTGACTGTGAGCTGACTTCCTGTCATGACTAAACCACTTGATACATTTGTGTCAACACTGCTTGACAAAGCAGTGCCAAGGGGCTTGCCGCTTCTCCTAATTTGACTGTTCGACAAAATAGTGACTGTTGGCTGGCTATCTGTCGTTTTGCTCTGATAATTCGGGCCAAGTGCGGAGACCGCGCTGTCTGGCCCTTCCACCACGGAAGGGGGGGGGGGGGGGGGTTGGCTGTTTAATTATACCTGTGCGCATTTAAGGGTGTGTGCAGTGTGTGTTTGTGTGTAAGAACAAAACAGCAAAGGACCTATTTACACCTAAAACAACTCTTAAAACACAATGTGAGAACACTCCTAAACTATAGGGGTTGTCACTTTTTACTAAAATAAAATACATTATTATTATTATTATTATTATTTTAAAACGTTCCACATGAGCCGACTGGAGGGGGCACATCCTCCCACGCACTGGTAGAATGGTGTCCATCTTTTTTGGCAAGCTCACAGAAGGGGATAACCTCGGGATGCGCACATGCACCGTTTGTCATCAGTTTTCTGTAACGTACACACATCACTTGCCTAAAGCTGGTCAGTTTCTGCTTGCACTGGGCCTCAGTACAGGGAAGAGGAATTCTCAGCAGTAAGCTCATTCACTTACGTCTTCAAAAGGGTTGCCCTTCAATAAACAGGCTTGCTTGCGACATCAGGGCGTCCATGGCCTCGTCTTCTTCC
Source organism: Oreohelix idahoensis (assembly GCA_024509875.1). NCBI lineage: Eukaryota > Metazoa > Mollusca > Gastropoda > Stylommatophora > Oreohelicidae > Oreohelix > Oreohelix idahoensis. The sequence continues at coordinate 572,002 of JAMPIV010000465.1, forward strand.
GCGGTCGCCCAACAGGGGTACAATTTATCTCCTACTTTGTTGACTCTTCCGGAAACTGGCTGGATTCATCAGGTTGAAACACAGTCCGCTCCGGCTCGTCAACTACTGGTGTTGACACGCTCTTGAGGGAGGGTTCTGAAGTAGACGCCCTAGGCGATGGTGGCATGTCTCTTTTACTAGGGGAGCGCTTGCTCGGCGACCTGCTGTCACTGCGTTTCACCTCCTTCTGCTTCACAGGACCCATTGCCTGGGACAATAGTCTCTTCCTGTTCTTGTTATCTTTTTTAGAGAGGACCGCTGTAAAGTCCTCTTCATCGACGCTGTCTTGGGGGCTATCTGGGGCAGGGAGCTCATCTGCCCTGCTCTGTTCAGCTGGTGTTTTGTCAACAACCACTACTTTTTCTCCACTTGTTTGCTTCGCCTGGGTGGTGGCCGACCGCTTATTTGGGCACTGGCTAACCCAATGTGTATCTTGCCCACAGATGGCACATTCGATCTTTCTTCCCGGTAGGAACACCCATACCCTATGGAATTTTTCTGTCGGTCCCTCCATCTTCAAGTTTACAAAATGTGGTATTCGATGGTCTGAGGGTTTGTACATAAAATTCCACTTATCGTGGGCTGTCCTTATTCTTGAGACTTCTGCTTCCTTGTCTCCTGTCACCGCTACAGCTAGGCGCCTGGCCGCCTCTGCTTTCACTGTTGGGGGCATCCAATGTAATACTCCTTTAGACTTTTCTTTATCCAAGTGTTCTATGTATACAGTCATTTGTGGGTTACTCCACTCAAGTTTTCGGCCATGTAATCCAGTGTAGTGCTTCATGTGGGCCGCCGTCGTCAAAGTGGCGTACCACTTGAAAGGCCCCACGAATCTATACAGGGTAGCGACGCCACTCGTTCCGACGCCGGCTGGTCCGGCTAGAATGCTGGCAATAAGGGAATACGAGGCTCTATTAGCCTATGGCCCTGCGATTGAGATCACCAGTGTTCCTGGTTTATGTATATTACCACACTCCAAATCTTCTTCCATGTTGAGGACAAAAGTAGGTATTGCTGGTGCAGGCATTATTTATCTCTCTTTCTTGGTTGAAACAACCAAATTAGAATAGCAAAAACGAAGTCACAGGTGTTAGCTAAGCTAAACTTAACTAACACGACCACAAATGTCCAGAAAGCACAAAAATCTTTAACTTGAAGGATGTGAGACACGTCTTCACGGCTTGACGATCAACGTAAAAAGGGCCCAGTATCTAAGTCACGAAGCGTGACCTTATCAACGCTAACACGTCACAATTTGACCGTGTAATTTGCGTTCACTAATCCGTGAAGTATCAGCATCAATCTATATTAATTCTATCAACCTAAAATTGCGCACTGCCAACTATAGCAGACGACATCAATAAAAACACCGTAACAGTCCACCCACACACACACACACACACACATATATATATATATATATATATATATATATATATATATATATATATATATATATATATATATATATATATATATATATATATATATATATATATATATATATATATATATATATATATATATATAATTAATGTTATCATTTTTAGTGTTTTTCATAAACCAATAGGATTATTTCTTCGGTAGCTTTGAAGGTTAAGTTCTGACTAATCTAATTTTCTATTTAATCCTGTGAAACCTTCATATACCTGGGGCCTCAGGACATTGTAATAATGACACTGATCGGTGACTAAGAAACGCATCTTAATCATATTATATCATATGTATATTAACAAAATAAAATGCTTTTTAAGATGTGCATCTAACACATGGTATAACAGTTTCTGTTTTTCTTTTCTTTTTCTTTTTTTAAAAAAATCAAATTCAGCTAACCATTTCATTGTATTTTCTGGTGGCTTTTCTTTTGGAATATGTTTCATATCAGGTCAAACAAGAACCAACGGTGGCTTTGGTAAGGCCTGACATGGAGCAACCCTGCTGATAACATTAAACCGTTCTCCTAGCTCTGGAAACCGTTGGGGCAAGAAAGGTGTATGGAGATTGAAAAACAGCCCGAACATTCATCTAGATTTTTTTTTAAAGTGAAGGCGAATAGCACACGCCCCCCTCACCGTTTATTTTCAGCTACAACTAGAAAAACAACAATATCAACTACCACAAAGACAACATTTACAGTTACAACAATAGCCACAACTTCAAAGTAAAAAACAACAAATACCACAACATCGATTATCACGACAACAGCAAACAACAATAACAAGAACAAAAACCCACAATAACAACAACCACAACAATAAGTACCAGAACATCAACTACAACAACATCAACTTCAACTAACACAACAAAAACTAACACAATATCAACTAAAGCAATATTAACTATGACAATATCAACTACATCTACATCAACTGAAACAACATCAACTACAACAACAGCAAAACAACTACATCAAATACCACAACATCAACTACAGCAACAACAAAACAACTACATCAAATACCACAACATCAAATACTACAACATCAACTACCAGAATATTAAATACAACATTATTAATAACTACGACAACATTACCAACTAAAACTACAACAAAGGCAACATAAACAACTACAACAAATGCATCAACAACTATACCTACTACAACAACTACAATGGCATCAACTAAAACTATAACAATATCAGGAACAACAATAACAGCATCAACACCACTAACATCTACAACAACAACATCATCAACTACAACAACAACTACTAAAAAACATGTCCTATCCTGTACTTCCCCAGAGAGACAGACGTACAGAGAAAACAGACAGAGACAGACAGGGAGAGACTAATATACAGAGACAGACAGATGTGGAGACATACAGACAGAGAGAGACAGACAGGCATGCAGAGAAACAGAGGGATAAGCAGACATGATAAGAACACTGCGAAGTCAAACCAGGAACCACCCAAACCGCACCATATTTTTGCTATGAAAAGAGTGCATCACCGGGAGTAGTCACTCTCACGATATTAATTGTAACAATGGAATACAGGACCCAGTGTTCGCCCGATAATTTTCAAAAGTTATTTGTACCAGAAATTAAATATACCATTTCTTATTGATTTTGACATGCTGATTTCAAATATCATAATGAAATTCACCGATTGGCTCTGGTTTTATTTTAAATGATGAATTTACACTACAGTAATACAAATAATGTATGCTTGTTTAATTCTCTGGGGTGAACAGCTAGTCTTTCTACTTTAGCATTATAAAAATTGTGGTTACATACTCAGTTAATTGATATTTCAACATAAAATGATAGAAAAAATAAAAACATTATTTAAAGTTCACATATCATGTTTTGTTTTTAAAATGGCACATTTGAACCCATTCCATCATTATTCAGTCGCTGTTCGAGCTCTCTTTGCTTGCTTCTTGTAGTCAATCGATGAGGTGTCTCTTGTCACAGTTCAACAGTAATCAGCAAGCATTGAAGGGCTCCAGTTGCCTTGATACCTTGTCTCCATAGCAGCAATGTCCTGGTGAAATCGTTCACCATGCTCATCACTGACCGGTCCAGTTTGACGTAAAGAAATCCAGATGAGAATCCAGAAAATTAATTTTCAAAGACATGTTGCAGCCAAGACTCTTATACTTCAGAAGGAGATTTTCTACAATTTCATTGTAATTATCAGATCTGTTGTTTCCAAGAAAATTATCCACCACTGACTTAAATGCTAGCCATGCTGCTTTTTCCTTGCCATGCAACACGCAAAGAAACTCGTCATCATGAAGAAGTTTTCGAATTTGCGGACCAACAAATACTCCCTCTCTTATTTTAGCTTCACTCAGTCTTGGAAATTTTCTGATGAGGTATTTGAAAGCCTCATCTGTTTTCTCCATTGCCTTGACAAAGTTTTTCATGAGACCCAGCTTAATGTGCAAGGGTGGCAACAAAATCTTGCTGGTGTCGACAAGTGCTGGGTTCTCAACGTTCTTACTGCCAGGCTGCAATGACTGCCTGATTGGCCAATGTCTTCTGATATAATGGTCATTTCGTGCACGGCTATCCCACTCACAGAGAAAGCAACAGTACTTGGTGAAGCCACCCTGTAGTCCAAGCAAAAGAGTGACCACTTTTAAGTCACCGCAAAGTGACCAATGATGATGATCGTAGTTTATACACTTCAAAAGCTGCTTAATGTTTTCATAAGTTTCTTTCAAATGAACTGCGTGACTAACTGGAATTGACGGTAACACATTACCATTATTCAACAAAACAGCTTTAAGACCCGTCTTGGATGAATCAATGAAAAGCCTCCACTCTTCCGGTATGTAATTGATTTTGAGGGCTGCCATTAAACCAGAAATGTTGTGGCACGCAGAAAGGTCACCCTCTTTGAAAAAGAATGTAATAAGCGGCTTCTGGCGGTTCCTATACACAGAAATTGTAACATCTTCTGCCAGGAGATTCCACTGTTGCAATCTGGAACCCAAAAGCTCCGCCTTGTTCTTCGGTAAATTCAGATCTCTTACAAGATCATTCAGTACACCTTATGTTATTAAGTGTGGTTTAGTGGATGTAGTTTGCTCAAAATCTGGGTCGCTTGAGGTTGATGGTTCAGGACCACCAATGTCCTCTTCTTCATCAGTGGAAGCAGCTGAAAATGATTCTGGCACTTTGGGAACTGGTAGGTCATCGCCATGTGGTACCGGACGTATTTTTTGGATATTCCAGAGTCCATTTTTTCTTCTTTGATATGCCTTTCCCAATTGGAGGGACCATGCAAAAGTAACAGTTGTTGAGATGATCAGTGGGCTCTCTCCAAATCATTGGGACTGCAAAAGGCGTAGCTTGCCTTTTGCCAGTCAACCACAGTTTAAGATGTGCTGCACATGTATTGCAGCATATGTGTGGCACCCAGCTCTTATCTTGATCTCCTATTCTGCAGCCAAAATACAAACTGTACGCCTACTTAATCACTTTAGTTATATTTCGTTTTTGTGATAGAAATGTCACCTCACCACATATATAACAGAAATTATTAGCACTGTTCACACATGTCCTAGGCATTTCTAACTACGATACTTTTGATAAGGACAAATGCACTAACTAATGGCAAAATTTTATCAGAGATAAGATATTTATACACAAAGGTGATGTAATCATAGGTAGGATTGCATCATCAACTTCTAGTTAAATTTTTATTGGTCATTAGAAAAAATTATGCAATCGCCCACAACAGTTGCGTCATATATATAAATTGACCATAATTAAATAAACTAGTAGCATATATCTTGAAAACTAGAGCCAATCAACATTTTTTAATGTCATTTTCGTTTTCAGCACACCAAAATTAGTTAAGATCAGCTATTTTCATTTCTGGTACATTTTGGTTGTTGACTAGTGTAATCAGAGTAAGTTGTAATATGTACATTTTATAATTTTATATTTTGCATTTTACATACATAGATGGCTCGTGGATGTACAGCTGCGCATGAGGCTGGCAGCCTCATCACTTAAAATTACGTATCTTATGAACCACCACTGCAACAGCTGGTGACTGCTTCGTGCGGGTTTCCTCATAAGGAACCAATAGCAGAGGTGACCTCAGGCTCCGCAGGGAGCAGGGAGTGAATGATGATATCTTGGTGCTTATATTTATTATACTAACCCTTTAGTAACTTATATATATATATATATATATATATATATATATATATATATATATATATATATATATATATATATATATATATACAGTATATATATATTTCAATTGTCGTCTTCCGCTGCCCAAAAGCTCTTTCATCCGACTCACTGGGTCTAAAATTAATGCTCAGGGATGCGTAAAACTTTTGAGGAATATGAAATGGTAGATTGAAGCGGAGATCGCCTAATGTTCATTTCAGGAGACCCATTACTTAAAAAAAGTGAATTTGTTCCTCTTAGTTTGTGGTACAATTTGTCAGCAGTTGACGCTAGACGCCTACATCAGACGGGTCTTGAAGACGCTTGCCTGGACAACTTAAGTAGTTACCCATAAGGAAGGGAAACCCGAGGCCGGTAAACAGTAAATTAATATTAGACAAACATAAAGGTATGTTTTCAGGCACTCGTAAGAAATAAAGAAGTAGAACACTTGGACAACAGAAAAACAACAGACGTGAGTGGCTTACCCAGGGTTCGAACCCCGAACCTTCCGTACGACAACACTTCCGGTGTTGTCTTGTGTTTCGCACTGATGACCGGTCAGTAACGCATCTTTTTAGGGGATGCCTAGCTGGCCGGGAGGATAGTGTGATTCGCTTGTATAGCTAGGCGGTGTTGTCGTACGGAAGGTACGGGGTTCGAACCCTGGGTAAGCCACTCACGTCTGTTGTTTTTCTGTTGTCTAAGTGTTCTACTTCTTTATTTCTTACGAGTGCCTGAAAACATACCTTTATGTTTGTCTAATATTAAGTAGTTACCCCAGCCTTGTTGCAATGGATAAGCAACTGCCAACATACCTGACGCCTGAATGGAAGGGCCAGTCAAAAGCATCTGTGGGAACCAACAGCGACTGAAGCAGCGCCAACTGCCCCCCCCCCCCCCCCCCACCAGTATGCTAATAGCAAACCAGCACAGCAAATAGACATTTCCAATTTTTCTCTCTTATCCACCAAAATGTAATATCATCCGATGATGACAAATATCATCGATTCATTTTTACAAACAACCTCATTTATTTTAATCCCGTTAATTCATAATTGATTGTTAAACTTGCTATATGTAAATATAAATATATAGTCTATTTAATAATTATTGAGTGAATTAACTCAGGTTTGTTTTAAAAATACTTAACCATACAGAACCAGTCAATTAATAGTTTCTGAATCACCTTCAGCTGGAGTTTCAGAAAAATGAGTCAATGCCTTTGCTCTCACAAGGTGCGGGAGAATAATACGTTCATGGCAGCTCAGATGATCTCATTTGTTATGCTTGCTTTTCTTTAACCCCCCCCCCCCCCCCCCCCCGCGCCCCCCCCCCCCCCCCCCCCCCCCCCCCCGCCCCCACCCCCCCCCCCCCCTCCCCCCCCCCCCCCCCCCCCCCCCCCCCCCCCCCCCCCCCCCCCCCCCCCCCCCCCCCCCCCCCCCCCCCCCCCCCCCCCCCATGATGTAGAAACATCATTCTTCTTTTTGTATCTCTTACTCACTTAGTCGTTCCCCTTCTACCGTGAGGTGTAAAAGTTTTGAAGAGAGAGCTCCAGACTATCCTATCGGCTGTCTTCCACCTGGCCTGGTTACATTCTAATCCTCGGTCCTTCAAAGATTGTCTAATGTTGTCCTCCCAGCGTACTCTGCGTCGTCCTGGAGGTCTGGATCCCTGGCTCTTAGTTTCCCATGCTTGTCGTGGTAGCCGATCTTCTCCCATTCTACAGACATGGCCAAACCATCTTAGTTGGGACTGTTCTACTTGGGTCTGCAGGGGGTGGAATTTTAGGCCTTGACGTATCGTCTGGTTGCGGACCATGTCTCTTCTTGTTACTTCAACCACCTTCCTCAGATACCTAATTTCTGAGGTTCGTATCTGGCTTTTGGGAGTTGTAGTCATTGCCCATGTCTCGCATCCATACGTCAAGACTGGGACATAGGTGGAGCGGTGTACAGCCATCTTAGTTTTCTTACTAACCTCTCTCTTGCTGACGAATCCTCAATTTTTGGCCTGGAAAAGTCCTATTTATATTTCTGCTAAGAGTAATCTTGAGCGAAGGTTGATACCTATGAAGACCCTCATTTTTTTACTCTAAGTTTTGCCATTGTTGGACCACTAATGCAGAACAGGGGAGACAATCCCGTCACAACATGTCCGTCGCAAGCAAGATGTTCACATACCTATATATTTTCTATCGACAGCAGACAGATGGCAAGCGTCGCGCAACCTTAGCTGAGGTTCAAAGATGTGTGCAAAAGAGACATGAAAGCTTACTTACTTAGTCGTTCCCCTTCTAAATTAATATTAGACAAACATAAAGGTATGTTTTCAGGCACTCGTAAGAAATAAAGAAGTAGAACACTTGGACAACAGAAAAACAACAGACGTGAGTGGCTTACCCAGGGTTCGAACCCCGTACCTTCCGTACGACAACTCCGCCTAGCTATCAAGCGAATCACACTGACCCCACGGCCAGCTAGGCATCCCCAAAAAAAAAAGATGCTTTGCTGGCTATTTATCAGTACGAAACACACAAGATAACACCGGAAGTATACAGTGGGCAACTCAGCCCTTAAATGACGCAATCACTTCTGTTGTTCTCCTATTAACAGTATGTGTCAGTCCAAACAAGACAAAGACCTTGATACTGGGTCCAGTAAATAGTAGAAGACTTAAGGACATTAGTATAGAACAGAGGGTAGGTTTCTGGTATTTTATAAACATAAATAACACATAAGGAAGGGAAACCCGAGGCCTGTAAACAGTAAATTAATATTAGACAAACATAAAGGTATGTTTTCAGGCACTCGTAAGAAATAAAGAAGTAGAACACTTGGACAACAGAAAAACAACAGACGTGAGTGGCTTACCCAGGGTTCGAACCCCGTACCTTCCGTACGACAACTCCGCCTAGCTATCAAGCGAATCACACTGACCCCACGGCCAGCTAGGCATCCCCAAAAAAAGATGCTTTGCTGGCTATTTATCAGTACGAAACACACAAGATAAAACCCGAGGCCTGTAAACAGTAAATTAATATTAGACAAACATAAAGGTATGTTTTCAGGCACTCGTAAGAAATAAAGAAGTAGAACACTTGGACAACAGAAAAACAACAGACGTGAGTGGCTTACCCAGGGTTCTACCGTGAGGTGTAGAGGTTAGAGGTGTAGAGGTTAGAGGTGTAGAGGTTAGAGGTGTAGAGGTTAGACATGAAAGCACTGGACATAAATCCACCAACCTGGGAGGATGAAGCTACCGATCGCACCAAGTGGCAGTGCTCGCTATGGTATCACCGCAGTTGGACGAAAAGAAGCTCTCACAACAAGCAGATGAGAAAAGAAGCTCTCACAACAAGCAGATGAGAAAAGAAGCTCTCACAACAAGCAGATGAGAAAAGAAGCTCTCACAACAAGCAGATGAGAAAAGAAGCTCTCACAACAAGCAGATGAGAAAAGAAGCTCTCACAACAAGCAGATGAGAAAAGAACACGCTGAAAGGAACATGAGGAAAAGAAAAGCAGTTGAGGGCTATCCCCTTGTGACGGAATTTGGTTGTGTCATTTTACTCCCATTGTTTCCCTCCTACTTTCTCCATGTATTTCTTCATTTTACGCACAAAAACCTGTGCCCCGCCACGCCTTGATCATTGGTTGTCCTATGTTCATACTTCTTCTTCTTTGAGCCTTAGCCGCCGACCGTCAAAGCAGTCAGTGGCCATTACGCCTGGTGGCGTCTTGTAGGCCAACAACAAATTGATTCAACTTTGCTCGGTCGGCGGCCATCCTTTATACAGTGCCCCAACTCTGGTTCATTCTTTGCATCTCAGCCTCCACAGTCCCCCGCCAAGTTGTTTTTGATCGGTCTCTCTTTCGTTTTCCTTCAGCAGTCCATAGCATAGCTGTTCTTGTGATGGCATCGGGGTCTCTTCTGAGGACATGGCCAACCCAGCTCCAGCGTCTGCCAGCTATGATGGTGTGCATGTCCTCTTGCTTGCTCCGAGTAAGCAGATCTTGGTTGGTGATGGTATTCGGCCAAAAGATTCGGAGAATTTTTCTTAGGCATGTGTGAAAAGATGACAATTTCGACATTTCCTTCTCTGTAACTCTCCAGCTCTCCGCGCCATAGAGAAGCACGGAAAGCACACAGCTCTGATATAATCCTAATTTTGTGCTTGAGCTGTACTGAGAGGACTTCCAGATGATGTTCATACTGCGATAGTGTTATTTCACGGCTAATTGACCATCCTTGGTGATTAATTGTAATTGCTTAGGTTGTTGCTAAAACAGATTGACTTCCTATCCTAAACGTGAAAATGATCGTTGACTTTTTACGTAATCCATTTCCACCAAGACCAGATTGTCCGTTTAGGAGCAATTTTCACTACAAACGCGTTCAGACCTTGGGCGGATAATACAAAAGGAAGACCAAAAGTTGTCTGGGAAAAATGTCTAGATGCAGCGATATGTTGCGGCTTTTGCTTCTGGGGACTAGGAAAGTACGGGTGATAATTGATTAATCACTTCCGTCCAGACATTGTCTGTGTAATTATTACAGAGAAACCCGCCAGAGAAGACACTATCTGCAGTCGAGGTTACAAATCGTAATTGAACGGTTACCTAAGAGTGACGGAAGACGTCGGGCCATATATGGGAGATGGGCCATGTGTTTAAATTTTAAAATGATATTTTACAACACGCGGTGGAAAGTAAATAACTGCCACCCCTGACAAACTATATTATTTCATAGATTGGATCCAATGAAAGTCAGAAATAAATATTCGTTCTGATTGAAAGTTTTGTCGGAAAACACCATGTGAAGGCTTGGAGGAAAAGCGAAATACAACCTAGCAAAATCGGAGGCTAAAACACACTGCATTCCAGAATCGTCAAAGTAGACAGCACGGACTGAAGCCAGGAAAGAAAAGAGTTAGAATCCTGACCTTATGGACCGGACAAAACACGTATCGGAGCACCTTCTGAACACTACAGCAAGGAAATTCTATCTTTTAATACGGAAACCGGACTCCTACAGGATCTACTCACAAAGTCACAGCGGTTTCTAACTAGAAATAATAGCCCTGACGCATATTCGAGGCATTTTTATTTAGTTGTCGAGACTATTCAACTGAGCATGACGTCTATCTTGACTATTGGGCTGAGCCGTAACATATTTTATTTACTTTGAATTTGACATGTTTGAACTTGCTGATGGTTATACAGGTCCATACGAGGCTGGCACCTCAGCATGTGAAAATGACACATTCATGAACCACCACAGCAAAGCACTGGTGATTGCTTCGTGCTAGTTCTCACAGGGAACCAAAAAGTACCCCTGACACCAAGTTGAGGAGGAGTGGATGATGATGACATCAGATGTATATATTTACTATCATTTGTAATAAGTTGTATGTATACTTTAACATGTTCACCCAGGTACAAACCATTGCACTCCCCACTGTTCAGTAGCAATTTTTCAATAAAATAAAATAAAAGAATGGTGATTTTTCATCACTGCCACGGATTGCCTCCCCTTAGCTCTGCAGTAGTGGTCCAACAGTGGCCACAACTTCAAGAGTAACTAATTTGGGTCTTCAAAGATGTCTGCCTTCGCACAAGATTACTCTTGGCAGAGTTGTAGGTAGAAGGATAATGATGCTTCTACTTCAAGGGGGTACCACAAGATATTCAGAAAAGCGAGAATAAAGTTGAATGTTTCTTAGCAATGTTAACTCTAGTATCTGCAGTAAACATTTGTGAAGGATTGGGTTAACTTATAATTCGTTAGCTCGTTAAGCCGACACCTGGTTTAATCCAGCAATATTCCTCTGATTATTTTTATTGTTATTATTGTTACTATTGTTATTATTATTATTGGCATTGGCTCTTCAGATGTAGACAGAACTATGCATATTAGAATCAGGACTCACATATGTGCCTTACGCTCTGTAATCATTAACTCGACTATGGATTTATCAAAATCAACATATACACAATTTAATGATCAATCCATTTTGGAACAAATGTAAATAAATATAAACTAGTAATTCTGAGAGATAGTTATCATCATTGACTGACTATCAGTTTTAGAAATAAAGTCTGTTGTTCTGGCCTGCTAGAAATATGACTTATCTATCTAATTCCTGAATTGCTGGTGCTGCTGGTTCCGTCAATTCGTCTCTGTGTCGAGGGCACGTTTCCAGGTGTCTAGAAGTTACCGCTCCTGGTTCAGGCAAAGATCTTCAAGTGTCGATCTCAGGCTCAGAAACACAAACTAGTAGGACAGCTGGTATCGTTCGTAAAGTAGTACAGCAATTGGCCTCTCCGACCGATCCGTACCACCAACTTTTAGAGGGAATAAAAGAACAAATTCCGCTTCTAAATATTTGTTTGCTTAATAGTATCCCCTGCTGTCCGTGAACCAATTCTTTTTCTCAGATTTTTTACTCCTTCTGAGCGTATATTATCTAACTCAAGGGCTGTGATGAAAAAAAAATCACTATTATTTCAGTTAATCTAATGAGAATGTGTGACTGGACAGCGGAAAATGGCTTGTGCCTGAAGAAACGTGCAAAGTATACATCCATTTAACAAAAACAGTTCTGCGTTTGGTTCTCTGTGAGACTTAGCATGAAGCAATCACCAGCGCTTGCTGTGGTGATTCGTGATTGTATGCTTTTCACATTTTGAAGTTGACAGCCTCATATGAATCTTTTAACACCACTAGTCAAGTATACACATACAAAGTTCAAAGTATAAAACTATGTACACTCACCTCATTAAAATTGAGAATCTTTAGACTTCTCGCTCAGATAAATTGTCTCGTCAAGTTGATACGATTTGCCTCCAACACACGTCTGGGATGTTTTCTTATTTCAGAATTCCTCCATGATTTTCTGTGTAGTTTTCTGTAGGAGTCCGGGTCCGTATTAATTTTGGCGAGTTTTCTTTTCCAGTGGGTAAAAGATGCTCTAATATGTGTTTCGGTTCCTAATAAATTTAGAGCGACTCTATTCTTTCCTGTAGCAAGGTCTGAGCTGTCTTCTGGGGACGATTTCTGGAATGCAGTCCCCTGTGTCAAAATTGTTCTACATTGTATATTGTAGATATTCTGCCCCTGCTTTTTCGGGCGGTTTTGACAAACAATTGTTATTCGCGCCTCAAAATGCCAGCCAATTTTATTTGAAAGTTTTAGTTATGGCAATTTTATGATGAAATATTTTGCATGACTCATTGTAGCCCTGTTTTTCCAGCAGCTGTAACAACCTCTTCTTCTCTCAGTGGTTATATAACTGCTCACTACTAACTGTAGCGTAGTCGGGCTGCTATCTATTGTAGAACTATTCTTTAACCACTAACTGTTGTAGTTGGTTACGCGAATGTAATGGGTGAAATTCAAGCAAGGAAACAATGAACTTACAAGCCAATGTCAACCCCAACAGTGTCCATCTCATTACGCTGGAACTCATGATTGATCAAGGAATCAACGACGATTTATTCAGACAGTCACATTGACACATACGACAATATGTGTCGAGCATACATATTGTTACATCTAAATATATAAACGTAGATATTCAACTTGCAGAACGGTTTGCTCTACACAATGTTCTTAATAACGGCTAACCCCTCAAGGGTAGTCAAACGAATCATAATCAGAAATATACACCATATTGCAGAAATTCCCTTCTTTAAATAATAGCCCCATAGACAATCAAAGTCCAGCACATCTATACCTCGTAGTTGAGGCTTCATAATACATAATCCATAAAATTCCTACGACTTAGTTTGTTTGACCTCTGATTCCTCCGTAAGTCCCACGGAAGGTAGAAATATATATAATTTATAAAAGTTTACCTTACCCTTCACGAAAAAAAAATTTAATTCTATTATATTTTTTTACTTTAATAACCGTGGAGAGGTAAGTCAAAATTAACATCTACCCATAATATTAATATAAATATACTATACCAAATATTAATTACTGGTGAGTGAATATGAAATTGAACTCAACTCAACTTAACAAAATTCAATGTAAGAAAATATACAACCACTATCAACCAACTTGGGATAAATGTGGCAACAATAAAAGAAAAATAAAGTATTACAGATGATGGAAGTAAACAGAATGTGAAAACAAACAACAACAACAAATGAAATGAAATATGAATGTATCAAATCGATGAGTTATAAAGTAAAATAACGCAAATGAACAACGCGAAGTGAGCAACCCTCCTAAAGTTGTCTAGAAATAATTAATGGTACTAATTAAATACGAGTGCTAATATACCAAATATTACGAGTGCAAATCAATAGCGTTATGGATCTGCCATAATATCATTGCTATGAAATATATTAAATATTAACCATAACTAAATTAAGTTTAATTTCCATTAATTAAAGCAGAAGTTATTAATCCATATAGTATTCACTGTCGACGAAAATCACAAGCTCGTAATGTTACCTTAGAAGACTGTTATTAAATACGCAATGTTATTCGAAATACAAAGTTATAACTTTTAAATGTTGAATTCACATCATTGGTATTGAAAAGTTCTAGTTCTTGCATTCTAGCAATATGAATCTGAATGTTCAAAATTCATTCGAAAATCAATGTAGATTCGAAACTTGCGTAAACGTAAATCAATACATAAATCAAAGTTCCTTGAGCAGAAAGTTACAATTTAGGAACTGACTGTGTAGAGTCCTCACTCTCTGTAGGGCGTAGTAGCATGTTTGATTCATACGGACACCGAGGCAAAATGTCCATCAGTACGTTTTGAGATCCAGGTATGGCACGGATCGTGAAACTGTATGGCTGTAAGGCTATAGCGTACCTCGTAAATTTAGCAGACTTGACGTCTTTGTTATTGAGAGCAGTGAGTGCCTTTTGATCAGACTCGACTGTGAAGTGCGATCCAAGTAAGTAGCGTTGTAGTTTCGTAATTGACCACACTAAAGCGAGGAGCTCCTTATCGAGAACAGAATACTTCTGCTCCGTAGACGTTAACTTTCTGGATACATACATCACAGGATGCAAGGTACCCGAATACTCCTGGAGTAATACGCTTCCAATTCCATAATTCGACGCGTCACTGCGCAGAATGAAAGGAAGGTTCGCATTAGGTAATCTTAAAACAGGAGCTTTTGAAAAAAATGATTTTATGGTATCCAACGCGATTTGATGTTCTTGCGACCACCGAATCACGTTAGCTGCGCCCTTCCTTAACAATGTAGAGAAAGGTGCAGTAATGGTAGATAGAAGAGGAATGAATTTCCCATAGAATTGAATTAGACCCAACAAACTTCTTACTTGTCTTTTTGTTTTAGGTGTTGTAATATTTAGGATTTTTGAAACATTACTGTCCTCAGTATGTAACATACCGTGACCAACACGGTGACCTAAAAATGATATGTCGTGAAGACCCACGAATGCTTTTGAAGGTTTAGCCGTTAAGTTATATGACAGTAATGTGGACAGCAATGTTTTCAATCCCCGAAAATGTTCATCCCATGAATCACTAAAAAGACAAATATCATCGATGTAAGCAATGACATCGGGTCGATGTGATAGAATACGACGCATCATGCGCACAAAGTGCGTTTACCAATCCAAATGGCATAAAGTTCAATTGGAAAAGGCCACGAGGAGTAGAAAAAGCAGTAAGTGGCTTTGCATTTTCTGTTAAAGGGACTTGCCAATAGCCTTTTGACAGGTCAAATTTAGTGAAGAAAGTAGAGTAAATTTTCTAACAGAGGTAATGGTTCGGCGTCAAATTGTGTTACTTTGTTTAACTTACGATAGTCAACACAAAGACGGATATTGTTATCTTTTTTCTAATGATTACCATAGAAGAAGAATATGGTGAAGTGGATGGTTCAATTATTTTTAATTGAAGCATCTCATCCAATTCCTTATCAACCTGAGATCGAAAGTGCAGAGGGATAGGATATGGACGGACCCGAATAGGTGTGTCGTCGGTCAGTAAAATGTCATGTTGAATAACAGACGCACGACCTGGGATGTCAGTGAGAACATCCTGATAAGATTCAAGAAGAGATGACACTTGCTGACTGTCGCAAAATTGGTTTCAAGTCATTGCAAACGGGATCAGTTAGATTTATAAACCCGTCTACGATCGAACGACCGCTTTCAAAATGGCGGCGTATCAGCGAAATGTGTATCGGACAGAGGAAATCGCCAACGATAAATAAAAACAGAAGGGAATCCGTATGAAAAGGATTTTACATTTCAGTACAGGGAAGGATGGTGTATAACTGCATATAAGATGGAACGGTAGGAAGTTCTCATTTACGGAGATATATGCGTATTTCGGCTGCCCACAGTTACGCTAAAAGCATGTAAACCCACTTCTGTTCTAAATATTAAAATCAACAAATAACAGTTTGGGAAATTACATGGATAGGAAGATAGAGTTTTATCAGCTGTATAAAACTAGATAAGATGGAACTATATGGATATTATATATGCCGAGAATGATAAAGGCAAAATTTCAGTCGACGCACAGTTCGGCCGAAATCACTGTTCGGGAAGGATTTTTCAGGCTTAGGTTTAAGCTGTGACGTCGGTACTCTCCGATACGTCCGCGCTATACGTATTTAAAGCGTATCGGTAAACTGAGCTACAGACAACGAAAGAGGGTTCAGACAGACTGGAGGCAGAGTTTCGCCACGACCCATGAATTGTGAGCGGATCGCCAGAAACATTTTTAAGTCCAGTATCTGAAGTCTGAGGGTAAGCGAAATTATGATAACTACCGTGTATAATATTTGTTATTTCAGGTTCATACAGAATTCACAAAATATGCCTGTATAATATTCATTGATATAACGTATTATTATTTTAATATGATTTATTCATGTGCATTATGGATGAGTGTTGCTTGTACAAAAAGTAATCACAAATAGCCCCACGGCCTAATGAAGTTATATTTATCATATTGCTTTATCGCTTACGAAGATAAAGGCAGTCCCATGGCAGAGATTGTCATAGGGAAATGAAGTGTTAGAAACTTCATCATGGAAGATCCCAGTTTACGAGGTTAAGGTGACTAGTCCCCTTCCTCGCTGCCTTTGCCTTCCCTAGTTCGAGCGCACAACTTTGTACCCATTTACAGCTGGTAAACTGGAGGGTTCTACAGCCAGTTTCAGTAGAAAGCAACCTGATCACATGGTCACTCACTTTATTTATTTTATGTATTAATTTTGGGTAGTTGCTAAGATAGCATCAGTATTTGAATTTGTACTTGATATGAATGATTTGGAAGGATCAAGTTATAGCATATGAAGGGATGTATAGGAGCGGAATAAACCAGAAGACTGTTACGTGCAGTCTTTGATATCTTACAATATTATACATAGGTAATTTTTTAGTGCTTAAGGGAAAGTCATTATTGAGTTACTTCCCTTGAAAGTTGTGCCGTCTCTTCGATCAAACTCCGCGGATGAATCCATTATTTCTGCGATTTATTCTTTGTTTGGGTAGTAATAGATTGTTCTTGCTTCAGAATATCTATGGCCTGAATTTATGTGTATTGTTTGTCTGAGTAGGACGAGTCTGTCTTATATCTGTATATCTTTACATATCTAAGTCGAACTATATGTTCTGTTGTCTCTAGGGAGGTCAAAGGCTATTCGGCGGATGTGTCGCTAGAGTGTGGTATGATTTGGCTTCGTCCTGATAGGGACTGTGTTTCCTATGTCGGCCTGTCGCCGGGGAAAAAGTGATCTCAGTATTTGTGGGGAAAGTGATAGTCGTCTAGACCTATCGTGTATGCTTTACCCCAGTGTTTATTCGTATTGCCAAGGAATGGCAGTTTCATATTTCTTATACCAAGGTAATCCAAGATACTTTTATGAACTCTCGTACGAAGCCACCATTTTCGATAAGAGAATATATTTGACTCGATGAAAACGACTTCGATTCCTAGCAGCACTATATTCTGTAGAATGCAGTCAATTGTTCATGATCAAATCTACAGAGCAATGCAATGTTTTATGAATGACTAACTTTAGGACAGATTCATTATCTGTATCCAAACGTGAGTGACAGCTCACGAGTGAAGCCATCTTGGAACCAAACCTGTAGTGACTTTCAAGAAGAGAAAAGGGGATGCCCGTATTATCGCTTGTTTAGTCCAGAGATCACTGCTACACATGAGAACCCTTTATCAGCGGTTCAATATTATTATATGAAAAAAATATGTGCTGAACATTATGTGGGAGAATCGTCGCTAAACGAGATTAGGTTTAGAAGCCATCTGAAATATTGTTTATAAGCTGACGTGCTCAGTCAGTGAAGTCAGATGATATATATGTATGGGCGATACTGAGGGCTTGGCTACTGACAGCCCATTATAATATTATTCTACATGAGTGCCCATGTAACATTGCAAGACCAGTTATCCACTGTACTATGATGTATTATGCCAACCTGTGATTTGTCACTATCTGTGCTGTCGAGTGTGTACGTCCAATTAAACTTTAGTAAAGGTACACAGTCGTTGGTGTCGATGACTTCCAGCCATACATGAGTGTGAGGAAAGAACATTTGTCAACACCACGAACCCTTATTATCATTCGCACATTATACACTCAATCCATGTCTACACACCACTGCGTAGGTCAAGTTGACATTCCATACACTACAGTGGAGCAAACAACACCATAGAGATCTTATCAACTGATGATGATGATGTCTGCTTCCATCCACTTATATTTATCCTTTTGGTGGATATCATTAACGGGAATAAAATATTCAACTTTATCAATTTTATCAACTGGTGGCCAATGTGGGGACCAGCTTTCTGGGTTTGACCTCGCAGAAGTTCAGAAGTCAACAGATTACCGATACCAGACCGTTTCCTGTGGCTGATACGACACACTTGCAGTATTGGTTTGCTCTTTGTCAACACTTTGTCACGTGACCTGTCAGGTGAATGCAGTATGTAGGTCAGCGTTGTTGACATTTTTTACATTAGACATTACAGAGTTTCACAGAACAGTTGGATCAATTCTTGTCAATGTTAACAGGAAGACAGTATTTGTGAACTAAGAAGTCCTATTTTCATCGATGGATCTTCTTGTTTTCCATATATGAACTTTAATATTTAAGGCCAGAATGTTTAATTGAATAAAGTGGCAGTTTGTTTATTTTCATAAAAATAACTTTGCCATTACTGTAAAACTGAGCCTATTTTGCAACACATACTATCATACACATAATTTATATATATTTATGTTTACATGTTATTTGTTTGTATAGTATGTTAGTTTCTATGTCAGCGGGTTGTGTTTAAGGTTGGGCGGCGTCCTCACAACAGAATATCCCACGTCATAGAGGGTCCGTTGTGGGCGTTTTCTATAGTTGCAATTTTCTTGATTGAAAATTTGCTGCGACAACTGTTGCTTTTTTTTGTGTTAGCTGTGAAGTCTGTAATTATTGTTATTTTTGTAATATTTCTTTGTTCTTTAGTTTTGTTTTGATTTGTTTGTAATTTGTTGGTCTAACCTTTTCTATCTTTCAGTTCTATTCACAATTTATATTCATATATTGTGACGTCATTTGTGTTGTTATTCTTTGCAGATTCAGTGATTATTTTCATTGTTTTCCCTATTTGATTTATTTTGATTTCTGCAAACGTTCTTGTATTGTCAGTCCTATTTGTACTTTATGTATTCTGTTGGTTGACATATGTTTTATATAGGTATATTTCATAAGACACAATTGCCTGTGCACTGCACTTGGATTATGGTATAAACCAGTACCTGATTATTATTACTATTATACAAGACCTTAGTAAGGCTTGTGACCCACAGATATTGGGATAGTATACTGATTAATCAAGTCATTGAGAACTTGTGGTATTTATTATTAAGTTTCAGGTGATTTAGTATTATTGTTAGACATCATGTCTAGCTTTAGGAATACTTTTCATTACACAAGGGAAAGCCCTTGATAAAGACTGGTCGTCAAACAATTAGAACACAAGATACAATGGGCAGTTGCTCAATATGACAAAGCATTAGCTGCAGAAGAGGAGAAGAATGCTATGGCAGAAGAGAAAGATTAGCTGCCAGATGAAAGAAGAAGAGCTTATGGAGGAATAGAAAGAGAAAGCTATGGCTGCTGAACTAAGAGAATAAAGATTTAGAAAGAGAAGCTGGAGGCTGTTGCTGAACAAAAGAAATTGCAAGTGCAGGATGGAGATTGAACTGGGAAAAGGAGATTTTGAAGAGAAGCTGAATTAGCAAAATAAAAAAAGAAAGAGAAAGCTGCGAAGCTGAACAAAAAAGATTAGACAGTGAAGCTGAACAAAAAGATTAGACAGTGAAGCTGAACAAAAAAAGATTAGACAGTGAAGCTGAACAAAAAAGATTAGACAGGGAAGCTGAACAAAAAAAATTGGAAAGAGAAGCTGCGGCTGAACAAAAAAGATTAGACAGGGAGGCTGAACAAAAAAGATTAGATGCTGAAGAGAAAAAAGCAATAAGAGAACATGAATTTGAGTTGGTGAAACGCCTGAATCTACTTACAAGGTTCAACCCGGTTGAAGCCGCACAGATTAGCAATTATCATGTCCAGTCGTACCCCCGGCATTGTAAAAAAAATTCAGCTGGCTGGATAGCCTATTTGAACGCTGTTCTATGTCCGTAAACAGTAAATGTTGGAGTATACGGGTGAAGAATGTCACTCAGCAATACGACTCTAAGGCACATTATCTACAGAAAAACTTGAATTGTAGCTCTTGGAACTCCCATGAAACTGTATGTAGAGACTTATGCCTTGGTAGGTTGGAAGCACGATAAGGATTAAAGTATGATTGTTAACCATATTTGCGCGCGGCTTTAAACATGAGCGTAATACCAAATAATATCGAGGCTAAGTGAAATGGAAGATCCTATCCGACCTTGTTTTATGTCAAATACTGATGAGTACCCCTGATCACGAACGGGTGTTGATTTCTGGCTCAACATAATTTCACTGCAGAGAAAGTTGCTTCACGTCTCATACAATGCCAATTATTCACAACAGCGTTTGGACTTCAGGGAGCTTTAAACCACATTAGATAAAAGAGGTATAAAATAGTACTTGAAGGTAGACGTTATGTGTATTTGTTGCTCTGTCAAAGAACATGGATAAGATTCTCTGTCATGTGGTTGGTCCATGAATTATCTCAGGAACTTTTCCTTGAAGTTAATTATGATAGAAAACTATGAGCGGTTAACCCTCCTGGAGTCAACAAAGTCTCTAATTATCATCCTGAGAAGATACGTCATTTATAATGAAGATGATATTGAGCGTAACCAAGGGAGACTATGTCACTGGCAAGCACACCAAACTACCGTGATTACAATTAGAGCTTAACGCACTAACTGACATTAAGGTGACGTAATAACACGAGGTTGAATCGACAAAACAAAAGACATAAACTTTCACAATATCAGGCAAATTACTTACAACACAGAGTCCTCTCATGAGGAAGCCTCCACAAAACAAGATTTGTAAAGATAATAATCTGTGGAAGATGGCTAGTTAGATATGTGCATGTGCCATGCCGGCTTAACCCCAATCTGATTTTTGGGAGATCATCTCAGTGCCCCCAAGTGCATAAAACTTTTATTTGAGCCAACCACAGTGTAATACTTTAAGCGATGTGGCCGATCCACTGTACCTGACTAGCTTCTTCGAACCGGCATCAGTCGCGCTGGATGATGGATTTTAGGTTCCTCATTCCGTTACATAGAGGTTTAGTGAATAACAATCCAGGTCCTCATTGTGGCTCATTTGTCATTCTGGTGATGCACCACAATTGGTTGTTAGGCATCAACTCGTAGATCCTTCTCAATCCCTGCCGCGCACTGAGACAGGGGTTAGTAGGTGCAAATTAGATGTAACAACTAATTGTGTCGGCCCATTAGTAGAATTACTCTACTGACTCATCATTACCCAGGAATTGATGCTACTCCTTACTTTAACAGAGACCCGGTACACGCATGTCAATCTTCCGAATCCGATCGCAGAGGTGACCTAAATCATCGGTCCGCATTCATTGGGAGTCTCAAAGGACAGCAAAAGCCATGCAACAACTTTTCAAGGGCAAACTCTGGGCTAGGCATACAATGCAGTCCACCTTGAACGGCTATAATGGTCACTAGTGCTCAGGCGTCCTTAATAAATGCCTAATACCTATTGTCTACTGAATGTATTATCTAAGTAATATGGCATATGCCGCTTTTGATTTGAGTCTCGAAGAGCATCCCTTGGAGTACCCGATTTCTCGTGAAAACGTTCTATTTGACCCCCCACCACCCGCCCCCCCCCCACTCTGAAGAAATCCCCCCCACCCCCCCACTAAAGGGTGATCCCTCCTCCCCACCGCAGTCAGTAACGAGGCCATGTCGATGGTACAAAGGAAGAATGGCGTTTCTCTCTTAGGTCCCCTTATATGTAATGAGTTATACAAGACTATCTATATACAATGCAAAGTCTCTGTGCCTACCGTTTGATTCTGGACTATACACACACACATTAAAAGCATTCCCCTTGTTAGGCAGTTAAACGTAATTATGCTCGACTCTCAGATCCTGGACTTCTACAGTCCTGTCACTGTATACAAGTAGTCTGGGTTTTTTCCAATACTTGTGTCAAGATCTTTTGACGGACACATTGACAGATCATTATTCTGTCTACGGGCTAGACATTCTGTAAAAGCAACAGCGGACCTTAAACCTTTCATTCTACTGGGTTGTAAACCATGTATTTACGCGAGTAGACTTTATTTAAGAAATGGATACAGGAAAGTTATCTATAAATCATCTCTCAAAGAGGTCTACCAGCAATTCGTAGCATGTCTGAGTGTGCAAAAGAAAACAGTCAAGGTACCCATCAGAGCGGCGGACATTCCTAATTCGAGTACGGAATTCGTGCGGGCCGTTCCAAAAAATGCCATAAGACATAATTGTCTCGGTCTGGGTTTTACGGAGATCATATTGTCAGACCATAAGAGGACCAACAGTTTATCTCTGACCCAGTGTTGATAACATGCGCGATGATCTTGCGGCAAGTAGGCTTGCATCTACCCTGCTGAGATAGAGCAATACTACTGCTTAAGTAGTTATACTCCCCCAAGAATGCTCTTTCCCCTTACCCCATCCCATTCACGTCTGGGTTCCCCGGGACCCAATCCCCCCGCCCCAGACCATGGAACCCACACTAATTCAGATATCCATGTCCTCAAGTAATGTTTCCACTCTGCACCCCATAGTCCCCCCCCCTTTAAGTAGTATACTACCATCCAATGTCTAGATGGTATGGTCCGAACGTCCTTAATCAGAGACACTTAAACATAAACTTACTGGGAAGTGAAGTAACTGGAGGATCATCCTCAAGACTGGGACAGACGTATTTCTTTACCTTCGCTGATCGGTCGGGGTGAGGCCGCTCATTAGCTTATAATACAGAAGAGGTTTTCCACCACAATGAACATACCGGGATATTATCTGCCTTTGAACACTCGTGTCTTTCGGCGCGCAGGTCCCGCGTGGGCCTATATGTCGTTGCTTCACGATCTCATCTATAACATCTGACATATATTGGACGATGACACAACCCAGTCATCCTAACGGAATATGGTCCCCATCCGCGTTGAGAACATAATAAAATTATCGAAGCATGCAATTAGCAACTTCTTCTTCTGAATATTTTTGCCCCACCCCCGAATGACAGAGGCAAGGGATGCAATTTTAGAAAGAGCCAATGAAGAAAGGAGATATTGCTTTGTACAAGGGACTAAACCTTTTGTCCTTCACCGGTGTCCACAGCCCCCTGTCATTTACCTATTATACCTTGTAGGAGAAAAGATTAACCCAAAGTGTGTTACCTCTATGTTCGTGTCTATCCGGACATGGTCCGTTTTAATCGGACTAATATATAATCAGAAAATTGATTCACCGTTGATAGTCGACTATAATTTGTCGAATATTGTGATGGGATCCTGGAAGCATATAAAATACCTTCAACAACATCGCAAGTTATGCTTGATACTGAATTCACCCACCCCCCCCTGATGACCTTCGTCCCTGTTTCCACGTTGCAACACCCCCAACTCTTCCCCTAGATAGCATCCGGGTATCTATTCTCCACTCCCCATGCTACAAACATGGTTCCCCCCATTTACTCATCCACTGATCCGTGATTATCAGGGATAGGAAACCCCCCCCCCCAAGTTTTCCCTTCAGATGGTACCTAAATCTGCACCTTCACCTGCCTTCACCACCTCCCCTCGACTCCCACAAGTGTTGCCATTCCCCCGTGCGTGAATCATCGGAATGAATCCGTTCTCCCTGTCTCTGCCTGAGTTTGTGCTCTCTAGACCTATTGAACTGCGTACCATATCCGTATTCAACATTTATGTTAGTCACCATAACCATGTGTTGCAGGGATGTGAACTCACTGGATCAAGTGTATCCTGGGTACAAAACCTCGACATGGGTCCATTACTATGAACATGCAAACATTGTTCTGTACAACTGAACCATAATCCACTATTAGGGTTATTAGGACCTTAATCCTATACCTATTAACATTTTTTCAAGCACAGGTCGAGAACAGAGGAGGTTGTGATGAGATGATAGATTATGAAAATAATCCGTCCGAACCCATCCCACTCTGCATATTCCTTCGCAGCCGATGGTTATTGTGCGTAAAAAAGACAATAACATACGTCTTTGCGTTGACTATCGAAAATTGAATCAAGTGTAACGAACGTTCGATTGCCGTCAACCTATGCCTATCTAGCACTGGAACTGAGCTAATTCATTACTTCGACTCTTCCAAATCTCATTTTTTTGTCACTACAACACCATAGAGTTGTCTGTAATAACTTGGATATTGGTATCAAAGGTCACGTCTCTGTTATCGTGACTTAGCTCCAAAACCTCATTCACGCTTTTTTCAACACCTAGAGGTTTGTATCCAATGGAATTTTATGCTTTAGGGTCTTATGAACCGCAACCACGCTATCTTTCGTACGCATGATGCGCCGAATTCCTATCTTATCGGTCAGATGTCCATTTGCATATCTAGACGTCAATCTGTACCCTTTTATGCGATTTATTGGGAAGATCACTATTCAGGGTTAGATGAATTGCTGTCTACTTTGCGTGAGCACAACCTGACAGCGAAACCCCTCATGTAAAGCCTATATATTGGTTTTTTAGGCGAAAATTTTCTTTCCACTAGGCCACCGAGTTGGTCCATGGTTTCCTAAAGACAGAGGACCATATAATAACTTCTAAGTAAGCAATACGTTAAACTCATGTCCCTCATATCCCTATCGAGATCTAAAAAACTTAACAGTTCACGAGGTGAAAAAGTCTGTTAGGGTACTTATTCAATTTTTATGCGGCAGTTCAGAATATTCATTCAGGAATCTGATCCTGCATCTATCTATAGAGGCACATCTTCTCAGACACTATGTACTAAACAGTAACTTCTAAAGAAAAGGTTCGCCTAATGTGGTATTTCCACTGGTCTCCCCCAGAGAATGCCAATGCTCTCTGGATGACAATTAAAAACATACCACTGTTTTCAACACCACACACTACTTTTAGGCTACCCACACTTCTAAAGATACAAGACATTCGTTTCCTAACGAGATAATATTCGCTCCCCTCGACGCTTCATCACACTCCGCACCGGATGGGCGTGAGCGAAAGCGCGCAACTAATCATGCAAGACAAGCGAGTAAACTCTGGGAACTCTGCATCCTGGTAATGTATATTTCCAGGGAAGCAAAACTTTAATGCGGCAGAAAATGGAAAAATTATTCTGGTTTTCCAAGATTTAACCGAGTGAGAGAGCTATTAGCTATGGGTTTTGGTTCAATCCATCCCCTAAAACTACAGAGATTCCTCGTCCTAGGCGCACATATTTCATAGTAGAAACTTGACCCAAAAAGCTCCTTTACTCGCTACTAACAGCGAGGTAAGAATTTGAAGAGCTCGAGGTCTACTCGAATATATGCAATTGCTCTTCAACCTTTTCATATTCTACTGTGCGAGCTATTCGTGGATCAGATAGAATGCGAGCTGATGGCGCAGACATTACGCTCTAGTCTCTCAGCAACGATAGCCCACAATGATTCCACAATAAAACTAGTTTAGGGCTTAGACTTCATTGATTGTGTCTAGTTCTATAGTAGTTCCTTTCCTCTATACTTTCATGGCTTGATAGATGAGATAGCACACATTTGCTCTAATTTAATAATATGAATGATGGCCCCTAATCACACTAGCGAGAAGCGGTTCATTGATGTTTATTCACACTCCGCTGTGCTTTTGCTGATTTTATTTCACCCTTTCTAAATCATTAATCTTTAAGATATCCTCCCCTAATGACGAATTAATGGATGACTATGATTTTTTTAGGCATTGCTGTCAGACTTTTTTTGCAGCCCCGATATTCTTAGGATGATTTTTACTTTGATGACTCCACTCTTCCACTGGACCCGAAGAAATATAGCTTGTAGAGAAATCTAATTTCTCTCCAGTGTATATGAGACACAATTCTCCACGCAGTCGCTCGGATACACTCCGTCGACTATAGCATCATATACTATGGGCGTTTATAGGTCTTTTCACTCCATTCGATACATTATCTTGCACTCTCTGCGACAATCTATATTCAATCGCGTTCGTTGAGCCTATTTGTACCACGTTGACCTCCTAGATGTAATTGTTCAAAAACAAAACTATCAGGTTCCATTTTCCCCCCCCTTTTTTCCGGTGGTGGTGTGTGGTAAGTGACCTCGCTTACGTGTCATCGTTGATTAGAGCAACAATAAGATTGACTAATGGTCATTTGGTAGATACCTCCGTGTCCTGACATATTCGCAAAGTTAAGATAGATTTGAAAACAAAATAGTTTTATTTAGCATCGCCTATAAGGGGGAAAAGTCATCTATCATGAGAGAGTTACATTCCCCTTGGGAAAGATTAGTGTCCGCCCTCCTGTCGATAGAACTCACCCCTCCGCCACGGATAAGAATCCCATATTTTTTCCTGCGCAGTTTTATGCTCCTTCGCTGCCCTCTGCCTGGGCTGCCTTAGCCCTAATAGGATTGTTCTCCTGCTTCGAGAACCCTTCATACCCTCTATTTGAGCCTGATATATTTTTGCTGTATTGGTCTTGGGTCCCCCTCGTGCTAAAGGCACGACGTCTGGGTCCACCACCCCCTCCACAATATATCTGTATTAGTCTGTACCACTCTATCTTAGAAATCGAAACTGTATCCTTGTTCTGCTCTGTTTCTAGGGTAGCGTCTCAAAGGCTATTCGGCGGATGTGTCGCTAGAGTGTGGTGTGGATTTGGACTTCTGTATCCTGGAGATTGATAGGATGAGGAACGTGTGTTCTTATTAATCGGCTCCGTCGAGCCTCTGATCGCGCGGGGCAAAGAAGTGAAGTCTCCAGGTCAGGGTGTTGTGGCGGCCTAAGAGGGTGATAGTATGCCCCCCTCTCCTGAACTTATCGTGTCGCTGAGGGCAGCGGTTACCCCTGGGATGTGCTTTACCTCCCTGTTCATGAGTATTCCCTATCGCCTGAAAGTTGAATGGGCATAGCTTTCAATAGTTTTCTTATACTCGCTAGGTAACCCAACGAGATAACTTTTAGGAACTTCTCGCTACGTAGGCAGCACCACCTTCTCCTATCCCACCGAGATAAGAATTGAATACCCGAAGACATTATTTTCTGACTCGATCGTAAGATACGACCCCTTCGTATTCACTCTGGCCCACCCACTGCACTCCCTTCATCGATGTCTAGAAATGACCCACGCTCACACTAATATTGTTACACTGATCAAGAGCATCCCCTACAGAGTCAAATGCAATGTTTGTTAATGAATGTCCTAACTTTAGGTAACAGTATTACATTATTCTGTAGTCCCATCCAAACGTGAGTGACAGCTCAACGAGGTGAGCAAATGTCCCCCACTTGGGAACCCAAACCATCTGAAGGCTTAGTGAACCAATCCCTCCTCAAGAACGAGTAGGAAAAGGCCCGCGATGCCCGTTACTTCCTCGCATTCGTTTTAGCTCCACCAAGCAGATCTTTTACTGCCCTACTCATCGCCCAGAACCCTAAAATGCATAGGGGGGGTTCATAATATAATATTATATGAAAAATATGTGCTGAACATTAAGGGTTGTGGGAGAATCGCTCGCTAAACAAGATTAGGTTTGGAAGGCCATCCTGAAACCTTATTTGTTTATAAGCCTCGTCCGTGCTCAGTCAGTGAAGTAGTAAGATGATTCTATATGTCCCCCATGGGCGATTCTGCAAGGGGCTTGCGCTACCTGTCAGCCCATTTCATAATACATTATTCTACATGAGTGCCAAATGTAAACCCTTCCTCCCCCCGCTCCCTAGAACCCAGTTATCCGCCACTAGTACTATGTCCTGTATTACCTGCCCATAAACTGTGCAGATTCCTGTCATACCTCATCTTCGTGTCTCAGGTGTTACGTCCAATTAAAACTTTAGCAGTAAGGTATCACCAGTACGTTGGTGCCCCCCTGTCGATGACCTTCCAGCCCATACATGAGCTCCGCCTCGCACCGGATGAAGAATAACACATTTGTTCAACACACGAACCAACACTTATTCTTTCCATTCGAAACATTATAACACTCTCCCTTAACATGTCTACACTCCCCATCTATCTCTGACGTCATGGTCAAGATTGTCATTACATACACTATACTCAGTGAGATGCAAACTCAAAACACCATAGAGACTCTTTCAATCTCAAACTCGTACTTGATTCGACTACGCATTGTCTGACTTCCCATCACAATTATATTTATTCCTTTTGGTTGGACTATCATTAACGGGAACTAAAATATTCAAACTTTATCAATTTTATTCAATGGAGTGTGTTATTACCTGTTTATGTTAATATTAATTTCTTATATCATTTGAATTGCATTCGTTACTTTGCTATGACATTGTAGAACATCTTGCCCTCCACACCTGATGAACTGACTTGTCTTGGACTTATGAGTCTAGTCAGTCCCCCCTTACAACATCTAATTGAACACGTGTTTACCCCTCCAATATTATCCCCTACCCCGCCTATTATATCACTCCCCCGAAAATGATGTTCCCTATCACTTACTATGATTGTATAAACGGTTGACATCTCTGTATGGACTGAATCTGGTCTGGACATTCTGTGCTAGTCCCCATCACGCTTACACGCGTCTCACGCGACAGATATCTAGCCAAGGGCTGCAATATTGTTGCTATGTTCCCATATGAAAATAATCTCCAAAGCCAAGACTTGTCCCCAGTATCAGAAGCCTGGTTGTAGTTCAATCAGAGCACAATCCCACCAAAAGTGCAGGGACCCAAAAAGAGTGAACTTCCACAACTGGGTCGCAATTGGCATCCCTGACTGATTGGGATCTATACAAGTTCTGATCCATCTCAGAGCAATAGGACAGTCTTCAGCATGTATCAAAAGTTGGATAAGATTAAAAGTGTCGGCCAGTTAAGACACCATGACCACAACATTTATGGAAACACAGCCACATGTCAGTGAACTCCTAATATCTCAAACAGTCAACAGTTGATGGACCAGGTTATTTGTTACAAGTCATATGAATACTAAATTACTGGCGTGATTGCAAGTTATACTGTAATTATTCAAGGATCCTTGTCAAGTCTAAACAGTCACCAAACAATAGTCACAATTGTGTGAATCACTTTTTTATTATATATTATGTATATCTGCTCTGCTTCCAATCGAGTTGAGATAAGTAGGAAATATTAGTGTAATCTAACTTAAAAACTAGTCTTATAAATGTGACCTGAGGATTTTATTATACTTATCCCCCCATTCACCATTTCGTGCGTTTCAGTGAATGTTTCATTTTACTTATCCCCTTCCGAATATAAGTTAATCATATAAGTTAGTCATAGGGAGGAAGACACCTTCAAAATCCATGGTAGGTACTTATTCATCCTCCCCACTTACCAAACTTCGGGCGCCAGGTGTTTTTTACCCAGTAGTCTGCACGTATTTTTATGCATAAACAATCTCACACCAGAGTGCTTATTCCTCTAATAGGACTGGCGGTCATTACTTGTAAGGTTCAGAAACTCTTTTACTGGCATTACTCTTACATATAAATAATTTTTAACATAACCTCTGCGCTAACGTGGGTTGGCATCGTCGTCTGCGGGATATATCTCCTTGGATATTCCTGAAGCCATCTCTGTCTATTTCTGCTGTGTACGCCCCGGAGAAATCTTTCTTTCCGTTTTTGTAAATCTTTTTTTTTGGATAAGAGTAAACATAAATAGGAAGGAATATAAAAAAAATTTTTTTAGGATTTGTACATTGCCCTACTAGACTACAGATACATCATGGCTGACTTGGTCAAATTTAGGTCGGCTACACTGCAGGTGGGAAAAGAGCTTGGCATGGATGGTGACGCTCTGATCCGGTATGTCACGACGGAATGTGAAAAGTACACCGAGAGAGAAGCAACGCAATTAGAAGCAGAGAGAGAAACAAAGAAATTAGAAGCGGAGAGAGAAGCCAAGAAATTAGAAGCGGAGAGAGAAGCCAAGAAATTAGAAGCAGAGAGAGAAGCCAAGAAATTAGAATTAGAAGCAGAGAGAGAAGCCAAGAAATTAGAATTAGAAGCAGAGAGAGAAGCCAAGAAATTAGAATTAGAAGCAGAGAGAGAAGCCAAGAAATTAGAAGCGGAGAGAGAAGCCAAGAAATTAGAAGCTGAGAGAGAAGAAAGGAGGTTACAAGCAGAGAGAGACCATGAGCTGAAAATGAGACAGCTTGATCTTGAACTTCAGGCTGGGACTATCACCCATGGTAATAGCTCACCTCATTCTGCGAATATCTCTTTTCAGAACACAGCAAATGGGGCCATGAACTTCCACCTAGATCCATTTGTTGAAAAGGAGGACGCAATTGAGTCGTACCTGGATAGGTATGAAAGGCTAGCCTCTACATATGGACTGGAAAAGGAAAAATGGAGTCTAAAGTTATCCCAGGGATTGAGAGGTATTGCATATGATGTGTTTCTAAAAATTCCCCAAAGAAGATCAGGAAAATTATGAAATACTAAAGCAAGCCTTACTGATCCGGTATGAAAAGAACTCTGAGGCATATAGGAAGAAATTTAGAACTTCTAAACCTCTACCTGGAGAAACATATAACCAGTTCTCAGCTAGGCTAGAAACGTATTTGTTGAAATGGAGTAGTTTAGGTAAGTATCAGAAAACATACGAGGATCTGAAAGAAATGGTTATGTTAGAGCAAGTGAAAGATTCCATGTCTCAAGAAATGAGGAAATTCCTTATGGAACAAGGAGCAGAGAGGCTGGAAGACATTTTGAAATGCGCAGAGAGATACCAAGCAGCTCAAGCTGAATTGGTAGGAACAAAAAGGAAGCAGGTAGAAGGATATAAGCCACCACCGCAGAATACCCAGTTTGACCAGAAGGATCATCCATACAGAAACAAGCAAAGATTTGATAATAAGGACAAGAACCCTCAGACTCAGGAAAATAAAACCTACAAACAGGGAGCTAAGTGGTGCAAATTTTGTAAGATGAGCAACCACAACACGGATGAATGTGGGAGGAAAAAACCCCTTCATCATGCTGCATGTCTACAGGTGAGGACTTCTGTTAGGAAGGAACTGACTGTGGGTCAGAATAGCCTCCATCACCCACCTACCCAGGAGATAGTGACTGTGAATGGCAAACAAGTCACAGGAATGTATGACACAGGTTTGTCCTATGACGCAGTCGTGTGTGCATCTCTGGTGTGCCCTGAACAAATCTCCACAGAAACAGTAGATATTCAAGGGCCACTAAAAGGAACATCACCCCTTACTTTACCCATAGCAAAGATTCAGGTCAGTTGTCGCTATGTGGAAGGGGAGATAAATGCAGCAGTGATAGATGATCCCTTTTACCCCCTACTGTTGGGGCGTAAATATGTTTTCTTGGGAGACCCTGTAAAACCTATGGTTATGGCAGAAACCCAGACCAGGTCTGACTCCAGGAACATAGAGAGGGACACCAACTTAAAATTTCATTCGACTGAAATGAAACGGGCTCAAGAAGCAGACAGCACATTGAAGCCTTGTTTTGGCAAATTGTCAAAGACACATAACACACCAAGGAAAGGACACTTCTATAGGGAACATGGACTCTTGTACAGGAAAGCTGGCAGAGGGACGAAAAGTCATGGTCAAATTGTTGTACCATCCACCTATAGGAATAAGGTTATAGGCTGGGGACACATATCAACTTTGAGTGAACACCTGGGTAATGGTGCCACAAAACAAAGAATAGCCACCCAGTTCTACTGGCCAGGTATTACGGAAGACATAAATCAGTATGTAAATTCCTGTCCAGAGTGCACCTATGTAGATTCAGAAAGTCGACGGAAGAGTCTTCATCAAAAATCTACAAGCAAACCAGCAATCAGGGGTACTCCCGAGATTTGCACGGGAGGGGAAAGGAAACATCCCACACAGGTTCAATTGCAGTCTGAACCCATGCGCTGGAAAAAAGGAACAAATCATGTAGCGAAAATCAAAAACCTACGGATTTGCGAGGGAAAACCACATCCAACTATCATCGAAAAGAGGGCGGTAAACTTCATGGGAAACCTACCGACCCCGTTTCACCAGCAGTAAGAGCCTGGATGAAAAGCCGAACCGGAAGGAGAGAGATAGTAAAGGATGAATATATTATTGGAAAACAGAATGTGGGCGCAGATTTTCTTAGTCGCCATCCCACAGAGCTTGAGGAGGATAGAAAGAAGGAAAACTAACCTCGGAATGGTCGATTTGCAATTGTCTTGTACCCAATAGTTAAGCTAGATATCATCCAGCTTAAAATATGGGGGAGCTATGTCGCAAAATTGGTTTCAAGTCATTGCAAACGGGATCAGTTAGATTTATAAACCCGTCTACGATCGAACGACCGCTTTCAAAATGGCGGCGTATCAGCGAAATGTGTATCGGACAGAGGAAATCGCCAACGATAAATAAAACCGGAAGGGAATCCGTATGAAAATGATTTTACATTTCAGTACAGGGAAGGATGGTGTATAACTGCATATAAGATGGAACGGTAGGAAGTTCTCATTTACGGAGATATATGCGTATTTCGGCTGCCCACAGTTACGCTAAAAGCATGTAAACCCACTTCTGTTCTAAATATTAAAATCAACAAATAACAGTTTGGGAAATTACATGGATAGGAAGATAGAGTTTTATCAGCTGTATAAAACTAGATAAGATGGAACTATATGGATATTATATATGCCGAGAATGATAAAGGCAAAATTTCAGTCGACGCACAGTTCGGCCGAAATCACTGTTCGGGAAGGATTTTTCAGGCTTAGGTTTAAGCTGTGACGTCGGTACTCTCCGATACGTCCGCGCTATACGTATTTAAAGCGTATCGGTAAACTGAGCTACAGACAACGAAAGAGGGTTCAGACAGACTGGAGGCAGAGTTTCGCCACGACCCATGAATTGTGAGCGGATCGCCAGAAGCATTTTTAAGTCCAGTATCTGAAGTCTGAGGGTAAGCGAAATTATGATAACTACCGTGTATAATATTTGTTATTTCAGGTTCATACAGAATTCACAAAATATGCCTGTATAATATTCATTGATATAACGTATTATTATTTTAATATGATTTATTCATGTGCTTGTACAAAAAGTAATCACAAATAGCCCCACGGCCTAATGAAGTTATATTTATCATATTGCTTTATCGCTTACGAAGATAAAGGCAGTCCCATGGCAGAGATTGTCATAGGGAAATGAAGTGTTAGAAACTTCATCATGGAAGATCCCAGTTTACGAGGTTAAG
Organism: Oreohelix idahoensis; assembly: GCA_024509875.1. Taxonomy (NCBI): domain Eukaryota; kingdom Metazoa; phylum Mollusca; class Gastropoda; order Stylommatophora; family Oreohelicidae; genus Oreohelix; species Oreohelix idahoensis. Next base: position 605,637 of record JAMPIV010000465.1, read on the forward strand.
GTGACTAGTCCCCTTCCTCGCTGCCTTTGCCTTCCCTAGTTCGAGCGCACAACTTTGTACCCATTTACAGCTGGTAAACTGGAGGGTTCTACAGCCAGTTTCAGTAGAAAGCAACCTGATCACATGGTCACTCACTTTATTTATTTTATGTATTAATTTTGGGTAGTTGCTAAGATAGCATCAGTATTTGAATTTGTACTTGATATGAATGATTTGGAAGGATCAAGTTATAGCATATGAAGGGATGTATAGGAGCGGAATAAACCAGATGATGTTTATTACTGATATGTTAATATTAATTCTATATCATTGAATTGATGTTACTTGCTATGACTGTAGAACTTTGACACCTGATGACTGACTTGTCTGACTTATGAGCTAGTCAGTTACACTTAATTGAAATGTTAATATTAATGCTATATCACTGAAATGATGTCCTTACTTACTATGATTGTATAACGGTGACATCTGATGACTGACTGGTCTGACATCTGTGCTAGTCAGCTACAAGTCTAGCCAGATACTAGCCAAGGCTGATATGTTGCAGGTTCCATGAAATAACTCAAACCAGACTGTCCAGTATCAGAAGCCGGTGTAGTTCATCAGAGGCAATCCCACAAAAGTGCAGGACCCCAAAGAGTGAACTTCAACTGGTCATTGGCATCCCTACTGTTGGGTCTACCAAGTCTGATATCAGCAAAGGACAGTTTCAGCAGTATCAAGTTGATAAGATAAGTGGCAGTTAAGACACTGACCACCCATTTATGAAAACAGCCATAGTGAACCTAATATTCAAACAGTCAAGTGATGACAGTTATTTGTAAAGTCAAAGAACTAAAAACCGTGATTGCAGTAACTGTAATATTCAAGATCTTGTAGTCTAAACAGACCAAAATAGTAATTGTGTGAATACTTTTATATATATATATGTATATGCTCTTTTCCAACTAGTAGAAATAGAATATTAGTGTAATTATTAAACTATTTTAACTGTACCTGAGGATTTATTCACTTCTTCCATTTGTGGTTTCAGTGAATGTTCATTTTACTTATCCCCTAGAATATAAGTAATCATAAGATAGTCATAGGGAGGAGACACCTTAAATCCTGGTACTACTTCTTACCAACTGGGCCAGGGTTTTTACAGTCTGACTATTTTTATGATAACAATACACCAGTGCTTATTTCTAAGACTGGGGTATTACTTGTAAGGTCAGAACTCTTTACTGGCATACTCTTACATATAAATAATTTTAAATAACCTCCCGCTACACTGACTGATACCAATTGATACCGTCCTATTGTTACTGTAACACTCATTCGATACTTCACAAGAGTTTCTTGGGGCACACTGGTACAACTCTCATATGTGATGTCTGTCTCTTCTATACTAACGCCACTCAGGCTAAATATAGAGATACGTTGCTAAAGGGTTCTGTATTACAGGCCACGCCCACACAGGGCTATTCCTAAATATGTGTTACTACTGTCACGTCTGGAATATTGAGTGCGTGTGTTGGTTTAGTCGTTTACACCACAGGTACGTACACAAGAGTCATGGATGGTTGTAAACGACTGGTGACATTTAATACTGGTTTATTCACGTCACAACACATTGATATAAAATGCACATAGTCAGGATACAGTTCACAGCACAACACGAGATATATCTTAACACTATAAGGACTGCACACTCGGCAGTTACAATAATATCAGCGCTATAAAGTATCATCAATAACTCAGCGCTATCTCTTCCTCAACAACTATCCTCTCACAGGAAACAATGGCCTTTATATAATTCATCAGCGCTACAAAGTATCATCAATAACAATCCTCTCACAGGAGATAATGGCCTTTATATAATTCATCAATAACTATCCTCTCACAGGAAACAATGGCCTTTATATAATTCATCAGCGCTATAAAGTATCATCAATAACAATCCTCTCACAGGAAACAATGGCCTTTATATAATTCATCAGCGCTACAAAGTATCATCAATAACAATCCTCTCACAGGAGATAATGGCCTTTATATAAATCATCAACAACTATCCTCTCACAGGAAACAATGGCCTTTATATAATTCATCAGCGCTATCCCCTCAAAGGAAATAATGGCCTATAAGGACTGCACACTGCAGTTATCACAATGGCCTACACAAAATCTTCAGCTACTATCCTCTCACAGGAAATAATGGCCTTTAAGGACTGCACACTGCAGTTATCAAAATGGCCTACACAAAATCTTGGCCTCATAAATATTTTCACAATAATCCACACTGTAGTTTTATACTACGCTGTACCCACAGCGAAAAATCCGTCGACATTTTAACTTCAGCACTGCGCAGGCATTTCACACTTCCCAAAAACACTGTCTTGACCTACCCGGTCAAACGCCCAGAACACTCTCCCTAGATAACACACTCGTTCCGCTCAAAAGCAGTCACGAGACTTTTTTCACGGTCAACACAACTCAGTCAATCAATCATCTGCGGGTTAGCCGCAAGCTATTCTCACCCAGCTCAAAACAATAGAGAATAAATATATCAGCGCTTTTCACGCTTTCTGTAATCTGTCTCTCGAAACTACCACGAGATACTCTCAAAACAATTCGATAGCCAACAAGCAAACAAGTGCTATAACTCAAAATCTATCTTGACTACTAATATACTCAAGTTTACTCCCTTTACACCAGTTCTGTTCTTAACATCTTACCTCACCCCCGGAGAAAAAAAAATGATTCTATCATTTTTTTTGACAATTACATCTCCCAAAAAGGTTAAGAGGACAATGAATCTCTAACATATGCGTATAGGAATTACCTTAAGTTAAGTCAAAATAAGACACTACAAAATATAAGCATTTAGTGAAATGTAGAAATGAAGTATCCAATGTAATCAATTAAACATACTAAAAAATAATGCATTACAAAACCGAGTTAAGTAAATACAGAACAATTAAATAGGAAACAACCGATAGTAAAAGAAAAGACAAGATCAAGCAAAAGAAAAATGATCCGTAATAAAGGTAAGTATGAAATCAGAATATGAGGAAAAACAATAATATCACATTCAAACAATTTCTTATATGTAAAATAACTACAAATATCACAAGTAGTTACACTATATTAAGTTATCCCATTAACTAACAATACAAAGAATGAAAGTATAAGAAGCGAAAGAAGAAGTATATAAGAAGGATGCGAAACGCAAACAACGCACGGAATGTAAACAAAATATGAAACCATACTGAAAAGACAACAGAAAAGAAAGAATAGAATGAAGAATAATCAACAAAGACAGATGGAAAGCAAAAAGTATGACTATAGAGATAGTTGGTAAAATATATACCAATAACTATTTATATCAAACAACGTATTTTATAATACATACAAACATGATCGAAAACCACAAAACAAAATAACAAAGTATACCTATACTAATATCATAAAAAATAGTTTATAACTAAACAAAACATAATCAGTAATTTAAACAAGTTATACAAGTTATACATAACCAACAATAAATTATCGACACCACACAAAAAACAAAAAAACAAAATTACAATGTCCGGAAAAAAAATATTTTCCAAAAAATACAATACAAAAATATTTCGTAACGCTAAGTTACATAAAAATAGTATTTTAATTTAATTAATTCAAATCTATAATTAACAAAGAAACTAGCTTTAGCAAAATGAGAGATATATAACAATTCCTATATCTAAGCAAACACTAATCAACACGTGTAAGTTTTTTCAAAAAATACGTCACAGAGAAACACAGAAAAACACAGTATTACCAACATACAAGTTTGCAAATACATGAAAACAACGTAATGAATGTTAAGCAAGTGCTTAAATCAGATCTCTAGATTTCTCAATCAACTAACAATATCAGCAAACGCTGTTAATTTTCTCTATACAGCTCAATTTAAACTTTTAAATATTTCCGGCTGACAATCACGTTCAGCTTAGCTATAGTGTTATTTAGTTATAAATTTATATCTATCTCCACCTGATATACTAAAAGTAACTATTGTAACATTACAACTAATGAGTATGTGCATAGGGCTGGCAAACTCATCATGTACAAAACTATCCTAACTATCACATTTGTAAAACAAAACACAAAAATACTGCAAGTTCTACACCAGAGTATAAAAGTCAATGATTATATGGTGTAAATAGGCATAGGTTTGTAACCAGTAAGGTTAAATATAAACCTGCTCATTGCATTTATCAATAGTAAACGACACGTCACTACCATCTAACACACTACACATTATCCAAAACACAATAGTATAAAAATAGCATCGAAATGAACTAATTAAAACAGTCATACATATCAAGAAAAACTATTGACATCAAATGATGCATAAAGATGATTATCATAATATTACAGAGAAATTACATAATATTTCAAATATAACAACCTATAATGATCTATACAATAGAATACAATAACATCTACTGTCCTAACAACAAACAAAAAAGAATCAAACGCAAAAAATCTCCATAGGTCTTGCCGACATCTCATAAACACTAGGGGTAACACGTCCAATGCATAGTTGGCACGCTGATATGTTCCGCTCGAACAGACACTCGGGTACAATGTTGACCTACATTCCTGCCGCTAACGTAATCAGGAGCGATGACCCTTATCGAGAAGTCGCCTCTGTTCAAAAAATACAAACGAAAATTTCCATTTTAATGAATGGTGAAATTTACTGAGAACAACGGAGAGGTTAAATAAACAATTACCTCGCAATGTGGTTTGTGTAGAAATCTGGTCACTTCACGATGTCATCAACTCTTCCTTTATGTTCACAACAAAGTGATGCTCTTTCAAAATCAGAAACATAACAAGCAGTAGTATTTGTGACATCATTATCAATGATTTTAGGCTCATGTCGAGCAAAATTAGCATAACTGCACTTATTATTTGTTGTTTGATCCAAATATTTATCATCATTTCCTCTTTGTTTGAGACTATTATTATGTCTATAATCCCAGTCAGACTTGTTATGCTTAACGTTTCTACTCCGAACAAAAAATCTGTCACAAAAATTATTGCACGATTGAAAACCCTTCTTGTATTTGCCTGTACCATTATTTTCAAAATTCTCAGAATTAAAATATTGAGATACATTAACTTGTCTTTTTTCTCTCTGAGAAGGAAAAGTATTATCATAAGAATTGCCTTGGTATTTTCTAACCTTAGGATCATCTCTCCTACCAAAACACTTTCCATTCTTTTCTTTGACAATATGCTTATCTCTAAAAGTATCTTTATCCTTACGCATATAATGGGTTTCCTCATTGGAACCACTACTTATAACTTTATCCCTTGTTATCACCTTATGAGAACTTCCAAAATTAGTTACTCGTTTAATCTTTAGGCTTTTAGCCTGAAATTTATCAGGGCTGACTGTTACATTATCATTCTCTCTATTACACTGCCGCCAAGAATCGTTGCTATTGGAAGCAGAATCAAAAGATCTTGGAAAGTTATATTTTCCCCGAAAAGATCTTTGCCCATCCCATTTAACCTTTTTATTAGCAAAGATTGTATGAGGCTGGCTCTTTGCTTTTCCAACTTGTTGGCAAACAACTTTCTGTCTAGCATTGTCAACATTGACAGTAGACCATATCTTGTTGTTCAAAATAATATCGAGTAGGGCCTCTACTCTTTTTGTCCCTTCTGCAATTTCAACATTTTTTTGTGAAATTTCTCCACTTAATTTCCTACTTAATTTGTCAAATGTCAAAACTTTACTTCTCTCCTCTGTTAGCAATCTCTCAATCCTAATCATCTTCTCTCTCTCAGTCGTTAACTCTTCTAATTTGTCTTTCTCATCCTTTTCTTTATTTGCACTTAGTTGTCGTGTTTCATTCTCACTATCCTCATTATTCATTAGCTCTTCAACTTCATTCGGAAATTCAGTATAATTCTCTTCTTCAATACCAGAATTTACTTTATTCAACAAATCAAGAAGCGTCTTTGTATAAGACCTATCACGGTCAATTGTCTCAGCTTCTAATTTACCACACCTCTCTTTGTTTTCCTGAAGTTGTTGCTTGAGATCACTAACCTCATCATCTCTATAATGCACTTGATTTTCCAAATCCTTGACTTTGCCCAATGCAGCATCTAACGCCGCTTGCACTTTAGTAAGTTCCATGTTTGACTTATCTAAATCATTTGTTAGTCTCGACACTGTTTCTTGTAATTTACTCTTTTCAGTCATATCTTGCAAAAAATTAGCCCTTTCCTGTAGAGCAATCTGTTTGTTTTTCTTCATCCACTCTTCCTCTTCTAATTCCTTTTTGTTATCCTCCTGCATGTTGTTGCCGATCATATTGTGTACAATCTTATGCATATAATTGTGTCTAGCCCGAGTATAATCGTACACCATCGGACGTAGGCATTCTAACAACACCGCCAAATCTCTAGCCATGATCATTTCAGGATTTGAATGAGGGTTATCGTCAGTAAAAAACTTTATGGCTGCCACTGCACTAAACAAAAACCCATCCAGCACGTATCTATCAAGTGCTGGGCCTTGTAATCCCTCAACATATTCAGCTACTTCCGCTAAATATTCTAATATAGGCCTCATATCATCTGGATTATCATCAAAATCCATGGTGATTCAATCACCCAGTCAACCACATATCTATACCAGTATAATTATTAATATCGCAAGTTTATGTTTCAAGAAGTTCTGACAATTACCCTTCCATTTCACACAGTTAAGTATCTATACCTGAAATTGCAATTATTTATTAACTTTGTATCCCCAATTCCTCTTCCATATCAGGGAAGTCAACATATATCATACAACCATCAATACTTATGCATTAAATCTTAACGACATGTCAGTATAGACCTAGATAACAAAAACAACAGTTATCAACAGAATCGGTAATGCACAGGAAGGCTCGTTGACATGGATAAGGCGACACAGTTCACACAACAAAAAAACCACTTATCTTGAATGAAAACAATCCCGTTCCTTTCCGCTAACACCCTGGATATCACAAAGTTCAATGGTAAAACAATCGACCACAGAAAGGCATTGGAACTTGACACCTTTCCCCTCAGGTCTTGATTCAACACGCTACGTGCTTGCACACCGCACAGGAAAACAGGAAATGGGTCACCGTCTGTCAATTTCGTTGAAAGGAGGTATACCGCTCGTTCATACTGCCTGACGTTTACTTGAACTGGTACTCTAGGACTGGAACAGGTAACATTGCCACTCTTGTACTGTGGCACACTTGTAGAAGGATTGACCTTATTTGGGTATCCGCCACTATATACTTGAACTTGTATACAGACGCCACTGTATATCATGACATCTCATAATCTTGAGTAATAAATTCCTTTAATTGCGAATATGGCATGAGTATCAGGTCCTATAATTACTGGAAACCACCAACTGATACCAATTGATACCGTCCTATTGTTACTGTAACACTCATTCGATACTTCACAAGAGTTTCTTGGGGCACACTGGTACAACTCTCATATGTGATGTCTGTCTCTTCTATACTAACGCCACTCAGGCTAAATATAGAGATACGTTGCTAAAGGGTTCTGTATTACAGGCCACGCCCACACAGGGCTATTCCTAAATATGTGTTACTACTGTCACGTCTGGAATATTGAGTGCGTGTGTTGGTTTAGTCGTTTACACCACAGGTATGTACACAAGAGTCATGGATGGTTGTAAACGACTGGTGACATTTAATACTGGTTTATTCACGTCACAACACATTGATATAAAATGCACATAGTCAGGATACAGTTCCCAGCACAACACGAGATATATCTTAACACTATAAGGACTGCACACTCGGCAGTTACAATAATATCAGCGCTATAAAGTATCATCAATAACTCAGCGCTATCTCTTCCTCAACAACTATCCTCTCACAGGAAACAATGGCCTTTATATAATTCATCAGCGCTACAAAGTATCATCAATAATAATCCTCTCACAGGAGATAATGGCCCTTATATAATTCATCAATAACTATCCTCTCACAGGAAACAATGGCCTTTATATAATTCATCAGCGCTATAAAGTATCATCAATAACAATTCTCTCACAGGAAACAATGGCCTTTATATAATTCATCAGAGCTACAAAGTATCATCAATAACAATCCTCTCACAGGAGATAATGGCCCTTATATAATTCATCAATAACTATCCTCTCACAGGAAACAATGGCCTTTATATAATTCATCAGCGCTATAAAGTATCATCAATAACAATCCTCTTGCACACTGCAGTTATCACAATGGCCTACACAAAATCTTCAGCTACTATCCTCTCACAGGAAATAATGGCCTTTAAGGACAGCACACTGCAGTTATCAAAATGGCCTACACAAAATCTTGGCCTCATAAACATTTTCACAATAATCCACACTGTAGTTTTATACTACGCTGTACCCACAGCGAAAAATCCGTCGACATTTTAACTTCAGCACTGCGCAGGCATTTCACACTTCCCAAAAACACTGTACCAGCGGGCTGATCACCCGTTTGCCAGTCACTTCGATTACGGAAACAACAGCAAATGGATTGATTTGCCGTTGCCCTAAAGACGCCAATAGGCGTGATGGGAAACAATGGCAAAGAAAACCTATCTGCTGTTGTCCTAAGACGCCACTAGGCGTAATGGCCACTGACTGCTTTGAGGGTCGGTGGCTAAGGACGGAAGAAGAAGAAGAAGAAAAACACTTTCTTGACCTACCCGGTCAAACGCCCAGAACACTCTCCCTAGATAACACACTCGTTCCGCTCAAAAGCAGTCACGAGACTTTTTTTCACGGTCAACACAACTCAGTCAATCAATCATCTGCGGGCTAGCCGCAAGCTATTCTCACCCAGCTCAAAACAATACAGAATAAATATATCAGCGCTTTTCACGCTTTCTGTAATCTGTCTCTCGAAACTACCACGAGATACTCTCAAAACAATTCGATAGCCAACAAGCAAACAAGTGCCATAACTCAAAATCTATCTTGACTACTAATATACTCAAGTTTACTCCCCTTACACCAGCTCTGTTCTTAACACTGACGCTGATCAGCAGAAAGGTTAGGAGAGATAGTAACATCCTTCCAACTTTCAGTTGGATGTAGTGGTACCACTGGTATAGGTAATGGTACATCTTAAAAAGAAGACTCTTCTTCTTGAATAACCGACAAAGCGGTATAATGTTGAAGAGGAGGTGTAGGGTCGTCAGTTGCTTGAAATACTGGCTGAAGATAGTCAGGACGAGAATGAAATTCCTTTAACATATTTATGTGAAAGGTTTTATGTTTGCCCATGATATCGACAATGTAATCGACATCAGAGATTCTCGAGATTATTTTGAAAGGGCCTTTCCAGGCAATAAGTAGACGATTGTCTTTACGAGGTAATAAGACATAAGCATCGTCACCAGGAAGAAGCTGGCGAAGACGTCGATACCTATTTGCAAAAAGTCGCGCTTTTTCTTTTGCTTGTTCTGATGATGTGGTAGCTAACCTACACGCATCTATAATCCTTTTCCTCAAAGAAACCACATACTCATAAGAGGATTGAGTGTCATTTGTGATATTCTCATCGGTGAGTAAGTCGTGAAGTAACGACATAGGGCCACGAAGTTGAACACCGAAGACGAGCTGAAACGGTGAAAAACCGGTAGCTTCATTTTGCACCTCTCGATACGCGAAGAGAGCAGCGGGTAGAACCCTGTCCCAATCTTGAGGATGATCCTCAGTAATCTTACCCAATAACTGTTTGAGTGTCCTATTCTGACGCTCAATTAAACCATTCGACATTGCGTGGTAGATCGAACTGAGAGATCTATCAATATGCAACATAGACATGACCTGAGACATTGAGTCAGATATAAACTGAACCCCATGGTCCGATAAGATCTTACGCGGAAAACCTAAGCGCGAAAAAATCAACCATAGTGCATCTGCAACACTAGCAGATGAAGTATTCTTTAGAGGTATGGCCTCAGGCCAACGAGAACACATATCAATACCGGTGAGAATATGTGTATGTCCTCTAGCAGAAGGTTGAATAGGACCAATAATATCAATTGCCATTTTCTCAAATGGTCGAATTGGAATATCAGCAGCTTGAATAGGACCTGCGTGGTATGGACCACGAACTTTAACTTCCTGACATGTCACACAAGAACTGCAGTAGATATTAACATCTCTATGTACACCTGGCCAATAGAATGCAGAGAGCACTCTAGATTTGGTTCGTGAAAAACCCATGTGGCCTGCACATTGAGAGTCGTGAGCATGACGCAATATACGAGCTCTCATTGAAGAAGGTACTGAAATTTGAGACCGTAAGGATGAATCAATATCTCGGATAACTCTCACTAATACCCCATTCTTCAGTACAAAACTGTGTTTAGATGTATGTACCTGTGTTAATAGTATTAACAGCTAATTGAAAAATTTTTTTCTCAATGAATCATCATTTTTTGGTAATGTTATAAAAGACTCACGTGAAATGAGAGAGTCAACATCATCATTAACCTTGACAGGAGGTATTGTTGGTGTATTATGCGACATATCATTAGCTTGCGCTCTAGTAACAACTGCATTAGCAGAATGCATATGTCGCTGTTCCCAATCAGCAATCTGCTGTGGAGTACACTCTTTTATACCATGTATGCGACCAATTATTAAGTCACTAATTGGAGCAGGAAGTAGATATGCGTGTATTTTCCCTGAAAAAAATGGTGTATTAATATCAATAATTGCAGTAGAAAAAGTCTCCACTGTTCCGCCGAAAGTCACACACTTCACTGTCTTGCCAGTTCCACAGGACGGGTGTATCAACGAATGTCGGACTCCAATAGTGCTACAACCTGAGTCGAAAAGAACAGAGACAGCAATTCCATTAACAAAACCACTATTTAATTTAAGATATCCTGTTCCGTCATGTGTTGTAGCTGACATGGCCGTAGACATGACTGGAAGACTTGGCAACACATGTCCGCAATGCAGCGTAGTGATCGCCTTGGGCTGGAATAAGGTTGTACATTCCTGGCAAAATTTAGCCTGTTCAAAATCAAGAGAACAAGAAGATGCATTGTGAGGATTAACATTTGTATCCTGTTCTACATTAACCTGCGTATCATGCATAGCAGACTTTGTATGATGATGCGGTCTATTGTTAGATCGAGATCAATTTTGACTATTGCTTCTAAAACTGCCATAATTAGTGATGCTATTGCGATTTTCTTTCTGGTTAGCACGCCAATTATAGTTATGACTATTGTTCATTTGACCATATTGTTTGTTTGGGGAATTATGCCTGTTATCATTGAAATTTGATCTGGATTGCCAATTATAGTTGTAATTATTACCTTGTTGATATCCAGAATTATTTCGATTAAAATCTCCCGATCTGTGAGATTGATCCCAATTTTGATTTTGTGGAGAACTATGTCAAAATGGTTATCTTGAAAATAATGGTAATTCTTGTTATCTCCCTTTCTATCATTGCTAAGAGAACGATGACGGGAATGATTCTTTTGTCGCATGGCGAATGCAACAGGTAGTTCCTCTTTAACATGGGAATTGCTAATTACCATGTTTGGATGGGCTGTGCAAAATTGTCTGCAGTTTTGCTCCATGTCATTCAAATTAGCTGGCTTACGTTCGTGCAAGAACGAAAGAAATGACGGGTTAACAGAAGACATGACCTAATCACGTAGTAATAAATCTACAACGTCAAAAGAATGTTCTATTTTGGACAATTCAATCCGTCTGTCAAATGTGAGACGTATTAGTGAGATAAAATCACTAAAGTCCTGTCCGTTTTGTGGTAGAAGAGATTTAAAACGTAAACGATACTGATATTCGTTTAGTTGAAATTTCTTGAGCAAAGCAGCTCTGATAACGTCATAATTATTCTTATCAGTAGTTTTTACCATATTATAGACTGCCATTGCTTCGCCTGTAAGTAGTGTTGACAAATGTGCGCAATACTGTGATTTATCAATCTTATTTGCTTCGCATATTGATTGAAACCTATCTAGATAAAAAAACCACATAGTCTGATGGTGGATTAAATTGCGGCAATTTTAAGTTAATATGCCTATGATTTTCATTGTTAGAGGAAGCTTGGCCAACCAACTGAGCGTTGTGAGCATTACACTAGTCAACAAATTTTCAAAAGTTATTTGTACCAGAAATTAAATATACCATTTCTTATTGATTTTGACATGCTGAACTCAAATATCATAATGAAATTCACCAATTGGCTCTGGTTTTATTTTAAATGATGAATTTACATTACAGTAATACAAATAATGTATGCTTGTTTAATTCTCTGGGGTGAACAGCTAGTCTTTCTACTTTAGCATTATAAAAATTGTGGTTACATACTCAATTACTTGATATTTCAACATAAAATGATAGAAAAAATAAAAACATTATTTAAAGTTCACATATCATGTTTTAAAAAGGCACATTTGAACCCATTCCATCATTATTCAGTCGCTGTTCGAGCTCTCTTTGCTTGCTTCTTGTAGTCAATCGATGAGGTGTCTCTTGTCACAGTCCAACAGTAATCAGCAAGCATTGAAGGACTCCAATTGAATTGATACCTTGTCTCCATAGCAGCAATGTCCTGGTGAAATCGTTCACCATGCTCATCACTGGTCGCTCCACAGTTTGACTAAAGAAATCCAGATGAGAATCCAGAAAATGAATTTTCAAAGACATGTTGCAGCCAAGACTCTTATACTTCAGAAGCAGATTTTCTACAATTTCATTGTAATTATCAGATCTGTTGTTTCCAAGAAAATTGTTCACCACTGACTTGAATGCTAGCCATGCTGCTTTTTCCTTGCCAAGCAACACGCAAAAAAACTCGTCATCATGAAGAAGTTTTCGAATTTGCGGACCAAAGGCATAGCTTGCCTTTTGCCAGTCAACCACAGTTTAAGATTTGCTGCACATGTATTGCAGCATATGTGTTGCGCCCAGCTCTTATCCTGATCTCCTATTCTGCAGCCAAAATACAAACTGTATGCCTTCTTAATCACTTTAGTTATATTTCGTTTTTGTGATACAAATGTCACCTCACCCCATATATAACAGAATTTATTAGCAGTTTTAACATGTCCTAGGCATTTCTAACTACAATACTTTTGATAAGGACAAATGCATTAATTTATGACAAAATTTTATCAGAGATAAGATATTTATACACAAAGGTGATGTAATCATAGGTAGGATTGCATCATCAACTTCTAGTTACATTCTTATTGGTCATTAGAAAAAATTATGCAATCATCCACAACAGTTGCGTCATATATATATAAATTGACCGTAATTAAATAAACTAGTAGCATATATCTTGAAAACTAGAGCCAATCAACATTTTTAAATGTCATTTTCGTTTTCAGCACACCAAAATTAGTTAAGATCAGCTATTTTCATTTCTGGTACATTTTGGTTGTTGACTAGTGTTACCTTCATTAGTTAATCTAATTTTTTTAAGTTCTAATTCAAACAACTTTTGTTCATGCTGTCTTCTATTTTCATTTTCAGCTGACTCTAGCTGAAATCTTCTCTCATTTTCTGCAGCCTCAAGCTGAAATCGTTTTTCATTTTCTGCCGCAGCTAATTTTCTATTTTCAATTTCCATTTTTTTATTCTCCATTTCAATTTTCTTATTTTCCATTTCCATCTGAAGCTTTCGTTCATTTTCTGCTGCTGCTAATTTACTGTTTTCCATTTCAATTTTCTTATTCTCTAGTTCAATCTGAAGTCTTCTTTCGTTTTCTCGCTTTCTATCATCCTCCTTGGCTTCCTCCTTCGCTAGTTCTGCCACTGCAAATTCACGGAGTCCATCTCCTTTTAGGCCGAAATCTTTTCCAATCTTTACAAAAGATTCTAAAGTAGCCATAATTACTAATGTGTCTTTGTACTCTTACTTCTTCAAAAAGTTTTACTCAAATAATTTATAATTTTATCACTCTCTTAAAAGTTCTCAACGTTCCTGTCCATAGAACGGCACTCAATACTGTTAATTATTAAATATGTTAATAATCAATGAATCAAAATATGCATTACTATTTTATCATAATACAATAACAGAAACAAAGTAGACAATAGTGACAGGACACGATGTAAAGGACAATTGAAAACGTTCGCATGAATCAAATAAAGTAGAAAGTAGAACTGAAAGAGAATGTTGCAAAGGATGCAATGAAAACTGCGAAGGAAAAAATAACAAGACAAGTAACAGTACAAGGTATAAACACAAATGGTGTAAAAAACTGAACGATAGCAAGATTGAGATGGACGTCGGTTACAAACAGTATACATAATAAAAATATGGTACGTATAAAAAATTTACTACGAAAACAATAGTAAAAACCTGACGAAACAGCTAAACAAGTAGTTGTCACAGACAACCAATCACAGTGGACTCAAAAATCCTACAGCTAACAGAAGCTGGATTTCCACTATGGGAAGTCTGCAAGAGTGTCCATATAGAACACTTCCGAAGGCCCAAGGGTGAATTTGGGATGTTCCCTTCGAAAGCCGCCAGACCCAACCTCCCACATAAAACATTGAACATAAAACATGCAGTACAAATAATATTAGAGTGGACATATTAAGAACGGGCTCAGCTAACTATGCAACGGCAGAAAGAACCACAGTGTTGTTACTTATCTTTATAGAAGGAAAAAAATTTCCCCGCATCCGGTCGCTGCAGGTATGAGCCATTATGAACATATGAAGGTACAATAGTGGCAGTGTCCAACGTTGACTTTGACCGTTGAAGTCCCTGTGTTGACCTTGGTATCGAGCTTGAAGGTTATTCTGCCCGATCAATAAGTAAATCTCCAAAGACACACGATGTTGTCGCCTTGAAAGAATCTTGGAATGTTCATACAAATTATCCTTGGAATTTCCAATCGTTCCTTGAGCGCTGGCCACCAAGCTGTAGCTTTGTCTTTTCAGCAGCTGTAACAACCTCTTCTTCTGTCAGTGGTTATATAACTGCTCACTACTAACTGTAGCGTAGTCGGGCTGCTATCTATTGTAGACCTATTCTTGAACCACTAACTGTTGTAGTTGGTTACGCGAATGTAATGTGTGAAATTCAAGCAAGGAAACAATGAACATACAAGCCAATGTCAACTCCAACAGTGTCCATCTCATTACGCTGGAACTCATGATTGATCAAGGAATCAACGACGATTTATTCAGACAGTCACATTGACACATACGACAATATGTGTCGAGCATACATATTGTTACATCTAAATTTATAAACGTAGATATTCAACTTGCAGAACGGTTTGCTCTACACAATGTTCTTAATAACGGCTAACCCCTCAAGGGTAGTCAAACGAATCATAATCAGAAATATACATCATATTGCAGAAATTCCCTTCTTTAAATAATAGCCTCATAGACAATCAAAGTCCAGCACATCTATACCTCGTAGTTGAGGCTTCATAATACATAATCCATAAAATTCCTACGACTTAGTTTGTTTGACCTCTGATTCCTCCGTAAGTCCCACGGAAGGTAGAAATATATATAATTTATATTTAATATTTATAAGTGCAGTTCCAATTTGGCACTGAATTAATAGTAGGAGGCTGGATCCGATAAATTCACTTGCATCCAATTTCAAGCCATTGGTATACGGGGCAATGACCTCCCGTTAATAACTTGACTAGATTCCCAAGAACAAAATTCATATATATATTTAAACGAAAATCGATTCACTTACTGGTAGTTACGCACGGCGATGGCTTCCATCAGGAAGGCCATGTAATAAATATATCCCAGTAGATAATGACCCACAAAAAGGGTAAATAACAGACCTTGGTCGGACAATCAATTCTAGTCTGCCTCTGGCTTCGAGGTTCATACCTCATCCTCTTGTTTAGCAACAAGGCGCAAACTAATACCACGCACCAATTATGTGCGTTTTAGTGCGCGATGAATTTAACTACTATTATCTTCTTAATATCTTAGTTGATGCGTACTCTTCTTAATAGCACCCAGACTATGTCCACTTCGCTAATGTTAAGGCATTCAAGAAAAAAGGACGCAACACTTATCTAGTGCAAAATTTCAAACCAGTACTTTCTAAAATTTCTATCACACTTCAAAATGTCTTCCCAGATTGAGGATTATCTGACTTGCTTAACCCACGTAATTCAGACGTCATTATCAGATTATGACTCGGCGTAATTCGACCGTCAGTCTGGACATATTCGTTTTTTATCCGTACCTCCAATATTGCGGGTTTATTGTTTTGACGAATTGAAAAGGATGAACCCAGTCTTGTACAAACATCAACGATAGCCTTTCGCCTGTAGTCAATGTGGGATCATCGCGTATTTTGTGACTTAATTAATCTCTCTGGGATGGACCGTCGAATTGAAGTGAATTGAAGTGAGAAAGTTATATAAACATTGACCTTCGGATAAGTTTTATGTGTTGAAAGAAATGGGCCAAGTTAGGGCAGGGGAGAGAGAGAAAAATCATCATTTCGCCCGCACAGTAAATTAATCCAATACTGCCGGAGTGGACATAAGAGCGCACAAACTTTTTTTTGACAATCATATCCCCTGAGTTATATGATGTACGCTTAGGGAGATTAAAAAAATTAAAGAAAGAAATCGGTTGACAGACAGCAAGAAAGGTGCCTGATTAATATCAGGAAAACAAAGACAGCAGAGGTTTTGTTCTTTTATTTCCTCTAAAGTTTGTAGTACGAATCGAAGAGATCATTTGAGGTACTACTCTACGATACCTGTTGTACAACTAATCTGTGGTTCAAAGCCTGTGATCGACACGGGAAACCTACGTTCCACAGGCTGTTAAGATATGTGCCTTGACCAGGTGAGGTTACCTCTTGAACTGATCTGGAGACGTGCCCTTGCCACAGAGACGAATTAACGGTATGTAGCGTTATTGTAGCCCGTTTAAATATCTCTCGTGATTCGCTCACTAATTGTGGCGAAGGTGAGATAAGTAATTACTAGTCTTCTATAAGTAGTAGATAATATAGGAGATAATGACAGATAACTTACTAGTTCTCCAGGAACACAATACACATTTCTTTACCTGAAATACATATCATCATTATTATACACATTGTATTATACAAATTACATAACTCAACCCTTTGTTGAGCTCAGAACTTCCCAGAACTTATTTTCTGGTCGGCGTTACCAGAGGT
The DNA here is from genome assembly GCA_024509875.1 of Oreohelix idahoensis. Classification (NCBI taxonomy): domain Eukaryota; kingdom Metazoa; phylum Mollusca; class Gastropoda; order Stylommatophora; family Oreohelicidae; genus Oreohelix; species Oreohelix idahoensis. The sequence goes on from JAMPIV010000465.1 coordinate 622,897, forward strand.
GGCCTTTGATCCTTTCTTCTGAAGAAGCGTTCAGAATTTGTACTTCTCTTGCAAAAAATTTTAGCTAGGAATGCACTAAATAATTAACTAGTGTTTTAGAATTTACTATAGCCAAAGCTTACAAAACTGATTTTATAACTACTCTGACTTTCGCACTGGTGACATGGAGCTATCGGAGGCAATAGCTGAGAGAGTGCTGGAATATTGTAAGTACTGTATTTTTATGTTGTTTCTGTGAGATCGAAGGGGTGATCTCTGGCGTCTTCATGTCTGCTACAAAAATGAGATGTTCCATCATTCCCTGAACAAGTAACGTAAGACACATAATTGAGTCTGATCTTACACGACTACCGCTGGAAATCCGAAATTTTTTCTTCGCACCTGTACATTGAGTTTTGTCCATGTAGCCTGGGAAAGGTACCGCCCACTGAATCGAATGCCAAATTACTTGCGTGGAAAAGGCGAAATAATTGAAGGGACCGTGATAAAGAGAAAACTTAGGGAAACGGTAATAGAGAGAAGGAAAACCCAAAACCATTAAACCGAGGAAAAATAATGCACGAAAACGTTCTGTCACACGAAAACAGCAGCATCAACACTTCAGTGTTTTCGCAGTTACATTTCTAGCATGCCAAATACAGAAGAACTTTGTTTTTTTGTCCTTTTCAACATTAAGCTTTCTTTATCACCAGCTCTTATTTATTTACACTTGTTCAAAAGTAATTGATCATTAAATTTGTTATATGTTTTTGACAAATTCATAGTTGATTTAGTTATTACAGAGAGAAGTGCACACGTATGAATCAGTATCTTTAATATATATCTATATAGAACCAATAAGAGGAATTTTACTGTTAATTCAGTTGGGGATATGTACGAGCTTTATTAAATTATACAATACCTCTTCACAAAATGTGGCGGGCAGATAAAAGTTAACATTGCTAAGACACATTCATCATTGTTCTTGACTGCTGGCATATCTTGCATACTCCCTCAAGTTAGAAGCATCATAATCTTATCTGCATCTCTGCCAAGAGTAATCTTGTGCGAAGACTCACATTAGATACTCTAGGTTTTTGACCATTGTTGGACCATAACTGCAGAGCAAGGGGAGGCAACCCGTGACACACCTCAAGGGTACATTCTCATAGTCAAGTTATAATTTATAGGGGCTACTTCTAGTTTTCGTCAGGTGTCTATGGCCTGTACTTTTGCTCTTCACAATGCGAGTGTTGACAATGCCATGAGTGGCTGGGGTGGCGTACTAATATTCCCATAGTCAGTTATGACTGATGGGGGCCACTACTAGTATTCCCATAGTCAGTTATGAAAGATGGGGGCCACTACTAGTATTCCCAAAGTCAGTTATGACTGAAGGGGGTTACTACTAGTAGTCCCGTAGTCAGTTATTTGTTTTGGGGAAAATAAATCATACTTGTGTGAGCTGTTATTGAACTTCCAATGCTAGGATCTTTTAGATGTTGTAATGGACGGCCCTATATCTATTAATGTATAAACAGCTTTATGATCTATAAAGTCAAGAGTGCTGTTAACATGTTGTGCTTCATGTATCCTGTAAATATTTTATGTATATATCCAATCTATCCTAGAAGCTCATCGTAAATACGGACGTGACTTGTCTATGTAAGGGTACCGTACGATTAATTATGTGGTTCAAAACTTCTGTATGCTTCAGTCAGGCCATGTTCTTCTAAAATAGTCTGTATTATCTTTAATCGCGATATATTTTCCTCATTAATAAATTGGATCTGCATTTGTAAGATTCGACCGGTTAGATATAAGTCACAGTTAAAGTCACCTGCTGAAACTATGTTCCCGCCTTCATAATGCAATGTAGAAGTGTCTGAAAGCTCTCGAAAAAAAAAAAAAAAAAGCTGGTTAACTACTTCTTTGAGTTGGAAAGTATATATTGACTAATGTGCATGTGTCTTGTTTCCGTTGTTTATTATGTATTTGGTTTTGTTTTTGAACCCTGCACTTGAAAACTAATGTTTGTCGAGTGCTAGGGATTCCCGGTTCAACCCCATATGGGTTATAATTTGGGTATATAGTGTTCACAATTCTATAGCGCACTACATTGTTGTTTTTCTTGTGTGTTGGTTCTTCCAAGCTGTAATTTATCTGCCGTTTGTTGTAACATTGTTTAGTATCTATGGTGTCTGTAATGATACTATCTCCTTCCATGATGCCATATTGCTCTCTTTCTCTTGCTATTGACATTTTAAAGATGTAGCTGCTCGGCGTTTGTTGGTTTTCTAATTGGTAGTGTTTTGTTTGTGTTTTTTTTTTTTTTATATTCTTGTACTGATAAGATATGGACGTTTCTTTGTGTGTGTGTGTGTGTTTTTGTTTTTCCTTGTCATAACGAATAAAAAAAGTGTCACTCTCTATCCTGTCCTGCATTGACCTACATGTAAATATTGTTTCAAACAGAGAGCATAGCAGTATTTTTCAAACACAATATATTCATATTTAAACAAGACTGAAATCACGTCCTTCAAGAGAAAGGTCATTTATTACACATAAGGGAGGGAAACCCGAGGCCTGTAAACAGTAAATTAATATGAAACAAATATAAAGGTATGTTATCAGGCACTCGCAGGGTAAGCCACTCATGTCTGTTGTTTTTCTGTTGTCTGGTGTTCTACTTCTTTATTTCCTAGGCAGGGCGGATAGTGTGATTCGCTTGCATGGCTAGGCGGGGTTGTCGCACGGAAGGTCCAGTGTTAAAATCCTGGGTAAGCCACTCATGTCTGTTGTTTTTCTGTTGTCTGGTGTTCTACTTCTTTATTTCCTGCGAGTGCCTGATAACATACCTTTATATTTGTTTCATATTAATTTAAGAGAAAGGTCAGCGAAGCGCATGAAAAATACTTTTTTGAACTTTTGATTTTTCTTCTAATATTCTATACAGAATATTGGATTGCTGTTCTTGTTCGGTTGTTCCGTCGAAACCCAAACTGTTCTTTCTGGACGTCATTGTCTACCTTTTTTTTATTCTCTTCTGTATGATTTTGAGCAAAATTTTAATTGTGTGACTCATCAGGCTGATTGTTCTAAAGTTCGAACAATCTGTTGCATTAGGTTTTTTGAGCAACGTTATAAAGACTGATGTCTTCCGCTCATGTGGTTTGTATCCTGTATTGTATATATCGTTACATAGATCTGTGAATGTATCCTTAATATCATCGCCATAAAAACCACTAGAAAAACACATACATAAAATAACACTACAACACCTAGTTAACAAAGGCTTGCTAATTGATAGTCAGTCGGGGTTTAGACCTAAACATTCATGTCACACAGCTCTAACTAAGATGATTGACATCTGGAACTTAAATAACGATAACATATGTGGGGCAGTTTTTGTAGACTTTAAAAAAGCATTTGATATGATAGATTACGCTATTTTAATTAGAAAACTAGAAACATCAAAAGTAAACCTTCAACTAGTGACAATAATTAAATCATTCCTGTTGTAACGAGATTTGGTACCACTTTCTTTGTTTGTGAAAAAATGTGTAACACCACACACACACACACACACACACACACACACACACACACACACACACACACACACACACACACACACACCAAATCCAGAAGCCAGAGTGAGAAACTGGAAGACAGTATCTGCTAGAAAAGTTCTTTTTTCACGCTGCATGCAGGGCAGATAGACTTCAACAAATATAGCCTCACCGCGCGCTTATTAATCCTAAGAGGGTTTTAAGATCGTTCCTGATCGAGTTTATTATCGTTCCTGATCGAGCTCATGATCGAGTTCGTGATCGAGTTTAAACTAAAGACTTGAGGACCTTTGACCCTGCTAACAGAAGCCTAGTGGTCAGACAATCTTCAACACCTTAGTCCCCGTAGTTATAGGGCGGGCTGAAGGAAAGTCTTCCTGATCATCAGTGTGTCTCAGGAACCTCGAACAAACACAAGTTGAGTTTATGTCTATTCATCCAACAAATACTGTGAGCCGTTTCCAAAGCGATGGTCGATGATGATAACAGCTAGAGACTAGATAGCAAGATATATAAAAAATATACTGTGACAGACTTTTATAATTTCATTGGAAGATTCATCCAAGATTTGTTTACTATTATTTATTTTAATTTGTAACTATTAATAATCATACATTTTACCATCTTCCAACACCCATTTCTCATTACAAGGATATCTAGATGTAGATAATAAATTATGAAATTGTACTCATTTGACTTGGTAAATTTTTAACTGTTAAATTTTGAGTTACTTTTTCTAATTTAATTATACAGGGTGTTTATAAAGTCGCTGTGCAGTGAAATTTACGCCCGGGCGAGACTACGTCACCAGGAATGTGGTTTTCAATTAGGGCTTTGTTGTGTAATGCTGCACACGGGATTGTGGAACACAGCATTGGAACACAGAATATCATGACGTAAATTTGCATCATTCGTGACGTAATTTCAAAAATATTTTTCAAATTCACTGCACAGCGACTTTATAAACACCCTGTATTATCACATAGGGTTACTATAGCGAAAGTGGCACAGTATACTTCTGAAGCCTAAATCTATTGTCCAGCTCAGAGTATTCACAGCCGTAACTCAATTGTGATACCAGTGCACTTCTCTGGCACTGGACTTCCTTTCTGGAGAGAGATTCTACTTCTTCTCTACCACTATCATCACACCGGAAAAACCTTTCGCTACACTGGGGGCTCTTTTGCGGGATATTATTCTTTATCCTGAGCCATTATCTATGTATTCTTCTATCTTGAGCCACAAATAGTTTGTAACAATAAATTTTTTGGAAAAAATTCTAAAACTTAGAAATCTTTTCGTAATAATAGTACCATTGAGTACCAAGTAAATAGGAGACGCTCACAAGGTTTAAAGGATTTGTTTTGTTCATCATGCAGATTTGAAAAGAACTAGGCATGTCAGGAAGTGATCTTATCAAGTATGTCACAAAGGAAGTGGACAAACATATGGACAGAGAGGACAAGAAGTTAGAAGCTGAGAGAGAAGCCAAAAGATTAGAAGCAGAGAGAGAAGCCAAAAGATTTGAAGCAGAGAGAGAAGCCAAAAGCATGGAAGCTGAAGCTAAGAAATTAGAGGCTGAAGAAAGAAAGTTGCAAAGAGCTCATGCGTTAAGCTTAAAGGAACTTGAACTCCAGTGAGCAGATAGCAATCATGGTGCTAGCTCACCTCACTCTGAGAGTAGCTCCAACCGGAGCACGGCAAATGGAGCCATGAGTTTCCACCTGGATCCATTTATTGAAAAGGAGGACGCCATTGAGTCGTACCTGGATAGATATGAGAGACTGGCCTCGACCTATGGATTGGAAAAGGAAAAATGGAGCCTTAAGCTATCTCAGGGGTTGAGGTGAGTTTCATATGATGTTTATTTAAAACTCTCAAAAGAAGGCCAGGAAAATTATGAAATCTTAAAGCAAGCTTCACTCGTCAGGTACGAAAAGAATTATGAATCTTATAGAAAGATATTCCGAACTGCTAAGCTACTTCCAGGAGAAAACTACCACCAGTTTTCTGCCAGATTGGAAACATATCTGACAAAATAGATTAGCCTAGGAACATGTCAAGATATAAAAGAAATGGTCATGATGGAACAACTGAGAGAATCCATGCCTCAAGAAATGAGGAAATTTCTTATGGAGCAAGGAGCAGAGAGATTGGAAGATATTTTAACTATGGCTGAGAGATACCAAGCAGCTCAGTCAGAAGTATCGGGAAATAAGAAGAAGCAGGGTGAAAACTTCAAACCTTCACAAAACTATACCAACTTTGAACCACAGGGACAATTCCAACAAGAACAAACACAGAACTGATTATAAAGACAAAAACCCTCTAGGATCAGATAATAAACCTTCACGAAAGGAAGGAAAGTGGTGTAAATCTTGCCTAATGAGTAACCAAAATACTGCAGACTGCAGAAGGAACAACCCTCCTTATCACGCTGCATGTCTTACAACAGGGAACAAGGGAAGGAATGAACTGGCAGTTAGTCAGAATGACCTCCATCATCCCCCTGTCTGTGAGGAAGCGATATGTAATGGCACTAAAATTCAGTGCTTATATGATTCCGGATTCGAATTCGACTCAGCGGTGAGTGCAACCCTAGTGCACACTGATCAGCTTACCACAGAAACAGTAGACATACAAGGGGCAATGAAGGGAACCGGCACCATGACACTTCCCATAGCAAGGATCAACGTGAGAACTCGCTATGTGGAAGAAATGATAAGAGCAGCAGTGAGTGATGATCCTATATACCCGCTGGTAATAGGATGTAAATATGTCTTTTTGGGTGACCCAATAAAACCTGTTGTCATGGCAGCAAACCATACCAGGTCAAGCACCAAAAAGGAGGAGGAAAATTCTATAAACATTCATCGTATAAAGATGAAAAAGGCTCAAACAGGAGATAGCACATTGAAGCCTTGTTTTGGCAAATTGCCAAAGGCCCATAACCCTACAGAGAAAGGAGACTACTATATGGAACATGGCCTACTCTACAGGCAAGCTGGAAAAGGACCTAAGGGGCATGGACAGCTGGTAGTGCCAAATTCTACAGGGAGGAAATTATGGAGCAAGAGCATGCTACATCAGGCAGTGGTCACAGAGGAAAAGGGGCCACTTGTCAAAAGATAGCATTGCGATATTACTGGTCAGTGATAATTGAAGACATAAGTTGGTATATGAAATCCTGTTCAGAATGTAACCAGGTAACCTCAAGCAGAAGTGTAGACCAGTTACTGGACCTAGGGAAGAATTGTTGCGGACGTAGGCCCACCAAGAGAAAACAACAGGTAGATGCAGTGATAAAGAGAAAACACAATCACAATAAGTCTACTGTTACCCGAGTAACCATGGCAACTCACCGTATTGTACAGAGAGTGGACGAAAGACACCCCACCCCGACTAGATATTGTTCGGAACACCATGGCCTATATCATCTGGAAAATTTGGTTAGTCAGCAACCAGTATTAAAAAAGCTGCAGAAACAAACCAGAACCATAGGAGGTAGGAACCAGGGCTGTACCACACAACTGATGGATACAGGCCCCACTTCGGTATACTGCCCCTTACAATAGAAATAGGTGTAGGTCCGGCAACGTTGTTGTTTCGCCGTTCCCATACACGGTCCACTGGAAGCATTGTTGCGGACATGGACTGAACAATAGCAAGCACAGGCACTCAAAGATGAGATTGACTATCTCTTAAAAGAGAAAATTATTTTAAAGTCTGAATCTCCCTACAGCTCAAGTGTGGCGCTATTAAGGAAGCCTAGGGGTGAACACCTGGAACAGAAAGATGCCTTCACATACCTAGGATGCATAGTAACACCAGACGGCGGAACAAGCAAAGACATTGTAGCAAAGTTGATTTTGCTGGGGAGGTTATGATGGTGTCCTAAAAGAATGAAAAGGTGTCTGCTATAACCGTGTGAGGTCAAGCACATGTAGGTCTCTGACTCTAGAGATGATGATGATGAATTATGTGCAGAGAACCTAACGCTACCTCCCTAGGTCTCACACGGTCAATCTCGTGGCTCTAGTGTATGGTGTACCTAGTGTCTAGGGGAGAAATGAATGATGGTACACAACAATCAAACACTTTAAGTTTCTATTTTAAAAAAGTTAATAACTAGTAGTTAAGTTTTTCTTTAAAAAAGTATTTACAATTTATTTTGCCTGTCCATTCATAGTTTGTGGACAGGTCTTTGAAAACAAAGACAAGATAGTTTACAGAAAAAGAACAATTTAAAATGTTGGGACAATCTGCCCAATAACTAAAAGTTATTATGAGTTTATAACTGTTCTTCCTGTAGGAAATATTAAGCTAATTCACTGTATTTATATAACGGGAGAGTCACTGTATATGAGGGCTGTAGTTCCTCATACCCCCATAAAATTCCTGTGTAATATTTTGAAACACAAGAAAATGTCAGAGATGCCCCAGATGTTTTACTCTTCACCTGAGAGTCCTTGTTGTAAGATAATACGATGGGTAGTTGCAGAAATTTCAAGTTCAACAATCGCCAAAGCTCCTACTGGATATTCAACAGCATATAAGTCTGGTTGGAGACTGGTTGGCGTTTATAAGCACTCAGCAGGTTTCCTGTCACCTGCCGGCAACAGGAACATAGACCCTCTGCAACAAAAGGACACCCTGGCCTTTTATCTCTGATCATTTATTCTAACACTTAATTTCTTACGTGGGTATGGGGTCAGCCTCGCGTGCCTTACAAATGCACTAGCACCGAATCGTACAGGACTCCCACCTGGTTGTGACCACACCTCAAGTCCTTATAGTAGATACGCCACTGTACGTTCACATACTTTTCCTCCATGCAATAATGTGGAGTAACCACATTTCCTGTGATATGATCTTCTCTTCATTTCTTTACCCTTATATTTGCTCTAGGCATGTAAACAGTGTTCATTGAACACAGAGGCTTTACTAATCTATTTTAATACAATAATATGTCAACATAATCATAACAACATACATCAGTCAGATACCGTTTAATGTGTGGACTCAACAATGTCTGCTTCCGACATGTCCTTCACTTTTTTCCCAAAAGCAGTATCTAACTTTTGTAGTTGGACCAAACATAGTAAATTTCATAAAATATCCTTACCACAATCAAGAAATATATAAACAAATGACGCTGATTTAGTGAAGAAATGGCCTCAGCTTCCTCCGAATCGTACAGACTGTGACTTGATTCTTTATTTAAGGTTATAATTAACACAGCTGTTTTTCAGCGTATCTGTATAAAAATATTAGTTCAACTGGCAATGAATAATCAAAGCCTTTTGCTAATATCTACCAGCCCAGCCAATCGTAACGTTCTACTACTTGAATTCAAATGCAGTTTGAATGAAAAACCCAAAACAATTTTGAATAACTGGTGGTCGATTGGCTAGTCTGCTCTAGTCATGCCAACTACAAAAGATATCACGTTTAGGATTAAATTTCTCCTACCGTTTCCCTTTCCCATTCATACTCAGTTCACCTCAAGCTAATTTGAATGTACCTTCCTGCCTCTTTTTCCAGCTCGCGTCCCCCTAACGTTACCAAAAAACATGAGCAGGAACGCCAGTGTGTCTGGTCGTGTGTTCTTAGATATTAGTATTTCTTCAATAACTTCTCTATTACTGGGACTATCATATATTTTAAAGTACATTCTTACTCAGCGAACTTTACATCATACTACCATATAATTCTTATGGGGAACTTCATAATGGTTTAAAATTTCCAATTTATTTCATCGTCCATCGTCAAATAAAATTTTACACAAGTCCGCCATCTTCCTCTCTTTCATCTTGCGAGCATGTATTTTTCAAATAACTACAGTTTTAGTTACATCAGAAATGCTACCATTAGGAGGAAATAAAACTGTCTGCGTGGTTTGGCCTTGCTGGCTTTTCTGCAGTGTGAATATATGCGTTGCAGACTGTGTGCGAAGCGGGGGTTAAACGGGGCGGGTTTAAGATTTGCGTTACTAGTTAGCATGGTATCGTTAATATTACCAAAAAATGTAAGGATTACTACTGGTTTTGCTACAAAGTTGACAGAAAGTGTTACTTCAGATAGCTATTTTGCGGTGTACTTCCGCTAATAGTTAATTGTAAGACTAGACTACAAAGTGTATACAGCAGATTGGACAAAATTTAACTATTAGTAGTGTTTCTCGAAAACGAAACTAAAGCGTGTCAGACTTTTTCCGTGAAATCGTTCTATAGGCTTAGCACTGTGCAAAAAGCAGCGCGGCTGGCTTCGAAGATGACAACCTTCAGACACATGTGGGCTAATGTATTTATTATCGTTTTATGCCTAAATCGTACTGAATTGAGCGTTTATTCTCGCATATTTTGCTACAGACATCAACAACAGAATGAACAAAGCAAGAACAGCTTTTTTTAGTCTACACAACATCTGGAAGTCCTCTACAGCACAAGCACAACATTAGGATTATATCAGAGATGTGTGCTTTCTGTGCTTTTCTATGGCGCGGAGAGCTGGAGAGTTACAGAGAAGGAAATGTCGAAATTGTCCTCTTTTCACACAACATGCCTAAGAAAAATTCTCCGAATCTTTTGGCCGAATACCACCACCAACCAATATCTGCTTACTCGGAGCAAGAAGAGAGGCCGACCAAAAACAACTTGGCGGAGGACTGTGGAGGCTGAGATGCAAATAATGAACCAGAGTTGGGGCACTATTCGAAGGATGGCCGCCGATCGAGCAAAGTGGAATCAATTTGTTGTTGCCCTACAAGACGCCATCAGGCGTAATCGCCACTGACTGCTTTGACTGTCGGCGGCTAAGGATCAAAGAAGAAGAAGAAGTGGTGAACACAGGTTATGCATTGACTATAGGAAACTAAATGCTATCACTGAATCTCATGTAGACTCATTACTTGACACACATCAGTTGTTTGCTACATTGAGTAAGGCTCGGTATTTTCCAAAAGTAGATCTAAGCAGGGGATACTACCAAATGCCAGGGAAACACTTCATAGTGGAAAGCGATCACAAGCCTTTGATGTTTTTAGCGGTGTCTAAAAAATTAAATTCACGACTTTTGAGGTGGAGTTTACTTTTATCTCCATATTCGTTCAATGTGAGATACATTCCAGGACGGGACAATTTTGGCCCCGATATTTTAAGTCATCGTCCTATCAAAGGAGATAAAGAGAGACAGAAGAGTAAGGAGAAACTGCAGCATGTGTTACCAAAAAGTTAACCGTGCACGCACTGTTTTAAAGAAGAGGGCTCTGTAGCGAGATTTGGTGCCACTTGCTTTGTTTATGAAAAAAACGTGTAACACGACACACACACACACACACACACACACACACACACACACACACACACACACACACACACACACACACACACACCAATTCCAGAAGCCAGAGTGAGAAACTGGAAGACAGTATCTGCTAGAAAAGTTCTTTTTTCACGCTGCATGCAGGGCAGATAGACTTCAACAAACACAGCCTCACCGTGCACCTAAGACGGTTTTATGATCGTTCCTGATCAAGCTCATGATGGAGTTCATGATCGAGTTTAAACTAAAGACTTGAGGACCTTTGACCCTGCTAACAGAAGCCTAGTGGTCAGACAATCTTCAACACCTTAGTCCCCCGTAGTTATAGGGCGGGCCGAAGGAAAGTCTTCCTGATCATCAGTGGGTCTCAGGAACCTCGAACAAACACAAGTTGAGTTTATGTCTATCATCCAACAAATACTGTGAGCCGTTTCCAAAGCGATGGTCGATGATGATAACAGCTAGAGACTAGATAGCAAGATATATAAAAAATATACTGTAACGGACTTTTATAATTTCATTGGAAGATTCATCCAAGATTTGTTTACTATTATTTATTTTAATTTGTAACTATTAATAATCATACATTTTACCATCTTCCAACACCCATTTCTCATTACAAGGGTATATAGATGTACATAATAAATTATGAAATTGTACTCATTTGACTTGGTAAATTTTTAACTGTTAAATTTTGAGTTACTTTTCCTAATTTAATTATATTATCACATAGGGTTACTATAGCGAAAGTGGCACAGTATACTTTTGAAGCCTAAATCTATTGTCCAGCTCAGAGTATTCACAGCCGTAACTCAGTTGTGATACCAGTGCACTTCTCTGGCACTGGGACTTCATACTTTCTGGAGAGAGATTCTACTTCTTCTCTACCACTATCATCACTGTAGCGAAAGGGTCTTATTGTAGCAAAGAATAAGGTTATTCTGAACAAAAAAGATATATCAGATGATACCAGGATAGACTGGTCTTACAAGAAATACCCTCTTTTCTGAACAGAATAAGGGTGTATCGACATCAAAGGGTAGGATCGGCTGTATAAACCTCCAGGAGTGATGAGAGTGAATGTCCTGAAAGTCTATTTGCTCCCTTTCAAGATCCGCCTATAATATTATGTATTATTATTTGATTATGTTGGCTAATTTTTCTAGGGGTATTAATTATTTTCTATCTCTATAACTATAATATGTATCCAACAAAAACTTGTAACTCAATGTAAATAATTTCAGAAAGTCTGCTGGTACATATTTACAATTTGTTAAACCACTACCGGTTCTCTTTTCGGTTAGGTAATTTAAAGAAATTCAAAGGTATTTACAACATAAAATAAATATAGAAACTTTAATTATCAAACAGAATCCTGTCTTGAAAGTTCTATTTTTCTCTACAATGAGTAATTATTATAATACACTATATTGTCACTGAGTTAAACTGTTGAAGGTAGTAATATATACATTCTATCCTCAAGGATTCAATCATACACTGTACTTGTACCTGTTATGATTCTTATATTTGTGTTAGATTCTGAATAGGCTGACCAGTGGAATTTCTATTCCACTTATCTTGTTGGGGTGAGATGCATCCAACTCCAGCCAGGATCACTCAATGTCTGGATCTCCAGGCTGGGAAAACAGGTTAACCACTTCTATGAACCTCAAGAACTATCGCATCACAGAGACCTTGCCTTTTAGCATGAGTCAGATTGCGTGAGTGTGAAATAGAAAACGAGCGTAAGCAGAGTTTAACTCATGATTGTCGGCTACCTGTGTTATGAATGCGCTAGGCGCCGTCCCGCAACCAGAGAACGGGGAGAGCGTGGAGTGTGTTTTGACATAATGTGTAATTGGTTTTTTTTGAGGGATGGAGAGAAAAGACTGTGCAGTCAATTGTAGTTGTAAATGTTCAGTTTTGGGTGTTCTATGGTAGCGCAGTTATGTATATTTTCTTGATTATCTGTCTCTTCCAGAACTGGTCAAGACTGAAGCTGTCTGTGCTCTATTACGAGACAAAAACGAGTCGTTAGGATAAGATTTGGGCAGATAGCAGAAAGTGCCTTTGGATTATCTTTATTTTGCCCCATGTTCGCAGCCCCAAGTTATTCCAACAACACGGCTTGTCAGTCGACCATTCTAAAGGATGTTTGTTTTTCTTGTGTGGAGTAATTTTATATCGCCCGTCATAGTACTTATGGGCCGTTACAATTGCGATTCATTCCTCGGGGCAACATCAGTGTAACCCCTTTACACCCTGTCACCGTGGTTTATACTAGCTTACAGCCAAGAAGAAGAAGCCAACGATTTGCCAGTTTCAGCACTTGTAAGGCTTGTAAGGTTTTCAGGTTACTTATCACCCAACTGAGGCGCGTCTAGCGAGCCGTCACTTTCGTTGTTCTGATTTGTGAGCCGAGGTCTCAAACGACCAGATAAAAGGAATTTCGCAGGTGTGCTGGAGCTAACGCAGTAGCATTCATTGAAAGTGGATGCGGGCTGGAATAAATTTACTCATTTCTACGGGAGCTTATCTCATCCATTGGATTAATGCATTAACAGAACAGTGTTAGGCACCTACGTGCAGGAGTGCTTGCAACCCAGGAATAATTATAACAAAAGACAGGATAGGCCGTTTCTTCACAGGAACTGGGGGCCCCCGGTCAGTTACGACAGCTGGATTGATTAAGGACTCACGGACTGTTTGGGTGGATTGAGTGAATTTCAGTGTATGTGCGATTGGGCCTAGTGGTGTGGTAAAGTGTGTGTTGGCCAATATTTTTGCTTGGTGAATTGACTGTTAGACATCTTTGAAGGCATACTGATTGTTCATTTTTTGTGTGGTTTTTGTTTGTTTGTTTTTTTATTTTTTGTTTTTTTTTAAAATAAAAACACAAAATTACCAATTGTGGTCAGAAATATCATCTCTTATAACTGTCACTGAATAATGTAACGTTGTCCCTCACTGCCTTAATGTTATTTAGAAACATAGATGGGCGAGACATAGATTGACTTAAAAATGTAAGTCGCTGGAGGTTGAAAACGTGGCCCAACCACTCTTTAGAAGTCATATCTCTTCTCATAATCTCACTAGCGACTCTATTTCACATCTTCGCATTCACAATCTGTCTGAACTCAGACATATTCTATTCACAATCTATTTCTACCTGTAGCATTTGGTCTGTACATGATCTTTCTGCACGAAATCCTGCCTTCTCTGAGTTTGTCATCCACCGCCTTCTTAATGGTCCAACAAAACTGTGGTCAAAATTTTTCCAGCTACTGCTAGCAGTGTTATACCGCTCCAGTTGCTACATACAGTCAAGTTTCCTATCTTTGGCAGCTTGATAATGTGGCTTTCTTTCCAGCTCTTTGGGATGGCCTCTTTTTCCCAAATTTTCTTAAAGAGCTGGTGTAGCACAACTCTGTAGTGTATGGTATATCTGCCTTCAGGATTTCTGATGGTATTCCATCTGGTCCTGCGGCCTTCCCATTTTTTAGCTGTTTTATTGCCAGAGAGATCTTGTTTAGTGGGTGGGTTCATTGTTGCACAGTAGTGGTTCTTCTGCTGGTTCTATGATGGGTTGCTGTATTGGTTGGTTTCCGTTCAGGATTTGCTTAAAATATTCAGCCCATCTGGCCCTTTGTTTCTCTTCATTGCTAATGTTTTGTCCTTCTCTGCTCTTAACTGTTGTGTTGTGATTTAGCTGTTTCTTAGATAAAGTTTTAGTGATTTTACATAATGTTTTCAATTTCTTAGATAAAGTTTTAGTGATATTACATAATGTTTTCAAGTCTCCTTTATTTGTCGCAATCTCGGCTGCCTCTGTTAGGTTTTCAATAAATTCTCTTTTATCTTGCCTTGCACTCTTTTTCACTTTTCTATTTAGCTCCCAATATATTGCGAGCAGTGTTTTCTGGTCCTCATCTTTACAGTTGTTTACTTGTTGTTTACTTGTTGTTTGATGTCTTTTCTCTCTCTTGTGATGTTCCGTGTGTTTTCTGTGAACTATTCCTTCTGTTGTTTATTTCTTTTCCCAAGAATTTCTTCACATGTATTCCTGTATGATTCCTGAATTGTGCACCAATGATTATCTATACTTTCCTCTTCACGGTTCTCGAGTGCTTCAAATCTATTTCTAAACTTTAGGTTGAACTGAAATCGTGTGTCTTTGTTCATAAGGTAATGGGTATTATATTTCGGGCTTACTCTTTCTGCTCTGTGCGCCATCAATGTTATCCTCAGTGATGCTAAAAGAAAGTAGTGATCTGATGCTACGTCAGCTCCACTCTTTACTCTAACATTTTGTAGGCAGCGTCTCCATTTTCTATGATGAAGTGGTCTATCTGATTTTGCGTGAGCTCATCTGGGGAGTTCCCCCGATGACCAGGTCATTCAAATTACAAAAGTTTACAGTTTTTGTTGTCTAATCTTACTTTTGCAATTAAATCTCCCATTACTATCTTAATGTCTCTCAAGTGTGTTTTGTCCAGTGTTCCTTGGGAGTGGCTTTCAACTGTACTCACCATAGTTGAACCTACCAGTAACACGTTTGACGAATACATGAACTCTAGTTGTCTAATATCACCAGAACCGAGTTGGTTTCCTAACCCTTGTACAACCACCACAGACAACACCTGGCCGATGTCTCTAATCCACCACTGAAGAAGCAGAAGAAACCTACCAAACTACTACAAGGTGAAGCATACACGTAAAGTCTCAAGGTAGAAAGCTAATATGTAACCATAAAACTTACTATAACCAAAACCCATTAGGAAAGATGAAAAAATAAAAGCTGCTGTCGGCAATGCAGCCAGCCCGTAAGTAAAGTAGGTTAACCCTTTACTTCCCACTGTTATGTATGTGTGTATATAACCTGTTTGTATTTTCGTGTATGACTTTGTTTGGATTATATAAACTGTATAAATTATTGTAAGGAGAAAGTCTGGGATTTAGACAAGTATTATATGGAAGCCTCATCCATGAGTATGAATCCGTTTGCTATGATACATTACCGACGGTTAGTGAATCCTAGTCACATGGATAGAAAAGGACTTGATTGATAAAGAATCTGCAAGAATTTATTATTATTATCAACAACTATATATTATGACATTGTCATCTTTAACCATGATCGTCTTGTCGATTACCGTTCGTAATACGTCAATAAATTCTTAATAACTTTGACCAGCGAGTTGATTACAGTCATGCATTGGCCAATTGCCTACCTCTTGTTGGCATTTTGTTGAACAACTCTTGACATTTTTTAATGAAACACCTATCACTAGCTTACCATTACTACCAGACATCATCAAGAAAGAACCCAACAGTAAATGGGACTGTGTTTGTGTGTTATTGTGTGAGTGTTTATGATAGTTGTGATAATGAAAGATGAAAGCAAACGGTTAACCTATTACTTACCCACTGTGTTTGTGTGTTAATTGTGTGATGACAGTTGTGAAGAATGAAAGATGAATGAATGAAACGGACAAAATGTTTCCCCTTTTTTTCTCTGATTATTAAAATTTAATTTTTTATTTATTTTCATATCATTATATATCTCTATCTATCTTACAGGGGGTAAATGGGAGGCTGTGCATACATAAAGGCCGTTAAAAAAAAAAAGATACTAAACTAGTCCTAGTAAAACAATAATTTTTCTTAATTTTCCCAGAGTGGTTCTGGTACTCAGTGATGTTACTGGTCTTTCTTTTGACCTACATCTGATATACAAAGTACCAGGCAGCCACCGAGAATAAAAACATATGTTATTAATATATGTGTTTTATCACATATGTTAAAAACATATGTTTTATCTGTTCTCGGATTACTATCACAGTCCTGGTTATATCCAAGATCCCCTGAACAGAGGATAACGTGAGGCTGGCAGCCTCACTACGTACAAAAAAAAAAATAAGATACAAAACTACACAGCCATTAAAAAATAAGAGAAAAAAAGGGTAAACGGACATGAGGGGGAAATGATAAACATAATGAAGTTTTTTTGTAACTTTTATTTAGACATACATAAAGATAGGACGGGAAAAATGGGAACAGGGTAGGTCTCAATGCCGTGACAGTTTTGTAAGTGGTTTTTATGCATGAATTTATGTAGTTTTCTGCATGAATTTATGTGGTTTTTCTGCGTGAATGTATATGGTTTTCTGTGTGAATGTATATGGTTTTCTGCGTGAATGTATATGGTTTTCCGCGTGAATGTATATGGTTTTTCTCCGTGAATGTATATGGTTTTCTGTGTGAATGTATGTGTATTGCAAAATGTGCGGACCGGAAAATTGGGAACTGGGTCGAATTCTCTATGCATTGACAGTTTAATAATAGACGTTATGCGGATGTCCAAGAGAACAACACCATTTTGTCCATGACTCACGTATATTAATTAATACGGTAGTCAACAAGAAGGAAATGTCTTGGAGGCCATAATGGTGTGGTTTTACAACAGAATTTTCATAATACCATGTCCCGATTACCAACGGGCTGATCACCCGTTTGCCAGTCACTTCGATTACGGAAACAACAGCAGATGGATTGATTTGCCGTTGCCCTAAAGACGCCAATAGGCGTGATGGGAAACAATGGCAAAGAAAACCTATCTGCTGTTGCCCTAAGACGCCACTAGGCGTAATGGCCACTGACTGCTTTGACGGTCGGTGGCTAAGGACGGAAGAAGAAGAAGAATGTCCCGAAAGATGCCAGTTAGCAAAGGAGCTTATTACTTACATTAGAAGGAAGCGATCTACTTTATTTGAACATATTATGAGAAGAAAAAGGCTGGAGTGTTTTAAGACAATAGAAAATATTTGAAACAGAAGAAAGGCAAAGTCTACTACAACATTGATAAACTTTATTGGAGACAGAAAGTTGTCGAGACACATGATCATTTATGCTAATTTTGGTTAGCTATAAATGTTTAGCTATAAATGTCAAGGTTTATAGACTATAGTTAGCAGTTAGATTTTTGTTTATTTTAATTTTTAAAAATATCCCATTCAACCCTTGATGGGCAATAATAAGGTATATAGTGTGGGTAATTCAAGATAATAATTCTTATATCAAAATATGGCATCATCATTCCACTCCACTCAGTCCAAATAAAGTAAATCAGGAATGCGTGTGAATGTATGTGTGAATGTATGTGTGAATGTATGTGTGAATGTATGTGTGAATGTATGTGTGAATGACTGTGATATAGTGCACCTATATATATCGTCCTGTATCTTTTTCATCATCTTTCTTATTTTATTTCTCTCCTTTTTGCTCTTTCATCATTTTTAAAGTAATCGTTTATAATCTCGCCTTGTACCTAAGTGTAACTTTAAATATGCCTTTGATAATTCCAAAACCTTGCGTTATCCTTTGGAACACATCTGGCTAGGTAGACATTATGTTTGGCACAGAAGACGTCAACGTGGGAAATAAAAAGAACTCTTTTGATACCTAATCCCCTATTTAAACAAAACGAGTGTCGCCACGTTGGGACAGTAGCACGCCGCCAGAGCGATCGGCAACAAAGGACACGTCTTCTTCTTTGATCCTTAGCCGCCGACCGTTAAAGCAGTCAGTGGCCATCACGCCTGGAGGCATCTTGTAGGGCAACAACATATTGATTCCACTTTGCTCGGTTGGTGGCCATCCTTCGTACAGTGCCCCAACTCTGGTTCATTCTTTGCATCTCAGCCTCCACAGTCCTCCGCCAAGTTGTTTTTGGTCGGCCTCTCTTTCGTTTTCCTTCAGGGGTCCATAGCATAGCTGTTCTTGTGATGGCATCGGGGTCTCTTCTGAGGACATGGCCAACCCAGCTCCAGCATCTGCTAGTTATGATGGTGTGCATGTACTCTTGCTTACTCCGAGTAAGCAGATCTTGGTTGGTGATGGTATTCGGCCAAAAGATTCGGATAATTTTTCTTAGGCATTGTGGCGTGAGGTTTTATTTGGCTCTAGGGTCAGTATAGTACTGACAATTACAGAAATAGAATTTCTGCAGAAAATGGTGAAGTCCCAGTGTCTGAGAGAACTACTGGTATCACAAATTAGTTACGGCTGTGAATGTTCTGATCTCGAAAAATTAGTAGAGAGGAGACCGACATAACTTGCCACCTCCGCTGTGTAACTAACTGTGATATTAAGACAAGGAAACAGATTTTACTTAACACTGATAAAATTGACAAGTCTTCAAATACAATTTCCTTATTATTTATTTAGTATATACACTATCTACTCTTGTGCTGAAGGGTGAATGTTGAAAAATGGAACGTAATGAATTTGTAAGTTTACATATGATTTATAAATATTTATATTTATATAGATATGTAAATATATTACATCAAGTTTTCCAATTATAGGAACAAAAATTATATCAGCTGTGCTGTTATTCAATTATAGTACATGTATCAGCTGTGCTGTTAATTACGTATAATTTATCAGCTATAATCTTATTATTGTCTCTTGCTACGCTAATTCACTTTCTCGTCACTGACACTAGCTTTTGCTCACAATGCCGACAGAAATGGTACTACTGGGTACTCATCTCTTAAAACGTTCTGTTCTCCTTAGTTTGGGTCACACAACTCCTGCTGAGGCTCGTTACTTTAGCCCACCCAAGACTGAGGGGGACTAAAGATGTAGCTTCTGTACAATCTCTATGCTCCTGCGAAGTTCCAGGCAGCTGGATTGACTCGAACATACGACCTCAGGTTTTATGACACGAATAAAACCTGTAACAAGGAAAAATAGGGGCTAATTTCTGTCAACAAGCCCACCTATTTCTAATGTGGATGAAATGAGCGTGTGCCTCAGGTGTCTGCATGTAGGATGAATGACAACATGGCTCAGTATGATTTAGCAATAGCGAGACAAGACAGGTGTCTACTTGCAAAACCTTCTTTCTGATAAATTAATACATGGATACATCCAATAATATGAATTCAATACATGAATACATCCAATAATATAAAATCAATACATGAATACATTCAATACATGAATACATCCAATAATATAAATTCAATACATGAATACATTCAATACATGAATACATCCAATAATATGTACACCTAGGTGTGATACAACCATTTCCTTCCCCATATAGTATACCAGGCCCTCTCTGACAAGTGCTATATAAGCTGGTAACATATATCCTAACAATATTGTTATGTTCTTATGATAGGAGTATATGAGACGAGGACTGTTTGGTGATATATCAGGTGGGAGTTATAGGAGACAATAGATTGATGTTAGATGAGACAATAGATTGAGTCCTAACAAGGACTGTTTTGGTTATATTTCAGTTGGTTTTATCTGAGATAATAGACTGAAGTTATAGGAGACAATAGATTGAGTTATAGGAGACAATAGATTGAGTCCTAACAAGGACTGTTTTGGTTATATTGCAGTTGGTCTGAGAAAATAGATTGAAGTTATAGGAGACAATAGGTTGAGTCCTAACAAGGACTGTTTTGGTTATATTGCAGTTGGTCTGAGAAAATAGATTGAAGTTATAGGAGACAATAGGTTGAGTCCTAACAAGGACTGTTTTGGTTATATTTCAGTTTGGAGTTATCTGAGACAATAGACTGAAGTTATAGGAGACAATAGATTGAAGTATGAGTCCTATTAGTCTTCGTCTATTCAATCATATTAGGAAATACAATCATTATACCTAATTCCCCAAGATACAATCAGTAACCTGATACGTTCATATTAAAACCTATTTTCCTACCAGTTTATAGTAAATTATATTTACCCTCCAAGATTTAAACAGGCCAGATTTTGACTCGACTTAGCGAAGCAGGCTGCAGGTCAATGCTCTCAGGTAAGCTATAAATCAAAGCTGACAGCTCCTCTCTTCAGTCGGTCGTCTCTGGCTTCGTGTTCGGTGTTGCGTGTTTTAGCATAAATCTCGCCCGATTATATAGGCAGGTAAAATAACTTCTACTGGTAAAGGAAAGCGTTTGGTTGGTTCCTGGCGGAGCAAGCTGATTGGTTGCCTGCAGTTTCGTCTTATGCCCGTACAGCCTAATTTTATTCAGTTTTCTTCCGCCATCTTGCGTGAACAAGATGGCCACGACCCACATCCGAAAAAAAACAGGGCTTAAATTTTTGCTGGCGTAACTTCAGGTAATTTATTCCGGCTCAGCAACTGTGCGTTGATTGGCTGGGGCAAATTTGTATCCCGACATAATGATTTAACAAAGTAATGGGGTTACACACATTCGTTTCACGACAGGCATGTTGTGTGAAAAGAGGACAATTTTGACATTTCCTTCTCTGTAACTCTCCAGCTCTCCACGCCATAGAGAAGCACAGAAAGCACACAGCTCTGATATAATCCTAATTTTGTGCTTGTGCTGTAATGAGAGGACTTCCAGATGTTGTTTAGACTAAAAAAAATGCTGTTCTTGCTTTGTTCCTTCTGTTGTTGATGTCTTTGCTTGCTCCGTCGTCTGGTGTTACTATGCATCCTAGGTATGTGAAGGTGTCTGTCTGTTCCAGTTGCTGATTCCTTACTGATATGGGCTCAGGTTTGCTCACATTGAGCGTCATGACCTCTGTCTTCTTTAGGTTGATGTTCAAGCCCACCTGCTGGCTATACTTATTAAGTCTATCAGTTTTTTCTTGCTCTGCCCAATGTTACACGTAAAGTTGGCATAAAGGCTTTTTATGATTGACACTATGCAGCTTGGAATTCCATAAGCCCTCAGTATTTTCCATAAACTGTCCCTATGTATACTGTCAAAAGCCTTTTCAAAATCAACGAAATTAATGTACAGCTGTCTTTGCCATTCTGAGCACTGCTCTATAATGTTCATGAGGGTAAATATATGGCCTACACATCATCTGTTCTTTCTAAATCCTGCTTGTTCTTTCCTCAGTTTGTGGTCTACTGCTTTTGAGATTCTCTGTATAATTATTCTGCCTAGTATTTTGCTGGGAACTGAGAGAAGAGTTATTCCTCTCCAATTATTGCAGTCTGCAAGATCTCCCTTCTTGGGCAATTTGACAATTATTCCTTTTTTTCCACTCTGTTGGTGTTGTCCCTGTTTTCCAGACTTGTGCAAATAGTGGTTCTAATAGTTCTGCTGCTAGCTCTGGGTATGTCTTAAATAGCTCTGCATTTAAGTTATCATGACCAGGAGCTTTTCCATTCTTTAACCCTTCGATTGCTGTGATGATTTCTTCTTTTCGTGGGATGTCTGTATTAACATCTAGATCCTTTTCAGCCCCAGGAACATTCAATTGTGTCTCTGGTGGTTCCTTATTCAGAGTTTCTCTGCAATGCTCTGCCCATTTTGTTTCCTGTCCCTCTACTGTCGTGATGAGATTTCCGTGCTTATCATCTCTTACTAATGTAATATTGTTTGCACCTCGTTTTCCGCTGATGATTTTAGTTATTTTGTATACTGTGCTTTCTTCATTTCTCAGTGCTGCCTCTTCTGCCTGTCTTGCAAGGTCATCCAGAAATGTCCTTTTGTTAGCACGGGTTTGACGTTTAACTTCCTTGTCCAGCTGACTGTACTGTTCACTATATATTGCCTTTAACCTGGGAGACTTAGCTTCTGTTTTCTTTCTTTTCATTTCCTTGTCTTACTATCGAATCGACGGTATTTCATTTGACCTGGTCCCAGTCCAGTCCTCGGTTCTTCAGGGATTGTCTGATGGTGTCCTCCCAGCGATTCGGTGTCGTCCTGGAGGTTTGGATCCCTGTCTCTTTTTTTCCCATATTAATCGTGGTATCCAATCTTCTCCCATTCAGACGAGTGATGAACATCCTTCCCATTTTGTTTTACATTTTTATTTCAATATCCGATTCAAATGATCGTAATAAGTATTAAATCTATCACTATAATAAATTATTCACCATAATAAGCCTTAATAAATTCATTACGAGGAGCGTTCAGAAAGTAATGCACCACATCGTTTTTCTCAGCTAATAATGAAGATAGAAGCATGAAGTTTTGCACACTTCAAATATGGCATGTGTCAATTGTGTGCACCAAATTACACCGCAACCGGCCAAATAATACGGCTGCTCTAAACCGTTGAAATAGAGCGTGTTAGCAACTTGCGTTATAAGCAGCGAATTGTGATAGAATTTCTCGTTGCAGAGAAGGAAACTGTTGTGAACATTCACAAGCGTCTATGTGATGTATATGGAAGTTTTGCAGTCCATAGGAGTACAGTCAGTCGCTGGGTTCAGAGAATCAAAGAATTAGGAAGTGGAGATACGGAGCTGCTAGTTCGGCCGCGCTGTGGACGTCCTGCCACAGCCACCAACGCAGAAATGTTGAAATGCGCTGAGGGCATTATTCTTACTGATAGGCGAATTACTACTTAACAATTGGCCTTACAGCTGTCAGTCAGCATTGGTAGTGCAAATGCAGTCATAAAAACTCTCGGATTTTCTAAGGTTTGCGCAAGATGGGTTCCTCGAAGTCTCACAAATGACCACTGATTGCAAAGGAAAGCAATTTCTTCTGAATTGTTGGAGGGTTTCAATGCTGATGGAGAGAACTTTTTGGCGAAGATCGTTACAGGTGACGAAACCTGGGCACATCATTTTGAACCTGAGACAAAAAGACAGTCAATGGAGTGGCATCATCCGCAATCACCACGAAGAAAGAAATTCAAGACAATTCCTTCAGCTGGAAAGGTCATGATCACTGTCTTTTGGGACATTGAAGGTGTGATCGTTGTGGACGTTATGCCAAGAAGAGAGACAATCAATTCGCAAGCTTACATTAAGACATTGGAAAAGCTCAATCAACGTTTTCGCAGAGTTCGGCCACACAAGAATCCAGCATACCTGCTTCTCCTTCACGACAATGCGCGACCTCACACAAGTCTGGCAACACGGGAAGCAATCACCAAATTGGGTTGGACTGTGCTACCCCATCCACCCTATAGTCCCGATTTGGCACCCTCTGATTTTCATCTATTTGGTCCACTTAAAGATGCACTCCGTGGGACAAGGTTTGAAGATGATGAAGGAGTGATTCATGCAGCGAAGAAATGGCTACATGATCAAGACAAAATCTGGTACGGGCTAGGAATACATGCACTTGTTTCGCGCTGGCATAAAGCCGTACAAGTTGATGGGGATTATGTTGAATAATACCGATGTTTACATGACATATCCATGTATATTGTATATAAATTTCATGCTTTTTAAATAAACAGCTCCTGAGAGAAACGATGTGGTGCATTACTTTCTGAACGCCCCTCGTATTATAAGAGCTTTCATAAAACGGTTTATTGTTAATTAATAAGACAACTCAGACATTTTTATCAAGAATTGTGACGGTATTACCTCCCATGCTTAGCTGTAGTGGTCCAACAGTGGCCAAAACTCAAGAGTATCTATTAGGCCTTAATTGAGTCTATCTTTACTCAAGATTACTCTTGGTAGAAATGTAGATAGAAGAGTAATAAAGCTTCTATCACATGGGAGTCTTCACAAGATATTCAGCTAAGCAAAAACTATGCAGGCTGTTGCTGAGCACGTTAATTCTGTAATCTGCCGACACCTTTTATGAAGAATTTAAGCAAGGGTAAAAGTTAATTATAAAATAGAGTTTTTATCACTCGGATGATGGTTTTTGATAAGAGGTTCAAGTGGCAGCATATTGGTTAGCATAGCTGCCAGTCGCGATTCTGATCTTCCTCCTCCTAATTAGTTGGTTTGCTGTACACTGCGTTCACATGTCTCTGGTCAAAGTTCAGGCGCCGCACGTTCCCAGAACGTCAAGGAGTAACGGCCAAGCTGGTTCTGCGTCTGTCTATAATACCCTCTTATGATGGCGTCTCGCACAACGTCGTCAGTCTACTTCTACCTTCACTTGATTCCAGAGATAGTACTTTCTGCTGGTACCACCAATAACTGGTAATAGAAATAGAAACGAAACGCTCTTCTGAGTATGGCGTTTTCCGACACATAGTTATCTGCCCCCTTCTTCTATTCTACCATTCTGTGTCAGAATTTACCCTCGATGAGAATTAAATTTAATCCCTCGATATAATATGTTTTACATTTACATCTCCACTGTTTGAAAAGTGTTCACAATATACATTTATTTATGTTTCCTTTATATTTACTTACTTGTTGAAAAGTTTGAAACTTCAATTACTGTAAAAATAAATATTTTCACATAGACTTTTACACTGGTTTAAAGCTTGAAAATTTTTCTTAGGCATGTTGTGTGAAAAGAGGACAATTTTGACATATCCTTCTCTGTAACTCTCCAGCTCTCCGCGCCATAGAGAAGCACAGAAAGCACACAGCTCTGATATAATCCTAATTTTGTGCTTGTGCTGTACTGAGAGGACTTCAAGATGTTGTTTAGACTAAAAAAAAAGGCTGTTCTTGCTTTGTTCATTCTGTTGTTGATGTCTTTGCTTGCTCCGCAATGGGAAATTATGAGAAATAAAAAGAGCTCTTTTGATATCTAATCCCCTGTTTAAACGAGTGTCGCCACATTGGAACAATTGCACGCCACCAGAGCGATCGGCAACAAAGGACTCACGACACGCACACAAATGTGGTTACCAGATTGTAGTCTACATTACGAGCGGCATGCTGATGACGTGGTGAAATAATAATGTAAGCCACCATACAACTGTCTACACGAGTGATACAAGTTGCAACACACTCGAACTATCGTTACAAAAAGATACAGACAATCTGATTAAGTGGAGCATCGGTAATCACATGCTAATAAATGTAATTAAAACAAAGTGCATGCTAATATCAACTAGACAAAAATTACAAAATTCAGAGAAAACAATACTTCAGATCTTAATTGGTACTACACCAATTGACAACGTTAATGAACATAAAACTCTAGGAAAAGTTGTTGACCAGCATCTAAATTGGAACTCACATGTACATGCACTGACCAAGCAAACGGCTTAGAAAGTTTACCAGTTAGCTAAAATCAAACATTTCCTAGATGAAGATGCACGAAAATTGTTCTATATATCTCACATACAAACAAACCTTGACTATTGCTCCACAATCTGGGATGGTTGTTCTATGTCCAACACAAAAAGACTCCATTCACTACAAAAGCGTGCAGTGCGTCTAGTTTCTGACAACTGCCAAACACAGTGTGTAGATCTATATAAAGATCTCCAAATACTGCCTCTAAGAAAGCGCTTTCTGTTGAACAAAGCTAAATTTGTTCACAAAATCCTGTCACAGAATGCTCCAGCATATCTGTGGCCAATGTTCAAATACAATGAAAGACGCAGTCAACGCCTTAACAAAATGCAAGTGCCCAAGCCTAGGCTTGACTTATTCAAGAAAAGCTTAGCTTACTCTGCTGCTCATCTTTGGAACTATCTTCCACATTATCTAAAAAATAACAACCTCAGTCCCTGTTCATACAATCGTAGACTTTTCGAATACTTTATGAGTTCTGATTATCTGCCCCCCCCCCCCCCCCCCCCCCCCCCCCAATGTGATTATTTTTCCGAACAAATGATATAATATCGAATGTATGTTTAATGATGATGTTTGTACTTTTCAACATATTTTATTTCATGTTTATGATTAGATACTGTGGATGTGAGTATGCTATTATTTTACCTTTACAACGTTGAATTACTTTGCATTGATGGGTAAAATGCATGTGAGAATAAATGAAATCAATATAAAAGACGAGAGAAAGGAAGGGCAGAATGTCAGACGGGCCTGCGTGCCCAATTCTCAACCCTTTGAAAATAAAGTTCGTTCGTTCGTTCGTTCTATACCAGAGCTCTCTAGGGCTTCTATCATTTTTTTTAAATTTTGTCCATGCCTGCTGATTTTCCTTTCTGCATCATATTTATTGCTTTCTCTACTTCTGACGAGCGTCCGATTGACAGAGTGGTTAAAGCGCTGGTCTCTCGATGCAAAGGTACCTAGTTCAATACCGACATGCTCCAGTCTACACCGCTGTAAATGAGTGACTGATTTTGAATTAGGGAAGGAAAAGACAGCGAGGAAGGAAACTGCTCACCCCACCTCTCGATGATTTACCGTGTATGGGAAATCTCTAACACTGCACTCCACTATCGCAGTATCTATTATAGGACTACCTTGACCTTGTTTTAACCTACTTCTGAAATGAGAATATTTGGGCCTTCATTAGAACTTGGTGATTATAATAAAACAATTCCCTTTCATAACAACAAACAGAAAGAGGTTGAAATTTTTTAAAAATATCTTAATGTTTATTTTTCAAATGTCTCTGGCCTTTGAGTCTTGTCTGTGCAAACCATCCCAGTTATAAATCTTATGTAATTTATTTGCTACACTCACAACTCTATCTATTTCGACGTGCACGGACAAGCCTGACCAAGTCTAAAACAAATTACTTAGTAAATTACTTGAAAAGACAGTTGCGAGACAAGTAATGAGGTACTTCGAAAATGCACACATCTTTCCTGATGCCCTGGGTAGCTATAGGCCCATGAAAGCAACACGGGTAAACGCCGGAACATTTGCATATGATATGTACGAGGGCTTCCAGAGTAAACGAGAAACGATTGCTGTAGCAATTGACCTAGATGATGCTTAGAAGTTCCTGACAGATGGCAATGTGAACTTTGAAACGTTAATGAACTGTGTAATGGCTTGAGGCGTTAACCCTTGGCTAACAAGATGGATAGCAGCTGCCTTAACTGAGAGACCAGTTGCATTTCGCTTGCGAACATGGACACCAGAACCAATGCAAATTTGCTCGGGTCAACCCCAGGGTTCTCCAATACCACTGGTGCTGATTAACATCTACACAGCAAAAGTAGCCACCATTCAGCCAACTGGGCTGGGACGAAAATTTACTTTTGCAGAGACATACTCATTTACAGGACTGGTTCTGACCGAAAGGAAATGGTCAATAGCATTCGTGGGATACTTCATGAGGTGGTTAAATGGTGCGAGGAAACCGGCTACAAGGTCAATTCCAACAAAGCCTGTGTGTTATGGTGCTTCTTGAACAACTCCATATTGAAAGTAGATCTTACAGACATTACTTTTAGTGGGCAGAAAATTGAAAGGCAAGACAGGCTGAAATACCTCGAAATAACATTCGAATGCAGTTTATCATTTCAAGTACCATGTTAATCTAATCATACAGAAGTGCAATAGAGGTCTGGCAGCCGTAACAACAAGGGCTTCACAGTCGTAAGTCGGTCATTTTGAGTGAAGTCGGAGCTGGAGTCGGTGAAAAATGTCCCGACTCTGAATTTTACGAGACTTAAGGCAGATCCACGTTTGATCCATGTAAGGGAGGGGAGCGCTTACAAAAATTTAAATAACAATTTAAAGTAGTAGAACTCCTAAAACCACTCTCATGTTAAAGTACATCCATTTTTACACAATGTAGGAAGATTTCAGCTGCTTCTGATCATAAATAAAGTTTTTTAAAATCCCAATTTGAAAATTGTTGGCACTTTTAGAAAAAGCCCACAAGAAATGAAAATAAACTATATACACTGGCAATTTTCCCGTCATTTTTAAAATCTAATGTGTTTATCTAATGGCGTTTGGCAAAGCAGTCATTTGTGTGCAGATGTAGCTGATTTGTTATTTTGTATTACTGTATAGACGAAGGAATAGTTTAAAATGTAGTCTACGAAAACCACGTACTCATTTATCCACATATATAGGCTACCATACTTATACGTATCTTCTTCTTCTTCCATCCTTAGCCACCAACCGGCAAAGCAGTGTGTGGCCAGTACGCCTAGTGGCGTCTTAGGGCAACAACAAATTGATCAATCTATTGCTGTTTCCACCACGCCTAGTGGCGTCTTTGTGGAACAAAAACAGACCAAACAATCTATCATTGTTTCCGTAATCAGATTGGTTGGCAAGCAGGTGATCAGCCCACTGTGCGAAGTTTTTACGGGATGGGGTAAACAGCCCCATGCCCAACCCTCCTTAGTCGCTTTTTACGACATGCGTTGTAGGGTGCAGTGTTACTATTCTTTGCTCCCCTTTCGGGCCCCGGTAACACACGGGTGACTTATACGTCTAACTCCATGTAAGTGCATAATTTTATGTCATATCACTAGTAGTTTAATTAATAAACAGTAGTCGGAGTCGGACTTCTAAAATTTCCAGAGTCGAAGTCGGAATTTTTTTTTGGCCGACTCCAAACCCTGCTAACATCAATGGCTGCCGCGTATATGGAAAGAGGCTACTCGTATTTCTCCTGTATCACCAGCTAGTCCTGTCTGTTATAGAGTATGTTCTGTGAATACTTATGCTGTCAATGTCACAATGTAAACGATTGGAACGCATTCAAAATGAAGGAATGCGTGTAGTCATGGGTTGTACGCGAGATATCCCTATCGCGTCGATGCATGTCATGGATGGTACTAACAGAGGCAACGATTAAGCAGGTGACCACAGTTGAAAATATATTCAAAGGGGAAGAGTGGAGTAAGTCAGATGAGAACTGGACTAATTACCAACAAGTCATCGTCAGCCTTGGTAGAGAGTGCAAAACTTGGGCCGATGAGAGGGATCCCGTTACAAGCCCATTGAGGCATATTGGGAATATGGTGTTAGACCCATATTTTTTTGACCATCGGCACACTAGGGGTGATATGGTCAGCACCACGCTGGCCACCTTAATTTTCCCAGAGTTGCTCTGGTGCCCAATTTATGAGGCTGGGTCGACCCCGGAGCCGTTTGCGGTCTAAAAAAATCCAGCTTCAACTGGGGATCGAACCATGGACCACCAACCTAGGAAGCCAGTGCACTAACCACTGCGCCGCTCGGCTCTTCCGATGGAAGGGCAGAGCTGGAAATTGATCAGCTGATAAATGATCATGCTGGGGATGATGATGATGCCATTGTGTACACTGATGGGTCTGTAATCCGTGGTGAGAAATCAGGGTGGGGTTTTTCTGCTAGAGTAAAGGGCAGAATCGTCGCTGGACATAGCGGGGTGTAGTGGGTTTGATGGTATTGTATGATGGTGATATTACTAAGTGTGATGTATGAGGTCAGCTGTGAAGGCTCCTGAGATAAAATGTAGCTGTGAATTGTCAGAAGGCCTTTCTTGCTACCACTACGACCTCACACCTATCTTTTTTCCTAATGAATGTGGCTACGTTAAAATCTAGGGTACTGAATGTAATGTGTTGTATTGACATATACAAACACACACACACAGATATTAAATAATATATTATCAATAAAATTTAGAACACAATGAACTAAATCCAGCTGGTGAAATTTTAGAAAGTAAATCTTTTTTTTAAATTTATTTGTTCTGAACCAAGGTTTTATTTGGCCAGAACATATGAAAAGATTTTGGAATTTATGAGTGAATGGCATGAATAAATGACATGATAAATATAATGTGTGTACGTATACAAATTTTAAGATTAGTTAGTATTTCTACAGTTTATAATTGTATTTTCCCTGGGAGAACGATGAATAGATGTGCTGTTGGGGTGGCTTCATCCCTCCCTGTCTAAGCATACCAAACATTGTCCATTAATGATGGAAGTAAATGGGATGTTTTAGTAGTAATTCACTTTTGGTGTTATGTCTATGAAGTTGGTGTAAATCCAGCAGACCAGCCTGCTTACGTAACTTTGAAGAAGTAGCGCTGGTGCTGGAATCTGGTGGCCCCACCTCTCCGTGCTTGGGGCAATATATCGGGTGGCCCCACCTCTCCGTGCTTGGGGCAATACAAGGCTGTTCTGCCGAGATGCGACACTGCACGGGTCCTCACTGTCAATTATTTACCCAGCATTTGACACCGCCTTTTGGTGTCAACATAAAAAACTCACAGCTCTGAAATAAAGTATTGGTTTAGGTTCAGAACCTTACTTAAGGAGCCACTTCTACACGTAACAATTTACAATAACACCATTTAGACAGGGTCAGATCTCTCTGACCATACAACACATCTTACCAAGTTGGTTTCCCATAGGATAAGTTCTCCCAGACTACATATTCATAAATATGTTTATTAGCTTCTTGCCCTAGAATAGGATAGGTGATATGTTCCACTGATCTCAACACTTGATCTGTCCTTCCTAATCCTTGCTGGAGTTTATATATATTGTTTGTCCCTAGACCCTGAACTAGGGCGGGGGGTCTAGAGCAAATCCTTACTTGTTTGTAAGGCTAGATTTCGATATGGCAGTATCAAATCACTCGAAACATTAAACAATATTCAAAATATGCAAAGAAATAATTTCAATCTTACCAGATTATGAATAAAGAACACAGAAATGCTAGCAAAACTCAGCTGAGCTGCTAGCTGTAGTATGGCGTCCCTGAACTTATTTCAATTTATTTCATTTGGAAATCACCACACTTGAAATTTACTGTGTCTATCACTGGACAACTATTGAGGAATGGCCCCAAATGCGCGTCTGAGCGCCGATAATATGATTGTCTGTGGCCAGTCAATGCCTTGGTTTTTTTAAATTCAAATTTCCTACACTAAAGTCATTTCAGTCATGCTTCAGTCAAGTATGGATTTTTATCTGTTAGTCCGTCCGTCTCTACTTGCGTTTTCACAAAAACGTACTTGGTTTTTGAACCAACCTATTCGTCCCCTCTACACTTTTTGTCTGTAAAGTTATTTTTAGCCACAGCTTCCACCAATTCCCCTTCTCTTTCATTCTAACTAGATTTGGACACTTGAGTCTTCAAGGTCGCGATTTTTGTGCAAATAGTGACATGTTAGATTCAATGCAGTCTTTCGCTGATGTGAACAACACTGTCTTTTGTCATTATCTTCATTATTAGCTATCCGTCTGTATAAATAAAAGCATATTATTTCACTGCTCAGAATGGGCCATCCGGCCAGCTAATTTTTATATTCCTAACATTAATATTAATAAAAAGTTACTTTTTAAATTTTGTAATATTTCAAGCATCTGCGTTTTCCGCTGAATTCAAATAAAAGGCTTGGTATCGCAAAAGCGTCCAATAAATGACTGTGGCGTATCATATCCAAGGTCCCTTCTGTCGAGTTCCTTACTTTATGTCAACTTGGGAAACGTGACTTTTTTCTCCGTTTCCCCCCCAATTGCGTCTCCTTAGCCTTGCTAGTCTCACGCAATTTTTCAGTCATATTTTTTTCCTTTTGATCCGCCGTTCTCATCCCGTTCAAATGGTAACCGTTTTGATTTCCCGTCTAGCAAGTCAATTTTTATGGAGGGTGATGACCCGCGGTCAGGGCGATCATGTACTATCAGCAGCTTACGCATTATGTTTTTCTCCTTACATTTTATCCTTTGGAGATATTTTTACGTTGTATCACTTGTTAATTTTATGACACATCTCCCCACTTGAAAACATGCCTACGGCAAGTTCTAAAACCAGTGATACACATAGATAAAATCTCTCCTCACGTCTGCCATTACTCTAATTTTGATCACAGGGGTGCCGACTGAGGAAATCTGCACCGACATTCAATTTGCCTGGGATATATTGGATACTAAACTGATAAGGTTGAAGCAATAAAGACCACCTCAGCAATCTTGCGTTTTCATGCTTAGCCTGAGATAAGAATACGAGAGGCTGATGATCCGTCTCGACCACAAAAGTCCTACCATACAGATAGATTTGAAACTTCTTTATTGCCCAGATTAACGCTAAACATTCTTTTTCGCTTGTGGAGTATCCTTGTTCCGCCTTATTCAATTTGCGGCTTGTATAAGCGACTGGTTTCAGTTCCCCATCAGGTGAAGATGATCTTTGCAACAAAGCCTCTCCGAGTCCTACATTACTTGCATCGGTTCTTAAGACAAAGTCCTGTGTCAAATCAGGCAGTTTGAGAATAGGCTTGCTAGTGAGTTTTTCCTTTAACTCTTGGAACGCTAGTTCACATTGTGCAGTCCAAATAATTTTATCTGGAAGTCCCTTGCGAGTCAGATCAGTCAGAGGAGCACAAATAGCGTTAAAATTTTTGATGTATTTCTGATAAAATCCGCATAACGACACGAATGATCGCACGTCCTTTTTTGTTTGTGGCCTAGGTGCTCTCTGCAGTTTTTCCAAATTCTTAGGATCAGGGGTCATATTACCCTGATATACTGTGTGCCCCAAGAATTCCAACTCTTTGCATCCAATACAACATTTTGTTGGCCTAGCAGTTAAGTTCGCCTCCCGAAGTCTATTAAATAACATCTCTAGAGCTTCAATGTGTTCTTCAAATGTCTCTGTGGCGACGAGAATATCATCCATGAAATTCGTGATACATGGGTTATTCAGGGGATCCAACAATTTGCGCATCATCCTTGAAAATACACTCGGAGCATTTTTCAGTCCGAATGGTAGCATATTGAATTCATAATGTCCATCCGAAGTGCTAAAAGCCAAATAAGGTCTCACTTCAGGCTTCACTGGGATCTGGTAATAGCCTTTACTAAGATCCACCTTTGAAAAGTATTTTGCCTTGTTCAGTCTGGCAAATAACTGTCTTGTGTCTGGTAATGGATCCACTTGTCCTTCTGTGACAGCATTCAGTTTCCTGTAATCTATGCACAGTCTGTGTTCCCCAGACGGTTTTCTCAACAAAACGACACTAGAAATAAAAGATGATTCACTGTGCGAAATAATCCCCTCCTTCAACAAATAATCTATTTCTTCCTTCAATGCCTTCTCCTTCGCGAACGGAATAGAATAGGCTCTCATACAGATTGGGTTTGAGTCTACCAGTTTCATGTGCCTGGTTTATCTGTTAATACATCTGTATGTTCCTCCAGAACCTGTTGAACTCTCTCCCTCTGGTTTTTAGTCAGGTGCTTACTGACTTTTACCTGTGCTGCTGTTTCACAAGGATGTAATGGGTATTCATGTGAGGTGAGTGGTTCCTTTTGCATCTGAGTTGCAATAGCCAAGGTCAATAAGGGGGTGCTTTCCTGGAAATGTCTGTCCAGATACTTCTTTAATAAGTTTACATGATAAACTTTCTCCTTCCCCTTTTTGTCAATTTTATAGTTTGTTCTAGACACCTTCTCTAGAACCGTATAGGGACCTTGCCAACCAATTTGTAATTTATTCTGGCTACCGGGTAGTAGAAGCAGCACCTTCTCTCCCACAGCTAGTTCTCGGTCCTTTGCCTTCCTATTAAAATATGCTGCATGTTTCTTCCTGGCTTGTTTCAAATTATCATTTGCCAGTTTCCATCCAGCTTTCAAACGAGTGGTCAGTTCGTTCACGTATTGATAAGATGAGGTAACAGTCTCTTCCGCCTTCTCATCTGTCCAGGTCCTTAATAAAGCTTCTAAAGGACCTTTTATTGGCCTCCCAAATAGCAGAGTTGCGGGAGCCATCCCGGTTGAACTATGTGGTACCTCCCGATACGCAAACAATGCGGCGGGCAGGAATTGATCCCACAGATCCGGTTTTTCGTGTGCCAGCTTTCGCAGGATAGAAATGAGAGTCCCGTTGAACCTCTCTACCTGGCCGTTCCCTTGTGGATGGTACGGACTACAATGAAAGTGTCTGGCTTGAAATAGTTTAAAAACTTCTTCCGTTAGTTTCCCCTTGAACTGAGATCCATTATCCGTCAAGATTTGATGCGGGAATCCTAATCGGGTAAATATTGTAAGTAGTGCCTCTGCTACATGTTTTGAATCAATTGATGGCAGGGCTACCGCCTCTCCCCACATAGAACAAGTGTCCACCAGAGTAAGGATGTAACTGTTCCTCCTCTTGGTCCGAGTGAGAGGTCCCACAATATCCACTGCAACCCTCTCAAAAGGAGTTCCCACTATGGGCATTTCCCCTAGAGTTGCAGGAGCAGTCCAGTGCTTTGGAGCTACCCTTTGACATTCAGGGCAGGATTTGACATATCTTTTTATATCCTCCGTTATCCCTGGCCAGAAGTAATGACAAGCTATACGCTGTCCTGTGGCGCTGATCCCCATGTGACCACTGAAGGGAATCGCATGCCCGAGTTCCATCACTTTATCTCTATATGAGGTGGGAAGAACCAGCTGGTTGTGACTATTTGTTCCAGTTCCGGCCTTCCTGTATAATAGTTTGTTCTTCATGAAATATTCCCCTTGCTCGGAGGTGTGTGGCATTTGGGCAGTTTTTTAAAATATGGCTTGAGTGTCCTATCCTCAGCCTGCGCCTTTCTCATCTCCTCTGGATGAGCATTTATAGGTTCACCTTCTTCCTCCTTCTTCTGTGACCTGGTCTGCACTGTCGCCATGATCACAGGTTTCTCGGGATTCCCCAAGAAGACGTATCTACACCCCAATATCAGAGGGTAGATTGGTTCATCTATCACTGCTGCTCTGATTTCTCCTTCCACATAGCGAGTTTTCACCGTTATCCTTGCGATGGGAAGTGTCATGAGTGGTATGTCCTTAGTCGCCCCTTGTATTTCCACTGTTTCTGTGGTATACTGACTTGGGTCCACTAGGCTAGACTTCACAACTGAATCATAATCCAAACCTGTATCATAAAGGCACCTTATGGTGACCCCATTACAAATAACATCCTCACAAACTGGGGGGGTGATAAGGTTCCTGTTGTCCATTAGGATTAACCTTTAATCTTTGCGTCCCCGACTTCATTGCAGCAATGTTTGAAGGTTTCCTTCTACAAAATTCGGTGTTATGGTTATCTTTCTTGCACCATTTACACCATCTTTTTCCTTGGTTCAACGGTTTTCTTTCATTGAACTTTTGGTCATTGAACTGTGAGTTTCTGTCGCGATAGTCATTTCTTGGCCGCTCAAAGTTTGTCCTACCTTTATTTCCCTGCTCTCTATTATCAAATTTATTAAATTGCTGTGGAGCTTTAAAATTGTCTATGTGCTTCTTTTTAGCACCACTTACCTCTGCCTGGGCTGTCTGATACCTCTCAGCGACATTTAAAACCTCTCCCAACTTCTCTGCACCTTGTTCCATGAGAAATTTTCTCATGTCTGGAGCCATGGACTCTCTCAATTGCTCAATCATGATCATTTCTTTAAGATCTTGGGTCTTCCCCAGAGCAGTCCATTTCTCCAAATAGGTTTCCAGTCTAGCAGAGAATTGGTGGTATGTCTCCCCAGACAACAGTTTGGCATTTCTAAATTTCTTACGATAAAATTCACCATTCTTCTCGTACCTTAATAACAAAGCCTGCTTTAACATGTCATAATTGTCTTGGTCTTCCCTGTTCATTTTAGCAAAGACTTCATAAGAAGTACCTCTCAGTCCCTGTGATAGCTTTAAACTCCACCTCTCTCTCTCTAACCCATATGTGGTAGCTAATAACTCAAAACGTCCTAGGTACCCCTCTATGTCATCGTCTTTTTCAACAAAATGGTCTAAATGAAACCCCATAGCTGAGTTTGAGGCTCCCAGACTGGGCGTAGCATCTGAGGCAAAAGGGCTGGCACCATTTTCAGGAGCCTGGCCTTGTAATTCCAGCTCCCTTAGTCGTAATTCGTGCTCCCTTTGCAACCTTCTATCTTCTGCCTCCCTTTCGGCCTTTTTATCTTCTGCCTCCCTTTCGGCCTTTTTATCTTCTGCCTCCCTTTGCTGTCGTTTGTCTTCTGCCTCAATCTGCAGCCTCTTAATTTCTCTATCCGCCTCAATTTGTAACCTCTTCTCTTCAGCTACCTTTCTATCTTCCCCTTCAATATATTTATCACATTCAGCCGTTACGTATTTAATTAAAATCTGACCATCCATTCCCATCTCCTTTGCGGTCAGCACAGCAGCTGATCTAAATTTTGCTAGCTCCGCCATACTTTCTAAACAAATCTAGCAATAAGCAAAGTAAAATTTCCAATCACTAAAGTAATTATAATTATTCTAGACCAAAATAATTCTAATTAACTAATTAACTAACACTGGCTGTGAAGATTCACCAACTTCTAACTGCCCTTTTAATTTAAAGGGACACTTTTAATTTTAAGGGAATTTTACAATTTTGTTCCCCTAATTTTATTTCTCCCACCAGGAGATCCTTATATTACTGTTTATGCTAATTATCCCTGGACAAGACCCCAATATATGTAGTGGGTTTGATGGTATTGTATGATGGTGATATTACTAAGTGTGATGTATGAGGTCAGCTGTGAAGGCTCCTGAGATAAAATGTAGCTGTGAATTGTCAGAAGGCCTTTCTTGCTACCACTACGACCTCACACCTATCTTTTTTCCTAATGAATGTGGCTACGTTAAAATCTAGGGTACTGAATGTAATGTGTTGTATTGACATATACAAACACACACACACACAGATATTAAATAATATATTATCAATAAAATTTAGAACACAATGAACTAAATCCAGCTGGTGAAATTTTAGAAAGTAAATCTTTTTTTAAATTTATTTGTTCTGAACCAAGGTTTTATTTGGCCAGAACATATGAAAAGATTTTGGAATTTATGAGTGAATGGCATGAATAAATGACATGATAAATATAATGTGTGTACGTATACAAATTTTAAGATTATTTAGTATTTCTACAGTTTATAATTTTATTTTCCCTGGGAGAACGATGAATAGATGTGCTGTTGGGGTGGCTTCATCCCTCCCTGTCTAAGCATACCAAACATTGTCCATTAATGATGGAAGTAAATGGGATGTTTTAGTAGTAATTCACTTTTGGTGTTATGTCTATGAAGTTGGTGTAAATCCAGCAGACCAGCCTGCTTACGTAACTTTGAAGAAGTAGCGCTGGTGCTGGAATCTGGTGGCCCCACCTCTCCGTGCTTGGGGCAATATATCGGGTGGCCCCACTGTTGAAGGACTTTCGTGTTTGGTTACTGGTTGTGTTGCTTGAATTCTGATCGTGCTAATATTCGTACGCGAATGGGGTGAACCTCATTTTTGGTTTGTCGTAATGTCTGAACTTGGCATCAAGATGTAAACAACTGTTCATCTTATTAACTCAGCAACTTGATATAAAATGCATAATTCATAAGATTGAATGGTGTAACGTGATTCAATCAATAATGCCTCCGGTTCGAGTCCTTCACAATTTAATATGGATTACACACATACATAAACAGTTCAATTCACACATGAGGTACATGCATCAATCAATCAATAGCGTAGACTGCTGTTTTACGTGTCAATGTCCGTTTAAGGATACAATGCAGTAATTGTCGTCAGAACATCACAGCTATATGCACGCGCAGATAGAATGGCTACCTGCCGACAGTGAGACTGTGAGTCTAATTACTTTGTATAAAGTAGACGATTATCTTTCTCCTTCCCAGGATTTAGTTAATCACTAACCTCCATAAGTTTCCTCTCATGTAGAGTTCTAGGACTGACCCTGGTCCATCATAAATGCACATATAAATGGCTATATCATGCCATTGAATTGGAAGGTTAGAAAAAACGCAGCTATTCAGCTTGGCGGTCAAGTAGCAAAGGGTAGCGTTTCTTAGTTACCGACTGTGACCCAAACAACGCTATACACGTCATAATCGATCGTGTATGGAGCGTTCAATAATTGAAACATCTATCGCAATATATTAAATGCCTTAACCTTTACAATTGCACGTCTGATAACCTTTAGCAGACGGCGTTAATATCATATACCGTAACAATTCCCTGTACACCGGGAAGAAAAAAAAATCGATAGATTTTTTTTCAAGATCTATCCGACTTAACAATTTTTCAAAAAAATTTAACACAATTGTGACATATGGCCGACGATGTTCTGAGTAGAACCGTGTCGCGGTCATGTCAACTAACTATTTGTCATAGTCATCTAACATTAATCACATTATATATCAATTATACATATTATTATATCCACTAAATAAAATGTCCAATGTTAACAGTGAATGATAGAATTAAATTAAAGTAAGGTCTGTCGTATTAGTATGTCATATAGGAATTAATTTGACTAATTAAAATTAAATTAATTAATTAAACTAAGAGTTAAATTATTAAGGCTCTAATGTAACGCGATGTTATGAGAGAAGAAAAAACAAAATAAGTGAGAAGAAATAGAAAGAAATTCGAATATAAGTTTAACTTAATTGTGTGTGTTAAGTGTTAGTGAATAATAACTATCTAATTTAACTAACTAAATAATGTATAGGTACATTAAAAAAAAATATTAATCTAATACTTGTGTGAGATTTATTTTCTCTTTTCATAATTTCTTCTTTTTTATATTTCGTTCTCTTTTTTTTTGTTCTTTCATTTCATTTTTTTCTCACATTTCATTTTATTGATAATAATTCAATTAAGAAGTTAAGTTAACTAATTAATTAGTATAGGATATGATGATCCATCCGTAGTCTTGATCCTGATGAATTCTTTTAGGCAAAAATGTTCAAACGTTTACGTTGGAAAGAAATGTCATTTATCCCAGCATCCAAGAATTAAGTGCACATAGGATAATAAGTTCGACTTGTCGTCAGATATTGTTCCATGATTGTTCAACGAATATTCATATATCGTGTATGGACGTTAGACGAAGTTTGAATGTCAATATGTATACCTTGATTGTCTTTTAGTTTTTTTTTTTTTTTTTTTTTTTTTTTTTTTTTTTTTTTTTTTTTTTTTTTTTTTTTTTTTTTTTTTTTTTTTTTTTTTTTTTTTTTTTTTTTTTTTTTTTTTTTTTTTTCAATTCTGTGATGCATATAGTGTTTATAAAGTTTAAATTGAAGGCAAGGTTAGTTCCTTTATAGTTGATATGTTTTAGGAATGTTAATGTTGATTATTCGTCGTCAATAGGATTACGTGACAACGCATCCGCCACAATGTTTTCAGTGCCAGGAATATGTTCAATGGAGAATTCAAATGGCTGTAGGATGATTGCATATCTGGCGAGTTTTTGGCTCTTGTGATTAGATCGACGCAAAGATGCTACTGCACGTTGGTCAGTTTGGATGGTGAATGGAGCACCAAGCAAAAACTTTTCAAGTTTAGTTATTGCCCATATCACAGATAAAAGTTCCTTGTCCACTGTGGAATACTTTGTTTCTGCCGGCTTTAGCTTTCTTGAAATATATAAGGTAGGATGTAGAACGCCATCATGGTTCTGGAGCAGGCATGCACCAATGCCGTAGTTACTAGCATCTGTTCGTAAGAAAAATCTTTTGGAAGCATCGGGAAGTCTTAAAATTGGTTCATGCGAGAACAAATTTATAATTTTGTTGAAAGTTTCATTGCATGTACCAGTCCATGTCACCTTCACCGGCATGTCTTTTTTTTAACAATGAAGACAATACAGCCGTGATGGATGACAAGTTTGGTATGAATCTACTGTAATATTGAACAAGTCCTAACAAACTCCTGACCTGTTTCTTCGTCTGAGGAACTGCTATGTTTAGAATTTTGGAGACTGTACTAGGTAACGTTCGGATATATCCCGATCCATGATATGTCCCAAAAAGGTTATCTCATTACACGCGATTTGCACCTTTGTAGGTTTAGCAGTTAGATGATAATTCCTTAGAGTGTCGAAAACATATCTAAGTCCCGAAACATGTTCCCCAAACGACGAACTAAACAAGCATATGTCGTCAATATATGTAATAACGTCTGGTCTACCTGATAAAATTTGTCGCATCAGGCGAATGAAGGTAGCTGGCGCATTAACAAGCCCAAAAGGCATCACATTCCACTGGTATAGACCTTGTGGAGTGGAAAATGCGGTGTAGTACTTAGCCTTTTCGGTCAGTGGTACCTGCCAATAACCTTTAGTTAAGTCTATCTTACTAAATATAGTTGCGTTGGATAGACGTGGCAGTAAGTCGTCGATAAGTGGATGTGGTTCGCTGTCAACTATAGTCTTAGCATTTAATTTTCTATAATCAACACATAGTCTGATGTTATTGTCCTTCTTCCGGACAATCACTAATGGAGAAGAGAATGGCGAATTACTAGTCTCAATGATTCCCAGAGACAACATCTGTTCAAGTTCCTTAGTAGTTTTAGCAAGGAAATGTAAAGGAACCGAATAGGGATGTACACGAATAGGTGTATCATCATTGAGAGTAATGTCATGACTGATAGCCGATGTGCGACCCGGGACGTCGGTCAACACATCTGGATAAGATTGTAATAGATTAGCAATCTGTAGACGCTGTTGCGGTGTAACCGTTGAAGAGATGGTTACATCCCGCCAAGATTCAGTAGGTTGAACTACTGGTAACGGTAACTGTACCTCAGGAAAAGAAGATTCTTCTTCCTGGATGACAGATAAGTTAGAATAATAACAAGTAGATACTGTGTTGTCATCTAGTTCATGAAAAATTGACTGTAAGTGTTCAGGACGTGTATGAAATTGCTTGAGCATGTTAATATGAAATATCTTTTTGTGTCCCTTGATATCTAAGACGTAATCAACGTCGGAAATTTTATCAATGACTTTGTAAGGACCATTCCAAGATATCAATAATTTATTGTTATTGTGAGGAAGTAACACATAAGCCTCGTCGCCTGGGAATAATTGGCGTAATCGTCGAGACCTATTTTGTAGAGATCGAGCCTTAGCTTTTGCAGCCTCAGAAGAAGCTGTTGCCAACTGGCAAGACTCAATAATGTTCTTCCGAAGATTAATCACGTACTCGTAAGATGACTGAGTGTCCTGAGTCATCTCCGCGTCAATTAATAAGTCTTTTATTAGTCCCATAGGACCTCTTGGGGGAGCACCAAAAACTAATTCAAAGGGAGAGAAGCCAGTTTGTTCATGCGGTACCTTCCGATAAGCAAATAGAACAGCTGGGAGTGCTCTGTCCCAGTCATGAGGGTGCTTAACAGTAACCTTATGTAGTAGTTGTTTAAGTGTACGGTTAAGTCTTTCAACCGCACCATTACTCATAGCATGATAAATACTACTTAAATTCCTATCAATGTTCCAAGTTTTCATGACTTCCTTCATGGTGTCAGATATGAACTGTGACCCATGGTCTGATAAAAGTTTTCTAGGAAACCCTATTCTAGAAAAGATGAGATGTAGTGCATCAGCTACATCTGTGGTAGTGGTGGTCTTTAATGGGATAGCTTCTGGCCATCGTGTGCACAAATCAATGCACGTAAGGACGAATCTATGTCCTCTGGCCGATGGTAGCAATGGACCAATAATATCTATGGCCATCTTGTCAAAAGGTCTTACTGAGATATCGCAAGCCTGAATAGGCGCCGTGTGAAAAGCTCCACGTGCTTTCACTTCTTGGCATGTAGTACAGGAACGTACATACTGCGAAATATCTCTTGACGCTCCTGGCCAAAAGAATGAAGACAGTACTCGAGATCGTGTTCGAGTATATCCCATATGTCCAGCACAATGTGAGTCATGTGCATGTTGAAGAATGTACCGTCTAAAAGTATACGGGACCATAACTTGTTGTTTCATTTGTGATTTGTCATTAAAACATCTAATCAATATGTCATTTTTAATAACAAAACAATGTTTGTTATTATTACCTGAGGATAGATTGTCAACTTTATCAACCAACTTAAAAATTTTTTTTAAAGATTTATCCTCTTTTTGTTTGGTTGCAAATGTTTCCCTGTCAATAGGTGAATTGACTACAAATTCCTCTTGGTTGTCTGCATCCATTTTATTATCATCAACTTTCTCCATGAGTTGAGTCTGCGCTCTAGTCGTCACGGCGTTTCCAGTGCATAGGTTATGTTTCTCCCATTCTATAATCTCATCTGGAGTACAATCTTTACTGCCGTGTATACGACCAACCATCAGATCAGCTATAGGCTTTTTTAGCATACATACTTTTACGTTCCCTGTGAAAAAAGGTGTGTTAACATGAATAATAGCTGTGGGGTAAAACTCAATAGTTCCCCCAAAAGTCATGCAACGGACATATTCCCCCGTTGCACAGCT
The DNA here is from genome assembly GCA_024509875.1 of Oreohelix idahoensis. NCBI lineage: Eukaryota > Metazoa > Mollusca > Gastropoda > Stylommatophora > Oreohelicidae > Oreohelix > Oreohelix idahoensis. The sequence goes on from JAMPIV010000465.1 coordinate 665,579, forward strand.
AGGATGTACCAGCGACTGTCGTACACCAATCGTTGTGGATCCTGAATCCCTCAGCACTGAGACGACGGATCCATTAACTAATCCCCTGTTAAAAATTAGTAGGCCTGTTCCATCGTTGACTGCAAGACCTACCTCTGGTGTAATATGTCCGCAGTTAAGCACTGTTTCTTTCGCCTTCTGAAAAATAAGATTGCATTGTTGGCAACTATTTGCCACATTATAATTAATAGCAAAACATGCAGCAGAAGACTGTGTTGTATTATTGTCAAGTGGGACCTGAGCTATAGGGGTAGTATTATTTGTAACTGCCGCCCCTGTATTATGGTTGTAATGAGATGATCCCCGAGAATGAGATCGATTCCGAGTATAATTGTTAGAATTATCTCGTCGTCCTCTATAGTAACTATTATCTCGATGTCTCGAGCCATGATTATTACCATTCCAGTTACTATTATTATTGGGAGTATGTGATCGATTATAATTAGTGTTATGTTGACCATTGTGGTAGTTTGTTTGAGGTGAATAATTTCTATCTCGTGATCTACCTCTGTTGAACTCATTTTTATTGTTGAAATCATTATTATGTCCCTTCTGAAAGTTAACATTGTGATTTCTTTGGAACCTGCTTCTGTCTACACTGTGATGTCTTTGTTTGTTATTATGATTGTAGGCCATATTAGACGCCACAGGTAGAGGTTCTCTTAATGAGGAGTTAGAAATGGTTGCATTCGGATGTGCCGAACAGTAGTTTAAAGAAATTTTTTCTAACTCGTCCATAGTACCTGGTTTACGCTCCTGCAAATATGCAAAAAATGGCTGGCTAACCGAAGATAATACCTTATCCCGTAGTAGTAAATCAACTAATTTGTCGTATGATTTGTTGACTTCTGCCAGTTCAACCCATCTATTAAATGTATTGCGTATGTTCGCAATGAATCCTGCAAAATCTTTTGGAGATTCAGGTAAAATTCCCTTAAATTTCAACCTACAGTGTTCCTCGTCCAGGTGAAACCTTCGTAAAAGCAAGGACTTAATAGCACCGTAGTTATTTGCTATTGATGGGTCAGCATTTTGAGAAGCCGTCAGTGGTTCTCCAACCAAGAATTCATTTAATTTGAGTACCCATGACTCTTCAGGCAAATGGTTAGTTTTGCAAGTCTGTTCAAAACGTGACAGGAACGATGAAAGGTCGTCCACGTTTAAGTTGAGAGTGGGTAATTTAAAGTTGTAGAAATGTTTAGTTTGGCTGGATGATGATCCATTTTGTGCGTTATTATTCTGGTTTGCATCAGCACTTTGTGCTTGTAATCTTGCTGTCTCCAATTTAATACGCGCCAATTCCATTTCTTGTTGTAAAATAATTTCCTCTCTTTTCAATTTATTCTCTTCTTCCTGTCTGGCGATTGCTCTTTGCTCTTCTCTTTCACGTTGAGCAATCTCTCTCAATCTATTTTCCTTGTCAATTTGCTTCATCTCACGTTCTGCTTCCTCTTTCTTTAATGCAGCCTTTTGTTCCTCTTCCTCTTTCTTTAATGCAGCCTTTTGTTCCTCTTCCTCTTTCTTTAATGCAGCTTTTTTCTCTGCTTCTTTTCTTTCATGTTTTTCCAGTTCTGCCTCAGCAAACTGACGAAGTTCTTGAGATTTATAACCATATTCCCTACCAATTTTAACGAAATGGTCTATAGTAAGCATTTTGACTTTTATCTGTAAGTAATTATTGATAATTACTGATTACAATAGTCAATAGTAGCTTCAGAGTAATTATTATACTTACTCAACTTAGAAATATTCAATATAAATAATCACAATAGTACTGAACTCTAATGTCTAAGTTCAACCAATAGACAATATTTTGTAACAATATTGTATCTAAATAATACTATATCATAAATAGTTATGATATCTGTTAACTATTATGTAATTACTTCACACAATTAATCTTAATATCCAATAATGTTGGGTATGATTCCTAGTAATTATATTGTTCAATGTACTAAGTCACTCTCTTAGTACCAGAAAAGTATATTAAATAATATACAATGGGTCTATTACCTCAAAGGTAGACTATAAGATTATTTTATTTGGTCAATATATATAATATATTATTATGCCCTAGGCATCTCTTATAAATTGTAGTGCTACTTTCTTGGACTATCACTGCATAATTATGCAATGTCCCATATTAACCTTAAATATCAGAAAAAAAATTAATTAAATTAAATTACAAGTGTATTATTGCATATAATATCATATTATTAATGTAGTATTTAATATATATCATGAGGACAAACAAAACAATGATGCAACTAAAGGGTACAAACAATGTTAAGACGCAAACAAGACATTTTCACAATTAAAAATGAATTTATGAACTAAATAAAACAAGCGGAAGTGTCACAAGCCAAATGAAGGGTCAAGGTCTGACCCGAGGTCAACTTAATATTCAAAGTACACAAAAAAAATGACTGCAAAAAATGATGACATCACAGGACTCATAACGGACGACCATTTAACAATCATCAAATAAATGATAGTAAGAGGAGACTGGACGAAATAGTTAACGAACATGATACAGAACTGAATAAAATTGTTAACTGAGTACGAATAAAATACACCAGTTATCTACGGAACGGTACAGCTAACACAAATCGTCAAACGACAGCAGGTTTGGACAGATAGTCCAATGGCAAACCTCAATGGGGCTTCCAAAAGTGCAATCGTTTAACTGCCCTAAGAAACGACCGAAATCAATTCAGGCATCGTGAGAGCCACAGAATCTAATTTCGGTTCATCCTCCCTACCTCCCACGAATTAACAACACATTAAGACAACAAAAAGTACATTAAACATAGGTAAAAACATGCCGATGTAGGCAGAGGGCATGGACTCAGTTAGCACTGTTTGCAATAACAACAGTTAAACACCTAGACTTATCTTTTCCGTTGCTTATATCAGTGCTAGAGGTCGTCAACAGCTAGGCCTGTGCCTTTGACTGTCTGCTCCTGATGGGCAGGCAACGGTAGTCCATCTTGTGCATCTTGATAAATTTGAAGCGAACTAGAAAGGCGTTGAAAAGATGTCTTCTTCACGGCGACAATGCAACAGTGACGTCATGTTGCTATTCATGATCACGTGCGTCACGTCAGCTTCGTAATGGTCATGTGATCGAAACTTGATCGTAAATATTATGGTTAATCTGTGCGTAAGGAACAGAAGTTTGTTTCTTTTTTTCTGTCGTTCCCCGCATTCGGCCGCCACTTTTGTTGAAGGACTTTCGTGTGTGGTTACTGGTTGTGTTGCTTGAATTCTGATCGTGCTAATATTCGTACGCGAATGGGGTGAACCTCATTTTTGGTTTGTCGTAATGTCTGAACTTGGCATCAAGATGTAAACAACTGTTCATCTTATTAACTCAGCAACTTGATATAAAATGCATAATTCATAAGATTGAATGGTGTAACGTGATTCAATCAATAATGCCTCCGGTTCGAGTCCTTCACAATTTAATATGGATTACACACATACATAAACAGTTCAATTCACACATGAGGTACATGCATCAATCAATCAATAGCGTAGACTGCTGTTTTACGTGTCAATGTCCGTTTAAGGATACAATGCAGTAATTGTCGTCAGAACATCACAGCTATATGCACGCGCAGATAGAATGGCTACCTGCCGACAGTGAGACTGTGAGTCTAATTACTTTGTATAAAGTAGACGATTATCTTTCTCCTTCCCAGGATTTAGTTAATCACTAACCTCCATAAGTTTCCTCTCATGTAGAGTTCTAGGACTGACCCTGGTCCATCATAAATGCACATATAAATGGCTATATCATGCCATTGAATTGGAAGGTTAGAAAAAACGCAGCTATTCAGCTTGGCGGTCAAGTAGCAAAGGGTAGCGTTTCTTAGTTACCGACTGTGACCCAAACAACGCTATACACGTCATAATCGATCGTGTATGGAGCGTTCAATAATTGAAACATCTATCGCAATATATTAAATGCCTTAACCTTTACAATTGCACGTCTGATAACCTTTAGCAGACGGCGTTAATATCATATACCGTAACACCCACCTCTCCGTGCTTGGGGCAATACAAGGCTGTTCTGCCGAGATGCGACACTGCACGGGTCCTCACTGTCAATTATTTACCCAGCATTTGACACCGCCTTTTGGTGTCAACATAAAAAACTCACAGCTCTGAAATAAAGTATTGGTTTAGGTTCAGAACCTTACTTAAGGAGCCACTTCTACACGTAACAATTTACAATAACACCATTTAGACAGGGTCAGATCTCTCTGACCATACAACACATCTTACCAAGTTGGTTTCCCATAGGATAAGTTCTCCCAGACTACATATTCATAAATATGTTTATTAGCTTCTTGCCCTAGAATAGGATAGGTGATATGTTCCACTGATCTCAACACTTGATCTGTCCTTCCTAATCCTTGCTGGAGTTTATATATATTGTTTGTTCCTAGACCCTGAACTAGGGCGGGGGGTCTAGAGCAAATCCTTACTTGTTTGTAAGGCTAGATTTCGATATGGCAGTATCAAATCACTCGAAACATTAAACAATATTCAAAATATGCAAAGAAATAATTTCAATCTTACCAGATTATGAATAAAGAACACAGAAATGCTAGCAAAACTCAGCTGAGCTGCTGGCTATAGTATGGCGTCCCTGAACTTATTTCAATTTATTTCATTTGGAAATCACCACACTTGAAATTTACTGTGTCTATCACTGGACAACTATTGAGGAATGGCCCCAAATGCGCGTCTGAGCGCCGATAATATGATTGTCTGTGGCCAATCAATGCCTTGGTTTTTTTAAATTCAAATTTCCTACACTAAAGTCATTTCAGTCATGCTTCAGTCAAGTATGGATTTTTATCTGTTAGTCCGTCCGTCTCTACTTGCGTTTTCACAAAAACGTACTTGGTTTTTGAACCAACCTATTCGTCCCCTCTACACTTTTTGTCTGTAAAGTTATTTTTAGCCACAGCTTCCACCAATTCCCCTTCTCTTTCATTCTAACTTGATTTGGACACTTGAGTCTTCAAGGTCGCGATTTTTGTGCAAATAGTGACATGTTAGATTCAATGCAGTCTTTCGCTGATGTGAACAACACTGTCTTTTGTCATTATCTTCATTATTAGCTATCCGTCTGTATAAATAAAAGCATATTATTTCACTGCTCAGAATGGGCCATCCGGCCAGCTAATTTTTATATTCCTAACATTAATATTAAGAAAAAGTTACTTTTTAAATTTTGTAATATTTCAAGCATCTGCGTTTTCCGCTGAATTCAAATAAAAGGCTTGGTATCGCAAAAGCGTCCAATAAATGACTGTGGCGTATCATATCCAAGGTCCCTTCTGTCGAGTTCCTTACTTTATGTCAACTTGGGAAACGTGACTTTTTCTCCTTTCCCCCCCCCCCCCCCCCCCAATTGCGTCTCCTTAGCCTTGCTAGTCTCACGCAATTTTTCAGTCATATTTTTTTCCTTTTGATCCGCCGTTCTCATCCCGTTCAAATGGTAACCGTTTTGATTTCCCGTCTAGCAAGTCAATTTTTATGGAGGGTGATGACCCGCGGTCAGGGCGATCATGTACTATCAGCAGCTTACGCATTATGTTTTTCTCCTTACATTTTATCCTTTGGAGATATTTTTACGTTGTATCACTTGTTAATTTTGTGACACGGGGCTTACATGATAACAACCTCCATCATGAGAATGGAGGTAGAGGCAGCTTCTGCAGACTCATGTTGGCTGTGTGAGACTTCATTAACAAGGGCGGTTATTGAATAAGACTCATGTTGGCTGTATGAGACTTCATTAACAAGAGCGGTTATTGAATCAGACTCATGTTGGCTGTGTGAGACTTCATTAACAAGGGCGGTTATTGAATCAGACTCACGTTGGCTGTATGAGACTTCATTAACAAGGGCGGTTATTGAATCAGACTCATGTTGGCTGTATGAGACTTCATTAACAAGGGCGGTTATTGAATCAGACTCACGTTGGCTCTGTGAGACTTCATTAACAAGGGCGGTTATTAAATCAGAGTCACGTTGGCTGTATGAGACTTCATTAACAAGGGCGGTTATTGAATCAGACTCACGTTGGCTGTGTGAGACTTCATTAACAAGGGCGGTTATTGAATCAGACTCATGTTGGCTGTGTGAGACTTCATTAACAAGGGCGGTTATTGAATCAGACTCATGTTGGCTGTGTGAGACTTCATTAACAAGGGCGGTTATTGAACCAGACTACAAGAATACCGGTAAATAAACCTCAGCCCGGCTACGCGTGTGTTACTTTCGTGACGCAATTACTACGCGCGTACATTGCGTTTGATTTGGTCAAGCCGCCTATATAAAGAGAGCGCAGGTAGGCCAAGGACTCTTTTTGCAAGAGCGGTCCGTTTGTAGAGATTCGCAGTAGAGGCAAGATGTGAGAAGACACCCAGAGTCAGCAGACGTTTCCACAGGGTATGAGGACACGTGAGTTGGATTTTAAAGCAGATTATATTATTTCCCTGTAGCTTTAGAATTATTTTCAGTGTGACTCGGTTCTAATGTTTCAGGGGATAGATAGATGTGTTTCCAAAGGGGATGTTCTTTAGGACATTATAATTAGTTTTAAAGTTATAGGTGAGTGAAAATTGTGTGGATAGGTTTTATTAGTCGTGTTAAGTCTAGATCACGGCTGTAAGGATATAGTAGAACCTATTTCATTCATGAGACCGGGCAAGAAAAGCGAATATAGTAGGAACCTATTTCATACACGGAGCTGGACAGAAATGATATCAGGGACTGAAATTGAGATAGTATTAACTTTATGGCAAGATCGCAAGCAGCGAGCCACGTGTTGATGACTATACATAAAGATGGTGCCTGTGAATAGGCAATACAATTTTTAGTCACCACGTGTTATGTGGGAAAGAGGATTAAACCTGTTTATTATTTGGTATTGGATGAAAATTGGTTTATTATAAGAGGTGCTGTTTTAGTAGTACGGTACAAGATTAATATAATTTTCTCCATTCATGCCAATATAGTTTACTCTAGTGGAACGCGAAGTAGTTAACGTATATTTTTATGATGATTAGTTTAGTTACATCTGCTGTGTATATGGTTGTAGTGTTAAATGCCCTTTGAGAGGATGCATCTAGCTTTAGTTATTTAGATTTCTTGTGAACATAATGCCACTCCTTTGTGTGTATGGCACTTTGAGACAGAAGCGTTTCTCTGTTTGCTCCTGGCAAACACCAATGCGGCTGGTCTCCATCACAAGTCTACGAGAAGCATTTATCTGCTATTCCAGATCACGGCTGTAAGGATATAGCAGGAACTTATTTCATTCATGAGACCGGGCAAGAAAAGCGAATATAGTAGGAACCTATTTCATTCATGGAACTGGACAGAAAGGATCTCAGGGACTGAAATTGAGATAGTATTAACTCTATGACAAGATGGCAGCCGCGAGCCACGTGTTGATGACTGTTCATAAAGATGGCGCCTATGAGTAAAATGAAAAATGAAAAATGCTCAGTGGACCATAGTGAGCTGCCTAGCTTGGCCGTTGGCGTAGCTGGCTTTAGACTAGCAAAATACATAATGATATTCCTTTTCCAGGACTTAGTGTCTATCAACCTGATCGGCTTGCAGTCCACAGTGTTCACTTACTTTTGGTTGCAAATGCGCTCAGGTATAACCATATAGGTTTAAACAAACGACACCTCGCCACAAGAAGGCAAAAAACAAATTAGCAATAACTTTTTAGTCACCACGTGTTGTGTGATAAAAAGGATAAACCTGTTTTTTTATTTGTATGGTGAAAAATTGGTTTATTATAAGAGTGCTGTGTTTTAGTAGTACGGTACAGATTAATATAAATTTTCTCCATTCAGCCAAGATAGTTTATTAAAGTGGAACGCGAAGAATTAAACGTATATTTTAGATGATTAGTTTTAGTTACATCTAGCAGTATATATGGTTTGTATTGTTAAATGCCCTTTGAAGAGGATGTGCCATATCTAGCTTTTTAGTAATTCAGTATTTATTGGTGAGCTTAAATTCCACTTCAACCTTTGACTCCTTTGTGTGTATAAGGCACTTTCTTTTTTGAGGACGGAGAAGCGTTTTTCTCTGTATGGATCCTTGCCAAAATCAACAAATCCCACTGGTCTCCATCACAAACTTTACGAGAAGCATTTATATGCTTATTGCAGTGGTCATTAAACACGACACGCAATGTTGCGAGGTAGGTGCACCATGATTACATATCACAACAGCATCAACTTCCATCCCTCCCCCCCCCCCCCATCACAGACATAATTAAACAAAAACACATCTGTCATATGCTAATAAAACCTTCTGTGTGCCACCCGTAATTCAGATAGTGATTCCCAAATCACTATTCTAATATCCTGTGTATGTTTTTAAGGATTATTCGGCCCTGTACATGAATTGCTTATGACAAGTTCCTGTAAATGTGTGTAACTGTTAGAATGATGGGATTTTACTTTGCTTTGTTGCATTAATTTCTGTTATTTTATTATTTTTAAAACATTTTTTAAAATGCATGTGTAGAGGTAAATATATTCAGTACGGAGACGATAGCACATGATGAGCAAAATGTTTAACGGCCTACGTGCCATAATACTAAACCCTGTGAAGATAAAGTTTCGTTCGTTCTATCTGATTAATGCTCTTTGAGTTAAGGAGGGCAAAGAAAAAACACTCGAATGGCGCCTACTCCACCCCAATAGCAAGACTGTTCAAATATTTCAGGAGTTCTGAGTAATTTGCCATACTAATGTTCTCAAAATACTGGAATTGTCTGATTAACACTATAGATGTTGTTGCGGTCTCATTCTTAGTGTCCTGTTGGTCAGTATGTCAGTATAGTTAAAGAATGTCCAAATGAACACTACAATCAGCCACAATTCATGAAGGAATGCAGATGAACTCCCGGATAATTTACTTAAAATATATTTAACTGGTATTCCACCGGCCGAACATACTCAGGCCATACTTTATAAAATAAATTATAGGCAAATGAATTGCCGTCCTTTTACAGTTCCAAACGGTCCACGACAATATACTTTTCTCTAGATCGTCGAAAATTTAAACAAAACTCATACCACTTATCGTGTAAATTCACACAGGAGATCAAGGCATGCAATAGCTCAAACATTCTTCTCCATATCATGCAATACATATCGGACATCAAAGACTCAAGCAGGAGCTCACAGAATATAACGCCTTGACACCAACCGATGCAACACACAATCCCAAAGATACCCAAAAGAAACCATTCCATCCTGCTCGAGCACATGCATCTACTTAAACGAAAATTTTTAACCCTACACCATAAATCAACTTCGTGTGGTGCTGATTTAATAGCGCTGCATTTAAATGCTGCTCCCCTCTGAGCACCGCGATGTATCACAACTAATGAGCGCAAAAGCGGTGTGCACACGGTGGCGTAATAGATGAAGTTGGAATTTGTTTTGTTTCTTGTTTTTTTTTTTTTTTTTGCCTGGGTTGTTGTTGTTGTTTTTTTAGTTTAGGGCTTTTCATTACGTTCTTGTTGTGAACGGGTTAACAAAAACGGACATTGATTAAGATTAGGTACTGTAATTGTATGCTGTTTATATTACCTTTAATAATTTTGCCTGCCTTTAAATTAATGCTTAAAGTAACATGTGGCAATCAAAGGGTATAGTATGCAAGATAAGTGAAAGTGGAAGGGCAAAATGTTAGACGGTGGCCTGCGCGCCCTATTCGTAACCCTTTCAAAATAAAGTTCATTCTAGCGTTCATTTTCGTTCTAAATAACCACAGATATGAACCATAGGTACCAGGAATATTTGACACAATTGTGACAGAAAATGTAATTGACAGCCTTAGCCTAACTAGCAATGGGAGAAAGTTCAAGAAGTAATGATTATTTGTCCATGAAATAGGTGACTTTTCCAAGGTGATTCCACCGAAATAAATGAGAGCGTGTTGAAGAAAGTCATGAAAGAATCAAAGATACCTGAAACAATGTTAATAAACAATAGATAGAAAATATAATCACAAAAAGGCAAAAGATACAACTAAAAACAAAAGTTAAGGCCACCAGTTCAGTTATTAGACAAGGTTTAAAATAATTGATTGGCAAACTGTAAAGACAAGTGAAAATGTTATTAAAACTGAGCTCAGAGAAATGTGTATACATTTCTGTGTGCAACAAGGTTAATTTTGTTTAAATGATCCAAAAAACTGTGTTACTTTAACCCGCACGTGAAAATTGCTATTGTTGCTAGCAAAAACTCGTGGTTTTTGCAACACTCCCCACTAGTTCAAAAATGTGAAAAAGTGAGTTGAATTTGAATGCACGTAAAAGTGATCATCGGTAAACAGTGTTCACCGTTTTGGTATGCAATAAAATCAGTGAAGACAGGTGATCGAAAAGATCACTGCAATTAGCCATGGCCAACCAAGGAAATTCTCAGCACTGTAGACCGTGGTTGAGCCATTGCGTGGGATTCTTGATGGTCAATCTGTTCATTATGTTGCAGAGACGTTTAAGCAGTGACACCCCCACTCTACCATGTCATTCAGAGACTTTTCTTGAGAGATGTCAAGCTACCGGACATTTGGAAAATCGAACCCTGCTCACGAAAGAATTAATATAAAACCTTGTCTAAACTGAATGGCGGCCTTAACTTTTGTCCAGTAGTATAGTATTAAATAGCCCCAACAATTTCAATGAAATGAAAAATATTAATCCAACAATGAGCTGTCAATGAAAATTATAAAGATTGTTCTTCGGTGTTATACACAATCAATTAATCAATACACTTTTGCTCTCCCAGGAGCTTAGGCCTTCAACAAACACATGCCAAGTCTTCCTGCCCCGTGCCATTCGCCTCAAGTTCTTTCCATGTTTTCCTCATCATTTTCACCTTGGTATCCAGTTCTCCTCCTCCATGTGTTTTTTGGTCTATGTCTCTCTTTTTCTGTGGATTCCAGGAACAAGGATATACACAAGCAGTAGTTAATTGTAAAATTTGAAATTCAAAAAAATAAGATTGGAGTATATTTGTGATAAAATGAAAGATTAACGAAAAAGAAAAAAAAAAAAACAGGATTACAAAGAGAGTAGGTACCAAATATGTTTGCAAAGAAATGAAAAAAAGTTATGGGAAAATTCATAAACAGGATGGGGACAAGTTGTGGCGAAAAATTTTTACCTTCGGCAGCTGGCCTTTTTTACTTGAAAAAAAACATGACAATGAAATACACGATATCATCATTAATCACTGTTTGCCTTCGCGCACCTTACATAGCATAGAGCCACCATCGTAGCTGGTTGCTTTGTAAGAAGCCTGCACCAATCATTCATATGATACCCTACAATGGTTGGTTCCTGTATCAGTGTTTTTTTACGTGATGAGGTTGACAGCCTCATATTGTTCTCATTGTACCACGTGCCTGAGGGTGTAGAGACCCAGGGACATACACAGGACAACACATGATATATCTCAATAACAATGCGATTGAAATAATTTCCTTTTTCTGGCATATTTAGAAAACAACAAAACATATATTACTATCATACGTATTCTTCAGACTTCACATTCATACAATTAAATTATAAACTCTGAAAACACGACATCACGATATTTAGCTAAAGATAGATATATATTGGCTTAGATGTTTATAATTTCAAGCTTTCATATGTAGTAATTAAATGATTCATTTAATTGTAACCGTAACACTTCTATGAGTACTGCATATTTCAAGTGACACTAACCATCATCTGTTTTAGCATACTGTCAAAATTCTGTTACTGCTTACGAATCTATTAATTAGTGTCAACTGTATCAAACAAATATATGTTTTACAGACAAATGTGAACATGACATTATGTAATGTAATTGTAGTACGTATATGATTTTTACAGATAGCTTGACCAGCGCACGTGTCTCCCGTGGCTTTATCTACTTCTGTTATTGCTACAAATGGTTCATACCTCTTAAGAGGTATCGATACTGTTAAATTAAATTAAATTAGTAACTTAATAATTACGATGAAGCTTTGTGTGTAACATGTAGGAGCAAAGAAATTTAAATTTTTCCATAATCAGTCAATCAGTAACAAATAGATATGACTGCAATACTGCTAAAACACATCACACATCCTGCGTTACAAATAATGGTGTTCACATGTGCAGTATCTGTTATAATACTTCTTTTGCCTTCAAAACCATTTATCATATGGATTGAATATTACATTATTTGAAGTTATAAGATTTACTCAAACACGTGCTTTCAGGCAATAAGTAATACTACATATAATTTTCCTTGACTATTCCCACAGTCGTGTTTTTATTATACTAAATGTAGCAAATATCTCAGAGACATTATCCTTCTTTTAGGTGGTAAAAATGAAGACCTCCGTAATTATTAAAAAAATAAATAGTTCAGATGAGACATTGGCTCGTTTAGCCACAGATCTTCCAGATGAGGAATTTGATACGTTTGTAAGCGACCGAGTTATTTTAATATTCCAATGGTTTGTCATAGCTGTGTTATGTCAGACAATCGCTATATTTGGAGTGGGATCCAACATCATCAATGTCGTTTGTTTCCTGAAGCAAGGTTTCAAAGATCCAGTGAACGTCAGTCTTCTGGGTATTATAATTGTATATGCTATAGCATTGTTTCAATTCAATTATGTCGTTAGTGTGTTTACGTATGCATCTTAACATTACGAATAACATATATCTTGTTGCTTACATTGGTGTTTTACGATTACCAACACAAGACCAAATCTTCCTGCAGCAATGTTACCTGATTCCCGACTCTCTATCTTCCTGCAGCAATGTTACCTGATTCCGTGATCGAGACTTGGTGGCATCACGCTCCAGTTTACCCAGATCTAAATTGGTACCTGTCCCTGCTGTTCAGTTAGGGAAGGTAAATGTAGCGAATAAGTGAAATTGTAATTGCCCCCCACCCCCCCTCCCCCACCCCCTCCCGGTAAATCTGGACCAAGTGTTGTGAAGTGTGTAACACATTAACCCCTTATATTAGTAATTGCTGTGGGACATCCTTTAACTTTTTCAGGAATAATTTATAAAGGCAGAATCTATGAATTATTGGGCGTAATGTTCCGCAACAGGAACAAATGAACACATAACGCCACATTCTGGTTGGTAACAGAGCCTTATGCGCACTGCAAACTATTTTGGTATGGACGAATGTATTACATTTAGATTACCAATGGTTCTGGCAATGATAGTGCTGTCACGTAGACATTGTATCTTTGACCTCTAGGTTAGATTTTTTTTTTTTGTTATAAATGCTTCTCCGACGTAATTGCGCAATAAAGCCCAATATAACGTTTTTAAGCTTATGTGCTGCCAAACTGAGTCACAGTTTATATCATCAGTTTATATCATCAGTTTATATCATCTGTTTATATCATATCATCAGTTTATATCATATCATCAGTTTATATCATCAGTTTATATCATATCGTCAGTTTATATCATATCATCAGTTTATATCATATCATCAGTTTATATCATCAGTTTATATCATCAGTTTATATCATCAGTTTATATCATCTTCACCATCGTCGTCGTTTCATTATAGCTTCAGGTGGAACGAACGAACGAACGAACGAACGAACGAACGAACTTTATTTTCAAAGGGTTGAGAATTGGGCACGCAGGCCCGTCTGACATTCTGCCCTTCCTTTCTCTCACCTTTCATACTGAATTCATTTATTCTCATATGCATTTTACATATCAAATTCAAGGAATTCAACGTTGTAAAGTAAAATAATAATATAGCACACTCATATTAACATTAATTACTTATAAGCATGACATAACATATGTTGAACGAAGAGCCAGCGCTGCTTCTGGTTCCCTCGGAAAAATGATGCATGATTGACCTGCAGTGGTTGTTTCTGTAGTAATTTGTTTTACATCCCGAGGTTGTCAACCCTTAAGTTAGTCTCATTGTATATACTGACTCACAATATGGGACAACAGCATGTAGGAACCAATACTCTAGGACCGCGGTGAAACAATTTGGTATCGGGAAACTAACAGTGAGAATGTAGAGCAGCCTTTCTCAACCAATGTATACTGGAGGAACCTTTAAAATAATGGTCTTGTCTCAAGGAACTTCTGCACACAAATTATTCTATCTACAGCTCATGGTACCTTAGCGTGATCAGTAAGTTGTATTTATAATCCAATAAACATTGTCAATGCTGTTTTCAGTAGAGAATAATTTTTTTCTATGTATATGTTTATTTCGGCCAACATGTTAGCCTACTATTGTTGTGTGGTTTCCCTTCCCCACAAAGGATATCATCTGTGGGAAAGTTAATAGTGTAGGTAGAAGAGTCTTCACATTTCCTATTTTTCATTTCATAAATGATTTAAAAAAAAATTATTTACCGTATCCAAGTAGGCCTAAAAATGTTATCACTAATGTCTACTCTAAAAGATGCCAAATGATATATGGTATGTGCACGATTGAACACGATCCTATAGCGCACTGACTTACGGGGCTGCTCGGTCACTGCAAACCACTGCGAACTTTAACATTGTCCGGTGCGCAAAGTTTAAAAAACGACTTTATTGTATTTGTCAGTCACGATCTCTCGCGTAACCCCTATCGACTTCTCACGGAAGCCTGCCTGAGAAACCCGGATGTGTGGTATACTAATTACACAATTTTTCACCGCGTGAACAATTTTTTGAGGAACTGTATGAAAAGATTATCGACCATTTGATAGTTTTTGGTTCATGCACAAGAAAACCGGTGTTTATCCTTTGCACAAAATATCCGATTCAACCTCATTAGGGCTATAATGTGGGTATTCCGTATTATTGTATTTAGCACTGATATGTTATTTTTAAATGTAACATACTTTTTTCTTCTTCTTTGTCCACCCTAAGACGTCAACTTGAATATGTTCAAAGAAAGCAATTGTCAGTTTGATCTTCTTCGGTCCTTGGCCGCGGACTGACAAAGCAATCAGTGGCCATCACGCCTAGTGACGTCTTGTAGGGCAGCAACAAACGGTTTTCTGCCGGCTCTGGTTCATGCCCAGCATCTCCGCCCCTACTCCCTCCGCCAGGATGCCCTTGGCCGAGTATTCAACTTGAGGCTGTTGTCGTAAACCGACTGTCTGTCTAGATCAGGGGTCGGGAACCTTTAAGTGACAAGGAGCCAACAATTTAATTTTGTCTTCAATGTAACAAATTGAAGAGCCGTGATAAGGGTGGATTTGTAGTCTTCTCTGAACGGTATATGATATTAACGCCGTCTGCTAAAGGTTACCAGACGTGCAATTGTAAAGGTTAAGACATTTAATATATTGCGATAGATGTTTCAATTACTGAACGCTTCATACACGATCGATTATGACGTGTATAGCGTTGTTTAGGACACAGTCGGTAACTAAGAAACGTGACCCCTTGTTACTTGACCGCCAAGCTGAATAGCTGCGTTTTTCTAACCTTCCAATTCAATGGCATGATATAGCCATTTATATGTGTATTTTTGATGGACCAGGGTCAGTCCTAGAACTCGATATGAGAAGGAAATATATGGAGGTTAGTACTTAACTAGAATCCTCAGAAGGATGAGAATAATCGTCAAATTCGTATGAATATATTTCAGACTCGCAGTCTCACTGTCGGCAGGTAGCCATGTCTATCTGCTCGTGCATATAGCTGTGATGTTCTGACGACAATACTGCATTGTATCCTCATAACGGACATTGACACATAACCAGCAGTCTACGCTATTGATTAATTTATGCATTACTTCTATGGACTTATTTTCTACTCCTATTGGAATTGATCATCATGTATGTATCACTGTGAATAAATGTATGGACTCAATGAACCGACTTATCACGTCAATGGAATTACAAGTTCAATATAATTGCAACTTTCAAATGTTTGCTCACACGTTTTTTTCTACCCCACCCCGCATTCGCGTAAAGCAACACCAATTGACACGATGAAAAATCTTGAATGAAACCATATAAGAACTCAACTAACATGGCCAGAATTTATAACCACTTTATTGACATTATATGGAACATTGTTGTCAAATTGAATGTTCCAGAACAACAGAGAAGATCGCCTTCAACAGATGGTGTCCATTGATTGGGGATCGAAAAAAAAATTCGGAAATTAACAATTGTTTACATTTGAAGGACGATCACATGATGTGCTGAATTATGACCTATGACGCAGTACTCAGTATAATCCCTAACAACGTGACGTCACCAAAGTTCGTGTACATGCCATACAAGTTGACAGCAGCAAGCCTAGTTTCTACGGAGGAAAAAAATAACAAAGTCAACGAATAAACCCTGTATATGCATCAAGAGCAAACAGTCAGACACACTTCTACACCGTTGGTGCATACTGTCATCGACAGGAGTCCGAACTGAGCACAAAAGATAAGTCATTTAAGTGTGACCTTTGTCGGTCGATAAATAACAGTGCTGAGTCCATTTTGCTTTGATCAGGCATGTCTATGTATTTTCATGTATATATGTTAAATTTGTTTTCCATCGTATGTATTTGTTATTAATTTGTGGGAGGTAGGGAGGATGAACTGAAATTAAATTCTGCGGCTCTCACGATGCCTGAATTAATTTCGGTCGTTTCTTAGGGCAGTCAAACGATTGCACCTTTGGAAACCCCATTGAGGTTTGACATTGGACTTGTTGTCCAAATCTGCTATCGTTTGACGATTTGTGTTAGCTGTACCGTTTAGTAGATAACTGGTGTATTTTATTCGTACTCAGTTAATAATTTTATTGAGTTCTGTACCATGTTCGTTACTATTCGTCCAGTCTCCTCTGACTATCATTTATTTTATGATTGTTAAATTTTCGTCCGTTATGAGTCCTGTGACGTCATCATTTTTCGCAGTCATTTTTTTTTTTTTGTGTGTACTTTGAATATTCAGTTGACCTCGGGTCAGACCTTGACCCTTCATTAGGTCTGTGACATTTCCGCTTGTTTTATTTAGTTCATAAATTCATTTTTAATTGTGAAAATGTCTTGTTTGCGTCTTAACATTGTTTGTACCCCTTAGTTGCATCATTGTTTTGTTTGTCCTCATAATATATATTAATACTACATTAATAATATGATATTATATGCAATAATACACTTGTAATTTAATTTAATTAATTTTTTCTGATAATTAAGGTTAATATGGGACATTGCATAATTATGCAGTGATAGTCCAAGAAAGTAGCACTACAATTTATAATAGATGCCTAGGGCATAATAATATAATATATATATTGACAAAATAAAATAATCTTATAGCTACCTTTGAGGTAATAGACCCATTGTATATTATTTAATATACTTTTCTGGTACTAAGAGAGTGACTTAGTACATTGAACAATAATAATTACTAGGAATTATACCCAACATTATTGGATATTGAGATTAATTGTGTGATATAATTACATTATATTTAACAGATATCATAACTATTTATGATATAGTATTATTTAGATACAATATTGTTACAAAATATTGTCTATTAGTTGAACTTAGACATTAAGTTCAGTACTATTGTGATTACTTATATTGAATATTTCTAAGTTGAGTAAGTATAATAATTACTCTGAAGCTACTATTGACTATTTTAATCAGTAATTATCAATAATTACTTACAGATAAAAGTCAAAATGCTTACTATAGACCATTTCGTTAAGATTGGTCGTGAATATGGTTATAAATCTCAAGAACTTCGTCAGTTTGCTGAATCAGAACTGGGAAAAAAATATGAAAGAAAAGAAGAAGAGAAAAAAGCTGCATTAAAGAAAGAGGAAGCAGAACTTGAGATGAAGCAAATTGACAAGGAAAATAGACTGAGAGAGATTGCTCAACGTGAAAGAGAAGAGCAAAGAACAATCGCCAAACAGGAAGAAGAGAATAAATTGAAACGAGAGGAAATTATTTTACAACAAGAAATGGAATTGGCGCGTATTAAATTGGAGACAGCAAGATTACAAGCACAAAGTGCTGATGCAAACCAGAATAATAACGCACAAAATGGATCATCATCCAGCCAACCTAAACACTTCTACAACTTTAAATTACCCATTTTCAACTTGAACGTCGACGACCTTTCATCGTTCCTGGCACGTTTTGAACAGACTTGCAAATCTAACCATTTGCCTGAAGAGTCATGGGTACTCAAGTTAAATGAATTCTTGGTTGGAGAACCATTGACAGCTTCTCAAAATGCTGACCCATCAATAGCAAATAACTACGGTGCTATTAAGTCCTTGCTTTTACGAAGGTTTCACCTGGACGAGGAACACTGTAGGTTGAAATTTAAGGGAATTTTACCTGAATCTCCAAAGGATTTTGCAGGATTCATTGCGAACATACGCAATACATTTAATAGATGGGTTGAACTGGCAGAAGTCAACAAATCATACGACAAATTAGTTGATTTACTACTGCGGGATAAGGTATTATCTTCAGTTAGCCAGCCATTTTTTGCATATTTGCAGGAGCGTAAACCAGGTACCATGGACGAGTTAGAAAAAATTTCTTTAAACTACTGTTCGGCACACCCGAATGCAACCATTTCTAACTCCTCATTAAGAGAACCTCTACCTGTGGCGTCTAATATGGCCTACAATCACAATAACAAACAAAGACATCACAGTGTAGACAGAAGCAGGTTCCAAAGAAATCACAATGTTAACTTTCAGAAGGGACATAATAATGATTTCAACAATAAAAATGAGTTCAACAGAGGTAGATCACGAGATAGAAATTATTCACCTCAAACAAACTACCACAATGGTCAACATAACACTCATTATAATCGATCACATACTCCCAATAATAATAACAACTGGAATGGTAATAATCATGGCTCGAGACATCGAGATAATAGTTACTATAGAGGGCGACGAGATAATTCTAACAATTATACTCGGAATCGATCTCATTCTCGGGGATCATCTCATTACAACCATAATACAGGGGCGGCAGTTACAAATAATACTACCCCTATAGCTCAGGTCCCACTTGAAAATAACACAACACAGTCTTCTGCTGCATGTTTTGCTATTAATTATAATGTGGCAAATAGTTGCCAGCAATGCAATCTTATTTTTCAGAAGGCGAAAGAAACAGTGCTTAACTGCGGACATATTACACCAGAGGTAGGTCTTGCAGTCAACGATGGAACAGGCCTACTAATTTTTAACAGAGGATTAGTTAATGGATCCGTCGTCTCAGTGTTGAGGGATTCGGGATCCACAACGATTGGTGTACGACAGTCGCTGGTACATCCTAGCTGTGCAACGGGGGAATATGTCCGTTGCATGACTTTTGGTGGAACAATAGAGTTTTACCCCACAGCTATTATTCATGTTAACACTCCTTTTTTCACAGGGAACGTAAAAGTATGCATGCTTTAAAATCCAATTGCAGATCTGATGTTGGGACGCATCCATGGTAGTAAGGATTGTTCCCCACAGGAAATTAATGATTGGGAAAAAAAAAATTTGCATTCTTTTAGCAACGCTAACGCTGTTGTTCATATGGCTACACTTCGTGCCAACAACATAAATACATGTGGCACAGCAGTTTCCAACTTCACTCTCAGTACTATCCTGGAAATTGATGAAGATGATAGATCTATTGGACAACATACTAAGGATATAACTGATCCTAATAAAACTGTTGACGTTGTCAACATTGACAAAAACATTATGAGGAAGAATAATAAGTTAAATAATAATGCTGGACTTAAAAGGAAACATAAAGTTAACACAAATAATTATAATGAAAAAGTTTTTACTTTGCCCAGCAAGGACATGTCTACGACATGTAGGAAACTTAATACCTTTGGTGATGATAGGTATCATCCTCAGTCCAGTCAGGATGATACGACATCCAACAGAAAGACAATGTCGGTGTTGAAAAGGAAGGTTAATTCTTTGACAAAGAATACATATCATCATTGTCCACTATTTCGTGACAATGATACTACATATATTGGGAAAAGTGCGTATTCTCGCACAGTGTTAGTGCGAAATCTGCCGCAGGATACTACCTGGCAGGCACTTAGAAATTTTTTTGATTATACAGCAAACGTTAAGTTTGTTCGCCTTCTGCCATCATGCAATGGGCAGAATAGACAGGCGATGGTTACATTTCGTAACAATCGAGACGCTCGTTGGGTAATCGAGCGTGATAATGTGTTTTATTTTCATCACCGTTATCTAAAGTTACAATTAGTACCTGATTCTGCGCCACGCAGATAATGGTGTACGCTCACCCTTTTGTCTTATTTCTTGATGACTCAGCTCTAGTCAGTCATCATTTCTTTTCCTTATTGGTCATTTATTCTTATACGTCTTAGATATCAAGGGACACAAAAAGATATTTCATATTAACATGCTCAAGCAATTTCATACACGTCCTGAACACTTACAGTCAATTTTTCATGAACTAGATGACAACACAGTATCCACTTGTCATTATACTAACTTATCTGTCATCCAGGAAGAAGAATCTTCTTTTCCTGAGGTACAGTTACCGTTACCTGTACCAGTAGTTCAACCTACTGAATCTTGGCGGGATGTAACCATCTCTTCAACGGTTACACCGCAACAGCGTCTACAGATTGCTAATCTATTACAATCTTATCCAGATGTGTTGACCGACGTCCCGGGTCGCACATCGGCTATCAGTCATGACATTACTCTCAATGATGATACACCTATTCGTGTACATCCCTATTCTGTTCCTTTACATTTCCTTGCTAAAACTACTAAGGAACTTGAACAGATGTTGTCTCTGGGAATCATTGAGACTAGTAATTCGCCATTCTCTTCTCCATTAGTGATTGTCCGGAAGAAGGACAATAACATTAGACTATGTGTTGATTATAGAAAATTAAATGCTAAGACTATAGTTGACAGCGAACCACATCCACTTATCGACGACTTACTGCCACGTCTATCCAACGCAACTATATTTAGTAAGATAGACTTAACTAAAGGTTATTGGCAGATACCACTGACCGAAAAGGCTAAGTACTACACCGCATTTTCCACTCCACAAGGTCTATACCAGTGGAATGTGATGCCTTTTGGGCTTGTTAATGCGCCAGCTACCTTCATTCGCCTGATGCGACAAATTTTATCAGGTAGACCAGACGTTATTACATATATTGACGACATATGCTTGTTTAGTTCGTCGTTTGAGGAACATGTTTCGGGACTTAGATATGTTTTTGACACTCTAAGGAATTATCATCTAACTGCTAAACCTACAAAGGTGCAAATCGCGTGTAATGAGATAACCTTTTTGGGACATATCATTGGATCGGGATATATCCGAACGTTACCTAGTACAGTCTCCAAAATTCTAAACATAGCAGTTCCTCAGACGAAGAAACAGGTCAGGAGTTTGTTAGGACTTGTTCAATATTACAGTAGATTCATACCAAACTTGTCATCCATCACGGCTGTATTGTCTTCATTGTTAAAAAAAGATATGCCGGTGAAGGTGACATGGACTGGTACATGCAATGAAACTTTCAACAAAATTATAAATTTGTTCTCGCATGAACCAATTTTAAGACTTCCCGATGCTTCCAAAAGATTTTTCTTACGAACAGATGCTAGTAACTACGGCATTGGTGCATGCCTGCTCCAGAACCATGATGGCATTCTACATCCCACCTTATACATATCAAGAAAGCTGAAGCCGGCAGAAACAAAGTATTCAACAGTCGACAAGGAACTTTTATCTGTGATCTGGGCAATAACGAAGCTTGAAAAATTCTTGCTCGGTGCTCCCTTCACCATACAGACGGACCAACGTGCTGTAGCATCCTTGCGTCGCTCTAATCATGCAAGCCAGAAACTTGCCAGATATTCAATCATCCTACAGCCATTCGAGTTCTCCATTGAACATATTCCTGGCACTGAAAATTGTGTGGCAGATGCATTGTCACGTAATCCTATTGACGACGAATAATCAACATTGACACTCTTAAACTACATCAATCAGAACTACATTGGATTGAACGAAGTATCAACTATAAGGGAACTAACCTTGCCTTCAATTTAAACTTTATATATACTATATGCATCACAGAATTGAACTACAAGACAATCAAGGTATATATACTTACATTCGAACTTCGTCTAACGTCCATACACGATATACGAATATCATTGAACAATCATGGAACAATATCTGACGACAAGTCGAACTTATTATCCTAGGTGCACTTAATTCTTGGATGCTAGGATAAATGACATTTCTTTCCAACGTAAACGTTTGAACATTTTTGCCTAAAAGAATTCATCAGGATCAAGACTACGGATGGATCATCATATCCTATACTAATTAATTAGTTAACTTAACTTCTTAATTGAATTATTATCAATAAAATGAAATGTGAGAAAAAAATGAAATGAAAGAACAAAAAAGAGAACGAAATACTAAAAGAAGAAATTATGAAAAGAGAAAATAAATCTCACACAAGTATTAGATTAATAATTTTTTTTTAATGTACCTATACATTATTTAGTTAGTTAAATTAGATAGTTATTATTCACTAACACTTAACACACACAATTAAGTTAAAACTTATATTCGAATTTCTTTCTATTTCTTCTCACTTATTTTGTCTTTTTCTTCTCTCATAACATCGCGTTACATTAGAACCTTAATAATTTAACTCTTAGTTTAATTAATTAATTTAATTTTAATTAGTCAAATTAATTCCTATATGACATACTAATACGACAGACCTTACTTTAATTTAATTTTATCATTCACTATTAACATTGGACATTTATTTAGTTGATATAATAATATGTATAATATTGATATATAATGTGATTTATGTTAGATGACTATGACAAATAGTTAGTTGACACGACCGCAACACGGTTCTACTCAGAACATCGTCGGCCATATGTCACAATTGTGTTAAATTTTTTTTTTTGAAAAATTGTTAAGTCGGATAGATATTGAAAAAAAAATCTATCGATTTTTTTTTTTCCCCGGTGTACAGGGAATTGTTACGGTATATGATATTAACGCCGTCTGCTAAAGGTTACCAGACGTGCAATTGTAAAGGTTAAGACATTTAATATATTGCGATAGATGTTTCAATTACTGAACGCTTCATACACGATCGATTATGACGTGTATAGCGTTGTTTAGGACACAGTCGGTAACTAAGAAACGTGACCCCTTGTTACTTGACCGCCAAGCTGAATAGCTGCGTTTTTTCTAACCTTCCAATTCAATGGCATGATATAGCCATTTATATGTGTATTTTTGATGGACCAGGGTCAGTCCTAGAACTCGATATGAGAAGGAAATATATGGAGGTTAGTACTTAACTAGAATCCTCAGAAGGATGAGAATAATCGTCAAATTCGTATGAATATATTTCAGACTCGCAGTCTCACTGTCGGCAGGTAGCCATGTCTATCTGCTCGTGCATATAGCTGTGATGTTCTGACGACAATACTGCATTGTATCCTCATAACGGACATTGACACATAACCAGCAGTCTACGCTATTGATTAATTTATGCATTACTTCTATGGACTTATTTTCTACTCCTATTGGAATTGATCATCATGTATGTATCACTGTGAATAAATGTATGGACTCAATGAACCGACTTATCACGTCAATGGAATTACAAGTTCAATATAATTGCAACTTTCAAATGTTTGCTCACACGTTTTTTTTCTACCCCACCCCGCATTCGCGTAAAGCAACACCAATTGACACGATGAAAAATCTTGAATGAAACCATATAAGAACTCAACTAACATGGCCAGAATTTATAACCACTTTATTGACATTATATGGAACATTGTTGTCAAATTGAATGTTCCAGAACAACAGAGAAGATCGCCTTCAACACTGATTTAGAATGTTGCTGTGTGTGTTGCAGTAGAACAGTTCACAGGGTACACCACAGGCAACATGACGTGTAGAGTCATAGAAATGGAAACTTCGCTTTAGTTTTATACCATTTATTGCACGCCACAAAACAGTCATGATATTTATGTCATCATCAGCATAGTATAACGAATGCAGCATTCAAAATCATATTAACTGATAGTCATGTAGGATTCAATACTCAATAGTGGTATTGTAAACAGATATCATAAAGTTCTGGTTCGTGAAGCTGTATCAATAATATATATATAACTTCTGCAACAGTGTCAGCTGCAGATCTTCAATGTTCATAGACAACAATAAATGCTCCCTTTCTGATGCTAGCAGATCAGATGTATACAATAAGTCCGTTTACTGTCTGCACGTGAATAGCATACTGGGCATATAGGTCATACCGACCTTTATAACGTTTCTAAGTCTAACCATCTGACTTGGACGTGATCTCTGATATAACGAATCCTGGAACACAGACAATAGTCTTGTTGGTCTAGAGCGACCCATATATATATAACTAGTTCAGGTATAAAGATACCGGTGACTTAATCCTAGTCAAAGTACCTCTCCATTTTGAATCACACAGGCGAGCAAAAAGGCGACAAAATGACGAACCTCTAGATGATAGCATAAAGTTCGATACAAGAGGAATTACCTTATTTCGGAAAATCAACCATGAACATATGCCTCCAGGCAGGCTTGAATAATACTGGGAAATAGTCTAGTTAGCTAACTAACTCACAAAGACAATGTATTTCCTTCAGAGAATCACAAGACGCAGGTTGCGTCCGCTCGCTACTCAGACCATTTCTAAACTGCCCAGCTGGGCGGAACACACAGAACGAACTCCCAGTTTTTGACATGCGCAGAACTCATCTACGTGAGTATCAATTCACACAAAGCAATTCTAAGAACATTCGAGATAAAAGTCTTACACAGTCGCGCCTTTTATGGACATGAACAGAAAAGTTAAGACATGTTTCAGACATCTACAACAGTTGACTGATACTACCAAATAAGGAGATATGGTCACGCTTCGTTCAAGAAATTATAGACCGAACGTGTCTCTATACAAGAGAAGGCAAACTCCTAAAAAATTGTAGTCTCGATAACTCGGGTGATGTCCCTTTGACTGTAAAAAACATAATACACACTTCAGTCAAAAAATGATCATACATACGAAAAATGATCATACAAAGACTTTGGAAAAAGTAATTATTTGTGCGTAACAAGCCGCATGAAAAAAAAAATCACATGGTATCCCTCATTCACTAAGAGTTAAGTAGTAGAGAACTGAGAGCCGCACGAGACGGCTCAAAGAGCCGCATGCGGCTATCGAGCCTCGGTTTCCCGACCCCTTGTCTATATAAATCGTTGTCTATACAATTAAACCCTTGTTTCCAGCCCATTTTGCTATCGACACGGAAGTGATTATGCAATTTTAAGTGAATACGTCATGCTCGCATTTATCTGGAGTCAGTGTAGTTTTATCACGTTTAGTGATTCAATTAATCTCTCAGAGATGGGCGATACGCTTGTCTGGACATACGAGGTTAAGTGTGACAAATTGAAACAATGACTCTGGTACGGAGTTCTGTGCAGCAAAAATGAGAAATAGTAGAAAGTGGGGGGAGAGGTGAAAATGGAAGAAAAATTTAACGGTCCAATTCCGCAACAACAGACACAGTACACGTTTGTTACGTGCATCTCGTGACAATATCATGAAAATCCATTGGCCTACGGCAATAGGCTATCATTCATTTTGACCTTTATACTTTATGACGTCAATAGATGATCGACATATGTTGAGTAAGTCCGTCGCAGTCCGTACATTGAGTCATACTAATTTTTA
This sequence comes from Oreohelix idahoensis, assembly GCA_024509875.1. NCBI lineage: Eukaryota > Metazoa > Mollusca > Gastropoda > Stylommatophora > Oreohelicidae > Oreohelix > Oreohelix idahoensis. Next base: position 691,480 of record JAMPIV010000465.1, read on the forward strand.
TTCATTAACATCGTCCATGGGTTCCAATAAAGATACAGATAATATCGACACATACAAGAATATCACATATCAATATCTAAGTGGACACTAGCGACACATTTTAAAACGCAGCAATCTCGGCTGGCTACACAAAACAATCTCTCCTCTTTGCCGTGAACAATCATCCACGTCATAATTCTTACACGTAACAACCCGCTTAGGAACGTCCTGTTGAGCACCACAAAGTTCCAAGATAATGGACGCTTTGTGATGTGCAAAAAGAGGTGCAACAAGCACATAACGTACAGCTTAGATGAATGGTGGTCAGTGTTGCAGATTAGAGATGGCTACTGTGTGTATGTGTCGAAACAATGCGTCGAAACAGCATCGTACCTGAACGATTCGATACACAGCCTTCTTGCGGTGTCGATACAGTGTCAGTTCCTGTCTGTTTTGCAGAGACACACTGTCTCACGCAGATTCGACACATAGCCTGCTTCGTGTATCGAAACAGCAGTTTCAGTTCCCGTCTGCCTCGCTGTTTTGCAAAGAGGCACACTGTATCATTGTCTCACCTTCGTGGGCCTTGTAAAAATGTGTCAAGCGTGCGGTACATTAGGCGTTCATAGATAGTATGGAAAATCAAACAAGTCATAATTTTTTTTTTAAACATAATTCCTCAGTACTGAAAGAGGCTAACTACTACTAGGTGTCTGCTCGGTTTGAGTTGAATCATTGTCGCTGACTGTACCTATTCTAGTTTTATATAATGTGTCATTATTACTGTTATTATTATTATTTTTTTCACTTTTACTGCAGCTGTCAGCATGTTCCCCTTGCATATCATTATAATGAAAACGACTGTGTAAAATTCTTAACAGTGGTCACACGAAATACCATAGATTTGTACTAGCGAGAATAAGTAAATACTAGGGTGTCACGACTCATGTCTCATTGTTTCAGTTAATTTACTTGTAGTCTGCTGTTTCGAAACAGTTCCATAGTTCTATCTCATCCAAGCGCTCATTATAGATGTTACGGTACTCTTGATTCCTGACGTCAGGCGCTCTCGTAAGAAAACGTGTTTTGTTTATACATAAAATAGTGTTTAAAACGTGTGTTCAACCTCATTTAATCTTCATTTATGGCGGGGAGAAGCCCTGTTTGGGATTATTTTGCAAAGATCAAAGACAACAAAGTAAAATGTAACGTGTGTTCTGGTATTTTATTATTCAAGGGTTCGTCAACTTCAAGTATGACTAGGTACATGAAATTTAAACATTCCCTCGTGGATCTATGTAGCAGTCGTATCAAAACACCGCATCCGGCCGAGAAAGAAGTACTAGATGAAGAGATGATCATTTCGGTAGAGAATTTGTCAGTTTCGAAATTGAAGGCAAGGTGTGGAGAAATAGAAACTTCCCCACTATTCACAGCTCCAAAAGTTAAAAAATCAAATCAATGCAAGGTAACAGGGTTTTATTCAAGACCAATTACGAATGCCAAGAGAGAGAAATTAGACGACCAGATTTTAAGAATAATCGTGAAGGATAACCTTCCATTCAGTATTGTTAAAAGTGTTGAGTTTAGGAAATTTATCTCGATTCTAAACCCAAGCTATGACCCACCAAGTCGAAAGACATTGTCTAACAGCCTCTTATCAAAGTTGTATGACATCACACTGTTAGATGTTCAAAATGATGTGAGTGGTGCGTCATACGTGAGCCTGACCACTGATAGGTGGACATCTTTGAAAAACGAAAATTATTCAGCAGTAACGGCGCACTTTATAGACAAACACTGTCATATGAAGTCCTACCTGCTGTCTTGTGTAAAATTTACCGGTAAACACACATCAGAAAACATTGCAGATGCTCTGAAAACTATTGTGTCGCAGTGGGGGCTGCAAGACAAAATTGTAGCATGCACAACGGACAATGCAGCTAACATGGTAAGAGCTGTAAAATTGTGCCAATGGTTGCACATACCATGCTTTGCCCACAGTCTCGACCTTGTTGTTCAAGCAAGCATGGAGACAATTTCACAGACACGAGAAAAAGTTAAAGCTGTTGTCGAGTTTTTTAAAAGAAGCCCACAAGCTCTCGAAAAGCTTCATAGCATCCAGAAACTGATGGGTTTTCCCAACCTGACGCTGAAACAAGATTGCCCGACCCGCTGGAACTCAACCTACGAGATGTTTGACAGGGTAAACCATATTAAAGAGCCAATCCAGTCCACGTTAGCAATAGTGAATAGAAACTTAGGATCAAAGCTGACTTTAGAAGACTGGTATGTAATCGAACAATCAAAGAAAGTCTTGCAGTGCTTTTATAATACCACCATGGAAATTAGTGGCGAAAAATACGTAACACTGTCAAAAGTTGCACTGCTAAGCCAAGGATTGCTGAACCACTGCCTCAGTCTCAAAAGCCATAACTATGAGAATGCAACAGTCATTGCTCTAATAGAAATGCTAACTGAAGAACTAAAAAAAAACAAAATTTATAAAAAAATATAGTGATCTAGCCATTGTCTGGGAGGCAACATTGGTTGACCCCCGATTCAAAGAGCATGGGTTTTTCAGAAATGAGCAGCGATTGAAAGAAAGTAAAGAAATTCTAATTAACGAGTGTTGTGCCTTACGGAGCCAAGAAGGAACCTCAGTAGCAAACCTTCCTCAAATAATAGAGCAAAGCGTTGCCACTTCTACATCTTGTTCCGTGTGGGACGAGTTCGACAAATCCGTCGGAGACCTGCTAAAACAAAGAGAGGAAAATCATAGGTCCGACAGCATTGTAAAAATTGAGAAGTACGCTCAAATGCCACTGCTGCCAAGGTTAGACGATCCGTTTCTTTGGTGGAAGAAGACTGAAGTGATCTGTCCACATATTTTTGAAATAATGAAAAAAAGATTGTGCATCGTGGCAACTTTTGTTCCATATGAACGCATCTTTTCTAAACAAGGTCAGCTAATAAGTGAACGTCGGACTCGCCTTTCTAGTGGAAAAGTTTCAAAAGTGATGTTTTTAAACATCAATTTATAGTGAAAATTAATATTGAAGTGGTTGCTTCAGATCATTGATTTCTTTTATATGGTAATGTAACGCTTATGTTTTATGTTTTACATGTATAAGTTTAGGTAGTTTTTTTGTTATTTTTACTTACAACTCTACCTTTGCAGTGAGAAGATAAAAGACTTTTCCTGAACATTCAAAGATAGTATGAAATATCAAACATGTCATATTTTTCAGGGATGTGTTATGATGACTTGCTTTTACAAGTGATATTATTTTTGCTGAGAAGTTATAGACAATGGAAATTGTGTCAGTGCTGCAGTTGTCAATGTTTTAGGCACTATGTTAAAGTTGAAAGTGTTCGTGTGTTCGTATAAATATAATGGACTCTTTATTAGCTCTGCTGATATCTGTGTACTCGGTGTAGATTTGAATCATTGTCGACCAAAACTAGTTTACTCTAGTTTGATATTATGTGTTATTATTACTGTTATTATTATTGTTGTTTTTTATTATTTTCACATATACTTCAGCTATCATCATATCTCCGTTTTATTTTATCATAATGAAGACTTGTGTAAAAATATTGAATTGTGGTCACACGAAACGCCATAGATTTTCACACACGACAGTACCGCGCAAGAAAAAACAGAGACATCGTCTCACACTGTTCATGACTGTCTATTAGAGACTTCTTTCTACCCGATACGGGCAAAATGTGCCGGTGTGTCGACACAGTGCGTCGACACAGTTTGAATCACTGAGCCGACTGGCTCGAAACAACGGACTGTCTCGATTTGCCCACCTCTACTGCAGATGTGTTTAAACTTAAGACTCATTGACGTAAACGTATAAAGAAATACATCACTGGAGTTGGGCCCCCTTGCAGGAAGCCTGCACAACGCATTCACGTGATCTTGCAGCGGGGATTGTGTGGTAATTTTAAAACAATGATGAGATTGCCAGGCCAATGCACAACCTCATATTAGTCGTCTTCTACGACATGCCTGGGGCACACAGTAGTCATATTCTGTATTTGTCATCACATATACCACATAAATAAAGCTTACTACACTTAATGGTAGGAGTATAAGAAATAGCATCGGAAGAAGACATAAGATAATATTTCTCACGTTCATAATCAAATACAATTTTTATCTGAAAAAAAAGCAAAACAAAGAAACAATTGAAATGGTTTTACATATAAAGTAGGACGTCTATTCTCCGAACGTCAATTTTCCGAAAAGTTAATTATCCGAACCACACCGTTGCAAAAAAAATAAAAAATAATAATAATAATTGCAGTTGCTAGTTTTAGTACACTGATTGTTATGCTAAAGTATTACTCCTGTTGATTAATGAATTCTTTTCCGATTATTGGTTCGAAGATATATGCAGTATTGCATAGAAATAGTTGTAATGTGTCATTACAGAACTTTAGCTGTGTGGACTCCGAACAGCCTACCGTGACCATAACTGGAGGCCTACACTCTGATGCGCATAAACCGGTTTTTCTCATGTATGTTTGATTATCCGAACTATTTGATTAACCGACCCGACCTTGGTCACATTTCAGTCTATACCCTTTAGCTCCCCAAGGAGCATAGGCCTTCAGCAAACACATGTAAAGTCCTCCTGTCACTTATCATCAGCTCAAGCTCTTTTCACGTCTACCCCTTCATTTTCACTTTAACCTCCTATTCTCTTCCACATGTGTTTGTTGGTCAACCTCTACCTCTCTTTCCCTGCGGATTCCAGAATAAGGAGTGACTTGTAATGCTATCAACAGGTTTCCTCAGTGTGTGTCCTATCCATCGCCATCGTCTTCTTCTCATCTCTTGTTCCACTGTCACTTGTCTGGTTCTTGTCATCAGTTTCACACTGGTAACCTTGTCACATCATTTTAATCCTTGTATCTACGCAAGCACCCATTTATGAATGTCTTGTTGTTTATTGTTTTTGTTGTTCGTCATGTGTCAGAGCCATACAACAGGTTTGACTTGAGATTTGAGTAGTAGATTCTTATTTTTATGTTGGACTTGATTTCTCTTGATTTCCATATGTTTTCCAGTGCAGTGAACGCTTCTCTTGCTTTTTGTATTCTTGTTTTGATATCATTGTCTCCTTTTTGTATTATTGTTTTGATATCATTGTCTGCTTTTTGTATTCTTGTTTTGATATCATTGTCTGCTTTTTTGTATTTTTGTTTTGATATCAATGTCTGCTTTTTGTATTCTTGTTTTGATATCATTGTTTGCTTTTTGTATTCTTGTTTTGATATCATTGGTTTTTGTATTCTTGTTTTGATATCATTGTCTGCTTTTTGTATTCTTGTTTTGATATCATTGTCTGCTTTTTTTATTCTTGTTTTTATACATTGTCTGCAATAGAGAATGCAGTCAGCGACCCATAGCTTGACTGCTTGCATCAGGGTCAGCGAACCAGAGCTGATCAAGACCCTATTCCACCTCCACGTGGTGGTCCTGGAAACAGGCTGCATCACTGCAGTCTGGCTGAGAGAGTGGGGATCGCAGAGGGAAGGCAAACCCGGTCCCAAAAACTGCCGTGCTGAAGTCGGATGTGTCGACCGAAAGGTGCAGATATCACAGCTCAGGTGTAAACAAACACAACGCAACCAACGTTCTTTTCAGGAAAGAAGAAGAAAGAAGAATATCATTGTCTGCTTTTTGTATTCTTGTTTTTATATCATTGTCTGCTTTTTGTCAATTTGATGTTACATTTTTTTTACTGCTAGCTATAAACTCCTTGATAAATTATTTTTGGGTTTTTAGTCCATTAATTAACTCTTAGTATCCGGCAAGCCCCGTGAAGTGGTGCGGGTTTAGTACCAATTTTACGGCTCGCCAGTTCAAGTGGCGCGCGACGGTAACGATAGCTAAACTAGCACGTAAAAACGCGGTTTTAGCTCCCGTATAGTAAGAGTTTTAAAAGCGTGTGTTTAAAAAATGTTTTAAATATTTTAAATTTAATGTTGTACTGGTTAAAAAAAGACCAATCTTATAGTACATAAAGTATATTATATAATGCACTTGTTAAACTTAACGATCCTTGTCCACTTGTTTAGGTCTGGCAATCTCTGACTTGTGTTCACTGTTAACATTAATGTGGACAAACGTTTGCTTCAACCCAGCCTTTATGGAAGCGGACCTACCCTTTGATACAAGGGAATTTCAGTACCTAACAGGTGCTATGCCGCATACAACGTTTACTCGTATCACTGCCTGGATCACTGCTTTAGTCACACTAGAGCGATGTCTTTGCATAACAGCGCCCTTAAAGGTTTGTTTCAGGGTTTTAAGAGGTTTGGTAAACATGTTTTGTTTTACAATTGCCCTTTGACTCATGATTTACGTATAAGTGTGGTTATTCTAGTGGCTCATCTTAAAAGATGGCATCACTTAGTGCTAAGTGTTATCTGCATCTTCTGTTGTGGTCAGTCTGCTCCTCTCGGATAGCCAACAGCCGTGGATAACATTTTCAACTATTTCTGTCTCTTTCCCACAGGGACATATCTCGGTGTACTCGATTGTTAATTTGTTGAAACGGTAGTATTTAAATCTGACTACCGGGTTCTCAGTAACAAAAAATAATGCTTGATCCTTCTTGACAAGGAGTAGAAAACAATACCTATTATCTCGTCACCTATATTGGCCAAACAGGCAAACGACTTGGGGACAGATTCAACCAGCACCTGAATGACATCTCTCAGCAAAAATCCACACCAGTTGCCATACACTTTAATAGTCTTGACCACCATGGTCCCATCGACATCCAGGTCACGGCGATCAGATCCTGCTCCTCTGACACTGCTAGCCAAGAACAGCTAGAGAAAGGTCTTATCCACTGCATGGGTTGTCTAAAACCAGCTGGTCTTAACACCCTATACAACTTTGTCTGAGGTCACCCTTTGCTCTCTTTTTCTATTTTGACCATTTCCACTCTTATCAAATTTTTATATTTTTCTGCCGCCTTCTAATAATATGTATAAATATATAATACAATGTTTTCAATATGTCTTGATTTTTTATTTCATATGTATTTATCTCCAACTCATTGTATCCTCTTTTATTTCCCGTCCTCACTTGTATTACGTTTGGGTAGTTTATTGTTCAGTTTCGTCTTTTAGTTTATTAGTATGTACTGTATACATCCGGAAGTGGCAGTCATTTCCTTTTCCGGGCACGCTCGTCTGTTCGGGGGCAGCAAAAGTGTTAGGACTTCGATGTCTTTAGGGAAGTACCTATTTTTTATTTTTATATTTTTTTAGTTTCTTATGTGTTTTATCTAGCCTTCACTTTCTTTCCTTTCCCTGACGAAGGTCTTGTGGCAGTAACGTTGGCTATTTTCTTTGTCTTTTGTCCTCGTAAGACGAATCACCTTTTTTTTCGATTTTTTTTCACGCCACTCCGTTGTCTTACTAACAGCTTATTAAGGTGTAACACGCAGCTTTCTTTCAATGTATCACTGAAAGCTGGGTTGACTAGTGTAAAAAAGTAATATGTGGATGTATGCGGGTGATTGATGAACAGCGTTTTGGATGAATACTACTGTAGTTAAAATGGCTTGTGAATATTAGGTTTAGGTAGAAGATAGTTGTAGTCTCGCTTTAATGTATGAGTAGTGTTCAAGACTTTTGTGAAGATGCTTATAGTCTGTGCTAGTGTGGGGTTTGAGATGGTGAGCAAGATCCGATTCAGCTAGTTCAGGCTATTAAGAAGACTGAAAGTATTGTCGGATACTTGGATCAGATGATAATTTGAATTTGCAGAGCAGGGTGATTGTGCATCGCAAGGGTCATTCTGCGGCATGAAATGTTAACTGACGATTTGTCAAGCGTTTTTCTGCTTACTGTTCTGTAACGTTGCAGTGTTTTCTTGGACGAATCGTATATACAACGATGTTTGGTGTGCAAAGGCAATTGGTTAGAGACAGGTAGTCTGTGTGTTTACTGTTATGATTATATCTGTGAATTTCAAGTACTTGTACATCTGTTTTCTGAATACTATGAGGCAGTTTTGGGTCTGTGCCCCAGTCTATGTTACATACGTGATGTTAAAAGTTCCCTATATGTTCCTTGCGTGAGGGTAGTGTGCATCAAGTACATAGGTAGTACAAATCTACTTTACATACACCTTGAGGACTATTCATTCCATCTATTTCTCTGTGCCACTACTTTAACGGGTGAGTCTGTAGTCGTCAAATTTTGTTCTGTGTTTTCTGAGGTTTATTGCTAGAATTCGTATTTTTGTCTTTTTATATTTGTGCCGCTAAACCTTTACTTTGTGTTCCAATGTGTTTTAACATTTCATGCGTGACCCAATCCTTTCCCGGGTTATCTTGTTTATCATTAATCCTAGTGCATCTTTGAGCTCTAGAAATGTACATTTAGTCAGTATGTGTTACTAAGTTACATTTGGTATTTATTCTAGTAATTTTGAATCGTTTTAATAACCATCTTTCTTCTTGCCGTTATAATTTCTTTGAAAACTATGCAGCATTATTTAATGAGCACATTCTGACCTGTTAGTAGTTTCCCATTCTTTTCTCGAGTAACGCTACCAGTTTTTAATATCAGCATTGCGTTATTATTCTAAAAGTCTCCATAGCTTTGTTTCCGTGTTTTATCTATGTTTAAGCTTACAGTATTATTTGTTTGTTTGAACCGTTTCTCCCTGCTGTATTCATGGTCTTTATGTACTGTGATGTAGCTTTTTTTCAGTAGAGCTTTTTTACCTCTGTCCTTTCTCTGTCAGTACGTTACTTCTCTGTATATAGTATCTTTTTTTTTCTTTCTTTTCTTTTTTCTTACTACTGGCTATAATTTGCCAGTGTCCGTCATTCGTTTATCACTGGCTCCGAGTTTCCCTCTTTATTTATATCTTTAATTTATCGTTTCCAACATAATGTTACGCTCACTCGCTTATGACACAGTTGTTTACCTAAAGCTGTGTGCTATGTTGAATATGACAACTTTACACAGATACAAAGGTGATTGAGTCATATCTTAATTTTCTGATCTTACTAATACGTTTTGTCATTATACTCCTTACCAGGTAAAACAAATAGTGACATCAAAGAGAGTGTCTGGCATCATCATCGTTGTATTTATCGTTCTCATATCCAGCGTGGCTCCTCTATACCTGGTCAACAGACTGGGCTTAAAGTTTAGTCATACAAGGAACAGAACTGTTCTAGGTCTTGTTTACACAGAAGATCGGGAAAGTGTCGAAGCCATTTCTTTCGCAATCAACAACACATTTATTCCATTTAGTGCCTTTGTGGTCATCATCACGTGTACTGTAGTACTAGTTATTAAACTACGTAACAGTACGCAATGGAGGACGAAATCTGTTGTTTCTACGCAAGCTGACAGTGTTTCCAACCGCAATCAGAAAGTTGCCAAAATGGTTGTGATGATTTCCGCGCTCTTCATTGCTTGTTTTGTTCCCATTAGCTTCCTGTTCATGGCAATGTCCATGGTGCCAGGGTTATCCATTGTTGGCAGGTACAGAAATACTGTTATCGTGATTGGTGGACTCGGTATTGTTTTAGAGTCTATAAACTCGTCAGTGAATATTTTCATATATTACAAGATGAGCAGTAAATACTACGCTGCATTCCGACGATTATTCCCCAGCTGTAACAAATCTGCTGGACATTAAATACATAACCCTATTCGGCTAATAGTAATAGTACACTGTATACAGTTTTAATAAAATGTTATGTATATCATGCGCTGTGTAGTACTGGGGAGTATCTGAAGAAATAAAGAAAAAGATTACTACACCCTGGGGCATCTCGAACAAGACGACTATTATAAGTTTGTGCATGGGGCTTACCGCCGCATCATACCAAACACACTGATACAGAAAACACCGCAACAAAAGCACATGGTTTCCTGCAACGCGACCAGCTGCAGTGTTAGCTTCATGCTCCGTAAGGAGCATAGAGAATAATAACAAAGACGATGGTATATTCGTGCTATTTCAGATTCTAACAAAGAAATATACAGTAAAGGCCAAGGTGATTATGTTTCCTGTGCTATCGTGCATGTGGATGTTGTTTCGAATGGTTTATTATCTTTATCTCCATAACAATACATTTTGTAACGTCAGATACAACTGAGCGTCCGACTGACAGCGTGGTTAGAGTGCTGGGCTATCGCGGTATATGTTTCGGGTTCGATTCACAGTGTCGACACGCTCTAGAGTACCCATCTGTAAATGGGTACCTGACCTTAGCTCTTGAGTTAGGGAAGGTAGAAGAACCGAAAAAGAGAACTCGTCCATCCCACCTCTGGATGCAGGACCTAATATAGTGAGGTCTCTAACACTTCGCTCCCTTATGGCTGTATCTGATATGGGACTACCTTTACCTTCCAAGATACAGCTGGACAATGACAAAAAAGTGTTGCTACTCTATCACAGGATTTACTCCCCTTGTTCTGCAGTGGTGGTCCAGCAATGGCCAAAACCTAGAGTATATAATATGAGTCTTCAAATTTATCTACCTTCGAACAAAGTTTCTTGGCAGAGATGAAAATAGAAGGATGATGATGCTTCTACCTTGAGGGAGTCTTCACAAGCTATTTAGAAATCAAAAACAATGCTGAATCTGTCTTAGCACAGTTAACTTTTTATGTGCCAGACAACTTTTGTGAAGAGGTATATTGTACCATGTAGCTCGTTCAAGCAACCAACTGATTTAATTCAGTGAAATTGTAATTTAGTAGCTCTCTTTTAAGTGTATTTAAGGTGACTGAGACATACGGGTGCAGTACACTGAAAAGGATTAAATCAACTATAAATGTAGAAGTATATATATACATACATACATACATACATACATACATACATACATACATACATACATACATACATACATACATACATACATACATACATACATACATACATACATACGTACGTACGTACGTACGTACGTACGCACGCACGCACGCACGCACGCACGCACGCACGCACGCACGCACGCACGCACGCACGCACGCACGCACGCACGCACGCACGCACGCACGCACGCACGCACGCACGCACGCACGCACGCACGCACGCACGCACGCACGCACGCACGCACGCACGCACGCACGCACGCACGCACGCACACACACACACACACACACACATACATATATATATATATATATATATATATATATATATATATATATATATATATATATATATATATATATATATATATATATATATATATATATATATATATATATATATATATATATATATATATATATAATCATTCTTTTTAAAAACGGAATCATCGCATGGCAATGTTATGGATATTGAGGGAATTGTCTGAAAATTCACATGGCAGCTTTTAAGTTTGTACTTAGCTGCCTGTAAGTTTGTTGGTTTCTGCTCCAGCTGATGTTTGGTTCTTTGCAGGATATGGACTGATGCACTCTCGTCACTGGTCAAGTCTGGAGGTTGTGACACGTTCAAAGAAATATCAGGGAGTAATCACAAAGCTGGTCCAGTGTCTTCAAGACCTGGCTGATGACGGCGTCTAGGGTTGACAGCAGGCCATTTATACCACACACTTTGTTCCAGAGAAAGCATCCTCAACTGCAACCACCAACTAGTATCATGGAAGAAGAGAAACAAATACCTTACTGAGCATTGGGTTTCTTGACACACAATCATGCTTCCCCCCCCCCCTCTCCTTTCATTCCACCATCCCATCTACCTGAGAACTTTATCCTCTCTGAGCATTAATATTAATCCCAGCAAGCGGTATACGTTCATTACATTTATATGGAGTATCTTTACATTTGCACTGGTTGAGAAGGTGATTAATATAATACGTTTGTACATCAGTTCTATCATCATCCACTCCCTACTCCATATGGATCTTGGGACTACCTCTGGCTTTGGTTCTCTATGAGAAACCCTCCTGGCTCATGGAAATAGTTAAGGAAACTTGTTTAAGATTTCCTGTTATATAAATCCGCAAGATGCTCCAACAAGGTCCGGTTTGATAAATGGTATTCTGATCCTATTCCTTACTCTGGGTAGCTGGCTGTCTTCTTGACGAGGTGAATTTCACAGTGCTCTAAACTGGCGAAAAAAATATCTGACACTTTTGCAACTTTCGTCCCAAGCACGTTGTTGTTACTTTCTGACCAGGCTGCAATCAGAAGTGTTGTTTTTAACATCTAGTCATTTGTATTCAATCATGCGTGTTATGATGGGGTTTATCCCAACATTTCCTCATAGGACAATTCTGCGTGATTTTTTAGAAGTCACTTTCCATATAAGGCATTGTGATTTCCATCATTATAGGTCCTGTTTACACTCACGACGTCCTACATCGTCACAAATAATGTCTTCCCAGAAACGTATTAAAACATTCCGTCTTTCAGGTGTATGTCTGAAACAGGTCACCACCTGTATAGTTTACTGTCTTGTCTCTGTGCAAACAAACATTCATCGTGTGATTATCTGGGTTGTATTCTCTTCAAGAAAATTAGAACGTTACAATAGCCATATCAGCGCTAACCAAGCTCGCGGGGCGATCCTCATGTTAATCCGGCGTGCCAATGTCTGGTACAGAAGAATTTTACCAACATGACTGTCAGTAAATATTACATCACGTACTGTCTCAACAGTGATGATCAGGTAAACAGACATCATGAATTATTGCAGGAAGAAGTGTAAACAAGTGACTGGGCGCGCATTTCTGTGCTCCGAAAATGAGAAATAAGTAGAAAATGGGAGAAAAGCAATCACGTCACATACTCTAAAAGCTGACCTTCCTCACACTGGTAGTGGTCTAAAAAGGTTTTCAAAATTTTTTACAACACTTTTCACTGTTTACTTTGACTCCATCAACTGTAAATTTGTGGCAAGGCAGATGACAACTAAAGCTGTCAATCTATTTGTTATGATTAAAATTCATAACATGTCTGTCGATATCAAATTGGTTCGACTAGGTTTCAGATTTGTTTATCACCTGTAGTCCTTGGTAACAGGAAGTTACGTCACTACCTCGAGGTTCAGTTAGCAGAAGATACGATGGTGAAACCCTGTCGAGGACAGCGTTTTAGCGACAGACGATACTGAGATATACTGAGGACTGCATATCTATATAATGCCAATGTATATAATGGCTTTCCTGATGAGATTTATAGAGCAACGTTTAAAAGAATAAATTGTGTATTCATTTGTCCAACCTGGCCTTTGGTGCGACATTAATCGTTGGTGGAGAAGGGTTGTGTGCGGGGTCTACCTACATACCCCTATATATGGACCTGGCCTGAGTACATGTCTTACTACTCATAATATCTTATAAAGACCCGCAACACTATTGTAGTCTATCTCGCTATAAATTGTGGACTAAGTAGGTGGTATTTTTACATAGGTCTTTCTGGAATAGAGAGTTAGATTTAAGTGTGAGTGCAAATATCGTTTTGTTCTGCTTTTTTATCTTTAGAATGGTGTTTTGAACATATTAAATTTCGAGTTGCAACGCTTGATTAAGCGGATACTTGTCTGACTTTAGGATAGAATTATCTTTTCCTATTTTTCGGGTGACAGAGTACAGATAAGCGTGTGAACGCTGTTTAATGTATTTATTCTGTACTGTTTTGAGTTATGTGAATAGCTCGCTAGTCTGCATGTGTTATCGAGAACGGTGTTCAAGACAACCGAATCTCGTGACGGGTTTTTTGGTGGGACTAGTGTGTGATTTTGGAGAGTTGTGTTTTGGGCGTGGACCGTGTAGGTCGAGTCCCAGTGTTTTTGGATAATGTATGCCTACGTAGGATTTGAGAAAATGTCGACTTATATATTTCGCTGTGTGTACAGCCTATTTGATAAACTGCAGTGAAGACTGTTTAGGCCATATGAAGATTATTATAGCTGCCGTGTGTTGCAGGCTTTATTGAGTAATGCAGTACTGTTTAGGCCATATGAAGATTATTATAGCTGCCGTGTGTTGCAGGCTTTATGGAGTAATGAAGTACTGTTTAGGCCATATGAAGATTATTATAGCTGCCGTGTGTTGCAGGCTTTATGGAGTAATGAAGACTGTTTAGGCCATATGAAGATTATTATAGCTGCCGTGTGTTGCAGGCTTTATGGAGTAATGAAGACTGTTTAGGCCATATGAAGATTATTATAGCTGCCGTGTGTTGCAGGCTTTATGGAGTAATGAAGTACTGTTTAGGCCATATGAAGATTATTATAGCTGCCGTGTGTGCAGGCTTTATGGAGTAATGAAGTACTGTTTAGGCCATATGAAGATTATTATAGCTGCCGTGTGTTGCAGGCTTTATGGAGTAATGAAGTACTGTTTAGGCCATATGAAGATTATTATAGCTGCCGTGTGGTGCAGGCTTTATTGAGTATTGAAGATTTGTTTAGGCCATATGAAGATTATTATAGCTGCCGTGTGATGCAGGCTTTAGTGAGTATTGGAGTACTGTTTAGGCCATATGAAGATTATTAGAGCTGCCGTGTGATGCAGGCTTTATTGAGTATTGAAGTACGGTTTAGGCCATATGAACATTATTATAGCTGCCGTGTGGTGCAGGCTTTATTGAGTATTGAAGTACTGTTTAGGCCAGGATGTGGACAGGCCGTATTATATATATTTAATGCAATGTGGAAATTATATGATTCGTGTTTTGCTGTCGAATGTGTGTCATTTATGTCATCGTGTCTGTGTTGCAACGTAATAAACAGTAGCGAACTGTTCCAGTCGTTTGCAACCCTTTTTGACTCCTGCATGTACTCTTACGTACGCACTGTGGTGTGCGAACATATCAACACACACCCAGGTCAACATTCCAGACACAGTGACAGGACAGCAGCACACATATATTAAATTAGCCTGTGTGGCGATGATATAGACCAAACCACTACACTCGCAACAGTGGGTGTAAACAGAGATTATATAACATTTAGACTTAGCGCCGTTATCAGCGGTGGTTTCAAAGACATAATAACATTAACGTTTAATTACATTCAGTGAGAAACCAGCAAATCTAGTCGGTATCAGTTGGTGGTTTTCAGTTAACAGGATCTGACATCTACGACTATTCGCGTCGATAGCCTAAGTGGCGTAGTTTTCGTATCATTGGATATGATTTAAGATGTGCCTGGGTGGCGTATACGATTAAGAAATTGTTACCTCTACAGTGATATGTACTTGAAGCAAGAGGATAATATGAAGCAAATTTTGTCCACCAGACCATAACATATCTAGAGGATCAGTCACTACAAGTTGGAAATAATACATATGACTTTCACGTGACAAGAGTGTAGAACACTTGACTGTGTTATAATTAGCCTTATGTAGGCGTGGCTTGAATCTGGTGTACTTCAGAACTGTGACCTAAATATTATCTGCGTGGGTGGCGCATTTGAGAAACAACGCACGCTTTATTTGGTAGTATGCAACTTTACACCAGTAGCAATTGACGTCCTATTTCGTGCCTATAGACTACAACAACGTCTGCAGTGGTCAAGGAAGTTCAATTAGACTTGGACAGTATTTGTACCAGCATTTGTACGGGTTGTCACAGATTTCTGCAATATTCGAGTTACCTGTGCCAGTTATCACCATCACAAGTTCAAGATGTTATGATACACGGAGTTGCCGTGTACATTTCAGACTACAGAAGAGTCAAGAGGGGCAGTGTGTGCTGTATTATGGTTCCTGTCAACGTGTGCATTGTTAAGCACATATCATATTGACGAAATTACCTGAAGACAAGCGAATCAAGTTCCAGTGCTTTCCCGCAGTGGAGGTTTTAGCAGTCTATGTGATATCCAGTATCGTGGCGGAAAAGAAGCGGGATCATTGACAAGATAAGTGATTGTGTCTTGTGTAAATTGTGTCACTTCATATATGTCGCTAGGCCTCCCTAATTGCTCATTTTGTTATTATTGTTGTTTATGTCTAATTTGACATATGATTAAGATTTGATGCATAGGTGTTAATGGCTGTTGACATATGTCGATTTTCCTGATAATGATGTGACTTGATAAAGGTGCTATAAAAAGGAATTGGTGATACAGAATTGAGGAATAAGCTCATTTCTTGACAAATAGTTAACTTTGTGAGCTGGAAGGGTAATTGTCAAACCTTTTGCGACAGTAATTTGTCATAACTATAAGTGATTACTATATATAGTTGATTAAGTAAGTGAATCACCATGGATCGTGATATGTGCCCTACAGATATAAGGCCTATGTTGGAGTCTGCATTGGTGGTAGGTAGAGATGGTAAGGGATTGAGAGGTGCACGACTTGGAGAATGGATAATGGATGATTTTTTGATTAATGTGTCAACATCCCTTGAGTTATTTGCGAAACATAACTTTAAGTTTGTTTGCAATTTGGTAATGGCCAAGGATTTGGTGAATTTGCTACGGCACCTTCGTGTGTTTTTGCAACAGAATATTGAGCTTGAACACGGACATATAGTGCAAAGCATGTTCAAAATAATCCATAACCATACTTCTGATGAGCAGGAAAGGGAATTGAGAATTGAGAAACAAGCAAAAGTAAACAAACAAAGTGCTCTACAGCAAAGAGAGAATTTCCTAGAAGGTGTTGCTAAAGAGAACGAACTACAGGCAACTGTGTATAGGCTTAAAAGTGAGATACTTGAATCAAACTCAGAACTTTCTAGTGCACAAGCTACATTAAATTCAACTTTAAGCAAAGTCCAAGACTTGGAAACTCAGATAGGTAATCTCATGCGGGAACTTCAAGAACAGAAAGAGATGTATGAGAAATTGAAGGTTGAGAGAAATGTCTGTGAGAAGACTTACATAGAAATGCTTCATGAGGTGATGAATGATAATGCGATGCTCAGTGATCAAATTGGGGAGATGAATATTGTACCCCCCAAGAAGAGTAATGAGATTATGAAAAACAATGATGATGTCCAGACTGAAACACTTCAGATAGAGTTGACTCAGTTGAGGGCAAATAAAGAACAGTACGAGAAAGAGACTTTAGTGGAGTTGACGGCTGAGAAAGAGAAGGTCGCTAAAATTGAAAATTTGCTAGCAGAAGAAAGCGACAAAGTTTTGGCTGTTAAGGAGTTAAATAAAAGGTTAAGTGAAACGATTTCACTTAAAGATAATGAAATTGCGGAAGCAAGGGAAAGAATATTTGGCTTACTAGATATGGTTTTGAAAAACAAAAGGTGCTCTTCTGTCAATGTTCACAATGATAGACAGAAAGTTGCGAAAAGTCAACCCCATACACTTTTTGCTCAGAGAGATTTCATTCATGGTAAAGACAGATCTTATCGTGGTAAATACAACTTTAAAAGTTCTAATATTACTGATAGTTCCAGTGATAATTCTTGGCGTCAGACCAACAAAGATTCTAGTGTAACAGGCAGTTCCGTTGGTCAGGAAAAGAAAGGTGATATATTTCAGGTCAAGACTCATAAGAGCAAATATTTGTCTACTACTGGAAATACTCAGAAATTAATAGCGGGTGTTGAGACTATTACTACTTGTTCCAAAGATGAAACCCATATGCGGAACAATAGAGATACTATTGTTTCTGGCAGTTATCAAACTCAGCACAGTCAGTTTGAAACAATTGGTAAATATATTCCCATAGGGGGAAAGAAAAACACTTCTAGTAAGAGAGATAACCCCAAGATTAAACAGTACCAAGGGAGATCAGAAAATAATAATTTTCCTTCTCCTAGATACTGTAGACAATTTAACAAATCTCAAAGTTTTGATTGTAAGAATGTTGGAAAGTATGATAGAGATAATAGCTTTTCAAATGTTGCTTTACATCACCAGAATAATGTTCCTCAACAAAAGACTAAAGTGATTATTTGTAAACAAGGCAACGGTAATAATAAGTATTGTGATCATAGATCAAATAATAAGCGCAATTGTGCTAATTTTGTTCAACATGAGCCCAGAGTCATTTATAATCAAAGTAAACAGAGTAAAAATAACAGTGGATGCTTGAATACTATTGATTGCTCTACTTGTTGTTGTGAATGTGAGACTTTGTTTCAGCGTAAGACAGCGGCGACATTCAAGGTCGGTCATGTTGTCCCCAAGAATTCTATGATATCTACATGTGATAGAGAGAGCTAGTGACATCGTGAAGAGACCGGGTTTTTACACAAGCCGGTACTGGGTAATTGTAAATGTGATTTCTACGTTTTTTTTTTTTTTCATTAAATTTCACTATTGAGTAAAATGGAAATTTTCATTTGTATTTGTTGACAGAAGCTACGTTGCGATAAGGGTCAAGGCTTCTGTGACATATTGACGGTCAGAAATGTGAGTCAACTTTCCGCTCGAGTAGTCAACCGAAACCTGTCAGCGTCAAACTAAAATCTGAGGGTTTACTTTCTGAAGGTCAAGCATGTTTACAAGAGAGTGGGAGACTTCGCGTCTGATTTTTTTTTTTTTTATGTGTGAAGATAGTAAATATTTTTGTATTCTATATTAGTACATGACATGTTGTTGTTTTGAAATAACATATAATTTTGTTGTAATGATTATTTCTATGCATCATTTGATTGCCATAATTTTTTTTATTGTTATTTATATGTCTGTATTTTGATGATGTATTAATACATTTTTATGCTATTTATATATTATTGTGTTGATAATGTGTAGTATGTAATTATTATCCTTTATACTACTCTGTTCAACTTAGAATTTTTGCAACTGTGTTGTTTAGGATAGTTTTGTACATGATGAGATTGCACAAACTCATTTATTGTGTTGATGTAGTGGTTACTTTTAGATAATCCTGAGTGTTCGTTATTCACTTAATTTATATTTTTCTCATGTTTTGATGTCATGATTAATTAATATATAGAACATACAGAGAAGATGTGTATTATCTGGTATGTTGTGAAATGTAATTTTGAAAATAGCTTGCATGTATCATACATGATCTTGTATTTGGATTTGTTAACTTTTTGTGAAACTTCGATTTTTCCAGAACTTGATTTTCTTGCCAGTCAGACATGCAGATTATTTTCTTAGCAGATTATTTAAAAAAAAAAAAAAACTTATTTTTTTTTTGTAGATATTTTTATAGAACCTTTTTTATATTTCATATTAGCAACAGATTGTAGATTTATTTATAGATGTATATCTTATCGATTTGAATAAGAGATAAAGTTATAGCTAAATAGCATTGTACGGAGCTGAACGTAATTGTCAGCAGAAAGAACTTAAAGGATAAATTAAATTTACATGTGTTGATTTAAAGGTTCCTTCGAGATAGGATTTTTGTTTTATATTTCACTCATTTTGTTAAAATATTGATTTCATTATTAGGCTTTACTTAAAGTATTACTGAACTACTTAAAAATTAAATACTGTTTTATGTAACTTATCGAGAAAAAAAAATATGTTTGTACGGTACTGTTGAAAAAAAAAATGATTTTTTTTTTTTTTTTTTGGCATTGTAATTTTTTTGTTGTGTGTGCCCAGCATTTGACTTCGTGATATCATTGATATGTAGTTTGATTAGTTCTTGTAAAAAGTTGTTTTTTATTATGATGTATTTTTTATTTTTAGCGCTTGATTGTGCGTTGGTCGTATTAGTTATAGTAATGCTATTACTTGTTTGTTCGATGCCTATAATTTATTTATGTTAGTTTTGTATAACTCTTATAACTTAGTTAAATTACTTATTAGCTTTTGTTTAGTTATAAATTATTTTTTGATGGTATTAGTATAGATATACTTTGATATTTTGTGTTGTGCCTTTCGATCATGTTTATATATATTTTTTTTTGAATAGGTTATCTGATCAAAACAGTTATTAGTATATACTGTTATTGACTTTCTTTGCGTTCGTGCCTTTGCTTTCTATCTGTCTTTGGTAACTATTCTTCATTTCATTCCTTCTTTTCTGTTGTCTTTTCGGTATGGATTTCATATCTTGTTTATACTTTCGTACCTCATCTTCGTTTTACTTGATTCTATTTGTATACTTTGTCTTCTTTCAACACTTATACCTCTATTCTTTGTATTGTTGGAGTGGTTATATGACTTGATATAACATATCTACTTTTGACAGTTGTATTTATTTTACATGTAATTGTCCAACTTAGTTATGAGTATATGGTATTGTTGAGTTCTTACTTTCCTTTTTTACAGATCATTCTTCTTTTGATTGATCTTGTGTTTTCTCTTTCGATTGGTTGTTTTCGGTTTGGTTTGTACTAAATATACGTAACTTAATTTTGGAACTGATCATATTTGTATATTTAGCTAATTACTTTTTATACTTAGCTGGTTATGCTGTATGCTTTAATTGCTACTTTACACTTTAATGCTGATATTTCTTGTAAATATCTAATTTTGATTAAAAATAAGATATTTTTGTAGGCATATGTTAGAGCTTAATTGTCTTCTAAATTTTTCGTTTTTGGGAGTTAATTTTTTCAAAAAAAATGATAGAATCATTTTTTTTCCCCGGAGCGGGTGGTAACTGTTGCAAGTGGAATTTATGGAAGGGGAAGTAATCTTTAGAATGGTGTTTTGAACATATTAAATTTCGAGTTGCAACGCTTGATTAAGCGGATACTTGTCTGACTTTAGGATAGAATTATCTTTTCCTATTTTTCGGGTGACAGAGTACAGATAAGCGTGTGAACGCTGTTTAATGTATTTATTCTGTACTGTTTTGAGTTATGTGAATAGCTCGCTAGTCTGCATGTGTTATCGAGAACGGTGTTCAAGACAACCGAATCTCGTGACGGGTTTTTTGGTGGGACTAGTGTGTGATTTGGGAGTTGTGTTTTGGGCGTGGACCGTGTAGGTCGAGTCCCAGTGTTTTTGGATAATGTATGCCTACGTAGGATTTGAGAAAATGTCGACTTATATATTTCGCTGTGTGTACAGCCTATTTGATAAACTGCAGTGAAGACTGTTTAGGCCATATGAAGATTATTATAGCTGCCGTGTGTTGCAGGCTTTATTGAGTAATGCAGTACTGTTTAGGCCATATGAAGATTATTATAGCTGCCGTGTGTTGCAGGCTTTATGGAGTAATGAAGTACTGTTTAGGCCATATGAAGATTATTATAGCTGCCGTGTGTTGCAGGCTTTATGGAGTAATGAAGTACTGTTTAGGCCATATGAAGATTAGTACTGTTTAGGCCATATGAAGATTATTATAGCTGCCGTGTGTTGCAGGCTTTATGGAGTAATGAAGTACTGTTTAGGCCATATGAAGATTATTATAGCTGCCGTGTGTTGCAGGCTTTATGGAGTAATGAAGTACTGTTTAGGCCATATGAAGATTATTATAGCTGCCGTGTGTTGCAGGCTTTATGGAGTAATGAAGTACTGTTTAGGCCATATGAAGATTATTATAGCTGCCGTGTGGTGCAGGCTTTATTGAGTATTGAAGATTTGTTTAGGCCATATGAAGATTATTATAGCTGCCGTGTGATGCAGGCTTTAGTGAGTATTGGAGTACTGTTTAGGCCATATGAAGATTATTAGAGCTGCCGTGTGATGCAGGCTTTATTGAGTATTGAAGTACTGTTTAGGCCATATGAACATTATTATAGCTGCCGTGTGGTGCAGGCTTTATTGAGTATTGAAGTACTGTTTAGGCCAGGATGTGGACAGGCCGTATTATATATATTTAATGCAATGTGGAAATTATATGATTCGTGTTTTGCTGTCGAATGTGTGTCATTTATGTCATCGTGTCTGTGTTGCAACGTAATAAACAGTAGCGAACTGTTCCAGTCGTTTGCAACCCTTTTTGACTCCTGCATGTACTCTTACGTACGCACTGTGGTGTGCGAACATATCAACACACACCCAGGTCAACATTCCAGACACAGTGACAGGACAGCAGCACACATATATTAAATTAGCCTGTGTGGCGATGATATAGACCAAACCACTACACTCGCAACAGTGGGTGTAAACAGAGATTATATAACATTTAGACTTAGCGCCGTTATCAGCGGTGGTTTCAAAGACATAATAACAATACTTCATGCACCCAATGGTCATTAAGGCCACATACAATAAAACAAATATGTTGTGACGGTATTGCCTCTCCTGCTTTGCAGTAGTGGTCCAACAGTGGCCAAAACATTGTTGTGTTGTCCGTACTTATGGAGTTATCATCTTGATGATCCTTTTGTTTGGGGTGACTATCGTGGTGGCGCCTGTTAGATGGATTGACTTCCGGTTGGGCGCTCTGGTATCTATCGGCAAACAGTACCACCTGCTCAAGAGTTTCGGCCCAGTGTTCCGCCAGGAACCGTCCCGTGTCACGGTTGAGCGAGTCTTTGAACTATTCTACGACAGTCATCTCATGCAACCCTTCATAAGATTCATCAAAGGTGCTGAGAGATCCCCACTTCTCCAAGTACGTTTCTAGTCAAGTAGCAAATTGTCTATACGATTCATCTTTCTGTCATTTCGCCTCACGGAATTTACCCCGAAAAGTCTCTGCATTGAGTATAAAACGCTGTAGCAGAGCCTTCTTCAACATGTCGTAGTTGTTCTGTTCTTCCGTGGGCATCTTGAGAAACACATCATAAGCAGATCCCCTCAGACTCTGGAATAACTTCATGTTGTATCTCTCCCTCTCCAAGCCATATGTAGCTGCAAATGATTCAATCCTAGAGAGATAGATGTCAATTTCCTCTGAAGCCTCATTGTAGACTGTGATAAAATTAACCGTGATACAACGTTAAAATATCTCCAAAGATAAAATGTAGGGATAAAAATAATGCGTAAGCTACTAGAAGACATGATCGCCCACGCCGCGGGTCACCACCCGCCATGGAAACTAACTCGTTAGACGTGAAGGCAAAACGTTTACCCTTGGGACGTGATGAGAACGGAGATCAAAAGGAAAAAATATGACTGAACACGTGCTTGAAACTAGCAAGGCTAAAAAGACGCAATTGGTGGGGAAAGGAAAAAAAATCACGTCCCCAAGTTGACACAAGGTAAAGAAATCGACAAAAGGGACCTTAGCTATTATACGCAACAGTCATTTCTTGGACGCTTTTGCGATAACTTAGTCCGTTTATTTGAATTCAGCGGCAAACGCATTACAGAAGATGCTCGAAAATATTTCAAAAAAACCAACTAACCTTGAAAAGTAACTTTTTTCTTAATAATAATGTTAGGAATATAAAACCTAGCTGGCCTGATGGCCCATCTTGAGCAGTGAAATAATATGCTTTCATTTATACAGACGGATAGATAATAAGAAAGATATTGACAAAAGACTGTGTTGTTCATATCAGCGAGCGACTGCATTGAAACAAAAAATGTCACTAATTTTCAAAAAATGCGGCCTTGAGACTCAAGTGCTAAAATCCAGTTGGAATGAAAGAGAGGGAATGTGGTGGAGAATTGTGGCTAAAAATAACTTTAAAGGCAAAATTGTGTAGGGGACGGCAGAGTTGGTTCAAAAAAACAAGTGTGTTTTTTTTTGTGTGAAACGCAAGTAGAGACAGACTGACCAACAGACAATAATACATACTTGACTGAGGTATGACTGAATTGACTTTTGGTAGGAGGTTTGAATTTGAAAAGGAAAAAAGGCGGTGATTGGCCACAGATAAACATATTATCGGCGCTCAGACGCGCATTTTTGCCATTCATCATAAGTTGTCCAGTAGTAGACACAGTAAATAATTCAGTGGTGTATTTCCCAAAAGCTAATTGCAATATTTAGAGGGACGCCATACTAGAGCCAGCAGCTCAGCTGAGTTTTGCTAGCATATAACTGTGTTCTCTATTCATAATTCTGGTAAGACTGAAAGTATTTCTTTGTATATTTTAATATTGTTTAATGTTTCGAGTGATTTGATACTGCCATATCAAAATCTATCCCTTACAACAAGTAAGGATTCGCTCTAGACCCCCCGCCCCAGTTCAGGGTCTAGAGACAAACAAAATACATAAACTCCAGCAAGGATTATGAAGGGCGGATCAAGTGTTGAGATCAGTGGAACATATCACCTATCCTATTCTATGGCAAGAAGCTAATGAACATATTTCAGAATATGTAGTCATGGGGAACTTATCCTATGTGAAACCAACTTGGTAAGATGTGCTGTATGGTCAGAGAGATCTGACCCCGTCTATGTGGTGTTGTTGTGTAGTGTTGAGTGTAGAAGTGGCTCAGGAGGTAGAGTTCTGACACATGACCAAATACTGTTATTTCAGAACTGAGTTTTTATTTGGCACCAATGTGGTGTCAAATGATGTGTTGAATAATACAAGAGTGGGACCGTGCAGTCTATTATTTTGGCAGAGCATCCTTATATTGCCCCCAAGCACGGAGAGGTGGGGCCACCAGATTCCAGCACCAGAACTACTCATTCAAGATACGTGAGCGTCTGGCCTGCTGGACATTCACCAACTTATTTTCTAACACACCAACTATATTCCCATCAATAAATGGACAATGTTAGTAGCCATAGACAGGGAGTGATGAGGCCACCCCAACAGCACATCCATTAATCGTTCTCCCAGATAAATTACAACTATAAACAGTAGTAATATTAACTAGTCTTGTAAAATACATATGTACACACCTTTCATTGATTATGCCATATATTCATGCAGTTTATTCATAATTTCAAAACCTTTCATATGTTCTGACCAAAATAAAACCTTGGTTCAGAACAAATAAACTTAAAGAAAATTTACTATCAAAATTTTACACAGCTTGAGTTAGTTCAGTGTGTTATAACATTTTATTAATATTATTAGACTTATTAAATATCTGTGTGTGTGTGTATGTAAACTACCACAACACATTACATATCAGTACCCTAGATTTTAACGTAGCCACATTTATTAGTAAAAAAAGATAGGTGTGAGGTCGTAGTGGTAGCAAGAAGGGCCTTCTGTAAATTCACAGATACATTTATCTCAGGAGCCTTCACAGCTGACCTCATGCATCACACTAGGTAATATCACAATCATACAATACCATCAAAACCACTACATATATTGGGGTCTCTTGTCCCGGGATCATTAGCGCAACAGTAATATTAGGATCTCCTGGTGGGAGAATTAAATTAGGGGAACACATTATAAAAATTAAAAGTGTCCCTTAAAATTAAAAGTGAAAATAAAAGTTGGTGAATCTTCACAGCCAGTGGTAATCAATTAGTTAACTGGCTAATTAGAATTACTTTAGACTATAGTAATTAGAATTACTTTAGTGGTTAGAGATTTATCTTGCTCATTGCTAAATTGTCTAAAAAGTATGGCGGAGCTAGCCAAATTCAGATCAGCTGCTGTGCTAACGGCAAAGGATATGGGAATGGATGGTCAGGTTTTAATTCAATATGTAACGGCTGAACGTGATAAGTATATTGAACGGTAAGAAAGAAAATTAGCTGAAGAGAAGAGGCTACTAATTGAGGCGGAGACTAGGAGGTTACAAATTGAGGCTGACAAGGAGGCTATAGCATTAGAGGCAGAAGAAAAACGACAGCAAAGGGAAGCAGAAGAAAAAAGAGTGACTGCCGAAAAGGAGGCAGAAGATAGAAGGTTGCAAAGGGAGCACGAATTACGACTAAGGGAGCTGGAGCTACAAGGCCAGGCTCCTGAAAATGGTGCCAGCCCTTTTGCCTCAGATGCTACGCCCAGTCTGGGAGCCTCAACATCAGCTATGGGGTTTCATTTAGACCATTTTGTTGAAAAAGACGATGACATACAGGGGTACCTCGGACGTTTTGAGTTATTAGCTACTACATATGGGTTAGAGAGAGAGAGGTGGAGTTTAAAGTTATCACAGGGACTGAGAGGTACTTCTTATGAAGTCTTCGCAAAAATGAACAGAGAAGACCAAGACAATTATGACATGTTAAAGCAGGCTTTGTTATTAAGGTACGAAAAAAATGGTGAATTTTATCGTAAGAAATTTAGAAATGCCAAACTGTTGTCTGGGGAGACATACCACCAATTCTCTGCCAGACTGGAAACCTATTTGGAGAAATGGACGGCTCTGGGGAAGACACAAGATCTTAAGGAGATGATCATGATAGAGCAATTGAGAGAGTCCATGGCTCCAGACATGAGAAAATTTCTCATGGAACAAGGTGCAGAGAAGTTGGCGGAGGTTTTAAATGTCGCTGAGAGGTATCAGGCAGCCCAGGCAGAGGTAGGTGGTGTTAAAAAGAAGCACTTAGACAATTTTAAAGCTCCACAGCAATTTAATAAATTTGATAATAGAGAACAGGGTAATAAAGGTAGGACAAACTTTGAACGGCCAAGAAATGACTATCGAGACAGAAACTCACAGTTCAATGACCAAAAATCCAATGAAAGAAAACCGTTTAACCAAGGAAAAAGATGGTGTAAATGGTGCAAGAAAGATAACCATAACACCGAATTTTGTAGAAGGAAACCTTCAAACATTGCTGCAATGAAGTCGGGGACTCAAAGATTAAAGGTTCATCCTAATGGACAGCAGGAACCTTATCACCCCCCAGTTTGTGAGGATGTTATTTGTAATGGGGTCACCATAAGGTGCCTTTATGATACAGGTTTGGATTATGATTCAGTTGTGAAGTCTAGCCTAGTGGACCCAAGTCAGTATACCACAGAAACAGTGGAAATACAAGGGGCAACTAAGGACATACCACTCATGACACTTCCCATCGCAAGGATAACGGTGAAAACTCGCTATGTTGAAGGAGAAATCAGAGCAGCAGTGATAGATGAACCAATCTACCCACTGATATTGGGGTGTAGATACGTCTTCTTGGGGAATCCCGAGAGACCTGTGATCATGGCGACAGTGCAGACCAGGTCACAGAAGAAGGAGGAAGAAGGTGAACCTATAAATGCTCATCCAGAGGAGATGAGGAAGGCGCAGGCTGAGGATAGGACACTCAAGCCATGTTTTAAAAAATTGCCCAAATGCCACACACCTCCGAGCAAGGGGGAATATTTTATAAAGGACAAATTGCTATACAGGAAGACAGGAACTAGATCCACTGGTCACGGACAGTTGGTTCTTCCCAAGGTATATAGGGCAAATTTAATAAGGAGCTTACATGTTGGAAAAGATGGGGACCATGAAAAAGTCGGTACCATCTGCCAAAAAGTTGCTCGCAAATACTATTGGCCCGACGTAAATGTCGATATTGAAAACTTTGTAGAAGCATGTGGCGTATTTCATGAGGGAACATCCACAAAGGGAAAATATGTGCAGGACCTAGAAACGCCACAGGGCACTCTTAGGCCTGGAAAGAAAAATTATTATACTCAGGTAGACAAAGTGCAATGGGAGCCCCCTTTTCACACCCAGTCTTCACTTGAATGGATTAACATGGCCACTATGCGACGAGTACAAAGAAGAAATTTAACCCAGAATAAGCTGACAACCCCTCGGTCAGGCTTATATAAACTGGATGAAACTAAAAGAGAGCGAAGATCTCTCATAAGCAATCTAAAGTGGGATGACAAACCCAAGAAAAAAATTGGTAGTGGTCGATTTGTGAGTGATGATTCTAGGAAGAAAAGTCCTCACTATAATGCTTCTAATGGACGGGACCCGATGGGTGCCATGAAAAATAAATATGGAAAATTAAAAATCCAGATGTAGCACTATTAACTCTTTCAGTCCCAAAGCAAAAAAGTGGGTTTGGCCCAAACAAAAATGGCCATACCAGTATGTTTTTATTGTTTTTGTTTGGAAATAATTTTTTTTAAATGTTCATGTTCATAAATAACAAAAGTCCATAATGGGTGGTTATACTTTAAGAAAATAACGTTTTTGAGTTGTCAAAATTAGAAAGCAGCCCTAGAAAGGATCAAGAGATACGAAAGCCAGTATACTGTTGATTGGGTCAAATGGGTCTAGCGGGAAGTACAGTATACTGCCTCTTGGGGGTTAAAGAGTTAAGGACCTGGACAGATGAGAAGGCGGAAGAGACTGTTACCTCATCTTATCAATACGTGAACGAACAGACCACTCATCTGAAAGCTGGATGGAAACTGGCAAATAATAATTTGAAACAAGCCAGGAAGAAACATGCAGCATATTTTAATAGGAAGGCAAAGGACAGAGAACTAGCTGTGGGAGAGAAGGTGCTGCCTCTACTACCCGGCAGCCAGAATAAATTACAAATTGGATGGAAAGGTCAATGTACGGTTCTAGAGAAGGTGTCTAGAACAAACTATAAAATTGACAAAAAGGGGAAGGGGAAAGTTCATCATGTAAACCTGTTAAAGAAGTATCTGGACAGACCACTTCAGGAAAGCACCCCCTTACTGACCTTGGCTATCGCAACTCAAATGCAAAAGGAACCACTCACCTCACATGAATACCCATTACATTCTTGTGAAACAGCGGCACAGGTAAAAGTCAGTAAGCACATGACTAAAAATCAGAGGGAGAGAGTTCAACAGGTTCTGGAGGAACATATAGATGTATTAACAGATAAACCAGGCCATACAAATTTGCTACAGTATGACATGAAACTGGTAGACTCAAACCCAATCTGTATGACAGCCTATTCTATTCCATTCGCGAAGGAGAAGGCATTGAAGGAAGAAATAGATTATTTGTTGAAGGAGGGGATTATTTCACACAGTGAATCATCTTTTAGCTCCAGTGTCGTCTTGTTGAGGAAACCGTCTGGGGAACACAGACTGTGCATAGATTACAGGAAACTGAATGCTGTCACAGAAGGACAAGTGGATCCATTACCAGACACAAAACAGTTATTTGCCAGATTAAACAAGGCAAAATACTTTTCAAAGGTGGATCTTAGTAAAGGCTATTACCAGATTCCAGTGAAGCCTGAAGTGAGACCTTATTTAGCATTTAGCACATCGGAAGGACATTATGAATTCAACATGCTACCATTCGGACTGAAAAATGCTCCGAGTGTATTTTCAAGGATGATGCGCAAATTGTTGGATCCCCTGAATAACCCATGTATCACGAATTTCATGGATGATATTCTCGTCGCCTCAGAGACATTTGAAGAACACATTGACGCTCTAAAAATGTTATTTAATAGGCTTAGGGAGGCGAACTTAACTGCTAGGCCAACAAAATGTTGTATTGGATGCAAAGAGTTGGAATTCTTGGGACACACTGTATATCAGGGTAACATGACTCCTGACCCCAAGAACTTGGAAAAACTGCAGAGAGCACCTAGACCACAAACAAAAAAGGACGTGCGATCATTCGTGTCGTTATGCGGATTTTATCAAAAATACATCAAGGATTTTAACTCTATTTGTGCTCCTCTGACTGATCTGACTCGCAAGGGACTTCCAGATAAAATTATTTGGACTGCGCAAAGTGAATTAGCGTTCCAAGACTTAAAGGAAAAACTCACTAGCAAGCCTATTCTCAAACTGCCTGATTTGACACAGGACTTTGTCGTAAGAACAGATGCAAGTAATGTAGGACTCGGGGCGGCTTTGTTGCAAAGATCATCTTCACCTGATGGGGAACTGAACCCAGTCGCTTATGCAAGCAGCAAATTGAATAAGGCGGAACAAGGATATTCCACAAGCGAAAAAGAATGTTTAGCGTTAATCTGGGCAATAAAGAAGTTTCAAATCTATCTGTATGGTAGGACTTTTGTGGTCCAGACGGATCATCAGCCCCTCGTATTCTTATCTCAGGCTAAGCATGAAAACGCAAGATTGCTGAGGTGGTCTTTATTGCTTCAACCTTATCAGTTTAGTATCAAATATATCCCAGGCAAATTGAATGTCGGTGCAGATTTCCTCAGTCGGCACCCCTGTGATCAAAATTAGAGTAGTGGCAGGCGTGAGGAGTATTTTTATCTATGTGTATCACTGGTTTTGGAACTTGCCGTAGGCATGTTTTCAAGTGGGGAGATGTGTGATAAAATTAACCGTGATACAACGTTAAAATATCTCCAAAGATAAAATGTAGGGATAAAAATAATGCGTAAGCTACTAGAAGACATGATCGCCCACGCCGCGGGTCACCACCCGCCATGGAAACTAACTCGTTAGACGTGAAGGCAAAACGTTTACCCTTGGGACGTGATGAGAACGGAGATCAAAAGGAAAAAATATGACTGAACACGTGCTTGAAACTAGCAAGGCTAAAAAGACGCAATTGGTGGGGAAAGGAAAAAAAAAATTCACGTCCCCAAGTTGACACAAGGTAAAGAAATCGACAAAAGGGACCTTAGCTATTATACGCAACAGTCATTTCTTGGACGCTTTTGCGATAACTTAGTCCGTTTATTTGAATTCAGCGGCAAACGCATTACAGAAGATGCTCGAAAATATTTCAAAAAACCCACTAACCTTGAAAAGTAACTTTTTTCTTAATAATAATGTTAGGAATATAAAACCTAGCTGGCCTGATGGCCCATCTTGAGCAGTGAAATAATATGCTTTCATTTATACAGACGGATAGATAATAAGAAAGATATTGACAAAAGACTGTGTTGTTCATATCAGCGAGCGACTGCATTGAAACAAAAAATGTCACTAATTTTCAAAAATTGCGGCCTTGAGACTCAAGTGCTAAAATCCAGTTGGAATGAAAGAGAGGGAATGTGGTGGAGAATTGTGGCTAAAAATAACTTTAAAGGCAAAATTGTGTAGGGGACGGCAGAGTTGGTTCAAAAAAACAAGTGTGATTTTTTTTTTGTGAAACGCAAGTAGAGACAGACGGACCAACAGACAATAATACATACTTGACTGAGGTATGACTGAATTGACTTTTGGTAGGAGGTTTGAATTTGAAAAGGAAAAAAGGCGGTGATTGGCCACAGATAAACATATTATCGGCGCTCAGACGCGCATTTTTGCCATTCATCATAAGTTGTCCAGTAGTAGACACAGTAAATAATTCAGTGGTGTATTTCCCAAAAGCTAATTGCAATATTTAGAGGGACGCCATACTAGAGCCAGCAGCTCAGCTGAGTTTTGCTAGCATATAACTGTGTTCTCTATTCATAATTCTGGTAAGACTGAAAGTATTTCTTTGTATATTTTAATATTGTTTAATGTTTCGAGTGATTTGATACTGCCATATCAAAATCTATCCCTTACAACAAGTAAGGATTCGCTCTAGACCCCCCGCCCCAGTTCAGGGTCTAGAGACAAACAAAATACATAAACTCCAGCAAGGATTATGAAGGGCGGATCAAGTGTTGAGATCAGTGGAACATATCACCTATCCTATTCTATGGCAAGAAGCTAATGAACATATTTCAGAATATGTAGTCATGGGGAACTTATCCTATGTGAAACCAACTTGGTAAGATGTGCTGTATGGTCAGAGAGATCTGACCCCGTCTATGTGGTGTTGTTGTGTAGTGTTGAGTGTAGAAGTGGCTCAGGAGGTAGAGTTCTGACACATGACCAAATACTTTTATTATAGAACTGTGAGTTTTTATTTGGCACCAATGTGGTGTCAAATGATGTGTTGAATAATACAAGAGTGGGACCGTGCAGTCTATTATTTTGGCAGAGCATCCTTATATTGCCCCCAAGCACGGAGAGGTGGGGCCACCAGATTCCAGCACCAGAACTACTCATTCAAGATACGTGAGCGTCTGGCCTGCTGGACATTCACCAACTTATTTTCTAATACACCAACTATATTCCCATCAATAAATGGACAATGTTAGTAGCCATAGACAGGGAGTGATGAGGCCACCCCAACAGAACATCCATTAATCGTCCTCCCAGATAAATTACAACTATAAACAGTAGTAATATTAACTAGTCTTGTAAAATACATATGTACACACCTTTCATTGATTATGCCATATATTCATGCAGTTTATTCATAATTTCAAAACCTTTCATATGTTCTGACCAAAATAAAAACTTGGTTCAGAACAAATAAACTTAAAGAAAATTTACTATCAAAATTTTACACAGCTTGAGTTAGTTCAGTGTGTTATAACATTTTATTAATATTATTAGACTTATTAAATATCTGTGTGTGTGTATGTAAACTACCACAACACATTACATATCAGTACCCTAGATTTTAACGTAGCCACATTCATTAGTAAAAAAAGATAGGTGTGAGGTCGTAGTGGTAGCAAGAAGGGCCTTCTGTAAATTCACAGATACATTTATCTCAGGAGCCTTCACAGCTGACCTCATGCATCACACTAGGTAATATCACAATCATACAATACAATCAAAACCACTACATAGACATCTATTTGGAAGGATATGGCACTAGGTCACACCACCTGAGTGCTGTTTCCTCCATCGCTACTTTGAGAACTGCCAGACCCGCCATTGTTAGAATCCACTCTTCTTTCTTCAATTTCCAATTCCTTCATTCTAATGGCGTTGGCTCTGTCTGCCTGTTCCTTTGCGAATGCCCTCTCCTGTTCCTTTTTATGCTCTTTTGGCTTTTTTCTTTTCCTTAGCAAATGCCCTTTTGGCCTGTTCCTTCATTTCTCGGAATGCCCTTTCCTCTTCCCTTTCCGCGGCTTCAAAAGCTCTTTGTTTTTCCTTTTCTTCGGCTTGGGCCTTTTCGTGCTCAATGGCGATCCTTCTCTCTTCTCTTTCGGCTGCTTTCTCCTCACGGTGTGCGGCTTTCACTGCTTCCATCCTGTCATTTTTTCTCTCTATCTTTTTTCTGTTCTTTCACCGACTTAAGCACAAAGTCAGAAAGTTCTTTAGCTGAAAAACCTAGTTCAAGGCCTAGATTAAGGTAAAACTCATGGAGGTTTTGGGACTCTGCCATTCTGAGCAAAAAGTCTGTTTACAAAGCTACACGAAGTTACAACAGCTACTATCACTAAACTCCAAATTACAACACTGAATTAGCTACACCAAGTGAACTTCTTATTTCTTTAACTTTAACTTTAGTTTACAAGAAATTATGTATCTTTCAATTATTCTTTACACAGTTACTTTTACTGTTATTTATGAATGAAATGTTTTCTCAGTCTTACAATTAAACACACTCTTGAAACTTTTCTTTCTGTAAATCTGATATTTATGTCAGTCGTCTAGGGGAATTACTTGACAAGTTCTATAATCCCGGCGCGAGTCGCTCTTTTGTGACTTATCTCGCTTGTGCTACCGCGCTCAATCCCAAGTCGAGACCCCGATTGTGACAGTATTAGCATAGGAATTGATACACATGCTGTTTTCCGTGTCTGTTGTTTGAATTAGGCGGCAGGTGTGCGCCTTCCGTTCCCTCCCCTTATATAGTGGATTGCGGATGTACGAGATAACAACTAGGCCAAAGTATTTTTCATTCACGCAAACAGTGTAGGTTTTGACAAAGTGTGCTCCAATGCAAAATCCAAAATATGTCTGGAGTCCTTATTTCTGCACCGATTTCCTCCATCGTACGATTATTTTACTCATATGAATGAGCTCTAAATCTGTGGATATCCAATTTATACTATAGTTTATCCGGCATTTCACCGGAGCAGCCAAAACTGGGAAAAACACAACATGGTTCATGCTCCACTGTCTTCTATTAACAATAACTTCGGCTCTACACTAGATCAAGTGAAACTATTGCTATCTTCCTAAGGCTAGTGATCCCTGTTATCGAATTGGGTCCTTCCTTAACTAGGTACTCCATATATATATATATGCATACTGCCTTCCGAAATATTACCAACTTCTACATTTTTGTTGTCTCCATGTTGAATAGCCTGGCATATCCTCCGACACTCCGTGTACCAAGCTGGCGTTTCATTGGTCAGCTATTTCCACGGGGGTTGCTCGGTGATAGGTTTTTTTGAATGATCGCCGAGATATGATCTAGACCTCACTACAATGGAAAAGTCACTGGGTTTGTATGAACAAGTAAACTGTTTGTGAGACAGGTTGTTTGAGAATGTTCGAAAATAGTTTTAATTGTTAATCGAAGTTTTAATTTAGGGCAGTCAGATCATTACGCGATAGCATTTAGAAGCACGATTTGATTTGAGTGTGTAAAGTTAATATTTAGAAGTGATACATGAATTTAGAGTTTTCATCGAGTGATAAAGCCAATAAATAATTTGGTTGACTCTGTTGTAGCAGAAAAGGTATACTTATCACTCAGTCGCTCAATCACTTTGTACGCCACAATCGTGTATGACAGTTCGTTATTTATTTCTCAGAACAAGATGCCAGTGTTCCCAGCAAAAGATAAAGTGTGCATATATTCAAAAGCGCAGGTACGTTGAACATGTTAAATATCATAGCCAATAGTGAAGTACAGTAGGCAGTTAACATGCTAGTGAGCAGAAAAAAGACTTGGTAAAGCTACATCCCTGGCGGTCAGGCCAGTTTCACTGAGATACGCCAAGACAGAAGAGTAGAAAAAAATATGTCAGAACATATGAGAAACAATGATTTCGTATGAAGAATTAGATGACAAGAAAAATATTGACAACAGTGGTTCTCAAGCTACACCAGAACAACCACTAGAGACAGTAAAATACTGAAGCAGCAAGAGCGAAATAGAGAGATGTGACGGTATTGCCTCCCCTGCTTTGCAGTAGCGGTTCTACAGTGGCCAAAACTCAAGAGTATCTAATATGGGCTTCAAAGGTGTCTACCTTCGCAAAAGATTACTCTTGGCAGAGATGTAAGTAGAAGAAACAAAACGCTTCTATCTCCAAGGAGTCTTCACAAGAAATTCAGAATAAGCGAGAACAGTACTGCTTTGGCTGAGTAAGTTAACTATGTAATTCTGCCGACGCTTTTGTGAAGGATTAAAGCAATTATTAATTTCAGCTCACTTAAGCCCCCACCCCTGATTTCCTCAGTGGAATTAAATTATTCTAGTATGATGATGATGATGATAATATAATCCATTTTGCTGTGAGCAGGTAGCTCTTGACAGCCCATTGCCTCTCTGACAAAGGTGCAAGTCTTCCTCAGTTGTTGTGGTGATGTGTAGAGTGCATTGTGGATGGTTGGGTGCGAAGGGAGTAGCGTGTGTCGCAGGTCAGTTAGTCTTGGGCACTGTAACAGTAGGTGTTCAACTGATTCCTCATGGTGGTGGCAGTGCCTACAGTTGGTTCACGTAGTGGATCTATTCTATTTAAATGTTTATTGACGGGTTCATGGCCTGTTCTCAGCTGGAAAATTAGACTCTGATCTCTTCTTTTCAGTTGTTTAACTGGATCTTGAGGGTTTGGTTTAGCTTGATGTATGAAGAATGGACGCCCTGTCTGGGAGGAAGCCCACTGGTTTAGCGATTCTTGCCTATAACTGGTTATCAGGATCTGTTGGCAGGTCTGCAGTGTGGTACTTGATGGGAACTAAGGCAGTGCTGCTCCTCTTTTGGATAGTTTATCGGCTTTTTCATTTCATGGGACACCGACATGCCCAGGGATCCACTGGAGTGTAACTTCGACGCAATAGGAAGTGAACAGTTGGTCAATTAATCTACAGATGTTATTAATATTAGAAGACTGTTACGTGCAGTCTTTGATATCTTACAATATAATACATTTGTATGCTTGTTATGTTCGCAAATATTTTGTAAACAAAATAGATACTTTTTAGTGCTTAAGGAAAAGTCATTATTGAGTTACTTCCCTTGAAAGGAGTGTCGTCACTTTCGGTCGAACTCCGCGGATGAATCCAGTTTTACTGCGATTTATTCTTTGTTTGGGTAGGAATAGATTGTTCTTGCTTCAGTGTATCTATGGCCTGAATTTAT
The DNA here is from genome assembly GCA_024509875.1 of Oreohelix idahoensis. Taxonomy (NCBI): domain Eukaryota; kingdom Metazoa; phylum Mollusca; class Gastropoda; order Stylommatophora; family Oreohelicidae; genus Oreohelix; species Oreohelix idahoensis. The sequence continues at coordinate 727,157 of JAMPIV010000465.1, forward strand.
GTGTATTGTTTGTCTGGGTAGGACGAGTCTGTCTTATATCTGAATATCTTTGCATGTCTAAGTCGAACTATATGGTCTTTTGTCGTTAGAAAGGTCAAAGGGCTGTTCGGCGGATGTGTCGCTAGAGAGGTGTGATTTGGCTTCGTCCTGATGGGGCTGTGATTTTTGTGTAGCGGCTTGTCGCCGGAAAAAGTGATCTCAGTATTTATGGGGAAAGTGATAGTCGTCTAGACCTATCGTGTATGCTTTACCCCAGTGTTTATTCTTATTGCCAAGGAATGGCAGAATCATATTTCTGATACCAAGGTAACAAAAGATACTTCTTATGAACTCTTGCTAAGCCACCGTTTCTCGATAGACACGATTTGTACGTCTGAGGAAATATTTAACTAGATGAAAACGACATTCATTTCTAGCAGCACTATATCTTGTATGATGAAGTCAATTGTATCATGATAGAATCTACAGAGCAATGAGAACATTTAATGAATGACTAACTTTAATACAGATTCATTATCTGTATCCAAACGTGAGTGACAGCTCACGAGAGAAGCCATCTTGTATCCAAATATTTTGTGACTTTCAAGAAGAGAAAGGGATACCCGGTATTATCGCTTGATGAGTCCAGAGATCACTGCTACACATGAGAACCCAGTACTAGCGGTTCAATACGATTATATGAAAAATATGTGCTGAATATTATTTCAAGGAATCTTCGCTAGACGAGGTTAGGTCTAGAAGCCATCTTGAATGTTGTTTATAATCTGACGTGCTTTGTCAGTAAACTCAGATGATATATATATATGGGCAATACTGAGTGCTTGTCTACTGACAGTCCATTATGCTATTATTCTACATGAGTGCCCATGTATCATTGCAAGACCATTTATCCACTGTACTATGATGTATTATGCCAACCTGTGATTTGTCACTATTCGTGCTGTCGAGTGTGTACGTCCAATTAAACTGTAGCAAAGGTACACAGTTGTTGGTGTCGATGACTTCCAGCCATACGTGAGTGTGAGAAAAAGACCATTTGTCAACACCACGAACTCTTCTTATCATTCGCATATTATACTCACAATCTATGTCTACACACCACTGCGTAGGTCGAGTTGACATTCCATACTCAAACCACAAGCAACACAACAACACAGCATTTAGCTCTGGTGATGTTCTAGTGGGCTTATATTTATCAACTGATGATGATGAGCAAAAGAGAGTTATCAACTAGAGAGAGACTTATCAACTGGTGGACATCATTAATGGAAAAAGGAGGTTTTATCATCTGGTGGACCAGCTTTCTGGGTTTGACCTCGCAGAAGTTAAGAAGTCAACAGACTACCGATACCAGACCGTTTCCTGTGGCTGATACGACACACTTGCAGTATTAGTTTGCTCTTTGTCAACACTTCGTCACGTGACCTGTCAAGTGAATGCGGTATGTAGGTCAGCGTTGTTGACATTTTTACATTAGACATTACAGAGTTTCACAGAACAGTTGGATCAATTCTTGTCAATATTAACAGGAAGACAGTATTATTGAACTAAGAAGTCTCTTCTTGAAAGTCACAAAATATTTGGATACAAGATGGCTTCTCTCGTGAGCTGTCACTCACGTTTGGATACAGATAATGAATCTGTATTAAAGTTAGTCATTCATTAAATGTTCTCATTGCTCTGTAGATTCTATCATGATACAATTGACTTCATCATACAAGGTATAGTGCTGCTAGGAATGAATGTCGTTTTCATCTAGTTAAATATTTCCTCAGACGTACAAATCGTGTCTATCGAGAAACGGTGGCTTAGCAAGAGTTCATAAGAAGTATCTTTTGTTACCTTGGTATCAGAAATATGATTCTGCCATTCCTTGGCAATAAGAATAAACACTGGGGTAAAGCATACACGATAGGTCCACGGCATGCTGCACCCATTCAGGCGGCAGACATTCCTATTCGGTCGTTTCAAAAAATGGCCATAGACATTATTGGTCCATTTAAGATCAAGTCTGCCAGAGGACATCAGTTTATCTTGACGTGTGTTGATATGTGCACACGTTGGCCAGAGGCTATTCCTCTGAAGAGCATTACTACTGCTGATATTGCAGATGCTCTTTGGCTTATATTTTCTCGTCTAGGGTTCCCCGGAGAGATATTGTCAGACCATGGCACCCAACTAATATCAGATACCATGTCTCAAGTAATGTCTACTCTGCAGATAGATAGATCTTTAAGTAGTATCTATCATCCAATGTCTAATGGGATGGTCGAACGCCTTAATAGAACACTTAAAAACTTACTAGGGAAAATAACTGAGGATCATCCTCAAGACTGGGACAGAGTTTTACCTGCGGCCCTCTTCGCTTATAGAGAGGTCCCCAATGAACATACAGGATTTTCCCCCTTTGAACTCGTCTTTGGCGCGCGTCCGCGTGGCCCTATGTCGTTGCTTCATGATCTCATAACAGCTGACAATATTGACGATGACACAAAGTCATCCTACGAATATGTCATCGCGTTGAGACAAAAGATTATCGAAGCATGCAAATTAGCAACTTCTTCTTCTGAATTTGCGAAACAGAAGGCAAGGCAATTTGCCAATAAGAAGAGATGCTTACGACAACTTTGTCCTGGTGACAAAGCATTTGTATTACTACCTTGTAGAGAAAACAGACTACTTATTCCTTGGAAAGGTCCGTACGATATAATATCGAAAATTTCCGATGTCGACTATATTGTCGATATTGATGGGAAGCATAAAACCTTCCACATCAATATGCTTACTGAATTCCATGAACGTCCGGATTATTTGCAACACATTTTCCTAGCAACGGACAATTCTCCAGTACAACATGGTCATTACTCATCACTGTCCGTGATACAGGATGAGGAAACAAGTTTTTCAGATGTAAATCTTCCTCTTCCAATGATCCCACTTCATTCTAGTGAATCATGGAAGAACGTTACTGTCTCTCCTGATTTGTCTCTAGGAGAACAGCGACAAGTTTCAACTATGTTGCAAACATTTCAGGATGTACTCACTGACATCCCTGGACAAACTCATGTCATTGAACATGACATTGTTCTAACTGACCATACTCCTATTAGGGTTAGACCTTATCCTATACCTATACATTTTCAAGCACAGGTCGAGAAAGAGTTGGATGAGATGATAGATTTGAAAATAATCGAACCACCCACCTCTGCATATTCTTCGCCGATGGTTATTGTTCGGAAAAAAGACAATAACATACGTCTTTGCGTTGACTATCGCAAATTGAATCAAGTAACGAAGTTCGATGCCGAACCTATGCCTTTACTGGAAGAGCTACTTACTCGACTCTCCAAATCTCATTTTTTCACTAAACTTGATTTGTCTAAAGGATATTGGCAAGTTCCTTTATCTGAACGCGCCAAACCTCTCACGGCTTTTTCAACACCTAGAGGTTTGTTCCAATGGAATTTTATGCCTTTCGGTCTTATGAACGCACCAGCTACATTCGTACGCATGATGCGCCGAATCCTATCTTATCGGTCAGATGTCATTGCATATCTAGACGACATCTGTCTTTTCAGCGATACTTGGGAAGATCACTATTCAGGGTTAGATGAATTGCTGTCTACTTTGCGCGAGCACAACCTGACAGCGAAACCCTCTAAAGCCTATATTGGTTTTAGCGAAATTTCTTTCCTAGGCCACCGAGTTGGTCATGGTTTCCTAAAGACAGAGGACCATAATACTAGTAAGATACTTAACATCTCTATCCCTAAGACTAAAAAACAGGTGAGAAGTCTGTTAGGTCTTATTCAATTTTATGGCAGATTCATTCAGAATCTATCCTCTATCATGGCACCTCTTTCTACACTTTTAAAGAAAGGTTCGCCTAATATGGTCCACTGGTCTCAGGAATGCCAATGCTCTTTGGATAAGATTAAAACATTGTTTTCAACTCCACCTATTTTAGTGTTACCCACTAAAGATAAGACATTTGTTCTTCGTAGTGATGCTTCATCCACTGGGATTGGAGCGGCACTAATGCAAGAGTGCTCTGGAACTCTGCATCCTGTAATGTATATTTCCAGAAAACTTAATGCGGCAGAAAGGAATTATTCGGTTTTAGACCGTGAGCTATTAGCTATGGTTTGGTCGATCCTCAAACTACAGAGATTCCTTCTAGGCGCACATTTCATAGTAGAAACCGACCAAAAAGCTCTTACTGCTATACAGAGTAAGAATTTGAAGAGCTCGAGGTCTACTCGATATGCAATTGCTCTTTAACCTTTTCATTTCTCTGTGCGAGCTATTCGTGGATCAGATAATGTGATGGCAGACATTCTGTCAAGATGCCCACATGATTCCACATAACTATTAGGTCTTAGACTTCTTGATATGTCTAGTTTATAATAGTTCCTTTCTATATCAAGATAGATACACATTTGTAATTTAATAATATAATGATTGTATCACTACTTAGCGGTTCATTGATGTTTATTCACCGCTGTGCTTTGATGATTTTTCTTCATAAATCATAAATTTAAGATATCTAATACGAAATTATGGTATGAAATTTTTTAGGCATTGTGTAATTGCCAGAATTGTATTATACTTTGATGACACCTTCCTGGAAAAATTTACTTGTAGGGAAATAATTTCTCTCAGTTTATGAGATACATTCTCACCAGTCGCTCCATAAGTCGACTTAGCCACATATTAGGCGTTATATTTATTCCTGATACTTTCATCTGCGCATTATTCATGCGTTATGAGCCTATTGTACGTTGCTCCTAGATGTATTTCAAAAAAAAAAAGTTCCAAATATAATACATTTGTATGCTTGTTATGTTCGCAAATATTTTGTAAACAAAATAGATACTTTTTAGTGCTTAAGGAAAAGTCATTATTGAGTTACTTCCCTTGAAAGGAGTGTCGTCACTTTCGGTCGAACTCCGCGGATGAATCCAGTTTTACTGCGATTTATTCTTTGTTTGGGTAGGAATAGAGTGTTCTTGCTTCAGTGTATCTATGGCCTGAATTTATGTGTATTGTTTGTCTGGGTAGGACGAGTCTGTCTTATATCTGAATATCTTTGCATGTTTAAGTCGAACTATATGGTCTTTTGTCGTTAGAAAGGTCAAAGGGCTGTTCGGCGGATGTGTCGCTAGAGAGGTGTGATTTGGCTTCGTCCTGATGGGGCTGTGATTTTTGTGTAGCGGCTTGTCGCCGGAAAAAGTGATCTCAGTATTTATGGGGAAAGTGATAGTCGTCTAGACCTATCGTGTATGCTTTACCCCAGTGTTTATTCTTATTGCCTAGGAATGGCAGAATCATATTTCTGATACCAAGGTAACAAAAGATACTTCTTATGAACTCTTGCTAAGCCACCGTTTCTCGATAGACACGATTTGTACGTCTGAGGAAATATTTAACTAGATGAAAACGACATTCATTCCTAGCAGCACTATATCTTGTATGATGAAGTCAATTGTATCATGATAGAATCTACAGAGCAATGAGAACATTTAATGAATGACTAACTTTAATACAGATTCATTATCTGTATCCAAACGTGAGTGACAGCTCACGAGAGAAGCCATCTTGTATCCAAATATTTTGTGACTTTCAAGAAGAGAAAGGGATACCCGGTATTATCGCTTGATGAGTCCAGAGATCACTGCTACACATGAGAACCCAGTACTAGCGGTTCAATACGATTATATGAAAAATATGTGCTGAATATTATTTCAAGGAATCTTCGCTAGACGAGGTTAGGTCTAGAAGCCATCTTGAATGTTGTTTATAATCTGACGTGCTTTGTCAGTAAACTCAGATGATATATATATATGGGCAATACTGAGTGCTTGTCTACTGACAGTCCATTATGCTATTATTCTACATGAGTGCCCATGTATCATTGCAAGACCATTTATCCACTGTACTATGATGTATTATGCCAACCTGTGATTTGTCACTATTCGTGCTGTCGAGTGTGTACGTCCAATTAAACTGTAGCAAAGGTACACAGTTGTTGGTGTCGATGACTTCCAGCCATACGTGAGTGTGAGAAAAAGACCATTTGTCAACACCACGAACTCTTCTTATCATTCGCATATTATACTCACAATCTATGTCTACACACCACTGCGTAGGTCGAGTTGACATTCCATACTCAAACCACAAGCAACACAACAACACAGCATTTAGCTCTGGTGATGTTCTAGTGGGCTTATATTTATCAACTGATGATGATGAGCAAAAGAGAGTTATCAACTAGAGAGAGACTTATCAACTGGTGGACATCATTAATTGAAAAATTAGGTTTTATCAGAGACATTTTGCTTTCCAGGGCTTGGAGTGCTGATTTTGAGTCTGAGAATATAACAATATCCTCAGGTGGAGTGATGCCACTTTCAAAGTCTGAGATTATCCTGCACAGTGCTTTTTCTAGTGCTGTTATTTCTGCATCATAGCTGGAACAAATTTCTCCACAAGGGCCAAAGATGCGAGGGTGGTCTTCTGGGGGCAGGTTGGGGTATTTTATCGCTGCGCCATATCCAGCATTGATGGGAGCTTTAAATGCAGATCCATCTGTGTAGACATGGATGACGTCTTCTGGATATGAGTCTATAGTTTCTAAAGCGATGGTTTTCAGTAGTGGTCCTAGAGTGTTCCTGTCTGCAGAGGGGTCAGAGAGTTCAGTTCTTACTATGGGAGTAGTTACCTGCCAGCAAGGTAGTTCATTATTGACAGTTACCATCGGCTTTCTAACTGCTGGTAGGTGGTGTTTGATGCTAGCTTCTTTTTCATTTTTAAGAAAAGATGTCTTTTGTATTCTGTGTTTTTGGTGCCACTGCTCTAATATTTTCCTATTCTCCTCCTTTATGTCCATTCTCAGATACCTTTTGTATGTTTCCACAGCTGAACGTTCTCTTCTTAGGTTTAAGGGTTCAATATTGGTGTTGATTTCGCATGCATCTGTCAGCGTTGTCTTCATGGCACCACTTATAAACCGTAGAGCGTGATTTTGGACTTTGTCTAGCTTTTGTAGGAGGCTTTTACTTGCAATAGTTTGGAAGGGGAGCGAGTAGTCAATTACTGGGCGCACATATCCAGTATAGAGTTGGCGTAATGAGTGCTGGTCTGCTTCCCACCCACAGGAGGAAAGGTGCTTGATGAGCCTGAGTCTTGTGGATGCTTTCTCAATCAGCTTGTCTATGTGGTGTCTCATGGTAATTCTACCGGTCAAGCTCGACTCCAAGATATCTCTGGGCATTCTTCGTATGCTAGTTTCTCTCCACTCATCCAGACCTCGATGTTGTTCTCATTAACGCTCGTGTTTAGACTGAACAGGCCATACACAGTTTTCTCTACATTGATTTCAAGTTTCCAGAACTGGCAGTCTGCAAAGATGGTTGTCAGGTTTTTGTTCATATTTTTGGTGAATCGTTTGGAGGTATTTCCTTTTGTCTAGATGACAGATGACTAGGTCATCAGCAAATAGTGCTTTTTGGCAAGTGATGACATCTGGGATGCCATTTATAAATATAAGAAACAGTGTACAACTTAGTGCTGATCCCTGAGGCAGTCCTCCCTCCAGGGTCCTTTGTTTTGATGTTGTTCCACTGAATGTTGTTTCGATTGTTCTGTTGATGAAGAAACCTTTTAGCCAGTTGTACATTCGCCCTGATATTCCCATTCTTCGCATTTTGAAGAGGAGGCCTATCCTCCAAACTCGATCATAGGCTTGTATAAGATCAATAAATGTTGCTAGCATTTTCCTCTCGTTTACAGCGGCCTTTAGTTCTGTACTCCAGTAAGGATTAAACTTTCTCCTACATCCTCGTGGAATGGCTTCTTTTGCAGACTGCAGTAGTGCTGTGGTGATTTTGCTATATACCTTGCCTATGTCCAGCGTCATGTCGATGGCCTCGAATCGTTGTCGTACTTGTCTCCTGAAGAAATGCCAGTCTGCCTTTTTGTAGTTCTATAGGGGTGATGTTACGCAATTTCTTTTTATTTCCCTGGTGTTTGTGATCTCAAGGAGGATGGGTCTGTGGTCACTTCCGATGTCGTCGAGCACTCTAACTGAGCAATGTGGGTGCATATCCGCTGTTACTAGGGTCTGCTTTTTGTTCCACTGACGCGGTGGAGCAATGTCGGTGGGGTGTGAGCATTCTGCAGTAGGATGAGCGTGGTAGTGTTAGTGAGTTCTTCTATCGCTATTCCTGTTGGGTTCCTGTCTGTGTAGTCCCACAGAGGTGAATGACCATTCATGTCACCAGCAATGATCATTCTCCTCAAGTCCGTGGTCTGGAAAGGCTTCAGAGCAAAGTGTGTTTTTGGCGGGTTGTAAATGTTAATGATTTTCAATGGCTTTCCACCACTCCAGACTATCACTTCCTGTAGATCTGTTTCGTCATTGGTTTCAAGAGCGGAAACCTCAGCCTGTGTATCTTTCCGGATAAGTGTCACTAATCCTAGACATTTTATACACTTGCACTGGTACACTGTATAGCCTGTGATATGGAAGGAAATGTCTTTTGGTAGCATTGCTTCTTGGATAACTGCAACATGGAGTTCTAGGTCCAGTAGTAGCTTGGTTAGTTCTAGTTTTTGGTTTCGGATTCCTGATATGTTGAATTGGAGGATGCGTAGTGAGTCAGTGTTATATATATTACTGGTAGTATACTTTTCGCTGCCCTCCCCAGGTACCGAAGGGCAGCGCGGGCCTTAATAACCGAGGCGACACCAGAGCTCGTATAGAATCTGTTGTCTTTGAGGCATGTACATGATTTCGGGGGGGGGGAATGGATGCATGTTTTCAGTATCCCCGAAGGGAGGCAGTCCAGTGTACTAGTATCCCAGTATCGTCACGTCCTGCCAGAAGGATAGCATATACATCTGGGTCAGCTAATTCATCATTCTTCAGTCAGCTTTGCCAACCCTTCATCAGTGATGGTATATCTGGCGTTCCCCTCCACCTAGGAGGCTGTCACAGAGGGACAAAGGTGCAATGTTCGCTGGCCTGCATCTCTTTGTCATCCATGGCGATTATTAGATAGGAGACAAACAGTGAAGAATGAGGCAAGAAAGCATTTAACCCATGAAGTGGGGGTGGATTGGTGCAGACCAGGGCTTGTACCACTCGCAGGTGGGTTCTGCATCTACACCTATAGAGTTCCACCAACTCCACAGCCCTATTGTCTGGCCCCTCACCAAGGACCTGTCCGGCTTGGGTGACCCTGCCAGGAGTAAAACTCCCGTCGGCATAGCTCCCGGGTCATTGGGGCACTCAAGCTCTCCAACGAATGGCAAGGTAGGCTTAGGTGTGGAGAGTTATTCTAGTATAGAATGTAAGTATTATACTTAGAATGTACACCATTTCTTTCATCTTCCCCTTTCCCCCCCCCCCCCCCCTGCTGCGGTTAACAAATAGGAATTATGAATCTAGTCTTCACTCCGGCGAGGTCTGAAGTCTTGGCGATCTTGAAATTCACAGTGAGATAAAACTGCCAAATGGTCAGCATATATTCCCCCTCAATGTTGTTGTATCTAATCAGAATGATCCAATCATTTCAAACATGTCGGGTGTGTCACTTTCAAAATATTTCCTACATGGAAAAATGTTGCAAAAGGTCACGTCTCCCATATATGGTAATATGATGTCTTGCATACACTCTCACCAACACATTTGTAGACTCATGTTGTCTAAAATGGAATAAATCAATGATTACTTTTAACCAAAAGACCGGATATGATTATATCACGCTTGAAACTCGCTAGTGGATATCAAAGTCATTTGAGGCTGGCAACCTCAGCGTATAGAATGACGATTCATGAACCACCACTGCACGGGTTGGTGATTGCTTTATTGCTAGTTTCGTAAGGAGAACTAAAAGCATAACGTAGTTCCAGGTTCCTATGGAGCAGGGAGGGAAAGATGAAAGAAATGATGTACATTCTAAGTATAATACTTACATTTTAAAAGCAGTGTAAATGTCCATATAAACATATTCAGGTCAAAATTAATGTAAGTTTTCAAGCTTTAAACCAGTGTAAATGTACATGTGAAATTATTCATTTTAACGTTAATGGAAGTTTCACACCTTTCCGCCAGTGTAAACATAAATGAAAACATATACAATTTAGATTGTGAACATTTTTCAATCAGTGGAGATGTGTATGTAAACAGACTATCTGTATTATTAACCTTTTCATTTAAATATAAAGTAACTGTGAAAGCTATTCTATTTAAATGTAAAGAAAGTGTTATCCCGAGGGATTAAATTTAATTCTCATCGTGGGTAAATTTTGAGTTAATGAGATGGTGGTATGGGAAGATAGGAACCCCTAACTATTATTTGGAAAACTCCATACTCAGAAGAGCGTGTCGTTCTATTCTTTTACCATAGTTATTGATGGTACCAGCAGAAAGTACTATTCCTGGAACAAGAAGGGAGCATTGGCTTAAGCTTTAAGACGACGGACCCACGTGGCAGACTCTCTTTGACATTTCTGGGAAAAGCGCTACACCCGACAACCTTGATCACGGACGAGCATGAGCAGTGTGAAAAGAACATACCCATTAGAAGAAACAGAACCACCATTGGCAGCTAAGTTCAAATCTATGCTGCCACTTGAACTTCTTATACAATTTCACAATCCATAACGACTGTGATGATAACACTAAAGTTATTCAGTTTAAATGTAAAGGAAGTTTTATTCCAAGGGATTAAATTTAATTCTCATCGAGGGTAAATTCTGACATGGGATCCTGGTATGGGAAGATAGGAATCCATAACTTTGGGTTGGAAAACGGCATACTCAGAAGAGCGTTTCGTTTCTATTACCAGTTATTAGTGGTACCAGCAGAAAGTACTATCTCTGGAACCAAGTGAAGGTAGAAATGGACTGACTTTGAGAGACGCCATCATAAGAGGGTCTTATAGACAGATGCAGAACCAACTTAGCCATCACTCCCTGGATGTTCTGGGAACGTGCGGCGCCTGAACTTTGACCAGAGACGAGCGAGAGCAGAGTGGAAAGGAACTGACCCAACGGGAGTAGAAACTACCATTGGCAGCTAAGTGAAATTATCCGCTGCGAAAAGTGACCTCCTTTATCCGCTGCGAAAAGTGACCTCCTTTACTAAGATAAATCCCATCCAAGTGATGAAACCGTTTCCATAACTATTCAAATTATTTTCCGACTGTTAAAACTTAAAGTGATTATTAAATTTTTGTATTTGTAATGTTAAAATTTATTTTCGATTCAATCCTTTTAAATGTACTACATGTTTGTCTCAGTCAAAGTTACTAAACACACACTCTAAACAGAGCTATGTATATTATAAGAATAAATTCCACTGATTAACTGAGCGGTGGTGGCTTAACGAGCTAGAATAAACCATTTCAAAATTCTTCATAAAAGTGTCGGCAGATTATAGGATTAACGTGCTTAGCGACAGCCAGCATTGTTTTCGCTTATCTGAATATCTTGTGAAGACTCCCATGTAATAGAAGCTTTACTATTCTTCCATCTACATTTCTGCCAAGAGTAATCTTGTGTAAAGATAAACTCCATTGAAGCCTATAATAGATACTCTTGAGTTTTGGCCACTTTTTTGGCCACAAAAGCAGGGAAGGCAATACCGTCACAATAACCACTCTGTCAATCGGACGTTTAGCAATGAATATACTGTAATTCTACCAACAGAAATGAAAAAAAAAAAGTTCACACAGCAGCAACGATGAACTGTACTTATATCATAGGAAATTGTTAAAGAAAAATCACACTTACGGTTTCAGTAATGAGAAATTATTACATTTACCGACAATTATTTCGTTTACCTTATAGTTGTAATAGAATTTCATGTGTAAGCCATGTCATAACCCATTGATCTAGTCATTCTACTACACATAATAACATATATTAAGAAGCACGTTATAATACAAAGTTTTTATTATCTGCTGTCAAGTATAAACAACATTAAATTAGCACAGCCCTGGATTTCAGTTAGTCAAGGGATGCAAACGTTTCCCCTAGCTGAACTCTCAGGGATTAATGTGTTTGATCACTAAAGATCTTTTATATTTGGAGAAGTGCCCTAATATAACCGACTAGGTTGAACGGGACGCGCCTCGCCAAAACCAGGCAAAACTTTATTTAAAATTTTTAAAAAAATCTCAATATATTCAAAGTGCTACAATGTCAAGGGATGTCACGGTTGTAATCACTTTTGATTACAACGAATTTGCTCGATAGTCTCCCTTTGTTGTTAGGGGACATAAAAAGAAACTAAATAATATTGTCACAGTATAGATATTCGCCGAAATTCATAACAGGTAGAGTGAACGCGTTCGTTCTCGAGGAACCGATTGCCGATTTAATCGTCTGCAATGTACGGGGAGTTCATAAAGCCAAGGGTGTGACTGTAGCAGATGCTCAGCATCACCAAACTCCTAAAGGGGGTGACCAAAAGGTACATAGCAGACGCGATTCGCGGCAAGTGCCAAATGACCAGAGTAGGAGCAAGAGGTACTTATACGAGGGCCCGAACGCTAATAATCGCACAGTTTGGGTGCGTAACGTTCCCCGCAATACTAGTTGGCACACACTCAGAAGAGTGTTTGATGAGGTCGCGCCGGTTAGGTTTGTGGAGGTAGTGTCGTTGCGCGACAACACCAAAATGGCACGGGTGACTTTTGCGAATAGTTGGGGTGCGCGTAAGGCAGTCAGGCAGAAGCATATGTCCTTGCTTCAGAACCATCTGCTGATAGTCCAGCAGTAGTAGAGTTAGGTTTCGGGTTCGCGTTTAGTAAGACGTTTCGGTTGATGCGAACCGAACCTGAGCTGCTCTGATCCACGCCCCCAGTTCGAAATTGATATGAATATGTGTATTTTGTAAACTTGTACAGGGTATGAAATGCTGTGCAAGGCATATTTATGTTGTTTTAGGCTAGGTCATGTTTTGTAGTAATGTGGCATGATGCCAGGAGGCACGCTGTAGGCAGGTGCGCTGTGGGCAGGTATGCTGTAGGCAGGTGCGCTGTAGGCAGGCACGCTGTAGGCAGGTGCGCTGTGGGCAGGCATGCTGTAGGCAGGTGCGCTGTAGGCAGGCATGCTGTACGCAGGTGCGCTGTGAGCAGGCACACTGTAGGCAGGTACACTGTAGGCAGGCATACTGTAGGCAGGTGCACTGTAGGTAGGTCTGGCGTGCATTTATCAGAGACCTATGGAATATGATGGTACCTTGTACCTACAGTTATTCATGATGTTATGTACTTGGTGTGATGGACAATTAGTTATATAATATTTTCATGGCTACCAGTACTTGGTGTGGAGTGGTACGTGTTTTCTTGTATTTAGTCTAATGAGTGAGAAGGCATGTGTGACAATAGTATTGGACAACTCTGGCATTCTCTATCTACATGAGGAGGTGCCATCTCGGCATTTTGTTCGTCCATACTCCGAAGGGGGTTGGGCGAGTCTCCTCCGGTGGAAGAAAACTTAGTTTTCTTTCTTAAAGGGGGGGGGAGCGGGGATGGGGAAGGGGGTGGATGCCACAGTATAGACATTCGCCGAAATGTTGCGTTGGTCACGTTAGAAAGTGGCTACGCTTTTAGAATAGAGAAAAACCCGTGTGGTCAGTTTGGCCAAAGCGGAAGACGACACGAAACTTTTGGCGCAAATCATTCTACGAGATGTCTGCCGTCCTGTTCGGACGTTTGTTGCCTTTGTCAGCAGTTTTTTCTGGGGATTATATGAATGCCAGTTTTGCTCATTGCTTGCCGATTGTTTTTCAGATGTTCAGGATTATTGATAGATTACTAGATTGGTGAAGTGATTTTGCCTAGTAGTTTTTTCCTGGATATTATTTACGTAGAATCTTGCAATTATGTATTGCTTTACTTTGGTACTGGACTCCGCCTGTGAGCGATAGTCAGTGTGTAGTTGCTGGTTAGATTATGTCGGTAACTATTTTTGCTATTATATTGAGCTACAGTGTTTAGCAGGTTATTTGGGCATTCTTCATTGCATTGTGTACTGCTTTTTCATGCGTATTGATAGCCGTGGCTTTGTGTGTGTACAGTGTTCATTAAAAGGGGCAGTACCTGTTCCAAGTGTTATTGGTTATTTTATGTCAGCTATTGTGTGCTGTGGTCAACGAGCCAGAAGATATAGATTGCCATGTGTTAAATCCACAGTACAGATAGGGTTAGATCCAACAGCATCAATAGATTGTTGTTCTGACAAATATAATAGGCTCAATTGTTCATCGCTCGTCGATTACGTAGTGATTGCAAATCTTTAATTATTTATAAATATATTTGTACATTTTAAATCTGAATAAATTGAGTTATATGCAACAAAGATCATAATAAAGGGAATTAACTGGTATTTTGTTACTTAAATTCAGATGTATATTAACATACATTTCAGCGTAGAACCCGGCATGTTACCACAAGACTCTATATCTTGCATTTATTTATGGTGTGTAGTGTATCGTCATTTTAGCAACCATTTCAGATGGCCGATATTTAGGAGACATTATCATGGATTTTTGTGACCTAGTTTTAGTCTTTCATATTAAAACTTTCCTCTCTCCTCCCTGATAACAGCCTAAGAGGATCCTCTATATACGCCTAACACGTTGTATTTACTAAAATTGCTCTGTAAATGTGTCCTGACCTTGGCCTTTCGCGCAAGATTCTACATCTAGTAGATCGTTGACAGCCCTGTTGATTTAAGAGTAACGGTTTTTATGGGACTTGGACGACTCAGGATCCTTTGTCGTTGTTAACTTGAAACAAACAAAACAAAAATGACCGCTAAAATACCAATACAAGCAGAAAGTCGTAAATAGTAGCAGTAGAAACATCTTTAACATTATTCGAAGCCAATTTTAATCTGGCTTCATTCATCAGGAGAATTTGAACACGTATACCACATGGGTGCAAGTATAAATATGTACGTGAAGGAGTGTGGTTATACGTGTCTTTGTTACCTATTTTTGACAATGTTTCAATGCACACGTCTTTGTGGATCTCCTCGGAATGTGAATAAAGTTGTTATTAAAAAATTCAGATTTAAATATATTGTGTTTCTGGAAATAACAAGTATAACTTGTTAGGCAAATATCAAGTTACAATTATTGCCTCTTGGTTTGGCTGCTTGTATGTGTATCCAATAAATACAAGTGAGGATGTATTCATGTAGAAAGAGAGTAACTTGTCAATCAGCCTGTATATTATATTCCCTAAATATAAGTAAATATTAGACAAACATAAAGGTATGTTTTCAGGCACTAGCAAGAAATAAAGAAGTAGAAAACTAGACAACAGAAAAACAACAGACGTGAGTGGCTTACCCAGGACTCGAACCCAGTAGATTTCCCTTATTTTCCTTAGCCAATTTCCCTTCCTTATGTGTTATAAATATTATATTCCCTCGCGGTCCGGGCTATATTACCTGCAAGTGAGTCTTCTGCAGAATGGGAGAAGATCGGCTACCACCACAAATATTGGAAACTAAGAGCCAGGGACACAGACCTCCACGGTGACCCACAGTTCGCTGGGACAATAATCTCTAATTGATCAAGTTCTATAATGGAACTAGACAGGAGGAAGACAGCCGACACGATCGTATGGCACGTTCTCTGGTAAACCTCTACACACCAGGATAAAAAAGGTTAAGTAATTAAGAGTATCTTCTTTTCTGCGGCTTAGAGACCAACGGCCTATCTATGAAGAGATCAATCAATACCCTTTAGCTCCCCGAGGAGCATAGGCCTTCAACAAACACATGCCACGTCCCCCTGTCCTGTGCCATCCGCTCAAGTTCTGTCCATGTCTTCCTCATCATTTTCACCTCGGTATCCAGTTCTCTTCTCCATTTGTTTTTTGGTCTACCTCTGCATCTCGTTCCCTGTTCATTCCAGAACAAGGACTGCCTTGTAATGATATCATAAGGTTTCCTCAATGTGTGTCCTATCCATCGCCAGCGTCTTCTTCTCAACTCTTGTTCCAATGGCACTTGTCTGGTTCTTGTCATCAAATTCCACAGTTGTGACTTTGTCATACCATTTCAGTCCTTCTATTCTACGCAAGCACCCGTTTATAAAAGTATGAAGCTTTTTGGTTGTTGTTTTTCTTGCTCTCCATATCTCAGAGCCATACAATAGGACTGAGTTGAAGATTCTTTTTCTCGTGTTGGACTTGATTTATTTTGTTCTCTATATGTTTTCCAATACAACGAAAGATCCTCTTGCTTTTTCTATTCTTATTTTGATATCATTGTCTGTCCTTCTAAAGCTGTCTATATTACTGCCAAGATACAGTATGTGTACGAGTCTACATTTTTTAGTGGTGTTTCTTCAAATTCAACCTTGTTATCATTTCTTGCATTTATTCTCATAATCTTTGTCTTTTCCCTGTGTATTTGCAGGTCCACTTGTTTCATTTTCTCTTGCATCTGATTATGGTTATGGGACAAAAGAGCCTTCTGCAGAATCCAGATCATCAAGCTGTTTAGTCAGATTCCACTGGATTCCATTTCTGTTGTGTGATGTCGATGTTTTCATGACCCAATCTATTGATAGTAAGAAAAAAAATGGAGACAAGAGGCATCCCTGTCTCTCTTCCGTTCCTATCCTAAACGGTGCTGTAAGTTGTCCTTCATGAAGAACTCTGCATGTCATGTCTTCATAGGTCGTCCTTATTAAGTTAATGATCTTCATGGGAACTCCATAATGCCTCATCAATTTCTAAAATGATTCTCTGTCTACACTGTCAAATGCCTTTTCATAGTCCACGAATCCGATGTATAGTGGTGAATTCCATTCCAGACTTTATTCAACTATTATTCTCAAAGTGGCTATCTGATCTGTAGGGAATCTGTTTTGTCGAAAACCTGCTTGTTCATCTATCCGTTGCCACGTCTATGGACTCTTTTAATCTCTCAAGGATGATTCTGTTTAATACTTTTCCTGGCACTGAAAGTAATATTATTCCTCTTTTATTTGTGCACTCTTGTAAATTTCTTTTCTTAGGCAACTTGACTAGATATCCTTTCTTCCATTCTGCTGGTATTTCTTCTCTCTCCCAGACTTTGCCAAGTCAACTATGACGAAATAACGCCTATTAAATACAAGGCACACGTTTAAAAAAAACATAAAAGTCTTATTTGAAGCAGAATATCAAGATATTAATATCATATTCAACACTGGAGATAATTATGGGCTTTTTACACAACTGACAGGAAAGGTATACCTGACAAATACAAACAGCTGAGGGGTACCACTTCAATGGTGCATTCTCATAGTCAGTTATGACTGAAGGGCACTAGTGTATTGATATATATATATATTATATATATATATATATATATATATATATATATATATATATATATATATATATATATATATATATATATATATATATATATATATATTGTTGTGTTTGTGTCGTTGTATACACTAGTAAGTGTTACATTAACCCTTGTATACACTAGTAAGTGTTACATTAACCCAATGGGCAGAATTTTAAACGCTATGCAGCTCAAACAAAATCCGACCGTTTACTTATTTTATTTTCCCCTTTTCTCGACGGAGCCGCGGTAGTTCAGTGGTTAGTGCATTGGCTTCCTAGCTCTGTGGTCCATGGTTCGATCCCCAGTTGAGGTGGGATTTTTGTTTACCGCAAACGGCCGGGGTCGACCCAGCCTCATTAATTGGGTACCAGAGCAATTATAGGAATGTTAAGGCGGCCGGCGTGATGATGACCACATCACCCCTAGTGTGCCAATGGTCAAGTAAATTGGAGCAAACACCATATTCCCTGTGGTGGGTTTTGATGTTAAAAGAAAAGTAGTCAGAATGTGTCTACAGAGTGAGGTCAGCTATGCAAGTCCCTGATTCTAATAGTTGAAGTTGATGTTATCAGGGTACCTGACTGCTACCACCCTACGATCTCACTCCGCGATTTATTTTGGGTAACTAGTGTTTGTAATGTTAATTTATATGGCAGGTGTCTAGGGTAATGGAAATGTTGTGATAATTGCGTTAAACAAATACACATGTAAATTACTAAAATTAATTAAACACGACTGGGTTTAAAGTTAGGATATATGTGTATATATAATTTAATTTCCTGTCCCTCAAATTTTTTAGGACAGGAATGTTTAACTTAAAATGAAAATATGGTTTGATCAAATTAAATACACAAGCAGGACATCTGTCCAATATATTTTAATATGATAAAGTTTCTAAACTGTTATTCCCTGGTGGAAAAACCCCTGCTATACGAAGAGTCAATATTGGGGAAAAACTGGTTTTTTACATCACTTCACATACTGTTTCTGAATAGGGTGGAGATTAAATTCATTTGAGTCTGCATAAGCCCGCTAGATATAGGCTTATCTTTTAGTCCGCGTAGACCCTGGATGACTGGTTTGAGAAGATGCACATGATCCACTGTCGTATATTCTGGAATCTGCTAATACTTGTATGCTTTAATAAAGAAACAAACGATAAGTTGCCTCAACTGCTGCAGCTCCGACTTCTGACCAACTTGAAACTGGGCGATGTAACCCTGAAACAAGATGTACAGGTCTTCCTAAGTCCCTAGTTAATGGTCGCCACCACTACCAATTTAACATCATTAAACAAGTATGTTGATCAGTTAAAAGAGCTAACTAAATTAGCTACAGTTTTTAACTTTATTCTGGCTTCTTCATAAATAGTGGGTATCTTCTTTTCCACATAGTCTCAACGCCCCTGTCAATATACATCATCTTCTTCAGCTGAAATACAATCTTGTCTTTTCTTCAAAGTTTAATATACCATTAGGCCTGCCAGTGACTTCCTGGTCTTACAGTCAAAATATGTATGACTATATTCAATTCAAATTTAGTTTGATTTGCTTCCTAAGACCTGCCTCTGCTCCATAGTATGTCGCAATCTCCCACAAAGGCAAAATGTCGCACACACACAATGTTATGGCGCCTTATCTGGGTTTGCCTCTACATCAATAATGAATTAAAAAGGTTATTCATCTTACCGCAATCAATGAAATAATCACACACTTTGTTAAGGTTTAACAGGCTGTCAATGGTCAGCTTTAGACAGCCGCTACTTCAGACGCAAAGGCAATTTGCTTATTAACTTGCTCTGAACCTTCCGTGTATGAAAATCTCTCTCAAGTGGTACCCTGCCTAGAGACGCGGTAGTTTTATTTCCTCTATGTCTATTCTAACATTAACCAATCAGTTTAAACTACAACGATTTGAAATTTATTTTTGAAAATCCCAACCTTTATTTACACTTTTCAAATAAGTTCGTCAGTCGCTTTAGGAGGGGCAAAACGTCACAGTTATACCTCTTCCTTACTCCCACTAGTGTCTACCAAAAATGTGGCAAGTCAATGTGACTTGTTTCCAAGCAACGCCTTGAAAAATGTTACTTTTAAATAGGGCTGCGATGTCAGTGTGCTCGTCTGTATGTTTTGTCAACTTTATTTTATGCGATAACTCAGTCACTTTTGAAGCAATCAAAAAGATGAAAAGTGCTTATTAATCAGGCTAATGTCCCTTATCTACCCAGCATATTTTCATCTACGCCTTTATCTTAGTTTTCATCTTTGTACTTTTCTCTTTATTTATTATCATGGGCTCTTTTCACTGTGCTAACATATTAGGGAAAGAAAGATTCTAAGTCCTGATAAGTTATTATCTGGTCTTATATTAAACAACAGTACTGCGATTTTTTTTTCTTTTTAAAATCCACCATCGTTTTCCCTTCTCTCTAAGCACGCGATAGTCGTCTGTCAAGCTTCCGTCGGAAGAAAAAAAGTGAGATGGTGCGGGCGGGTTAAGATTTTTCAAATACTCCGTTGCTGGGGTACTTAGATACAATACAAGTGGCGTAGTTATTTATAAATTTTGGACAGTAGTATTTTTCTTTCTCTTTTACTCTTTCACTCCTATACTCCACCACTCTTATAACAATAAACGATGTTTCTTGCCGCTTGCCAAGTCATTCTAACGTTACTTTTAAAAATGTTGGCGGAGCTACCAAAAAGCATGTACTTTAGGGAAGTGGGGTATCATTAGCAAATCGTCAATACTTTCAAATCCAGCGCGGTTCGCTGACAAAAAGTGGTGGCGTTGCCCTATTCAAATATTGTCCAATTTAAAAATGGCCATAGTAGTAGAATCTATAGAATAATATCTTATACATAATTTGAGGAGGGGAGTTCAAACTGACTTTATCACATTCCCAATATGCCTCAATGTGCGTGTAACGGATCCTTTTCCTTTCCTTTCCTACACTTGACCATCTTAAATAGACCCATCAATTGTTTCCTGTGATCTATATTGCGCTTAAACTGCCGATAATGAAGAAATAAAGAAATGTAACTGTCACTGAGGGAAGTGTATATGCAGAACCAACACAAAGTTTTATTTTACTATTATATGATTTAGTTTTCGCCATCAGCTTACATGTTTACAATGAAAATCGTTGTAACTAACACACGTGCACTATATGCCAAACATAGCAGGCGTCATCATGTTCAGTTGTACTTCATACAACCAAAGTCGGCCGCAATGGATCTTCAGTTTCTTCATTTTTTTTTTTTTTAATAAAGTTTTGCCTCGTTTTGGTGAGGCGCGTCCCGTTCAACCTAGTCGGTTATATTAGGGCGCATGTCCAAATATAAAAGACCCTTAGGTCTGAGGTATAGTTTCTTCTGTCTTGCGTCTTGATGGTACATTCTGATAGACTCTTTCTGTCTTGCGTCTTGATGGTACATTCTGATAGACTCTTTCTGTCTGGCGTCTTGATGGTACATTCTGATAGACTCTTTCTGTCTGGCGTCTTGATGGTACATTCTGATAGACTCTTTCTGTCTGGCGTCTTGATGGTACATTCTGATAGACTCTTTCTGTCTGGCGTCTTGATGGTACATTCTGATAGACTCTTTCTGTCTGGCGTCTTGATGGTACATTCTGATAGACTCTTTCTGTCTGGCGTCTTGATGGTACATTCTGATAGACTCTTTCTGTCTGGCGTCTTGATGGTACATTCTGATAGACTCTTTCTGTCTGGCGTCTTGATGGTACATTCTGATAGACTCTTTCTGTCTGGCGCCTTGATGGTACATTCTGATAGACTCTTTCTGTCTGGCGTCTTGATGGTACATTCTGATAGACTCTTTCTGTCTGGCGTCTTGATGGTACATTCTGATAGACTCTTTCTGTCTGGCGTCTTGATGGTACATTCTGATAGACTCTTTCTGTCTGGCGTCTTGATGGTACATTCTGATAGACTCTTTCTGTCTGGCGTCTTGATGGTACATTCTGATAGACTCTTTCTGTCTGGCGTCTTGATGGTACATTCTGATAGACTCTTTCTGTCTGGCGTCTTGATGGTACATTCTGATAGACTCTTTCTGTCTGGCGTCTTGATGGTACATTCTGATAGACTCTTTCTGTCTGGCGTCTTGATGGTACATTCTGATAGACTCTTTCTGTCTGGCGTCTTCATGGTACATTCTGATAGACTCTTTCTGTCTGGCGTCTTGATGGTACATTCTGATAGACTCTTTCTGTCTGGCGTCTTGATGGTACATTCTGATAGACTCTTTCTGTCTGGCGTCTTGATGGTACATTCTGATAGACTCTTTCTGTCTGGCGTCTTGATGGTACATTCTGATAGACTCTTTCTGTCTGGCGTCTTGATGGTACATTCTGATAGACTCTTTCTGTCTGGCGTCTTGATGGTACATTCTGATAGACTCTTTCTGTCTGGCGTCTTGATGGTACATTCTGATAGACTCTTTCTGTCTGGCGTCTTGATGGTACATTCTGATAGACTCTTTCTGTCTGGCGTCTTGATGGTACATTCTGATAGACTCTTTCTGTCTGGCGTCTTGATGGTACATTCTGACAGACTCTTTCTGTCTGGCGTCTTGATGGTACATTCTGATAGACTCTTTCTGTCTGGCATCTTGATGGTACATTCTGATAGACTCTTTCTGTCTGGCGTCTTGATGGTACATCCTGATAGACTCTTTCTGTCTGGCGTCTTGATGGTACATTCTGATAGACTCATTCTGTCTGGCGTCTTGATGGTACATTCTGATAGACTCTTTTTGTCTGGCGTCTTGATGGTACATTCTGATAGACTCTTTCTGTCTGGCGTCTTGATGGTACATTCTGATAGACTCTTTCTGTCTGGCGTCTTGATGGTACATTCTGATAGACTCTTTCTGTCTGGCGTCTTGATGGTACATTCTGATAGACTCTTTCTTCTGGCGTCTTGATGGTACATTCTGATAGACTCTTTCTGTCTGGCGTCTTGATGGTACATTCTGATAGACTCTTTCTATCTGGCGTCTTGATGGTACATTCTGATAGACTCTTTCTGTCTGGCGTCTTGATGGTACATTCTGATAGACTCTTTCTGTCTGGCGTCTTGATGGTACATTCTGATAGACTCTTTCTGTCTGGCGTCTTGATGGTACATTCTGATAGACTCATTCTGTCTTGTGTCTTGATGGTACATTCTGATAGACTCTTTCTGTCTTGCGTCTTGATGGTACATTCTGATAGACTCTTTCTGTCTTGCGTCTTGATGGTACATTTTGATAGACTCTTTCTGTCTTGCGTCTTGATGGTACATTCTGATAGACTCTTTCTGTCTTGCGTCTTGATGGTACATTCTGATAGACTCTTTCTGTCTTCCGTCTTGATGGTACATTCTGATAGACTCTTTCTGTCTGGCGTCTTGATGGTACATTCTGATAGACTCTTTCTGTCTGGCGTCTTGATGGTACATTCTGATAGACTCTTTCTGTCTGGCGTCTTGATGGTACATTGAGATAGACTCTTCCTGTCTGGCCGTCTTGATGGTACATTCTGATAGACTCTTCCTGTCTGGCGTCTTGATGGTACATTCTGATAGACTCTTTCTGTCTGGCGTCTTGATGGTACTCAGATTGGGTAAAAAATGCTCGCAAAACAAGCAGAAGACAAAATAACACGCCGAAACGAACCTCAGAGGCGATCTATTCAGGGGGTGGGGGGGGGGCGCATTCCCATAGTCAGTTACGTCTGAAGGGGCTACTTATAGCTCTGTCTCCCTCTTGCATGTTAGCCTTCACTCTTCCACCCATTAAAGCCTTCACTCTTCCATACATTAAAGCCTTCACTCTTCCATACATTAAAGCCTTCAGCAGTGTGTGTTTTTTTTAAACCGCAAGAAGTATTTAATAGAATGAAATATATTAACTGTCTAACGTTGACCTCTTTCATTAACTGTTATCATTAACGTTGGCTTATTGTTCTGCTTTGCTAATTATCATAGTTTTAGTTTTCTCAGTGTAAATGTCTAATCTATATTCATGACTTCTGCTGCTGTTTACTTGCTTTGCTAGTTCTTGTGATGACTTTTGATTTTCCGCAAACAAAATTGTATCACCTGCTGTCTTAGCAGAAGTAAGAAATATATACATTGTTAATGCCAAACTAAAACACATCAACGTAGAATTATCTTGACAGGGCTTGCAACGATGATTGAAGATGATTAGGCATAGATGATGAAATAATAATTCAACAATTCAAAACGTGACGTATCAGTTTATCACAAATTTTATCCATATAAAAATAGTTACTACGAGAAAACAACTGGCAAATATATTATTAATCTATACGGAAATTTAACTATCAATGACAAAGCCTAGACAACAATGAAATAAGAAGATATATTAGAACTGGGATAACGGATAAAAGTAGCTAATAACTCATGAACACCAACAGTGGGAAGCGAAGAAATAAGAGACAAAATTATACAAATATCAGTGATAGGATTCATTGATATTTAAAAAAAGTTGAATGCACATCACGTGACAGTGAGTCTCGATCAAGCGCCTGCGAGTCCCATAGAATAAAATTGAAGATACCAGGAGTGGAGACCGGAATATAAAAATATATTATTTTACAAAATATTGGGGGAGTAGGTGATTACAGGCATCTTTAAAAAGAGAAAAAAAAATACAAAAGAAACATTTCAGCATATTTGAAATGTCAATTAATGACTCCTACCCATTACGCGTCGCGACAGAAACAACGCATCATAGAATAGAAACAAGAGAAGGAGGAATTTTGTACGACAAAAATTAATATCTTTTAATATCATTAAAACTGAATGAAAAAAAATTTATAACCAGACAGGTTAATGGAAATCATGACAGCGTTGACTTCTACATAAACATGTGATTAACTAGACTATAATTTTCCGACATATAATTGATTAGACGCTAACCTCGTTTTCTTAGGTGACACTTAATTGTTATACGTCGTTAATCAGACTCAACAAAATATTGAACGGATGTGCATTATTTCAACCAGCAGAGTCTAGCGGTAAAACATCGTATTTGGAAATTTTTTTAATAATACTAGTGCGGTGCTGTAATTTTTATATGGCAGTGTTAAATATGTGTCGTCGCTCAGAAATTGATGGTTATTTATTGTTTAAGATAATAGTTAGAAGCAAATAATATTCGACGGTTTGGAATGTGACAGTCTATATTAGAATGACACTTATTTGTAGAACTAAATTTTCAATGTGAGATAATAACAGCGTTGAATATTACCGCATTATTTTATATGCCACGGATTATTTTAAAAAATAATAATCTATGTTCATGAATGACATTAGGCCATTATGTAAGGAACCATTACCTTCAGTTTAATTCTATAAGGCTAAGTATTAACATTGCTTTCCCTGGCACTGCTATAATGCGTCTCTTTTGCTAGCTATGCAGTGTTGAATATTAGCTTTCAATTAAAAAAAAAGTTTAGAGAACGCTGTTCAGTAATGTTAACTCTCCTGCGAGTAGCAATCCATTGAATATTGGAAAATTTTCTTTCTCCATTGACATTGGACCGAGCCCTACGACTAATTTTGATACAAATTATTAGATCTGAGGCTATTAACAGCACACTGCATACTCTCATAGGTGTTGCTTTTGTAAATATAAAATATAATAAGAGTTTATAGATATTCGAGATTAGAATTGTCAAATGCACGACTTTAGAAGAATATCGGCTTAGTTGTCCAGCTTTTGATAACAGATGGATGAAACGAAATATTTTCTATTTTAATTGAATTAGTGAATGCGTGTTTATGTTTTTTAATGAGCACTTGATTCTAAGTTTGTAGGTTTGATTACGCTACGGGCAGTTGTCAGTCAGGATTGTTTCTGTTTCGTTTTCGTATGTTGTATTAGAATCTATATCTATAAATTCGGCACTAAGGTACTTGCATATTTTATAATACTATTTTACGGACTCAGGTCTGTCGAGGAATAGCAAATCTATCATATCTAGTTAAATAACAATATCACATCGCGAAGGTGTGGTGAGAAATTAGTTAATTTTGAAAGAGGTGGGCAACATACACAATGTCTGAGTTGTACTTTTGGTTGTGGAAGATAATTATTACAAAACTGGCTTCAGCTCAACTTCTCTATCTCGTCACCAGATACAACCACTTCTTCGACCTGGAAAATGCTCACACATATTTAGGAGCCAGATGTAATCGTAGAGTTCAAAGTCATTGTGACATGGGAGTTGTGCAAGCGAGTGTTTACGTGTTAAAGTTAAAAATGAGTTATAACTTTGACAGTCCTTTTTTTGAAAGCTCCAGACTAAGAGAAATGAAAGGAAGGAACAGGTGTTAGGGACTATCTGTATTACGTTTCAAATTGCTCGAATAGGAAGACACAATTTCCCCGAACATTCTATTGAACTGAGTAAACGTGAATGACTAGTTATCATTAGTCATCTATTAAAAATAAATAAAAATATATACATTTCTAAACGGATACAACGACCCACTGATTAATAATACATGTTCATCCATTTGTATACGTTGCTGTAAAATGTATGGCAGTTTTATTATCTGCTTTTTAATGCATTTGAAAACAATAATTAAAGTGATCCCTAAAAGATTTGTTGCTCTCTTTACTTATTTTATCATTTTAAATCATAAATGTATATTATCTTTTCAGACTCGTTGTCACCTCCGCCGAGTTTAAGTTTAAACATCTAATGTAAAGCTCACATGAAAGTTGTTCGCTGCTAGAGCGGTGTTAAAAGCAGATAACTTGCTGACCTAGTTATTTGAAGAGACACCTTGATTAAATTGGCACATCATGATTCAAGATCCGACACCCAACCCTCAAAATATTATATACAAAATCTATATTCTGCATTTCATTATTACCCTACTTTTAAGCCCCTTAATATAATGGAATTATTTTCAATTTATTTCACACTGTTTTTGTTGCTATATAAATTCGGTGCCAAAGATTTAAAACGCGACAGATATACAAAGATGAGGTTACCTTAAATAAAAGTGGTTATTAAAGGGGACACACGAAGATTGAAATTGAAGACAGACACAAAAATAATTTAAATAAAAACCTTGGTACGATTCAGAAGGGATGGCAAACATCTGCAAGGTGTGGTGTTAATTCGCTGGAGGCATATGCTCTAGATGTAATGAATGAATAAAGGGTATAATAAAGCTAATAGACAACAAACTCGCCATATAGAGTTTTCTTAATAAAAGGCTTTTAACCAACAAAGAAACAATCATAACACATTTTCTACAGCATATGGAAATGACACGCATTGTACAATTAAAAATTAAATTTAACACCCATTTTTAACACGCTTCTCATGGTGCATTGTTCAGTGTTTTAGAAATTAAAACTTTTATCGGGAAATAAGGAAACAGCGCAGTTTCACTGTGATTTGAGTGACACTTCAGTACCCATACAGACGTCAATTATCTACTTTGTTCTGATGTCACAGATCTTTTCACAAGTAACTCTTCAAATAATGGCACATATGTTTAATAATTTTTCATCACAGAAGAGCAACCCAATACCTCTTCATGTGTTTCTTTTTACACTTTTACATTCAATTTAGATAGAGACCGAATTGTTTTTTTTTAAGTACGACACAATCATCACAGGCAGTAATTAAAGAAGACAGGTCGGACTCTACGCATCAGTTACGACCAAACGATAACAGCCTTCCTGTCATCATGAGATGTCACCAGTTTACTGCGATCTTAGTTTTTGCCATGACAATTAAAAAAGCACAAGACAATCGTTTGATCATGTAGGGGATCAAATCTAAGTAGTCTATGCTTATGGTAAACGTTAGGAACCCAGGCAATATAAAATATATATTTAGCACACAGGCAATACAACCAAACACAATTAATAATTATCGACCAGTCAAAAACTAAAATGGTGTGGTTATAGCATAGTTACGTAATTATCAACTGGCGCGATATTTGCATATTCAACTTATCAGTTTTCCCTGTGTGCTGCAGGTACTGCAAGTGTCAGGTGTTGGCCTTAATTCTTCTCTCGTCATTATTTTGATGGGTACACGTGCTTGTGTTTACACAATTAACATGTTCATTTAATATTGCAGCTCTTGAAGCACGTATTTGATATATCGACCTTTCATCATACCAGAAGCCGCGTAAGCACTACCAGATTTATACGAGATGGATACAGCTATTATGTCGACAAAGGAAAATATTTATGTCTACACACTTGATGTTCTCAGCCCAACTATTCGTGTATTTGAACAATTAGTAATAATTTACAACTGGTTTGTCTACACGGTAGTGTGTCAGCTAATCGTATTTTTTGGTATCGGGACAAACATCATCAACATTATTTGCTTTGTCAAGCAAGGCTTCAAGGATCCAATCAACGTCAGTCTTTTAGGTACAGTAAAAGTTTCTACCAAGTGTAACAGAAACTTGTTTTAAAATATGCATATAAGTATAGTTGATATAAGTATAGTTGATGTAAGTATAGTTGATATAAGTATAGTTGATATAAGTATAGTTGATATAAGTATAGTTCTATTGTACAACATCATACTAGAAAGAGTAAATGTAGTCCTATAGCAGATATTGCCGTAGAGACGTGAAGTGTTAGAGATGACACCAAACTAGGTCCTGGTACTTTATGAGTTTGGCTGCCTCATGTACAACCTCATATTAGTAGCCTTGGAAGCCATGCCCCAGGGTGCATTAGTCCTCTCTTTTCTTTGTCTCTTTAGAGACTCCCACCTCTAATTATAAAGGTATGGGTTCAGTTCCCTGTACAGGGAATACATTTGATGGATTTTTTTTTTTCTCAGAACCAGTGGGTTCTAATGATGTCATACTTTCACATGATCTCATGGGCAGTGAGATCTGATGCCAGCCTTCTTGGACAATGGTTAAGAAAATAGAAGGTCCCGTGTGTAAGTTACGCACGTTGAAGTTCCCTAGCAGTTGGAAATCCTACAGTGTAAGCCATTCGGCCAGTGCCTTTGCAAAATTAAAAAAAATTAGGAAAATCTACACACCAACAAATATTTTTAAAATGTAAACACAACATTGGAAATCTCGCCGGTGCTACGGAGTTCGTGCACTGTGCTGAGATCTTCCTAAGGAAGGAGATTGGAGCACTTAAGTAGTTATCTGTGTGCTACGAAAATGGTCTTTAAAAAAACCAAACCTAACCAGACCCCCGGAAACTACACGCGATGGTTAACTGAACAAGTTTGAATATTGTCTTTACTGTCTTTCGCAACGAAAAAGGTGATTAGTTTATGCATGGCTAAACTTTGCTTTATCATTTGCTATTTGTTATCACGATTGATCCTAATTAATAGATACTTGATGATCTGTGTTTTACTAAATAATTTTGCTTTATTGGATTTTACCTGTATATGTGTGTGTATGTGAGAGCTTCAACTTTTTTGTTTTAGTTGTATCTGTCGCTCAATTTAGTCTTAAAATAGTTTGCATAATTGAAAGTTGCAATAATATTTAAAATTTAGAAATGAGATACAGCAGTAGAATTTGCCTAAATTTAATTACATTAGGGCTTATAGAGTCCCCAACATCGTTGTCTTTTCGGTAATTATTTCAAAAAATTAATTCATTCTTATTCATTCTGATGCTCTCGTTGACACTAATTCAGTCTATTTCTGTTCATAGGTTTAACAGTCGCTGACCTAGGAAGCCTTACAACTCTTATTTGCACAATACTATGCATGAATCCAGCCTTCAGTGCTTCAGATTTGCCTTTCGAACCTTTAGAATTTCAGTACCTAGTAACTGGAATGGCCCACTCTACCTTTACTCGTATAACTGGATGGATCACCGCCTTAATCACACTTGAGAGGTGTCTTTGCATAACAGCGCCGCTAAAGGTACGAGCTACATGCAAGTGATGATTTAAATCGCTTTCATGTTCAATTACGTGAAGAAATAGCTCATGTTCGAAGATAAATGCTCAACACTAGAAATAAATGTCAATGAATTTGTTTGGAAGAACACATAAAGCATCTATCGTTTATCTTACGTTTAAAAACTTTAAGAAAACAAAGATCCCTGAAATAACACATGTACAAAAAGAGAATCAATCAAGTTTAAAAAGACGGATACACATGTCTATACTTTGAGAAATAATTAATAGCTCAGTAATTAAAGAAATGCAAGAAGCAGTATTTCCATATGAAAGATATGCTGTAATATTAATTGGGTAAAAAATTACTTAAAAAGGCTTACTTTGCAGACAGAAGGGTGTGTCTGTTTGTTCATATCATCATCTCCATGTTTGCTGCTTACACAGCATGGCACCACCGCTGCATCGGTCCCTATCAGGAAACCTGTGGTGAAGTATTTCATGTGATATCGCAGTAATCGTTTTTGTATCACTTTCTTTAACAAGTTGATAGTGCTAGTCCCACGCATAACATGATATTATTCACCTCGTACGACAAGCCTGATGGACCATTATTCCTATTCTTTACTTCTCCTCAGAAACTCTGGAAAATCGGACTTGGTTTCACGTTTATGGTATTAAGAAGGCTGTAGACATTATTTCCAAATAAAATAGACGTCTACCAAAACAAAACAGGCTTTCAATATCTACTAAACAGTTATGCTTTTATTAACACAGCTGAAATATAGAGTGACTGACCGAACACATTAGAGATTATGGGAAATAGAGATGTGTCATCACCAACACCAGACGGCATGGTGCTTTATGAAGATAATGACCAAGTGCGCGAATTGCAGCTGTGACACTAGATCAGTCGGCTTATTAGTAGTCCTTGCCTTTCTATGTGTCCTTAGAGACCGCAGAAACTACACGGTCTAGTAGGTAAATTAACAAAACGTGAGGATTATTCATTTTCAGCGGGTGACATTTCATCTTCAGCAGCTTTTTAAAACCGACATAAATACTAACAATCTCTAGTAATGCGAGGATGACTAAAGAATAGGAGGGTTGGGTAATCTAAAAAAATAAATGACATAAAGAAAGGTACAAAATTAGACGTGAAACTGTTATCGTGAGGCATGTCATAGATACAATGTAAATGAAGTAACATAAAGAAGACAGCATTTTCATGCTTATTTATTAACATGTCCATTTTATGGTAACCAGAATGTAATGTATAAATATATGGCATCCTCATAAAATTAAAGAATATAATTCACTCTATGACAATCGCCACTGGTAAATACTACAATGACTTCAATGCCAAAGCAGAAGATCTGAAACAAAAACCTAAAACGCTTGTTGAGTGCAAAGCACATGAAAAAAACAAACAGATAGTACTCTTTATAGATGCCCTCTCAGTAACAACAGGCCCAAAGAGCCACCATGGTAAGGGATTGAAAGATCTGATACTTACTTGAAATCCAGACCAAATGCTGCAACAAGTGCATAATTCAGTGGATGCCAGCTTATTGAAATATTCAAGGAAACGAGAAGACAGATAAACTTGATAAGAATCGAGCGCTAGAACAAAATGATATAGGGGCAACTTATGAAATAGCAAAAACAACTATAAAAGACACATGCAAATCCAAATGGGATAGAAAACACCCAGGTCATATAAAAAATGATGCCTATCATCAGCTATAAAGACGAGACCAGGTCATCATTTTCCTACAACGCATCGGACACAACAAATTGAGGTAACATCTATACCACAAGTACAGGATTGGTGCAACAGATCTTTGCATCTGTGGCATCAGCTCCATGACAGACAAAGATCTGCTGCAGTCCTACCCAACATACAGTAGTGAACAGAGTAGCTTATGCCAACAACCAACTTTTCTCCACGAAAAACTGTTTGGAGAGTTACGAAACCTTGAACTGACTACTACCTTTATTCGGGTCATATCTGAAAGTCTGAAGGCGATCGAGGAAGTAGTAGAATATACACTATTTCAGTTTGCCAAATACCATAACAATGTACGAGTATTTATGTTTGTTGGTAATGTGTGCCATACTCAGTATAGCGTATTACACAAAGTTACACAATGAGTTATTTATATTACATTTCACTCAGGTGAAGAGCATTATCACAACGCCACGAGTGTGCATTGTCGTAGCTGGTATCTACACCATCATTATATCATCGGGATCTCCGGTTTACGTCGTCAACACTTTGGGCTTTAAGTTCTATCCTGGAAGAAACAAAACCTTAATTGGTCTTATTTATTTGGGAGAGCACGACCGTGTTGAGAATATCTCCTACATCATCAACAACACTTTTCTTCCATTCTGCTCCTTTGTAGTCATCACCGTTTCTACGATAGTTCTGACATGCAAGCTTCATAAGAAGATGAAATGGAGGAAGAAATCAGTAACCGCCGCACAAGCTGACAGCATTGCCAGTCGCAACCAGAGGATCGCCAAAATGGTTGTGATGATCTCCGTAATTTTCATCATTTGTTTCGTTCCAATATGTCTTATTTTTTTGGTTATGACGTTTAATAGCGATTTTTCAATCACTGGCAAGTATAAAAACATTGTTTTCATGATAGGTGGAGTCGGTCTGGTTTTAGAATCAATAAACTCGTCTGTGAATATCGTTATTTATTATAGCATGAGCAGCAAGTATAGAGGTGTTTTCAGAAAATTATTTTGTATGGCAAGAACACCCATTGATGATTAGTTGTATGCTACAAAGAAAGTGACCCTGAAGGTCCACAAGCAGATTAATGTTCAACTTGATATACGTTTCAAATCTGGAGCGTTTACTACCGAGGAATTAAGTAGAGCTGAAATAGTGACGTCTTAGTGCACAGTTTTAATTACTGTTTTTGTGTTAGATTTTTAATGTTTCTACACTTCGCAATACATTTCAATTAAACAAAATTTTTTTTTCTTCGCATATAAACTCATTGCATTTCAGAACAATCTTCATGTAATTTCATAAAGTTTGATGTATAATATACACATCTGCTGAATTAATATATAGGTATACTGCCCATTTTTAAACCATCGCTTGTTAAATAAAAAAAAAATAATAAAACATTCATCCATTTTAGGGCCTGGAAAAACTGAAAAATTATGAGGAAAAATAGATAACGTACTACAAACAATAATAGAAACTCCATTAAATGACAACGGTAGAGTTGCTGGTTTGATTAAATGTTAATGTTAACTGTATTTGAGATATGTTTATTACAAAGATTAAATGGAAGGTTGTCAAATCGTGTGTAGTACAAGTGGTAGGTAAGGTAAAGGATCCCGTTACACGCCTATTGAGGCATATTGGGAGTACGGTGTTAGGCCCGTATTTTCTTGACCATCGGCAAACTAGGGGTGATGTGGTCAGCATCACGCCTGCTAGTGTTAAGTATCATACTGTAAAATTAGTATCAAACATAAACTTGATTCCAATAATATATAGAAATTGCGATGTTTATAATCCTCTTTAATGTGTTTGTGTATGCCGCTTACAGAAATTGCACTTTAAGTATATTTACAAACTGTTAGGAATACACGTAAGCATGCTTCCCAAACTGAGCGAATCTCAAACGAATTATGTATTAGTGTTTATTAAGTAACCAACGGGCTGATCACCCGTTTGCCAGTCACTTTGATTACGGAAACAACAGCAAATGGATTGATTTGCCGTTGCCCTAAAGACGCCAATAGGCGTGATGGGAAACAATGGCAAAGAAAACATATCTGCTGTTGCCCTAAGACGCCACTAGGCGTAATGGCCACTGACTGCTTTGACGGTCGGTGGCTAAGGACGGAAGAAGAAGAAGAGTTTATTAAGTAAGATAGCATTGTCATTATCAATATTATCATTTAATTAGGTTTAGTAGTTCAAGCACCATTTTCACAAGTGCTTGACAAACAATATGTAACTGTTGTTTCTCAACTTTTACGTGTTTACTCCGCACTGGTCAACATGTGCAGTTTTTTATGTTAGAAATAACTTTCTTTCCCTGTCCATTGTTTTTGTCCAGTATTGTAAATTTAAGTAACGGGAGCCCAACTAAGGAATAAAAAATAATATTACAGGCAGTAGTAGATGGCTAAAAACGAGGGCTTGTATTCGGCTTGCGGTCAATATTGTAGCACGTAACGAAAACATAAAGTTCGTTAATAAAATGAAAAGTTCATACAAAGTACGAAATTCATGAAATGCGTATGAGCTTTTTAATACTAAAGAATGCTCTCTATTAAGGAGGCCAATGACGCAGTCCACAAAATATTGCCCTAATGCATGGCTGTGAAACAGGTATCATGAAAAAAGACGACAGACAAGAATTAGTTATTTTTTTGTTTTGTTTTTTGTTTTTAATTTATGGCTGCTTGCAAAAACTTGAAATATTATAAAAGTATGAAAAGTTGATTGACAAAAATAACGCGTTAACGAATGGTATCTTGGAGTCTTATCGTTGATTGCCATTTAGATCTAGAAATATACATTTAAAGCGTGTTCTTTGCATTACAAGGCAGTTTGTGCTCCGGAATCCCAGAACGTAAGAGTGTGAAAACTGACACACACGTACAAGAGAACTGGAGACAGAATTGAAAGGATAAAAAAATCATGAAAAGACAGTGATAACACAAAAGAAGACAACACGACATGAAATTGTTGATAGCCCATGATTCTGACGGTGCTGAAGAGTGTTTTATCAGTGATTGAAATCTTGAATTACCATGGCAATAGATAGGTATTAATGGACTGTGGAGTTAGGAGATCGAACATGCATTTCTGGCACTGTTAACTGTGGGTTTATGTCTCCTGGTCTTGCTTTCCCATATTTGTCTTGGTAGCCGATCTTCTTCAATTCTGCATCCATGGCGAAACCATCGTAGTTGGGATTACTCTACTTTGGTCTATACAGGCTGGGTTTTGAGGCCTTGCCGTATTCGTCTGGTTGTGGACCATGTCTCTTCTTGTTTCTTCAACCACCTTCCTCAGATACCTCTAATCTGAGGTTTGGTGCTGGCTATAAGGGTTGTAGTTATAGCTCAGGACTCGCATCCATGTGTCAAGACTTGGACATAGGTGGAGCAGTATACAACCATCTTCTTCCTCTTGCAAATCTCTCTTTTGCGGAGAAATCTACGATTTATTACCTATAAAAGTCTCCCAGCTGCCGTTCGTCAGGTAATCAAGTCTTCAGTGATGCCTCCTTTCATGTTTATGGTAGCTCCAAGGTATTTTAAAGTAGTGAACATGCTCTAGGATCTGTTCTTCCTACATAATCTGATGCCTTTTCTTTCTCTTGAGATCACCAAGGTTTTTGTTTTGGAGCTCTTCTCCAGTTCTCCCTTCCAGACTTGCAGGTTGGATTGAAGATGTGCCTCTGATTTAGCAATCAGGACAACATCGGCAGCAAAAGCCAGCACTGAAATACAAACCTGTCTCATATTACAGAACTCCACTGAATACTTTTTTGGTCTTTTGTCTACATACTTTGATGACATTGCCCGTGAGGAATATGAAAAGATAAGGTGAAAGAATACCACCATGTCTTCCACTAGTGGTGATCCTGAACTCTTCCAACTTATGATTAACTGTTCTCACATAATCTCTGCATGTTTTGTAGAAGCTCTGTATAGCGTGGATCAGAGATGCTGGAATGTTCTTTCTTGCCAAGCAGTCCCAAAGTTTGGTAAAGGGAACATGAGATGATAGCACGTGACAAGAAGACTTGGCATGTGTTTATTGAAGGTCTATGCTCCTTGGGAGCGGAGGGTAATGAATGAACTACATTCTTCCCAGGATTTCTGTTTTGCTGCTAGTACTTTGTTTCTGTTTTGAACATCATATATTCTCTATGTTTCTCTCTTTTTCTCTTGCTATTTAGTATAGGCATATACATACATGTGTGTGTGTGTCCACGTTTATATTTCTATGGAAACATAGAAGATCTTTTTACTATACGTGCAACTTGATTATCAATAATAAATATCTTGCTAAAAATCTTCACCAATATCACAATACGTGCAAGCTTTTGTTAATGTACAAAACAAATGTAAAGGTCTAGAACTGTGGCAAATTGATTGAGATAAACCAGTGCATTGGATCTAGGAATCTTCTGTGGAAGAGTGAATAAGAACCTTATAGAAGGGATAGTGTCACAAAATGGTTTATGCGCTCTCATGTCTACTCCCGCAGGATTGCATTACATTCCTGTGCGAGTGGTATTTTGTTATTTCTCTCTCTCCTGCCCTTATTTGTCAACACAGTAAACTCATCCGAAGTCAATGTTTACATACCTTTCATACTTCAACTCACTTCAATTCGCCTGTCAATCCCTGAGGGACTAATTGGGTCACAAAAACGTGACGGTCCCACATTTGTTCCCAGATGAAAGGCTAATGATGGTGTTTGTACAAGATGGGAGTAATCCTTTACAATTCTACAGAAAAATAGACTTGCATATTTTAAGTGCGGGTAAACCACGATATGTCCAGACAAGACTGCCGAATTGCGCCGAGTCATAGTCTGATAACGACGGTTGAATTACGTGGGATAGGCAAGTAAGAGAATCCCCCAATCTGGGAGGACATGTTGAAGTGTGAGACACGTAACTTGACCAAGTAATAATCGGATGTTTACAGCCCAACTTTAGAAAAGTATTGTTTGACATTTTTCACTAGATGAGTCATGCAAAATATTTCATAATCAAGTTGCCATAAATGTAACCGTTCAAATAAGATTGGCTCGAATAGCCATTACGTCGATTGGGCGTTTGTCCCAACAGCCCGGAAATGCGGAGGCAGACAACCTACAATATAATCTGACATTTTTTGCAAGTCTGGTTCACCTAGTTGTGATGTTAAGGAGATAGGTCTATATGAACTTACATCATGGGCTTCCTTATTGGGTTTTAAGATGGGTACTATCATAGCTACTTTCCATGCTTTTGGTATCTTTCCTAAGCTCCAGATTTTGTTGTAAAGGGAAGTTATTATGTTTATAGTTTGTTTTGGTACTTTCTTAAGGATTTCATAACTAAGTATATCTTGCCCTGAGGCAGTATTAGATTGATCTTTTATTGCATTAGTTATTTCTTCCTCTGTTATATCAGCATCTAAATAGTTTGTTTCATCTATCTGGTCTGGTAGTTCATTTGAAAACTATATCCTAAGTCTTTCTCTTCTCTCATTTTCTTCCTGTCGAAGACTACTTTTTGCACTGACTTTATAGAAATATTCGGCAAAGGCATTAGCTTTTTCTTTATCTGTTTCTGCTCTCTTTGGTAGTTTGATTGTTGGCATTATTGTTTTCTTATTGTTCCTTTTGAGTGCTTTAAGCTTTTTCCATACTTCTTTAATTTGAGTGCTAGGTTTAAGTGACTGAAAAAACTCCTTCCAGTTAGTTTCTTTGGCTTTAACTATTATTCTGTTAGATTCATTCCTAATAAGTTTATACTCATCATAGTGTTCTTCTGTTCTGTTATTTCTATATTTTAGTAAGGCCCTTTTTCTTCTCTCATGAATTTCTGCACAGC
Organism: Oreohelix idahoensis; assembly: GCA_024509875.1. NCBI lineage: Eukaryota > Metazoa > Mollusca > Gastropoda > Stylommatophora > Oreohelicidae > Oreohelix > Oreohelix idahoensis. The sequence continues at coordinate 764,037 of JAMPIV010000465.1, forward strand.
TTTTATTCCACCTGGCAACTGGTTCTTTATTCCACTGAGTTTTTCTTTTCTTATTAATGTTATTTATTGGTTTAAGGTGCTGTGGCATATTTTTATTTGGTATATATTTAATTGCTATTTTCAGAATTTCATTGGTCACTGTTTCTGCCCACAAGTCCGTATCATCTGATTCCATGTCTTTATATTCCATCCCATCCAGCTCTGATTGGAAAGCTTTCCAGTTTGCTTTTTTATAGTTGGAAGTCGGTTTCTCTGGTTCTGGGTTTGGAATGACATTTTCATGCATGGTTATTATAATGGGCAGATGATCTAAGGTTGTGTTTGTAAAACTTCCCAATTTACATTCGCTAGGTTGTTAGTTGCTATACGTATGTCTATTGCTGAGTCTGCCCTGTTAGCTTGTGGATTAATTCTAGTTACAGTTCCATCATTTAGTATTAGTAGTTCATTGTTTTCTATGAAGTCAAGTAGGCACTTTCCTGCATTGCCTGCATGTTGTCCAAACCAAGCATATTGATGGGAATTAAAATTGCCTACTATGACTGTTTTGGGGCCAAGTCTGGTGCTTATGGATAGTATTTCTTATCTTTAATTGTGCCATCTTTAGCGTATACATTTAGGATTGTTAGATTGTTTGGTTCAGCTGCTAAAGTAACTTGGATACTGTAGAGTGCAAATGTTGTGTGATGATATAACTTCTGTTGCCAAGGGCAGGTAGTGCTGGCACTTAAAGTATGGTGTAGACTTAGGACTGGTGTACATGTGTAAAATAGTTGCACAGTCATACAGGTACAGTTCCAACAGGAACGCCACACCAAATCACGACGTATGGAGTCAATGAATGTTGTAAAATCCTTGTGACGTTTATATTGTATTCTGTATTGGTTGTATTAAATACGTCCCAGTCTATAATTTAAAATTTTTCGCTAACTAAGACTGCGACACCACCTCCTCTACCTTCTTTCCTATCGTGCCTAAGTATCTTAAAGCCCTTACAACTATATCTACTATTTGGGTTTAAATGGGTCTCTTGAAGAGCATATACAGCGGTAGTTCCCCCTGTCTCTGCAAGTAGGGTTGCAAAATTCTTTTTGATACCCATACAATTCCACTGTATAATTCCAAATCCGTCTAAGTTGAACTTTAACATCATCTAGTATCCCTTTTATTTTGGTTAAACTATCAAATTTGCTCTTATTCTGTATTTCCTGTACTCGTGGGCCCATTACACTAGTCAACAAATTTTCAAAAGTTATTTGTACCAGAAATTAAATATACCATTTCTTATTGATTTTCACATGCTGATTTCAAATATCATAATGAAATTCACCAATTGGCTCTGGTTTTTTTTAAATGATGAATTTACATTACAGTAATACAAATAATGTATGCTTGTTTAATTCTCTGGGGTGAACAGCTAGTCTTTCTACTTAAGAATTATAAAAATTGTGGTTACATACTCAATTAATTGATATTTCAACATAAAATGATAGAAAAAATAAAAAGATTATTTAAAGTTCACATATCATGTTTTTGACATACGGATGCGAGTCATGGGCAATGACGACAACCCACAAAAGCCAGATCCACACCTCAGAAATGAGGTATCTGAGGAAGGTGGTTGAAGTAACAAGAAGAGACATGGTACGCAACCAGACGATACGTCAAGGCCTTAAATCCCACCCCATGCAGACCCAAGTAGAACAGTCCCAACTAAGATGGTTTGGCCATGTCTGCAGAATGGGAGAAGATCGGCTACCACGACAAGCATGGGAAACAAAGAGCCACGAATCCAGACCCCCAGGACGACCCAGAGTCCGCTGAGAGGACAACATTAGACAATCTTTGAAGGACCGAGGACTAGAATAGAACCAGGCCAGGAGAAAGACAACCAATAGGATAGTCTGGCGCTCTCTATTCCAAACCTCTACACCTCATGGTAGAAGGGGAACGACTAAGTATGTAAGTATATCATGTTTTAGAAAGGCACATTTGAACCCATTCCGTCATTATTCAGTCGCTGTTCGAGCTCTCTTTGCTTGCTTCTAGTAGTCAATCGATGAGGTGTCTCTTGTCACAGTCTAACAGTAATCAGCAAGCATTGAAGGGCTCCAATTGCCTTGACACCTTGTCTCCATAGCAGCAATGTCCTGGTGAAATCGTTCACCATGCTCATCACTGAACGCTCCACAGTTTGACGTAAAGAAATCCAGATGAGAATCCAGAAAATGAATTTTCAAAGACATGTTGCAGCCAAGACTCTTTTTCTTCAGAAGGAGATTTTCTACAATTTCATTGTAATTATCAGATCTGTTGTTTCCAAGAAAATTGTATACCACTGACTTAAATGCTAGCCATGCTGCTTTTTCCTTGCCATGCAACACGCAAAGAAACTCGTCATCATGAAGAAGTTTTCGAATTTGAGGACCAACAAATACTCTCTCTCTTATTTTAGCTTCACTCAGTTTTGGAAATTCTCTGATGAGGTATTTGAAAGCCTCATCTGTTTTCTCCATTGCCTTGACAAAGTTTTTCATGAGACCCAGCTTAATGTGCAAGGTTGGCAACAAAATCTTGCTGGTGTCGACAAGTGCTGGGTTCTCAACGTTCTTACTGCCAGGCTGCAATGACTGCCTGATTGGCCAATTTCTTCTGATGTAATGGTCACTTCGTGCACGGCTATCCCACTCACAGAGAAAGCAACAGTACTTGGTGTATCCACCCTGTAGTCCAAGCAAAAGAGCGACCACTTTTAAGTCACCGCAAAAAGACCAATGATGATGATCGTAGTTTATACACTTCAAAAGCTGCTTAATGTTTTCGTAAGTTTCTTTCATATGAACTGCGTGACCAACTGGAATTGACGGTAACACATTACCATTATTCAACAAAACAGCTTTAAGACTCGTCTTGGAGGAATCAATGAAAAGCCTCCACTCTTCCGGTATGTAATTGATTTTGAGGGCTGCCATTAAACCAGAAATGTTGTGGCACACAGAAAGGTCACCCTCATTGAAAAAGAATGTAATAAGCGGCTTCTGGCAGTTCCTATACACAGAAATTGTAACATCTTCTGCCAGGAGATTCCACTGTTGCAATCTGGAACCCAAAAGCTACGCCTTGATCTTCGGCAAATTCAGATCTCTTACAAGATCATTCTGTTCACCTTGGGTTATTAAGTGTGGTTTAGTGGATGTAGTTTGCTCAAAATCCGGGTCGCTTGAGGTTGATAGTTCAGGACCACCAATGTCCTCTTCTTCATCAGTGGAAGCAGCTGAAAATGATTCTGGCACTTTGGGAACTGGTAGGTCATCGCCATGTGGTACCGGACGTATTGCAGAGGGGATGTTTGGATATTCCAGAGTCCATTTTTTTCTTCTTTGATATGCCTTTCTCAATTGGAGGGACCATGCAAAAGTAACAGTTGTTGAGATGATCAGTGGGCTCTCTCCAAATCATTGGGACTGCAAAAGGCATAGCTTGCCTTTTGCCAGTCAACCACAGTTTTAAGATGTGCTGCACATGTATTGCAGCATATGTGTGGCGCCCAGCTCTTATCTTGATCTCCTATTCTGCAGTCAAAATACAAACTGTACGCCTTCTTAATCACTTTAGTTATATTTCGTTTTTGTGATAGAAATGTCACCTCACCACATATATAACAGAAATTATTAGCACTGTTCACACATGTCCTAGGCATTTCTAACTACGATACTTTTGATAAATACAAATGCACTAACTAATGGCAAAATTTTATCAGAGATAAGATATTTATACACAAAGGTGGGACCCAAAGATTCAGCAATAGAGAATGCACTCAGCGACCCATAGCTTGACTGCTTGCATCAGAGTCAGCGAACCAGAGCTGACTAAGACCCTACTCCACCTCCACGTGGTAGTCCTGGAAACAGTCTGCATCACTGCAGTCTGGCTGAGCGAGTAGGGATCGCAGAGGGAGGGAAAACACGGTCCCAAAAACTGCTGTGCTGAAGTCGGATGTGTCGACCGAAAGGTGCAGATATCACAGCTCCGGCGTAAACAGACACGACGCAACCAACGTCCTTTTCAGGACGAACGAGGAAGAAGAAGATACACAAAGGTGATGTAATCATAAGCAGGATTGCATCATCAACTTCTAGTTACATTTGTATTGGTCATTAGAAAAAATTATGCAATCGCCCACAACAGTTGCGTCATATATATAAATTGACCGTAATTAAATAAACTAGTAGCATATATCCTGAAAACTAGAGCCAATCAACATTTTTTAATGTCATTTTCGTTTTCAGCACACCAAAATTAGTTAAGATCAGCTATTTTTATTTCTGGTACATTTTGGTTGTTGACTAGTGTTATCAACCATGTTTTCAAGAAATTCCTCATTCAGACTTGTCATTTTGTATCTAATTTTTTCCACTAAGTATGGTAAAAGCACCTCAACTTGTTCTTTGATAGTTTCTTCTAGGTTGCTTTTGTATTCCTGTTGCATTATGTTCTTTTTTACCCCTTTCCTATTTTCATCCAATACTACATTCACTTCTCTCTCTATGTTAATCTCCTGTCTTTTACTTTCCATTCTTTTTAGTATTATTTCATTTTCCTCTTTTAGTTCAGACAGTTTGACTAGTATTATTTCATTTTCTTCTTTCTGTACAGTCAGTTTAGCTACATCCTGGGAAATTTGGTGTTGTATGGCTTTAACTTCTTGAAGCAATGCCTCTGCACTTTTCTGCGCATTCACATTTTCCAGTGTTGTAGCTGAACTGTCTGGCTGGTTGTTTTCTTTTGTTTTGTTAGTTACTTTCTGATCTTTTTCTTTTGACAGCTGCGTTTTAATAGTTTTAATTTCTTCTTTTACAGACTTGATTTCTTCTGCAACTTTACTGTTTGTGTTTTTTGTGTATTCGTTTATTTCTTCAATTACTGTTTTGAAAGGGGTTTTGGTTGTTATAGATTCCTTCAGTGCTTTTTTTGGTCTGTTGGTAAACTGGGCAGCCCTGGAACCTGGCGCTGTGGTTCCCTTTGCAGTTAATCCATTTTGTGTTTTCGTTGCCTTTTTTATAGTCAGTATCTGACTTAGCCTTTTCGCACTGGGTAAAGGGGTGCGAACCGGCACAAAACCTACATACTGCCTTCCCCCTGCAACTGTGTCGACCATGGCCAAACTTCATGCAGTTGGAGCACTGCATAACTGGGGGATTGAAGGCTTCTTGTTTTTTTTATTTTGCTTTCCCAAATAGTACTGTCTTGGGGGGTTCGCTCTCTTCTGTGGTTATTCCTATCACTGGGGTTACTATACTCCCTTTCACTGTTACTCGTTCAACGTGTACCAGCTTTAAATCTGGGTTTTGCTTGGCCAGGGTCTTTGAAACTTCCTCACCTGACAGGGTTGGGTTTATACCGTTAATAACACATTTTCAGGTTGTTTGTGAAATGTCTATTTGAATTTGATGTTGTGGGCTAGTTGGAACAATTTGGGTTTTTCCTGCAGTTCTTGTATTAAAGATTTGGTTTTTTCTGATTCATTTAGTGTCAGTATTATTCCTCTTTTTTGTTTTTATATTTTGGCAATGACTTTTTTGTCAAATTACTTTTTCCAGGATCACCAGGCTTTTGTCGTCCGGGAGAGATCGAAGCGTGGCTTCTGTTCCAGCTAATTGTGTTATTTTTACTTTTTGGGAGGGTTTCGTTTCGGTTGGAGTCTTCTTTGGTTTCTTCTCTGGTTTCATGACTTGTTTTGTTTGTGTTTACCTGGTTGTCCTGATTATCATTTTCCCTGGGTCCTCTCTTTTTGTTCGCTGTGCTGGTTCCAGAGCTTCCGCCTTTATTGATTATGCTTTTTGTTGTTTGTACTACTGAGCCTTTTTGTTCTACAGTTTTTCCCTTATTGTTTCTATCCTGTCCTTTATTTCTGTGTCTCTGACTTCAGGGTTCGTGGTCCTGTTTTTTCCTGTCAGGTTTGGTGTTTTGACATTTTCAGATGTCTTGGCCCATGCTTTTCCTTCCTCGGACTGTGCTCTGGTTATCGTTGGCATTTTCCTGCCTTTTAATTTGCTACTACTCTTTTATTTTGATGGTTGAATATAATTTTTTGTAATCTATGGTTTTGGGTTTATTTTATTTTATTTTCCTCACTACACTTCCTAAATTATACAAATATTTATATCACTAGCTAAATAGTCCCCTAGTACTTAATATTATCTGCAATAATCTAATACTTACAACAAACTACAAAGGAAATCACCACTTAAATTATGTATATCAAGACGGCTGCCAGATCTCACACAAGCAATTGCCACGTGGCGCTTGTAACTATTTAATTTCTCTTTTTTTAAATTTCTTTTGCCGTAAAATTTTGGGTTATATTAAAATTCCAAGCGATACTTAACTAGTCACCACTTACTTGATATTAAATGTAATTAGCTAATACTTAAATCTAACTAAAAAGGAATCGCAACTTATATTTATTATGCCTATCAAGTGTATGTAATAGAATTCCTAAGCTATAATAACACTTCTAGCTACCATTTATCTACAACTAACTGCACTAAGCTAATACTGAAGATAGATTTTAAAAATGTCAACTTATCTGGAAAGTAGTAAAATAGTCCCCTAATAGGCCTAGGCCTACTTAAAATTAATTGCTATAATCTAATACTTACATCAAACTATAAAGGAAATCACCACTTAAATTATGTCTATCAAGATGGCTGCCAGCTCTCACACAAGCAATTGCCACGTGGCGCTTGGAACTATTTACTTTCTATTATTTTTAATTTCTTTTGCCGTAAATTTTTGGGTTAAATTAAAATACTAAGCGATACTTAACTAGTCATCAATATTTTATATAAGCAAATTCTTACATTTAACAAAAAGGAATCGCCACTTATATTTAATAAGTCTATCAAGCGTATTTAAAAAAAAAATTCCTAAGTTATATTAACACTTCTAGCTACCAATTACGTAAAATTATCTGTAATAAACTAACACTGAAGATAGATTAAAAATTTTACAACTTATCTGAAAACTTGAGTAGTTAGATGAGTGTCTCCACTGTGTCTCGTCCTAAAAAGGACGTATTAGGCTTGTGTATTTCGAGTTTAGCAAAAATGAACTAGGTAAAATACTGAAAACTGTTGTTAACAAAAGAAATAAATTCTACCTGGAAAAAAAATCAGTTATGTAGCCCAAACCAGTCAGGGTTTCGAGCAGACAGACGTACAGTAGACCAGCTTGTAAGATTAGAACACGATGTAAAGCTAGGGTTCAAGAGAAAAGAGAAAACTGTAGCAGTCTTTCTAGATGTCGCAAGAGCATATGACGAATGCTGGTGAGATGGAGCTCTCTACAACAGAAAAAGATTGGCATTACTGGTAAAAACTATAGGTATATAGAAAACTTTTTACAGGACAGGTATTTTGCTGTACATGTATACAATGATAAGTCAGATATATATGAAAAACAGAATGGGATTCCACAGGGATCAGTGATTTCACCTTCAATTTTCACTATAGCTGTAAATGATTTAGTAGATGAATTTAACGACATTAAGAATACAGTATCACAATTTGCAGATGACTGTGCCATTTGGCGATCTGGAAAAAACATGGACCATGTTTACAAAAAACTACAAAATAATAGACAAAGTTTCAGAGTGGATGAAAAGTTGGGACTTCCAAATTAATGTAAACAAAACAGAAGGTATGATTTTCAGCAAAGGAAATTTTAAAAAAAAAATCACAAAATCAATATAACCATTAAAGGACAGAAAATATGTACCTCCTCAACAACAAGATTTCTGGGCATAACTTTAGATAAACAACTAAATTATAATAAACATATAGACAATTTAGTAGAAAGCTGTAGGGGACCCCTAAATATACCAAGGATTGTAAAAGGTAATGGATGGGAGGGCCAGCAATAAAATAATGCTTATGTTCTACAAGTCTTTCATCAGGGGGAAACTGGATTATGTTAGCATAGTCTATGACTCAGCTGCAGCTTCTAACAAAGCAAAACTAGACATGATTAAAATGCAGCAATGAGAACCATTGCAGGTGCATTTGTATCGACACCAGTAGAAGCGCTAGAAGTAGCTCTTGGTCTAAGACGGAAAGAACTAAGATTAAATTATTGGAGTAAAGTAGCACAAGAAGTGACCCACTCAGCACATAAAGCATTTGTCAAAAACCAACCAAGTGTATGGTTGTGGTGGTTTTTGATGTTATGAAATGTTGTTGTTCTGTAGTACTATTGTATTGAATGAGGTCAGCTGTGAAGGTCCCTGATTATAACAAAGTTTGGGTTGAGTATATCAGGACACCTTTCTGCTACCACCCTACGACCTCAATCAGACCTATTCTTGACTAGTATGTCTGATAGCTACGTTTAATGTCTAGGGTTATGCAAGTGTGGTGTGATGGTAATTAATTACACAAACACACACACACAAACACCAATATTAATCTATGTGATCAAATCAACCAACACCGGTTGTTAAAAGTTAGTAATATACAATTTTTTCTATAACTTTATTAGTCCTATACCTAAGATTCTTTTGGTTAGGACTGTCAAATCACTTGAGATCAATTTAAATATATACATAAATAATAGGCATACTTAATTAACTAAAAGAGGACAATTTGTCCTTAATCATATATATATTGTAGTTTTTATGGTATTGTAAAATTTCTAGCTATTTCTAAAGTGTTATGAGCTGGCTGGTTTGGGTGTTAACATCACGCCCAGTCTTTGTCACAATGTTTCATTTCTCTGATTCACTTTACTTCTCGACAGATAGTCTTTATTTATATTTTCTTTTCAGGTTTTTATGAAGTGGAAAAGTTGATACATTCTCCTCGTGCCAGGGCTTGTTTACTTAACTGGCATTGGCGGATTGAACATAGACGTATGATCTGCCAACAGCCACTGTTGATCTTGTCCCAAAAGAAATAGGGTAGGCCGCGAGTACCCCTATCTCTGCTGGAGTAACTGTTTACCACAGGAAACTGGCACCTAACTGTCTTAGTGCCAGTTTACAAACAATACAATATTTAACAAAAACCCACAATTCAAAGAATACACACACAGGAACGTTGAATTAGCACTTCATTACCCAAGTCAATACAAACATCATTAATAGTATAAAATATTTATGTTAATAAAACCTCGTTTGAATTTAGCCACAACCTCAGATGTACTGCTTGCTTGACTATGGCGCCCTTATACTTGTTATTACTTATATCTATATTCAAGGCACGACACACTTCTCAGCTCTCAAGCGTCCTGCTTCTATGAACAGTCTTCGTGAAAATGGCACCGAGCCTTCAACTTTCCCAGTAATCTGATCTGTTTCGACCAATGAGATCTAACTACTAAGTTTGTCAATTCAAAATTTTAAATCTAAGGTCCAATTTCGGTCCATTGTTAGTGTACTTCTGTCGGTCTGTCCGTCCGAACTTAGCATTCGTCAAAAATAGACTTGGTTTTGGCCTAACATTACAAAAAAAAATATTCAGTTTGAGCCATCCCATAATTTCTTTCCCCCTTTCAAACTCCGCTCCAAATCATATTACCTCAGTCCTAACGTTCCCCTCTTTTGGAATGTGCCCTACCCTCTCACGCCTCTTTTCAACAACTCGTGCAAAAAAATACGTTACCGATAGCGCATGTCAGAACACCGGTGTGTTTGTCACTGTGTCTGTGACTATCTAGTATTATGACCATATCTTGGCTGTTAGTTGGACTATAGGGTAAATGAAACCATATTTTTTGTCAGGAGACACTATGGCACCCGAATATATAGGTTTTATGAGCCTATGTATAATGGTTCAAAATTCCATAATTTTTTTTTCATATTAGTCTTCACTAATATTGAAATCTATAAACTACCCCCTGTTCACTTCTTTCTACCGCTATTTTCAAACTAAAAACGATAGTCTCCCGTATTACGTCAGAAATACGTCCGTTTTATAAGAGCTAAGGTTGTTTGCGTGACCCAATTGCCGAACATATTTTGAATTTTTGTCGTATTTTCAAACTGCTAACGACACTATCACGTTTTCGCTAGGTTTTAATTCACCACGCGTGCAGACGGTATCATTTTTCTGTCTCTCCCTCTCTCGCTCCGTCTGAACGAGTAGGCTTTTCGTGTTATGTTATAAATAGTTTTTCAAGGACACTAGAAACGATGGTACCATCTTTTTCACAATACTGTCTGCTAAAATCAAAGCGCTTGCGGCGTGGGTGAAGACGAAACTTCATAACTCCACTATTTCATTGCTACCTTATTTTTAATGCATATGAACGCAGTTTAATAATTCCATCGGTATATCATGTTCGAAATCTGCTGCAGGCAGTGGTAGCAATCGCTTTTCAACAATGGTATAAGCACCTTACCGTTCAGAAAAATTGCAAACTACTGAATAAAAAATTGCCTAAAAAATCACTAAACAGCAATAAAATGGGGTAATTGCCACGTCCTGTAAAGGATAAACAACTAACTAACCTTGATTCTTCTTATTACGAATTAATAAGTTATCGATGTATCAATAATACATATCGTCAAGGGGGTCGTCCGCTTAAATAAAGATTGATATCCAAGTAGGGTGGAGAACTGTAGAAGACCTAACGCAGTTCAAAGAGGCTATCAAACACAATTAATAAAAAAAAAGTAATAAATACAGAAGCAAAATACCACCCTGTAACTAAAAACACCAATGTTGGCATTTCACTTACTTACAAAGATCAAACAAAACATAGAATTTATTGAAGCCAAAATTAAGTAGAAAGTTCAAGATCAACTAACTTAACAAAGTCTGGCCGTCTACACTGATGGAAAGGGTGTAGTGGGCAACTAGGTGCCGGAGTTGTAATACCACAATGGGGAATAAAAAAGAGCTACAGTGTAACTGAAGGGGCTTCGATTTTTACCGCAGAGATGGTAGCAATTCTTAAAAGTTTAGAAATAATCGAAAACTAACCCATCAGAAGCTATTACGATATTTACAGACTCACTATCATCACTACAAGCACTAGAACACCCAGGTAAATGTAGGGTTTGACATAAAGGAAGAAATTTAGCAATTAATACATATTAGGTGAACGGAGGATGTAGTGTGAGGCTAGTGTGGGTTCCAGCACACATAGGTATTGCTGGTAACGAGTTGGCAGATCAGAACGCCAAGAATGGAAGAACAAGTGTTAAAAAACAAATAAAGCAGGACTGGGAAGGTCGGAGATCAAGAGCCAAGTGAAGATAACTAGTTAAACGGAATGGAAGAAAACAAAAAGAACAGTAGAAAAGGCAGACACGCGTTCAAACTGCTGAACAGAACCAACGAGGACGTGCCAGGTCAGAGAAGAATTAAACTTTGATACCATCGTGAAAAAATGTGTGGCGTCTCCGTCTCGGTGCAGCATACTTTATGATATTAAGAACCTTTAAAACTGCCAAGAATGTGAAAGAGAATGACATAGGACCACTACTGATCCACTGTAAAAAAGTATGAACAACAAAGGCTTGAATTAAAAACTTACTATAGAAATCACAATACGGCACTTGACAGGTGATAATGGTTTTAAGTATAGATGCCCCAAGAGATGCCTAATCAATAGATAAAAGATATATACATACAACAACAAAAAATCATATAAGGTTAGTAACAACAACAAAAAACAATAAAAAAAAACACAAATTAAAAAAAAAATAAAAAACTTACTAACTACTCATAGGACAATGTGGAAAGACAACAAGGTTTTTTAATATAAAAAAAAACTAACAACTCAAAAAGAACTACTAATACAAAGTAAAACCAAGTTAAAGGACAATCTTATCAAGAAACAATACAAAAAGCGACAATAAAATGGACTTTTACTGTGGGTAAATTAAATTCAGCAATAGCTATTTAAATTGAATACAAAATTTAAAAAGTTTAAAATGACACTATATACCCCAATTATAACCAAATTTCAGGTTAAACAGGGTAGATCAAGATGGAACGAGAATGTGGCAATAACGTGCATTCCCCATGTTAAGGGGGGCCCGCTCTCCACCCATCACCTCATCAAAACAACAACAACCGTGCTCTGGTTCACTGTGAGAAATCACGCTTGCCAAGACGACAACCAGACCTTGCCATGAGATCCACTGTGAGAATCAATCTTCCATTTATCAGACCGGACTTTTTTTTGGGAGTATTTTGGGACTTAAACAGCCCTGGTCCTCAAGCATTATAATAAGGAAAACCGTGCTGAGGGAACTGAAAACATGGTTTCACCATAGGGGGAATCCCTCAGTGTTGGAACATAACAAGACCCCATGAAACGTAATAGCCTCAAAGGCAGCTGCTAGTGCCTCCACATTTATATACTTGTAGAGCATCAACAAACTGCTGGTCCACTTTACAGTCGACGGCATCCCGTATAGTGCCCCATGCATTTTTACATTTTCATATCATTTCAGCCTCTACAGTATAACTCCGCCAATTATCACGCTTCGAAACAACGAACGCAATTCAGGTGATATTTTATATTGTTAGTGGGTTCGACAGTGCGTTTTCAACGTGTTGAAACGTATATTGTGGTATACAGTGGCAGTTCATGAATTTTTCACAGCGTAAAATTGTGGTGACTAGGGCATTTAAGTTGACCAGGTCAAATCGATTCAGGTGGAGCAGTGGAGTTTGAGGTGTTGTAACGTTTCCTGTAATTAAAAACCAGCTCAAAAAACAGAAAAGCACGGTTGATTGCGTTCGTTGTTGTAATCTTGACAACGCAGTGGTCAATAGTGTTTATGACGCAATTTTTGACCACAGCTCATGTTGCGCGCACGTGAAAGCAACAAAATTTGGGGTGAACACTATTCACTGACTACGCAACTGAAACCATATAAAAGGATAACGCTACACACAAAAAAAATTCAGTTCATTTTCAAGAAGATATTTATGACGTATCTATCGATAAATTTAAGGAACATTGCTATTGGCCGACTGCATGCAAGCGAAAGTCAAAGTCAGGTTGCCAGGCATCTAAACGTGCATCAGAGTACCATCAGTCGACTTTGGCACCGGTTCCAAGCCACTGGCTCAGTTGAAGACCGGCATCGCAGTGGACGACCCAGAGTTACAACAGCAGCGGAGGATCGCTTTATTCGGCTTCGTCACCTCAGAGACAGGTTTACAACAGCTTCCTCAACTGCCCAGTCATTGCCTGCAGGACGTCATGTGTCTGATCAAACTGTCCGGAATAGACTGCATGACGCTGGACTTTGGGCACAACGACCTCACCGAGGACCTGTCCTTACGCGCCGCCATCGCCAAAATCGACTTCTTTGGGTCAACCAGCATCGTCCCTGGGCAGCTGACAATCAATGGAGACGTGTCTGGTTTAGTGACGAATTTTTCTTTTTGTTGCAGCGTCATGATAGACGGCGTAGGATCTACCGTAGGCGAAATGAACGTTTTGCCCAAAATTGCGTTGATGAAGCTCCGCCGCACGGTGGTGGAGGTGCAATGGTGTGGGGAATGATCAGTTACAACGGAAGGAGTCAATTGGTGCACATTGAAGGAGGCTTGAATGCGCAACGATACGTCAATGAAATTCTTCGACCCCATGTCCTTCCACTTTTGGCTGCCCAAAGGTCTGTGTTTCAACAGGACAACGCCAGACCCCATTGTGCACGGTTGACCACGCAGTTCCTGACTGCCAACAACATTCTCACCCTTCCCTGGCCATCCCTGTCTCCAGACATGAGTCCGATTGAGCACCTGTGGGATGAGCTGCATAGACGTGTTTGTCGCCGAGACGTTGAACCAACCAAACGTCGTGATCTGTTCCATGCACTCCAGGAAGAGTGGGCAGCCATCCCACAGGCCCACACCAGACGTCTTATCGCATCCATGCCCAGGAGATGCCAGTCGCTGATCGATGCAAAAGGAGGCTACACACCATACTAACGGGAAAGCCCGTACGCCAAAAAACTCTCGTGACCCAGATGCAAAACAACTGTCAATTGATTGGTTGGACCCTAAGGTATTCTTGTGTGCAATTTGAACAATTAACTCATTAAATTAAAAAAGTTATTGAATGTCAAAATTATGGCTATGTGTGTGCCTTCAGTAGCTATGCGTTTCTTTTTTTGAACAGTATAGTTTAGATTGTCCCAGGCGGCAATTGGGTGCCAGATGGGAGATAGTTTGGTCAAGTTCGGTATAGGGTGGAAGGAGGTTGTTGATAGGAAGTGGTAGATGTTAAGAGGTCAATAGGGTGATAGGTATCTCAGAATATCTGGTTGGACATTTTGTTTGTTTTGTCACTACTTACCTGTCCGTCATGAGTTCATGGAATTGCTGTTTTAATTATGACATCGAGGTCTCTTCTGAGAGCGTGGCCAACCCAAATTCAGCACCTGCAAGCTAGGATGGTCCGCATGTCTTCTTGGTTACTACAAAACAGCATATCTTGGTTGCTGATAGTATTCGGCCAATAGATTAGGATAATTTTTTTTACGGATATAGTAAGGCATACAAAGGCAACATCAAATGTTGTGGAGTGGTGCAGTCAGGTATAACGTGTAAATGGTTGTGTGCAAACATGTATCCCGGTGAGCAGAAAATATTTGCTTATGTAGCTTGTGAGCGATGTGGTTTGACTTTAGAAAGTTAAGCAGACATATGACAGCTAATAAGATTGATTTGGATATCATGAAAGAAGCAAGAGTTCACAGAAAGTCTATTACTCACAATAGACTGAACCTATCCACTTCTTCTGGCAGAAAAAAAATGATATGGAGTTTTATGTGAGAAAAGCAAAGATTGAAGTAAAATGAGATTATCATAAGGTGCCATCTTCAACAACGAAGTCGGTTGCAATGGATCTCCAACGTCTTCTGTCTCTTGTCTTTACTTTGCTCTCTGAAAGACTCTTTCTGGTCAATTTTGTGATGTTATCTTCCCACTTATAGCACTGTCTTCCTCTTTTATATTTGACTTCAATTCTGTCTTCTATTATGGTCTTCAATAAGGTGTTATTGTTATTGTTGTTATTGAACTCCTGGCAAACCCATAACTGCTCAGTCTCCCTCAGTATATATCGAAGTGTGTGAATGCTAACTGTTCCTGTAGCTCGTTGATTGTATACACGAGGGATGCATCCTCTCATACGTCCATTTCTGCTGGCCTTACGTTTGATGCCAAATTCCAACAGTCTTACCCTTGATGATTCATCTATAGCAGTGTCATCCTCTAACAGGTGATCATTATGTGTTCTAAATATCTCTCCCTTATCCATATCCAGTGTCCCCATTGTGGGTGCTCTTGATGCTAGTCTGTCAGCTCTCTCATTACCACATACCCCTGCATGACCAAGACAGTACATCCACACCAGTTCTTGTAGAATCGAAGCTTCTATGAATGTTTTCCATTCATGCCGCAACCAACCACTTTGAACCTTTCGAAGCATGGACTGAGAGTCTGACACAATGACTGCCTTGAAGTTTCAGTTAGCCACCGTAAGGCTGCAGTAACAGCCTCGACCCCCATTTGCATGCTGGAAGTTTTTATCTTGTAAGCACCGCTATCTTCGGTGACGAATCTGCACTGTACCGTAGCAGAGAAACCCCAACCTGATCTCTCACCCCGTATCATCTGTGTTATGTCTTTTTTTGGGCCAAAATATTTTAGCAGACCTATCCTATTCTCCAAGTGTGTCTCTATAAATAGGTAAGCGCAGATCATTATTATTCCCTACGGACTTATTAATATTTCTTTGATCACACAAGAAAATTATAACAGGAAATTTAACTAATTCAATAACTGCAGTTATAAACAAATCAATGCACTTTATTGATTAATAATGTTTAGTAAAACAATTAACACCTTGGTATATCAATGTCTGACAAGACTTTTACACAATTTACAAAAAATAAATCGTCTCTCTTTGGTCATTATCATCATGTTATTGGTTTGGGTGTCTTGCTTTTGTTTCACGTGACGTTTAACTTATCCTACTTGACCCCTACTTAACTTATCTTACTTATCCTACTTGACCCGTTGCAGTAGCAAACATCTGAGTATTGAAGACGCTATTCTATTGCCACGAACAGTGTTGGTCCACTGTTATCCATTTTCACAATTTCCAATATTGTGTCACGTTTTTCACCATTCATTGAACCTGCAAAAAATAGGACCAGGTTACAGTATTTATGGTTTATAACCAAGATGAACCTTTGATGCTGACTGGTCACTGTTGATCAGACTTCTCATTTCGAAAACACCGTCTCGAGGCTGTAGTTATGTCAGTCAAAAGTGGGTGCATCATACAACAAAACAATACATTTAAAAAGTTAAACATCAATTAAAAACATTTTCCAAACCCAGACAAACCCAAAAGCTAGAAACAGAAATAAACGAAGTACAGGCGGGTTTCCGACCAGGTAGAGGCACCAGAGACCATATATTCAACATGAGGATCATCATAGAAAAGTGTAGAGAATTCAACGTTGACCTATATACATGTTTCATTGATTACACCAAAGCTTTCGACTGTGTACAACATCAGCAGTTATGGGCTATTATGGAAAATATGGGATTTCCAAACCACCTTATACAACTCATCGCACTGCTGTACAAAGAACAACAGGCAGCCGTAAGAATAAAGGGGGAAACATCTTAATGGTTTGAAGTACAGAAAGGAGTAAGACAAGGCTGCACCCTTTCCCCTTACCTGTTTAACATTTATGCCGAGAATATCATGAGAAAAGTAAGAGACGACCAAGAACACACATAGTTTGACTCATTTAACTTCGGCGCGTAACAGATCCTGGAAATCAGATATGCTGACGACACAGTCCTCCTATCGACCAACCCAGAAGGACTTGAACAATTAATTATGTCACCAAATCTATACCTAAACGCCAAGAAGACCAAAGTATTGAGAACAGACAAAGTAAAGACCATACCAGACATTGAAATTGATAACGAAGAACTGGAAAGTTTTAATGAATTCGAATACTTAGGATCAATCATCAACAGCTCTTGCGAATGTGCAGTAGAAATTAAAAGAAGACTTGCTTCACATAAACTAATACAGATGAAAAACCTATGGCAAGGCACAAGCAAAGAAACAAAGTTACAACTGATCGGAGCATGTATATTCCCAGTACCAACATACGGCTGCGAGACATGGACACTCAATAAAACAGTTGCAAAAAAGATTACATCATTTGAAATGAAATGCTACAGAAGAATGTTGAGAATACCCTGATACCCTGGACAGAAAAAAGACCAACAGAGAAGTACTGCACTCACTAGACGTACAGGAACATTGGCTCCTAAATACCACCGCAATAAGGAAGCTGAAATGTTTCGGTCATATAAAAAGACATAATAGTCTGGAAAAAATAGTGATGGGCATGGTCCCTGGAAAAAAAGGAAGGGGTCGACCTAGACAACGGTGGACCAAGGAAATCACAGAGTCTGAACTTGTCTTTGGATGATGCAGGTCGACTGCCCAGAATCGTGAAGCTGTAATGGAGACAACGTTCTGGAAAGAATACGTCACATGATGAGTCATGATTACCTTCATTTGGCTTAGCGATATGCCAAAGGTAGCAAAATTGTTTCACCTACAATACATCGATAACATGTGCTGAAAAGAAAGAAAAAAGAGAAGACGAGCTATTTAAGCACAGCACCCAAAAGCAAAACTTTACAAAGGACTGTAAGCTTTTATTACTAGCGTTGATCAGTCCTAACAAGGACTTTAAGCTCAGCAAATACTGTCCAGGATTGAGATTATATAGTTCCGCCATTTTCCATCAAGGAAAAGGCAAAACAAAAAACCATAAGAATTTATGTTAAGCATAACATTAATTTTAAATATGTATTAATTTTAAATGCATATTAATACACTACGATAGTTTGTAAGCTTAACGATTTACACAAAAATATCCTCAGAACAGTGGTACTTCGAAGTCGGCGGCTGTCAGAATCTTCGATCTAAAAATCGCTCACTTACTTACTTAGTCGTTCCTCTTCTACCGTGAGGTGTAGAGGTTTGTAAGAGAGAGCGCCATACTATTCTATCAGCTGGCGTCTTCCTGGCTTGGTTCCATTCCGATCCTCGGTCCTTCAAAGATTGTCTAATGTTGTCCATCTCAGTTGGGACTGTTCTACTTGGGTCTGCAGGGGTTGGGTTTTTAGGCCTTGACTTATCGTCTGGTTGCGGACCATGTCTCTTTTTGTTACTTCAACCACTTTCCTCAGATACCTCGAATCTGAGGTTTGGATCTGGCTTTTGTGGGCTGTTGTCATTGCCCATGACTCGCATCCATACGTCAAGACTGGGGCATAGGTGGAGCGGTAAAGATCCGTCTTCGTCTTCTTACCAATTTCTCTTTTGCTGAGAAATCCTCGATTTATGGCTTGAAAAAGTCTCCCAGCTGCTACTCTTCGGGTAACCAAATCTTCTTTGATGCCTCCCTTCTGGTCTATGACAGCTCCAAAGTATTTAAAGTGGTCAACCTGCTCCAGGACCTGTTCTCCCAGCGTAATCTGATGTCTTCTTTCCTCTCGTGATATCACCATGGTTTTTGTTTTCGAGCTGCTTATGATCATCCCCCTCTTCTCCAGCTATTCCTTCCTGATTTGCAGGTTGGATTGAAGATGTGCCTCTGATTTAGCAATCAAGCAGCATCTTCAGCAAATGCCAGCTCTGAAATGCAGACCTGTCTCATCTTCCAGTACTCCACTGAATACTTTCTTGTCCTCTCCGTACATGTCTTCATGACAACGGCCATGAGGAGTATGAAAAGATAAGGTGACAGGATATCACCTTGTCTTACACCAGTGATGGTCCTGAATTCTTCTGACTTATGGTTTGCCGTAATCACATAATTTCTGCAAGACTTGTAGAAGCTCTGCATAGCATGAATCAGAGGTGTTGGAATGTTCCAGGGGCCCTTGTCAAATGCATTTTTCAGATCTAAGAAGCAAAGATGGATCTCACTCTTATACTCAAGAGCCTTTTTACTCAAATGTCTGAGTGTGAAGATTAGGTCTTGAGTACTTCGATTTGCTCGGAAGCCACATTGGACCTCATCAATTTGTGGCTCAGCTAGGCGGATGAGTCTCTGCTCCAGTATTCTAGAGTAGATTTTACCAGGGACACTGAGAAGGTATATGCCACTATGGTTTCCACATTGTCGGTTGTCACCCTTTGGCAATCTCAATCCTTGGTATCGGTTGTCACCCTTTTGGCAATCTCTCAATCCTTTGGTATGGTCTTGTTCCACCAAGCTGCCTGTAGGACCCTCAGGAGTAATAGGTTGTCTACTGCTCCCATGTACTTAACCATTTCTGGTGTAATGCCATCATGTTCTGCTGCTTTGCCCATCTTGATTTTCTCCGTTGCTGCCTTCATTTCTTCCATTTTTATGTCGTATTCATCACCATTGGTTTCCTCTTCTGTGTCAGAAGTTATCATTTCTGATGCTTGACCTTGCTCACCATCCAGGAGCTCTGAAAAATATTCTTTCCAACTTTCCATTTCTTCTTTTGGGACAGCAAGCAATTTGCTTTGCTTGCCCTTTATACATTTAAGAGGGCACTGTTTTTCCTTCCTCATGGTCATTAGGGTCTTATAGAACAATTTCTGATTTTCTTGCGCATCGCTTTCTAGTTTTCCTCCAAATTATTCCAGGACTTCTGTCTTGCTGCTAGTCCCTTTTTCTTTACTTCTGTTCTGAGTATCATATATTCTCTGTATTTCTATGTTTTTTCTGGTGTGTTTTTTGCTCCTAAGTATTGTTTCCATTAATTTTTCTTCTCTCTTATTTTCTCTTTAACCTCATCTGTCCACTAAGGTGTCCTCTTTCTCTTGTTCCCAAGTCGAACTTCACCACATGTTTCTGCTGCAGCTGTCTTTATGATGTCCTTGAATTTCAGCCAGAGTGTTTCCAGCTCATCAGGTTGTTGTTCTGTGTTATTCACTGCTGCAGCAATAAGCCTCTGGTATCTGGTCTTCACTTCTGGCTCTCTCAGCTTGTAGGTCTTAATGCTTGTTTGCCCTGTTCGTTTACTTAGCTTCTTGCGTGATGTTAGGCAGTTCCTAGGCCGAGTAGCTCTTTCAGTTGTTCTTTTAATTGTTAACAAGTAGTGGTCACTTCTAATCTCTGGCCCCCTCCACACTCTAGTATCCCGGACATACTTGAATGAGACGAGAGAAAGGAAGGGCAGAATGTCAGACGGGCCTGAGAGCCCAATTCTCAACCCCTTGAAAATAAAGTTCGTTCTATCTATCTATCTATCTATCTATCTATCTATCTATCTATCTATCTATCTATCTATCTATCTATCTATCTATCTATCTATCTATCTATCTATCTATCTATCTATCTATCTATCTATCTATCTATCTATCTATCTATCTATCTATCTATCTATTTATCTATCTATCTATCTATTTATCTATTTATCTATCTCTGTCTTACTCTCCATATGTTATGTCACGCTTATAAGTAATTAATGTTAATATGAGTGTGCTATATTATTATTTTACTTTACAACATTGAATTCCTTGAATTTGATATGTAAAATGCATATGAGAATAAATGAATTCAGTATGAAAGGTGAGAGAAAGGAAGGGCAGAATGTCAGACGGGCCTGCGTGCCCAATTCTCAACCCTTTGAAAATAAAGTTCGTTCGTTCGTTCGTTCGTTCTTCCTAACAATGTAATAGTCGATCACTGACTTCTCATTCTTTGTTGGTTCACACCTAGTGTATACATGTATGTAGTTATGGGGGAACTTTGTGTTTGTAATGATCAGATTCTGCTCAGTGCAGAATCTAAGGAGTCGCTCTCCATTGTCATTAAGAGTATCCTGTCCATATCTTCCGATAACTCCACCCCATCTAGCATGGACATTTCCAGCTCTGGCATTGAAATTTCCGAGCAGGATTGCTTCATCCAGGCAGTCGTCCACTGTCTTTTGAAGCAGCTCGAAGAATTCCACCTTAACCTCTGCTCGCTCATCTATATTTGGCCCAGACACAATGACAAGGTTAACTATGGTTTCTCCTTCTTTTAGTTTTCGGACCATAATGCGTTCCGAGACAAAGTTCCATCCCTTGATACTATCCCTTTAGTTTTTGGCAACAATACAACCCACGCCCCCTTTAGCTCTTTCAGATGCTGGGACACCACTGTATAGCAGAGTGTCTTCATCGAGATCCATAACTCCTTGTCCTTTTTTCTTTGTTTCTGTTAAAGCCAGGATTTCTAATTTGTCTTTCCTAATCTCTTCCACCAGCTCCTCTTCCTTCCCATTTATACTTTTTGTGTTCCATGTTCCGTAATTCGTAGTCCGTTCCAGTTCGTCGCCTTTAGAATCAGTCCGGTATTCTCTCTTACGTTTTTCGTAATCTGGTTTTTAAGAAAAACAGGTGATTGGCCTGTTGAGCCTTTGCGTGATGGAGGGGCTGCCTCTTTACGGCTTTCCTGTAGTCCGCCCTCCTCCTGTTTCTGCCGGCTTGGGACTGGCCTAGGTGGAGATAAAATCGCTCACAATGGCGTTGATTTGTGGCTTAGTCTTAATTTTCTTGCAGTGTTATTGTCACGGGATTAGCCTCCCTTTTGCTATGCAGTAGTGGCCCACCAGTGGCCAAAACTCAGGAGTGTCTAAAATGGGTCTTTAAAGGTGCCTACCTTCGCACAAGATTACTCTTGGCAGATATGTAGATAGATGGATAATGATGGTATTATCCGCAGCTTGCGCCTATTTAACTAAACTGCGGGTTCTCTTTTAAATTATAAAGACTCCCAAATACTTCGATCTGTCACTTTTAATTTTGGAAATCTTCACTTTTAATTTTGGGAAATCTTTGTCTGGTGCTCTCTCTGGCTACTGGGAGTTGTTAATTGACATTTGAAGATGCAGTCTGATTTGTGTCTCCGACGTCGCTAGATATATTTCCATTTCTCAGTCCAAGTCCCATATGGTATTTTAGACAAACTTGCCAATGAGTACTAAAGGTTATTTCAGGCTATCCATTTTGACCACTCCTGTCTCTTTAGAACTATGTGGGTCGGGGTATTAAATCATTACTATCCACCGCGTGTTTTAACATTTAAACACTTCCGATTGCATTTGTGCAAACTCACAAACACATCAGTGAACTTTTTTGCTGCCACTACCTTTCCCACCGTAATCTTCCCAGACGGTGTATCTGTATTATTGATACAGAGATGGGCCATCGGAAGCGATTACATATTATCACCTGTGTTTACAGGTACTTTACGTACATCTCCCAGACTGTTTTCTCAGACTGTCAATCTAGCTTTCTCGATCGTGCGTCACCACCTTGCGTCAACGATGACCGTCTCAATCAAAGGTGCCTAGACGACTTAAGTGTTAAAATTATTATTCGCTGACCTGTCTAG
The DNA here is from genome assembly GCA_024509875.1 of Oreohelix idahoensis. Classification (NCBI taxonomy): domain Eukaryota; kingdom Metazoa; phylum Mollusca; class Gastropoda; order Stylommatophora; family Oreohelicidae; genus Oreohelix; species Oreohelix idahoensis. The sequence goes on from JAMPIV010000465.1 coordinate 786,475, forward strand.
TTAGCCTTGTCATACTACGATTCGCATGGTGAAACGTAAACAATTGTGGGAGTGACTAGGCAAGAATGTATGTGCGTAAAATATGCCAAATAATAGGACGATGAGTGTAAAACAAAAATAAATTGGTAATGTAGGTGAGAACGAAGAATGTAGAAGGACGTATACAAATATCGTCATAGTTATGGGTTAAGACTTCTAATCTATAAGAGTAAACCCTCTGAATATCTTCTCAGCTCTGACAGATCTTAAAGTGATTTCGGGAACTGTGTCGGAGACGGGCTTATGTACGCAATCTAGATCTAACCCTAACCCTTGTTTTCTCAGAGGTTCGTGCCTGAGTTAACTTCTACTCTTGTAAACTTTCATAGGATTTCAATGCTGTTGTGCAAATTTACCAACACAGTCATAATTTCCTCGTCAAATACCAAAGATAATGTTGTTCTACTGTCATAATTACATGTATTTGTAGTTGCTGTTCAAATCCCAAAAGAATTATCCTGGTCGGAGCATTAACCATAACGTTATGGCAGAATTTATGTTGTGCAATTCATAAGTTATCATAAAACACTAGTTTACGTGTGTTGCGGCGCTTCCGGGACCCCAGTATATTCTGGGTGCTTCGATGACTTCTAGTATTTGTGGATGACCAAGTTATTATATGCGTATTCAGTTTATAGAGTCAAAGTCCCTCGGGTTCTTATCACTTTTGTAGGATTCCGTAATACTGTCCGTTGGTATCGATAATGTCTGCTTTAACCCTTGTGATACATTATGTGCTGAACAAGTTTCATATTAAATATTCGACCCTTGACTGACCTGTATTAGTCTCTTGTTTCATTGATTATATTGGCAGTGTGAGATGCAGCGTGTTAAGACATTAATCATCACTGGTCATGATCAGTTGAATAATAATAGCATTTAACTCAACTCCGAATACGACAGTTGATAAGACCGTGATTTCAACGACTCACAATATTTAATTAGTAATTTCATACCATGTGCAGACACCAACTACATGGGAACAAAAGTCACATCACATTCATGTACGATCTGTAAGAGTTCTCATTATTTCATAAGCACCTGTTCACAATCTCTATCTAGAGTTCTGGTTAGAGGTCAGTTCCTTTTAACGGCCAATGTCCTTTGGCATAAATTCAGAGGCTAACTAGACTTAACTATCCTGCTAGTTCTGCAATACACTTATTATGCTAGGCTTACGTCTACTGCTAGTCGTTTAATATCCGTTACACTAGGCTTACGCTTGCCGCTAGCTGTACAATATCCATCTATACTAGTCTTACACTATTGCTAGTACCGTAATCTATGCCACACAATCCATAGTGGCGATGCCACACATTTCAAACACTGCCGTTAGGGCCGAAGCCCACACGTCGAATGACGTTATAAAGACATACGCGTCATGCATAGTGATATGCATACTACGTCGTTAATATATATTCAATTGCGATGTTCCACGGTGCAGCAATCCGAGTTGGCCAAACTCAAATGCCTGCACACATGCAACAATCATCGACATCGGTCGATGAGATATATCTCTATTCGTTTGAGGTGTTCCATGATACAGCCATTCGGATCGAGCACAAATCCAAATGTCTGTAAGCATGAAACAATCATCGACATCAGTCGCGGAGATATAATCATTTGAGGAATGCGCCATGCTGCAGACATGAAGCAATCCTCAACATCATCCCCCTCACTTCCAAACGTGACACTTGTGGCACGGATGATAGTGATGGAGAAGACGCCCGTCTCCCGAACATATCAATATTAGTACTACTTACTTATAACTATGATAATCATTAAGTAGACACATTAAATTTTATAACATTAATAATAGCACTTGTCAACATGGTGACTAAAGAGTTAATTCAATTTCTTCTCAGAGAAGTTGCGCGATAAAAGATCTGCCAAGTTATTGTCTGATCCAGCAAATAGGCAGGATCGTAAATGAAAATTCTTGAATCAACAAATACCATCGGTGTATTCTAGCGTTACGCATAGTTCTAGCTGTTATGTAAGTAAGAAGACTATGCTCTGTCATAATGTAAAAGTGAGTGCCGATGAGATATCTTGACAGCTTCTCCAGGCACCAGACGATAGACAGGAGCTCACGTTCACCTGTCGCATACTTCTGTTCAGCCGGAGTCAGTTTCCTCGACACATAGAAACATGGATGGAGTGTTTCCTTGTAACATTGCAGCAAACAACCACCCATGGAGTAACTCGAGACATCTGATTGAAGTATGAATGGAATACGTATATTCGGTAATAACAAAATAGGTGCATTACTAAATAATTTCTTAATTGTTACCAAAGCGCTTTCGCAATCTTTGTCCCAACGTACCTTATTAGGACTACCTTTGGTCAACAGTGCGGACAAAGGTGTAGATAGTTGTGCGAAATGCGGGATGAACTTATGGTAATAGTTTATCAAGCCTAAAAGGCTTCTAACTTGTTTCTTAGTTGAAGGGGTAGAAATCTCTAGAATTCTTTTGACTGTATTGTCGTCAGGATACAGTTTGTGGTTACCTATTCGGTGACCAAGAAAAGAAATTTCCTGACAACCAATTTGGACCTTTGAAGGTCGCACAGTCAAACCATGCATACGTAATGTATGTAGAAGGGAAGTTAAACCATCAATATGGTCTTCCCACGAGTCATGAAATAGGCAGATGTCATCGATGTACGTGATGACATCTTTACGATCGCCAAGAAGGCGGGTTAGAGCCCCAAAA